>JAMPIV010000770.1:930000-1530000 GCA_024509875.1 Oreohelix idahoensis
GATTTAAGCGGTGGTGGGAAGTGGAGATGAAGAACCTTAGGAATAAAAGATCGCATTCCTATCTCATGCAGTTCATTAATATATTTTAGTAGCCGCCTCGAGAGTTTTCATTGGGAAGGCGGAAAAAGTACTTTTGATCCCGGGGATTTTATAGAACGCAGAGAGAGGTCTAGTCCGAAGTTTCCTTTGTTTAAAAAGTCTTTCCTGTTTTCCACCTCAGTCACTTAAAGATCTATCAAATCATCCAGTGGGATCTACCGATGGAACAGAATCGACTGATTCTCGACCCCTGATTTAAGGAATATTAAAATAACGCCCCACAAATGGACAAGCGTCACGTAATGTAAACAATACATTTGATTGAGGATATTACAGGAATACAACATATTTGAATGACTTTCCAGGACGAATGGTAAACATAAGATATTTATATATTTCTGTGGAGCGACTATATTAATAAAAGCCAAAGTAGAAAATATGTTACAGTGCTTGCTACAAGGAAGTTTAGAATAATCCTTAGACGTTTTCACTGTGACCATGTTTTGGAGTATGATATTGTTCAATTGTAAATCAAAGTTGTATTATTATTCCTGTGAAACTCAACCCTGTAACATAAATGGATGATCAAGCCGGTGGATTATTGAATCGATTATTGGACATTATCGTCAGAATGTAAAGTTTTAAAAACATTTTACACTCTTCCAGAGAGAGGAATTCTGCCATCAATGGTGTCTATACCTTGTAGTGGTTTAGCGGCTTGAGTGCTCTGATAACCCCTAGAGCTATGCCAGTGGAGTTTTATAAGTTTTACCAAGCTGGACAGGTCTGCGCCGATAGGGGTCAGGCTAAAGCTGGCAGCCTGGTCCTCCAGATTGGGGGTTTTAGCACAGGGCCGACACCCCTGTCTATGGAAAAAAGCAATCACGTTATGGAAACGACAACAGATAAAAAAAGCTTTGATGCAGGACGGACATCTGGAATATGAGGCTCGCATTACTGACAATAGTGAAAGCTGAAAGGAAGCCATTGCCATGAAAACGGATACCCTGATCGCAAAACACGAAACTAGAACTGGATTCTGGAACGTAAGAACAATAAATGAGGCAGGAAAGCTGAGGCAGATCACATGTGCGATTTTTTACATAGACAGGGGTGTTGGCCCTGTGCAAAAACCCCCAACCTGGAGGACCAGGGTACCAGCTTTTGTTTGACCTCTACCCACTCAGACCAGTCTAGCTTGGTTGAACCTACCAGGAGTAAAACTCCCACTGGCGTAGCTCTGGGGATTGTCAGAGTACACAAGCTATAATACTTCTACAAGGTTTAGGTACCATTGATGCCAGAGAAATAATACAGCGCAACAGAAAAAAGTGCATGGTAATAAAAGTATGATGTTATTTAGCTGTTTTACAGCATCATAGAAGATGTATTGGGAACCAGGGTTGTGGAGTCGACCAAAAACTTTCCGATTCCGACAATTTTAGAAGTCCGACACCGCCTACAGTTTGTTTTTAACTAGTGATGTGGCATAATATGATACACTTATATTGAGTTAAGTATGGTATGTATGTGAATAAATGAATACGTGGCTCTCGTAGACTAAATTCTAAACTATTCATTCCTTCATACAGTAATACAAAATAACAAATCATCCACACCTGCACGAGGCAATATTGTTCCAGTTTAACAATGACTGGAAAATTGACAGTGTATATGGTTTATTTCATTTGTTCATTCCTATCCAACTAATTTATATGAAACAAACGTCAAAATAAAGGGAAGTAACTGTTATTTTATTACATGACTTGCGGTTACATTAACAGCTTAACGTGAGATCCGGCTTGTTTAGTACATGGCGTCATAGCGTGTTGCGATTTTGTTCTGTCTTGTAGCGTCAGTTTATTGACCGTTTATTATTTTACTTTGTTTCTGTACATGTCCTACATGTGCTATTCTCTGTCTTCTCCAAGTTACTGGCGTTAATATGTCACTAGCAGTAGCAGTAGTAGTGGTAGTAGTAGTAGTAACCTATTCAGTCATGACTGAATATGGAAATGCGCCCCTGAGGTGATAGGCCTCAGTTTCTTTTTTTATTGGGGTTTTTTTTTCGGTGTCATCTTTTTGCGAGAGCTTCTTTTCTTTTCTGCTTATTCTAGTAGCTTCTTTTCGCCCCATCTGAGGTGGCTCCGAAGGGCGCTTCGCCACTTGGTGTGAACGGCAGGTTCATTCTCCCAGGTTGCTGGATTTATGACCAGTTCGTTCATGTCTTTCTTGTGCACATTGTTTGAGCCTCAGCTGCGGGCGCCCAACTGTTCGTTTGCCATCTGTCAATGGTTCATAGAAGATATCTTTAGGATGCGACCATCTTCCATGCGACAGACATTGCCATGCCATCGTTGTCTGCTCTGTCTAAGCAGTGTACACATGCTTTGAAGGCCAACACGTGACAGCTCCTCGACATTTGTCACTTTGTCCTTCAACGAAATACCAAGGATCAGTCGTAGACACCTTGGATTGACGGTATTTGGGCCTTCTTTCTTGCTTGGCATAGGTTGTCCATGTCTCGCTGCCATATAGAAGAGTGCTGGTAACATATGCCTTGTATACCGCATCCTTCGTCTTCGTTGTGAGTTTGGAGTTTCCTCAAACACACGTTGTGAGTGTCACGGATTGCCTCCCCTGCTTTACAGTAGTGGTCCAACAGTGGCCAAAACTCAAGAATATCTAATATGGGCCAGAGTCCTCCGCCAAGTTGTTTTTGGTTGGCCTCTCTTTCGTATTCCTTCAGGGGTCCATAGCATAGCTGTTCTTGTGATGGCATCGGGATCTCTTCTGAGGACATGGCCAACCCAACTCCAGCGTCCGCCAGCTATGATGGTGTGCATGCCCTCTTGCTTTCTCCGAGTAAGCAGATCTTGGTTGGTGATGGTATTCGGCCAAAAGATTCGGAGAATTTTTCTTAGGCAGGTTGTGTGAAAAAAGGATAATTTCGACATTTCCTTCTCTGTTACTCTCCAGCATTCCGCACCATGGAGAAGCACAGAAAGCACACAGCTCTGATATAATCTTAATTTTGTGCTTGTGTTGTACTGAGAGGACTTCCAGATGTTGTTTAGACTGTAAAAGATGTTCTTGCTTTGTTCATTCTGTTGTTGATGTCTTTGCTTGCTCCGCCATCTGGTGTTACTATGCATCCTAGGTATGTGAAGGTGTCTGCCTGTTCCAGTTGTTGATTCCTTACTGTTATGGGCTCGGGGTTGCTCACATTGAATGTCATGACCTCTGTCTTCTTTAAATTGATGTTCAGGCCCACTTGCTGGCTATAGTTATTAAGTCTATCCGTTTTTCCTGGATGTGTTGATGTGAATGTGCTAGTAGTGCAAAGTCATCTGCATATTCCAGATCTTCCAATGTAGAAAATGTAGTCCATCTAATTCCTCTTGGACTGCCCTCTGTTGCCTGTCGCATCACGCAGTCTATGGCTGTTAAAAATAGAGTGGTTGATAAGGGGCATCCCTGTCGTACTCCTGTCTTCACCTCAAAGGTTGGGTTGCTCTGCCCTACGCTACACGTAAAGTTGCCATAGAGGCTTTTTTATGATTGATACTATGCAGCTTGGAATTCCATACGCCTTCAGTATTTTCCATAGACTGTCCATATGTATACTGTCAAAAGCCTTTTCAAAATCAACGAAATTAATGTACAGCTGTCTCTGCCATTCTGAGCATTGCTATATAATGTTATTGAGAGTAAATATATGATCTGCACATCTTCTGTTCTTTATAAATCCTGCTTGTTCTTTCCTCAGTTTGTGATCTACTGCTTTTGAAATTCTCTGTATAACTATCCTGCCTAATACTTTGCTGGCAACTGAGAGAAGAGTGATTCCCCTCCAATTATTGCAGTCTGCAAGGTCTCCCTTCTTGGGCAATTTTCCTTTGTTCCACTCCGTTGGTGTTGTCCCTGTTTTCCAGACTTGTGCAAATAGTGGTTCTAGTAGTTCTGCTGCTAGCTCAGGGTCTGTCTTAAATAGCTCTGCAATATAAGTTATCGTGGCCAGGCGCTTTTCCATTCTTTAACCCTTTGATGCCGTGATGATTTCTTCCTTCCGTGGAATGTTTGTATTAACATCTAGATCGTAATCAGCCTCAGGAACATTATACTGTGTCTCTGGTGGTTCCTTGTTCAGAGTTTCTCTGAAATGCTCTGCCCATCTTGTTTCCTGTCCCTTTACTGTTGTGATGAGATTTCCTTGCTTATCTCTTAGTAATGTAATATTGTTTGCACCTCGTTTTCCGCTGACGGTTTTATTTATTTTGTATACTGTGCTTTGTTCATTTCTCAGTGCTGCCTCTTCTGTCTGTCTTGCAAGATCGTCTAGGAAATTCCTTTTGTTGGCTCGGGTTTGGCGTTTAACTTCCTTGTCCAGCTGACTGTACTGCTCGCTATATAGTTGCTTTAACCTGGGGGACTTCGCTTCTGTTTTCTTTCTTTTCATTTCCTTTTTCTTCGTTGTGGTGTTTAATGTTTCTGGTGTTATCCAGTCTTGCTTCTTCCTTTCTTGGAATCCAAGGCATGATTTGCTGCTTTCCTTATATATTGTTGAAATGGTGTTGAATTTCTGGTCTATATCATCAGACGACGTCCTTTCCTGACTTTTGGCAATTTCGGCTTTATATCAGCTGCAAAAGATTTTCTGGTAAGGGGGTCCTTCAATTTGCTGATGTCAAACCTTTTCTGTGTCTTTATACTTATTAAGTTATCCCCATTCTCGTTTGCTGTTCCGCTGCCGCATTTCCCCATTACTCTTTCATTATATGTATTGTGTGTTCCAACTTTCGCAATGAGGTCTCTGTTATGAGTAAAATCATAACATATCTTCCGTATTCGACAAGGCTTGTTTACAGACTAGCTTGTTGATAGTACGTTTCCTGGGTGACTCCCGGAAGTACGTCATTGTCTGTTGCACAATTTGAGCAGACGTTTAAACCGGCTTCACTTGGCAGAAGTGAGCGATACTTCGAGGCCTTTCTTAATGTGTGATTGAGTGTGAACGGACGTATATTTGTACAGCTCCTACATGTGTACTCTTGCTAAAGCGGTATGAAGAATTCTACAGCTAGATCGTCCATCTGCTTCGTGGAATCTATGCTAGATTGATATTTTAAGGACAAGCGAATGCTGCGAATCAAGAAACGTGAGTGAAAGAATTAATAAAGACTGGAGCATTATGTTGAAGACATCTTGTTCATAGTCGACTGATATAGCGACGTTATTAAGGACTGGCTAGTGCATGCCTTTGCCTTAGGTTGATGCTTATTGGAGCTTGTCCAACGAATAAATGTTATATTCTCGTCATATCGTCCAGACCTGGCCTTGCAGCTTCATTCACTGTTGGAGTGCAAGTTATGAATGAAAGGCTAATATAAAAGTGTTACCGGCATCTGTGCACGCCTGGTCCAGATATATAATAATGAAGAGGACCTCTCTGCAGTTCAATACCTAGACAAGATATATTATAAAACTGAACCCATAACAGTCTCCCATTACTACGATAAGATCGTATCTAGGTGTGTCTTCTATTTCTTTTTGCAGTTGTTGATAGAATTCATCCTTGACCACTTCGTCGCTGTCATTTGTTGGTGCGTAGCATTGTATTATTGTAGTGTTGGTGAATCTCCCTCTCAATCTTATTCTTATCAGTCTGTTGTTGATGGGTTTCCATTCCAGTAATGACCTTTCTATTCCCTTCTGTAGAATAATGGCTACACCTTCATTGTGCTGTCCATCCTCTCTGCCAGAGTAAAGTACTGTTTCTCCTGTTGCTGTTTTAACTTTTCCTGCCCCTGTCCATCTGCTCTCGCTTATCCCTAGAATGTGTAATCTATAGTTTCTCATTTCCGCTGTGACCTGTTTTAGTTTTCCCGTCTCGTTCATTGTCCTGACATTCCAAAATCCTATTCTTGTTTCACGTTTTGCGGTCAGGACGTCCGTTCTCGTGTCAGTGGCTTCCTTTCGGCTTTCACCACTGACAGTCATACGAGCCTCAGACTCCGGATGTCCGTCCCACAGCAAAGTTTGTTCATTTGTTGTCGTTTCCGTAACTTCCTTTCTTTTGACATAGACAGGGGTGTCAGCCCTATGCTAAAACCCCAACCTGTAGGACCAGGGTGTCTGCTTTAGTCCGACCCCTACCCGCGCAAACCTGTCCCGCTTGGTAGAACCTTCCAGGAGTAAAACTCCCGCTGTCATAGCTCTGTTTAGAGTGTACTGAGTAAATTGACTGAGACAAACATGCAGTACATTTAAAATGATTAATTTAAAGTTAAATTTGTCTAATTACAAATAACAAATTTAATAATCATTTAGGTTTAACAACGTTTTAGAAAATTTGAATAATGATTTAACAGAAAGTTATCATCACTGTTGTGATGAGATGAAAGTTTATAAAGGAATTCACGTGGCAGCTTTAACGTTTAACTTATCTGCCAATGGTAGGTGCTGCTCCCGCTGATGGTTTGGTTCTTGGTAGACTGGTCACGCTCGTCGCTGGTAAAGATTGTTAGGGCGCAGCACGTTCCCAGAAATTTCAGGGAGTGTTTACGAAGTTGGTCCCTCGTCTTAAAGCTCAGGTCACTGTTCCCTTCTTGTTCCAGATATAGTACCCTCAACTGGTACCACCAATAACTTTGGTAAAAGAATAGAAACAAAACGCTCTTCTGAGTATTGCGTTTTCCAACCCATAGTTATGGGTCCCCTTCTCTCTATTCCACCATCCCATCTACCTCGGAATTTACCCTCCATGAGAATTACTTAATCCCTCGAGAGAAAACTTCCTAACATTTAAATTTAATAGCTTTACCTTTATTTTACATTTAAATTAAAAGGTTAATAGTACAGATAGAATATGTTTACATTTACATCTCCACTGATTGAAACGTGTTCACAGTATAAATTGAATATGTTTTCATTTATATCTACACTTGTTGAACCGTTCGAAACTCTCATTAATTTTAAAGTTAATATGTTTACATAGACATTTACACTGGTTTGAAAATGTAAATATTATACTTAGAATGTACATCATTTCTTTCATCTTTCCCTCCCTGCTCCATTTGGAACATGGGACTACTTAAGCTTTAGTTCTCTTTAAGAAACTAGCGATAAAGCAGTCACCAGCCCTTGCAGTGGTGGTTCATGACATCATCATTCTATACGCTGAGGTTGCCAGCCTCAAATGACTTGGACATCCACTAGCGATTTTCACATATTAATATTCACATGGCAATATATACATATTAGTTCACATGTTAGTAATGAAAAAATATAAAATGTAAAATGAACAACTTACGCCAATCCTGGCTCACATACTTTTTGCTCAGATAAATAAAGGCACTTGATTAGGCCTCTAACGTGTGTTCTTGGGGGTTGTTATTTTAATAAGAGATTCCCTCTATGACTCCGTGTTCGCAGTTTCCTCAGTATTCTGGTTTCCTTATTAAGATGGTTTCCTGGGCTCTTTAAGTCTTTCAAAATGTTGCAACAAAAGTCCGGTCTGATAAAATGGAAGTCTGATTCTAACTCTGGCAAGGTCTGGTTGTGCCGTCTTAGCAAGCGCTCTTCACATTGAACTAGACTTGCAAAAATTGTCAGATTTTATTGCAAGTCTGCCCCCGCATTTGTTTGTTGCGATGCTAAAAAAGCGCCAATCGTTTTCAGACATGCGTGTCGTGTGGGGAAATTTAAAATTATTTCCGACATGGAAAAATTAAGTGCATGATGCAGAGGTCACCTCTCCCATATATGGTAATAAACATCCGATTGCCTGGCCTGCAAACTCACCAACACATCGATACTCATACGGCAATGTGTGTCAGATGTAACAACTTATTACTTTCATATAAAGTAATGTCTTCGTGAAAGTCGGACAGGAAACGATTATGTCATTTATGTCTGTTCAAAATGTGTCGCACAGAAGAGTAATCTCGTTATCTGTTGCTTGGGCACACAAAACCTGTCTCTACCACCTTGGCGAAGGCACACCCTTGGCTTATCAGCGATTAAACAAATACGCTGGGGCGATTTTAGTGTTAATCTGTCGCGGCCAAGGTTTGGTACACGAGAATTTACCAACACGACTGCCGTTTCAATATTGCATCACCTGTTTACTATATCAGCAGTGATGGGCAGGTAAACAGACAAGACGAATTATTACTAAAAGGAGTGTAAGAATGAAAGTTCAAAATATCTGCTACATAGCAGAGAAAGAAAAACGTGCTGACCATGGAAAAGCACGCAATTAGTCAGAACAACAATTTAAAATGAGTACTGCCGGAGTGAAAGAGAAATCGAGAAGGGGTCGTCCCAAATCCATCTCGTGACACACCCCCTATCCTAAGATATTTGTAGAATATGCTGCTTTGGGGTGGTCACTTCTCCGTGTGTTTACTGTGCACTGGGTTCTCTCTCTCTCTCTCGTAGAGTTTTCCTCTCTTCCCTTATCTCGGTGGCGAGTGATTGAATTGCTCGCTTGGCAGTGTGTACAGCTTTGCACGTATGACGGACATCCGACCACCGTCTAGGCCAAAAGTAAACCTCTTTAATGTTACTCAAAGTGGTTCCCACTGAAACATGTTCTCCCGATGTGGATATGTGAGCCGCTTTCATAACAGAGGGTCTTAAGGGTAGATGCACTACGAGTTGTCTTCCCCGCTTCGTCCGTCGATAAATAATCCCATCTTCTTTGTGGAAAATTCCAGCTGAAGCATGAGTTATCTTAATCTGACTCTGGTCAGAGTACGGCGCTAGGGTAATGTCATCCTTCGGCGCTTGGCGTAACTCTGCTTTACTACACAGAAATGTCGAGTTGAGGTACAAGTTATCCAATGCTGAGTGTGGGGTACTCTGCTCAAACTCTTTCTTGGTAGTTTCATCCTTCTGGTTGTCCGGGTTATGGCGAACAGAGCAATCTCGCACAAACTGACGAATTTCGTGTCGCAAACCTGGCCAGAAGTAGTTCAAAGAGACCTGTTTTACCAAGCCAAATGAACCTTTAATGGGATGGGGCATGGTGGAATGCATTTCCTGCATTAGGCGGGTGCGATAGGGTAATAGGACTACTAACTGTCTCTTGTTCCCCGCCCATCTATACACCAATCCTTTCTCCGGATAATACGCTCCCTGTGAAGCATCGGAGTTATTACGATACAACTTAGAAAAGCAAGGCTTTAGGGTTTGATCGGCCCTTTGTGCTTGCTTCAGATCCGAAATATTCGGGCTGGTGAGAGATAAGAGCTCAGGGGCCACAGGGGCGTGTCCTGGGTTCTCTCTCGTTTCTGTCCGCTTGGAGTCACGTGAGGGATCTCCAAGAAACACATATTTCCTCTCTAAAATGTGCATAGTTTATTGGAGAACCAGATAAAACTTATAAAGCACATGAAATCTCTTTCAAATTTTAATAAGGAACAACCGGGACTATGAAATTGAAGAAACACTGAGTCAGAAGGGGCAATCTATGTTAAAATTAAAAGAAATCCCAGACACGTGTTGTAAGAGAACGATTCGTCTCTTTTATTCATCTGTGCGACAAGTCTGTAGCCAGGATTGGCTTATTGGTGGTACCAGCAGAACGTACTATTTCTGGAACAAGACGGGATCAGTGGCCCACGCTTTAAAACAAAGAACACTGTGTAGACTTTCCTTGAAGTTTCTGGGAGATGAGCTACACCCGACAACCTTGACCAGAGATGAGTGATCAGTGTGAAAAGACAGAACCATCATTGGCAGCTAAGTTCAAACATATGCTGCCACCTGAACTTTCTTACCCTTTTCGCAATCCCAAATACGAGGATGGTAGCTTTTCTTTATCCATAACTATTCAAATTATTTTTAAACTGTTAAAACTAAAGTGATTATTAAATTTTGTTACTCTTAATGTTGCAAAATTAACTTCGATTTGATCAGTTTAAAGTTACTGCATGGTTGTCTCAGTTAATTACTACACACATTCTAAACAGAGCTATACTTGAATAAGAGAATTCCACTGAGTAAATCAGGGGTGGGGGCTTAACGAGCTGATAAATAAGTGCTTGAATTCTTCACAAAAGTGGTCGGCAGGTTACAGAATTAACGTGCTTAGTGTCGTGAGTTGGTCTGTTTCACAACACGGCCTTCTGAATAATTTTTAGTAACTCTGACCACACCGCGCGCCATACTTTGTGGGAACTGTATGATACACGAACCAATCAGAAGGTACCTTATGCAGTGTTTGCAAATAACGTACTAGCCTAACAATGGAGTCTCGAAATCTGTCTAACAGGGTTTCAGTAGGAATTTAACTACAGCTTTAGGAAAGAAGTACCACCTGGAAGAGGTCACCAATACAATATTGGAAATGTTGCTCTGCACGTCTGTGCAGAGACTTTTACGACCAGTAATATATTAAGAGAGAAATCTCTGGTTGAATGTATCGAAGCCGCAGGTTAGTCCATAATTTTGTTGTTTAGAATACGCATAGAATAAAATGCACTTAGGAAAGTAAAAGACTATTGCTATGACGATGTAGAATAATACAGAGCGTATTTTAAGCTTTAGATGAAGAAAATCGCTCCAGGAATAACGTAGATACATTAAATCTTAGTTTTCCTGATATGCACACATAGACCGGTCTTACTTACATTTTCGGACGCAAATACTAGATGAGCAGGAAAACCTCAGCACAAGCACAAAATTCAGATTATATCAGAGCTGTGTGCTTTCTGTGCTTCTCTATGGTGCGGAATGCTGGAGAGTTACAGAGAAAGAAATGTCGAAATTGTCCTCTTTTCACACAACATGCCTGAGAAAAATTATCCGAATCTTTTGGCAGATTACCATCACCAACCAAGATCTGCTTACTCGGAACAAGCAAGAGGACATGCACACCTTCATAGCTGGCAGACGCTGGAGCTTGGTTGGCCATGTCCTCAGAAGAGACCCCGATGTCATCACAAGAACAGCTATGCTTTGGATCCCTGAAGGAAAACGAAAGAGAGGCCGATCAAAAACAACTTGGCGGAGGACTGTGGAGGCTGAGATGCAAAGAATGAACCAGAGTTGGGGCACTGTACGAAGGATGGCCACCGACCGAGCAAAGTGGAATCAATTTGTTGTTGCCCTACAAGACGCCACTAGGCGTGATGGCCACTGACTGCTTTGACGGTCGGCGGCTAAAGATCAAAGAAGAAGGAAAACCTCTCTGACGTCCGAGTTCGGGATATATATAGAATGTGCTGTAAGTGGAAATAGGCCATAGTATTTTGAAAAGCACAGTGAGCGGTAAAGCAAGTTATAATGCGGATTGCCTTTGCCTTTTGTATCTGAGAGCAGACTAATAGATGCCCATTAACAGCTCGACTGTGTGTGCCTGATGGTAAGAAAGAATGTATATATATATATATATATATATATATATATATATATATATATATATATATATATCTATATATATATATATATATATATATATATATATATATATATATGGATTAATTACAGTGTGCGTTAGAAAGTGTGTATAACGTGTTTGAACTACTGTATAATTTTCTGGAGGCAAAAGCCAAGCTTGTGAAAATATTCAAATCGATTGAGAATGGTAGCAAGGTTGTGTCTATAGTTTTAGAAAATCATTTAAAGAATTATTTCTTGATGGAATGGATCACACACCAGGAACATGAGGGAGGATGAAAGGAATTGTTTTACTGCATTGATTAAGATATCACTTGGTATTTTTTTCACAAAACCTAATAACTTTATGGAGGCGAATCATGGACAAATAGTTGTAACTAAGGATTTGAAGGAAAATTGTATTCACAGTGAACTGAATTGTATTAATGCTGACTTGATGTGACCTGTGCGTCTACCTGCACTCTGTCGTCTGAAAACTATCTCTCATCTCCTACTTCTGTGATAAAGAGATAGAGATAGGCAATATAGTGGTGAAATTAAATATATTTTCAGGTTACATCCTGCAATTACCTGCCACCTTTAGGAGCCAGACTCCACTATAGGATTCAAAGTGCGAGTGCCCTTTAATGATACAGGGCCGGTCATCCAGATCCTAAGGCCTGGGCGAGACAGTCTTCTTGCCAGACCCAAGGTGGAACAGACTACCAAATCAAGACCTCAAGATAAGTAGCCACCCAAGGCTACTGTACAGTTTATCACAGCATCACCACAAACTAGATAGTCTATGATGAATAAACAGCGCATTTTTGCTAGGCAAACGTTCTAGTCAGTGGTTACTTACTTCCAAGAACTGTGAAGAATATAAAATAAATCATAAAGTACAGACAGTCTACAACTACAGTGATTTCAGCCTAGAAAGGAGAACGTTCATACACAGTTAAAAGACTGTAAATAATTTTAATAATTTGCAAGTGTTTTTATTTATTTAATCTTGTAATCAACTTTTGAATTCAGTGAAAGATTTTCACAAGAAAAGAAAACGTGTAAAAATAAATTGTAAATATTTGCCAGCAGACTTACTTAAATTCTTTAAGTTAAGTTACAGTTCCTATTGGTAGATAATTAAGTTATTACCCCAAGCAGAGTTATTAATAATAATAATATTACCAGAGGAGGATGTGGAGAGGGAACACATAGGGACTTGAGTAATACATTACCATCTTCTCTAGGAACTTATACAGTTTGATCCTACCTTTGATGTCTATACTTACTCTTTTCAGAGATGGGGGTATTTCTTATAAGACCAAACTCTTATCTGGCACTATCCTGGTATCACCTGATACAACTTTGTGTCCAGGATACTAAATAATTTCAATAACATCTACCCTCTCGTGACACTTAGTAAAAGCCAGCATTGTTTTCGCTTACCTGAATTTCTTGTGAAGACTCCCATGTTATAGAAGCTTTACCACTCTTACTCTTCTATCTACATTTCTTACTTACTTACTTAGTCGTTCCCCTTCTACCGTGAGGT
The DNA here is from genome assembly GCA_024509875.1 of Oreohelix idahoensis. Classification (NCBI taxonomy): domain Eukaryota; kingdom Metazoa; phylum Mollusca; class Gastropoda; order Stylommatophora; family Oreohelicidae; genus Oreohelix; species Oreohelix idahoensis. The sequence goes on from JAMPIV010000770.1 coordinate 942,980, forward strand.
GTAGAGGTTTGGAAGAGAGAGCGCCAGACCATTCTATCAGCTGTCTTCTTCCTGGCCTGGTTCCATTCTAGTCCTCGGTCCTTCAAAGATTGTCTAATGTTGTCCTCCCAGCGAACTCTGGGTCGTCCTGGAGGTCTGGATCCCTGGCTCTTTGTTTCCCATGCTTGTCGTGGTAGCCGATCTTCTCCCATTCTGCAGACATGGCCAAACCATCTTAGTTGGGACTGTTCTATTTGGGTCTGCAGCGGATGGGATTTCAGGCCTTGACGTATCGTCTGGTTGCGGACCATGTCTCTTCTTGTTACTTCAACCACTTTCCTCAGATACCTCATTTCTGAGGTTTGGATCTGGCTTTTGTGGGTTGTAGTCATTGCCCACGACTCGCATCCATATGTCAAAACTGGGACATAGGTGGAGCGGTATACAGCCATCTTCGTTTTCTTACCAACCTCTTTCTTGCTGAGGAATCCACGATTTATGGCCTGAAAAAGTCTCCCAGCCGCTGCTTTTCTATCTACATTTCTGCCAAGAGTAATCTTGTGTGCAAATAGACTCCATTGAAGCCTATATTAGATACTCTTGAGTTTTGGTCATTGTTGGACCACTACTGCAAAGCAGGGGAGGCAATACTGTCACATGTAGTTAGACTTTACTACTCGTAATGCTCTTTATGCCACTCATATGATTTAGAGATTCAAGCAGTTCAGAGTGCACATCAAGTTAGTTCTCGGGTTTAGTAAGCCCAGCCCCGTTGGTTATCGTCTGTGATATACAGATTTTTGCTACCCATAAAGCTCTGATGCCACTCATGTGTAGTGACAGATTTCGTAAGGAGCGAGATGTCAGATATTCAGTTTACTTTTGGTGAGGACTGTGAGTTTTTATGTACACCAGTTACGTGTTGAAATAAGACCTGTAGTTGAAGTATTGAATAAGAACAGACTTGGGATAGACAGAACAGTAGTATGAGGTACAGTATAAACTTGGTAGACGTTAACATCCCTAGCGGTAGCCCAGTTTCATATAAATGTACCAAGATGACATTTAGGAAACGGCAGAGATAGAAGAAGTTGTTACAAATAAACAAAATTTACAGTAGTGAAGAAAAACATAAGCATACAGTGGTTCTCAACATGAGACCAGGCCACTAACGGAGTGAGAGAGTTGGTTTGAGGACTAACTCTTGACACGATGCATTGTTTTACATTTTCAAAACCTACTGATTAAATCTTAACTTCTGATTTGCAAAGACAAATTTCCTTGAACCATTCAGAACTTAATTGCTTCCCGCTCATAAACAGTTCACCTATTTTTCACTTGAATCTCCACTACTCACTCAATTCTATTTTGACAGTTTAATCCACTTAATAGCCTAAAGGGATGTAACCCTTATCTCTACTCTACACCCGTCTATGTTTCTTTACGTTACTTCCTTTTGACCAGAACTTGGGTAACTCCGGCTACATTGCTTCGGTTACTTTCTTGTACAGTTTACAGGCACAGAAGTGTCTCCAGTTTTCTACTTTCTTCTATTTAATTGTGTATTATCATCTTCTGTGGCGGATTCCTTCTATTTGCCGCCCTGATTTCAAATTCTTTGAGGCTATGAGGGTGTACTGTAGGTTCACTGAACATCGGAGAAAAACTAAAATGTGTACGGAGAATAGAGAGGAGCATGCTGGCTACTTTTAACTAGAATGCATATATATAGAGGCATATCTGGAGTCATCATTATATGACCACCAGCTATAGTACATCAATGTGGAAGTAAACCTTTGTCTGTGAGGCTCATTACACCCTCATCGCTTCTTTAAATCATCCACACACTTCCAGTGATTCCCCCTGTGGTGAAGCTCGTTGAGAACCAAGCAATGCACATTAAGCTTGGAGCAGCCACTTGAGCCACAGACATAACTCTGGTTTTTACCTGGTTGGCAGCATGCAGGAGGATCTCACTATGGACCCAATGATAGGCAGGGGGAGCTGAGAAGTGAGTCTGTACAGGACGTTATGATTCCTTGGGAGAGCACAGTATTTTAGCTTTGCATAGTTCGGCAACCCCCTTGGATAGCAGGGAATGCACAGTATGCCATGGGCTTCTTACTCCTGGCTTGGGAACAGATGTGATGATACTTTAAATGCAAGCAAAGCTAGAGAAATAGAGCTCGTGAATTCAACTCAGCACGTTTCGGAATGGCAGCAAAGCCACAAAAAAAGTCCTCTACATTGTACATCAGTGTTTCCCAAACTTTTTCGGGTTACTGCCCCTTGGCTCACTGTAACATTTACAGTGCCCCCTCCATTTAAAAATACAAAAAAGCTTAGGGTATTTTTAGGATTAAGGTTTGTTCAGGCTACTTTCTCCTTTTTCGCGCTCACGTCACTTTATATTATCAAACCGCTTTTACACGTATGCATTATATTAAGTAATATTTTTGAATTTAGCCTGGCAAATCCTCAACCACTCCATTACTGCTTATCGCCTTCTTAGATACTTCCAATGCCCCCAGAGTGGAACCGCCCACTTTGAGAACCACTAGTGTAGATAATACCAAGGAGTCTTCAACTGGTACTGGCTGCAAAAGAGCGAGAAGCTCAGCGACCCTTGTTAAACAACAACTAGAATGCACAGGAGCTTTGTGGCCACATTGTAGATGTTAATTAGTATGTTCTATCTTTTAGTTTAGCTACTACTCTTAACCATGTTTTACAGAATTCATCTTGTACTCGTATTTTCACAGATAAAGGCAGTATCTTAAATTGGTATTGCTTTGTTGCTTGTACTGTGTATTTTCCACTAGTGTCGTCAGCTGTAACTATTTTTTTAAGTAAATGGATTATCATCATCTTTTCCTCTTTTGATCCTTACGGAGCATGGATATGCCACTGTAGGTGGTCCTCTTGAAGGAAGCCTGAGCCAAAGCACTCGTGTGCTTTTTGAGTGGTTAAAAATCATTACGCCTGTTTTGTTTTTTTTTCCGTGTTTTATGGCTTATTTTATTTATATGACCCTTTTGGTAATCGAAGCATTACGTATTATTGTGGGGATGTAGGGACAGTGAAACCATTACTCTTCGGAATAAGAATAAGAGAGAAAAGCATTGGTTGGTTTGGTAAAAATAAATATGAGAACACAGAAATAAACAAAGTGAGGAACACAAGGGCTGAGAAATATAACTACAGCAGGTAAATGATAGGCACTCGCAAGAAAGAAAGAACGGACAAAAGGAACTAGACAACAGAAAAAGTAACACTCAGGGCAGGGGTTGGCAATCAATAAAAATCCTGATCTTCCTCTAGTGGATAATTTGGTAAATCTTTAGGTGACTGCCATCCAAAACAAAAAATACAAAAACAAAGAAAACTTTTTTAACTAGGGAAATTTTGGACTAGACCTATCCAATCTGTATTTAAAGCCTATATTTAAAATCATGGTGTTCTCGGGATTAAAGATGTTTTTTTTTTTTTGCATTCCTAATGAAAACTCTCGAGCTGGCTTAGGCTACTAGAATATACAGGTTACATCAACTGCATGAGATAGGAACGCGGTTTTTTTTAATTTTTTTTTTTTGGTGGGTAAGGGTCATCACATCCCCCCCCCCCCTTTTCTGCATCAAAGTACACACACACATATATATATATATGGTAGATCTTTAGAGTGTTCGGTATTACTAAAGTAGAAACCAAAAGCTTCTGGGTTAACTCAGGGAATTCAACCCAGGTCCATTCAAACAGCTTTGCTATTAGTGTAATAACTTTCCTACTCACAAGTGCACGCCAAAATCTGTAAATTACGAGGGTGAGTCAAGTGAAAACCGGAAATATCGTTATAACAACAAGAATAATCATGCCATTATATTGTAACTTGCCAATATTGTTGTCCTGGATGTCTCGAGTGTCATGCATGCGCCATCGCGGTGGTGACGCATAAGGTGACATCATAATGACGTTTTAAAGATGACCCAGTCGTGAACAATCTGTCACAGAAATCACGTCGTTTTAGAACTTTGTACACCATTCATACACCTGCGACCTTGACATGAATGCATCACCGTATTTGAGCTTCATTCGCCGATGAATTTCTATTGGTTTCACCCCTTCGCTGATCAAAAATTGAATAAGAGAACGCTGCTGCTGTTTGGTGCATTCCACTAGCGGGGCGGCCATCTTTAAAACGTCATTATGACGTCACCTTATGCGTCATCACCGCGATGGCGCGTGCATGACACTCGAGACATCCAGGACAACAATATTCGCAAGTTACAATATAATGGCATGATTATTCTTATTGTTATAACATATTTCCGGTATTCACTTGACTCACCCTCGTATAAATATTGTAGCTTACTTATGATGAGAAATAAGGACATCAAAGAGACCATAGACAACCGTCATGAAACAATGGGAAAGAGAAACAAAACAACAAACATTTATACAATAAATTACAGCCACCACCACAGATGCAAGGTAAAAAAATTTGTGTATGTATATATAACACTAAAACGTGAGGAGACAATGTAAAACAAATGAAGACATACAACAGACATGAAATTGAATATGACAAAAGTTAAATGTGATCTAGAAAGAAAAACAACAAAATATGAGGACAGTAAATAAGTGAAAATATGAGAACAGTATATAAATGAAAATATGAGAACAGTATATAAGTGAAAATATGAGAACAGTATATAAGTGAAAATATGAGAACAGTATATAAGTGAAATATGAAAGAATTTAGTGAGTATAAAAAATAAGAGATGAGAGAACTCAGAGAATGAAGACAAAGAAAATTATATTTAATAGAAGGCAGCGGGAAAAACAAGTTATAAATAAGAGATATTGGATATACTGTGATTAGGGGGGAGTTTTATGGTTGAATGGGGTGTGCCTCACCAAAATGAGACAAAATTTTATTTATTTAAAAAAAAACACACACACCCTCTCTCCCCTCCCTCCCTCTCTCTTACCTTGCTCACGCCTTCATACATGTTATTGTGAACAAGGTCTGAATTATGCTCATTTATTGAATACAATGGTTCAAATTTCACAAAACATTATATCACATGTTTTGGCTAGAACATTCCACTTCATATCACCAATCATCCATAAATTAAAGGTGAGAACCAAATGTCCCATACATATGCACTTGTTATGTATATATCTATGTTCATACAAATGGTTTTTCTATGTGTGCCATGTAAACCTTTGTTATTTTCTAAACACAACTACTGAGCAAAACCAAATCTTTAACACTTTCAGTCACAAGCCCATGTCATATATGCACCCTACTAGAAAATAAAGTGTGAATGACATGGTGTTGTGGGTCATACAGGCACACAGTTTTGATTAGTGATGTTTCCGATATAGTGTTTGCTTTGTTTTGCTGATTGTTTTATTAATATGCTATTACTTTGAGCACAATGTCAGGCCTAGATTATGCATTATGAATTATGGCTCACTTAGTGATCACTGATAAATATATAATGCTTATCACTTGCAAATTCATAAAAGTTTTCTGGTTAATGAAATAAAATTTTGTGTTTGAATTATGAAACGATCATTCTTACTCAAACAAACTGAATGGAAAAATGATAATTGACCTATTAAGTACACAATAAGGAAGAAACGCTTTACTGCTGAAGAGGTTTAAATAGTACAACACATTCACAAATTATTTCTTGTATCAAGTTAAAATACCTTACGCTGTTCTGAATAAATCAATCATTATAGTCTCTTGCTCCAGTTTGGTCCCTACAAAGTAACATATGCATACTAATGACTCAAGAACAGATATAAGTTCCAAGCCCCATATTGTCTATTTTATTTTCTTTCAAACTGAAGAGAACGTTTTGTTTTTTTAGCTGTGCGAACAAAGCTGAAGTAAATTCATTTAATTCCGCTTGCTCTCACAGCTCTGTTTTAAGCTTTGACACTTACAAAACTGTTTCCCATACTTACAGATGCAGGCTGCAGTGATTATAAACAATATTTGTCAAATTTGACAGTCCCAGATGAATATCTATTGTAGTACAGTTGTTTAATGTACTATTATTGTCATAAACATGAGATTTAACTAAGGGTATAAATAACCAACAATAACTGAATGTCTTATTTGTAAAACATATATTTTAAAACTGTTTATGACTTCAGCATCTTCATTTGCATAGCTTTGCTGTCTGGAAATAGACAGTTATCACCAAAGTTAAACATCATATTCTAACAAAATCTATACCCTAAACTAAAAATACATGTTTAAAGCATCAGCTGTGAGTCATATGTGGTATTAAAACCAGCAGTTTTTGTGGCAAAGTGGGAGCTCAGTTCATATTCTGATTATAAAAGGTAAGATATAGCAAACCCATTAACTCACCTAGATTACAGATTATAATCACAAATTTCATGAAAGGCCAAAGGTGCCCACAAGGCAACATCTTCAGTTCTTTCATTCTTGTTTCTAAGCAGTCATGACATTGTTGTAAAACAACTGTACTAATATTTGAATGCCCATGGATTGTTCGTACACAATAACAAATAGTTGCCATTAAAGAAGATTTTTCTTACAATGGTCCTAAGTAATCTTGATTTCAAACAAAAAACAATATCAGTTGCTAATTTGCATAGTTTTGCTTTTTTCAAAACAACAGACAAATAGAAACTTTTTTTCAGACTATCAAGCAAGTAATTAGCAAAAGAAGAATAGTTATAGTACAGAAAAGATAAAATAAGTGAAATAATTTTGAACCTCTTCAAAACATCAAGCAATTAATTAGTCATGCATCTTGCTTAAGAATAAAATTCATTTGTCAAACAATAAAAATTAACAGATGAAACGAAAACAATATAAAGAATGGTATTATTCGCATTATGTGGATACATCACTTTATCAACTCATTCAAAATTGTACGAAACTAAAGACTTGATGGAAAACACTTGAAAAAAACAAACAAACAAAAATAAACCAAAACAATTTTTGCACGCAGTAATTTTGAAGTTTTTTTTTTGCACACATATTTCATTTACTAAGCAAACATATTAATATTTTTTGTCTTCCGTGGAAGAAAATAATCTTTATCGTGAACTTAAAAAAAAGAACAAAAAAGAAACAAAAAAAACCAGAAAAATTAACAGAAAAATGGAAATGAAAAAAGCAGAATTATTCCTGAAGGCTGTTATTCATTTAAATAGTAAGATAAGTGTATGCAGTACGTTACTAGCATTATAAAAGGAAAAAAGAATATGTGAGCATGGTTCATTTTAAATGCCCACCATAACATGCCAATAATGATCAAAATGGGATGTACCAAAATGATACTTTGTGCTTCAAGTGCTTGAATCTGGTAAATATATGTAAAAAAAACGTTGCTTAAAACTTAAATCCTGCGATGATGAGAAGTTACAAGACAAAATCTAATTAATAATACAGGACCTAACTTACCCTTTTACTACTCAAAACATATTTAAAATGTTGCAGTCATTTTACTGTATACTGTGTGCACCATTGCGTGAACATGATCCTGCTATCTGGGGTCACGTTACAGTTTGGTGAATTATTGTGATGGTCGAAGAAGCTTAACTTAATACAGTTAAAATTTTACCAAGGTACTAACATAACCTTACTTCTGCACCCCAGGGTAGAAGAGGAACGACTAAGTAAGCTGACACGACCAAAACAAAATATACATTAAAGCTTTATGATGAATATTTTTTGTAAATATCCCACACATCTTGGACATCTTCCTTAGAGCCCATGAAGACAGCACATCTCTCATGAATGTCCTTTGGAACTATTTCTAGAATTCGCTGTTTCCCATCCACTGCCAATCCACCAGCCTGCTCAACAATGTAAGCCATTGGGTTGCCTTCATACATCAGACGAAGCTAGAAAAAAAAAAGTGACAAAATGAATCAAGTTTCTAACAAAGAATCCAATGTAACCTAATTGGTTAATTTCTAGTACAACGTTAAATATAACAATAATTAAATTTCTAGTCATAACAATTTGTTTCTCATTCACCATTGGTCTTGAATGTTTATAAGGCTTCTTATAAGGAAAGGAAAAGGTAAAGGATCCCGTTACACGCCCATTGAGGCATACTGGGAATATGGTGTTAGGCCCACATTTTCTCTACCAACGGCACACTAGGGGTGATGTGATCAGCATCACGCCAGCCGCCTTAACCTTCCCAGAGTTGCTCTGGTACCCAATTCATGAGGCTGGGTCGACACTGAAGCTGTTTTCTTTCTAAAAAAATCCCATCTCAACTGGGGATCGAACCATGGACCATTGAGCTAGGAAGCCAGTGCGCTAACCACTGCGCCACCACAGCTTCTTATTAGAAAGTTGTTACATATTCTTTGCCTTAAAAATTAGGCATTCCAGTTTTCAAGTCTTGTCTAGCTCCCGAGGGTCTCTGATGAGACATAGAATTAACATGACAACTGCTCACTCAGGCATGTCGTACAAGACAACTAATATGATGTACAAGACAACTAATATGAGGTTAGCAACTTCATCGTGAAAATCAAACTTTTACAGAAACTACGACTGCAAGAACAGGTGAATGCTTGGTGCAGGCTTCCTATAAGGTTGTGACGAAAGTACTGAGATTCTGTCTTTCAAATGGCCCATGTCTTTTTCTCCTTGCAATTTGTTCACTATTTTTAGGTGGGATTACAGGTAATCCTTCTCCATGTTTCTTCTCCTTCTATTATTTACGTTTTTTCAGAGTGAGATCACGAGGGAGTTTGATCTCATCGGCTTTATGGTTCTTCTCTATGTGTTTAGAGTGTGTGTGTAGGAAATGGTTGCAGTATTATTCTAGATCAGAGTTGCACCAGTGTAGTCTTGTTAAAGATATGGCATGCGGATAGACGCATTTTCGGGATTTTAAATATATAAATTATTGTCGGCCATTTTTGCTTCAATTGGCAGAAGAGGGCAGAGCTTAATTCCGTTTCTTTGTCTAGCAGTAACCAGGTTGCATCAGAATTGTTTTCAATTCTGATTGGCCGAGAAATAACGGCATTTGAAATCATTGGGTTAAAATCGAAGCCGCGTATATGACATCACGAGGTCAGCGTGCTGTTAGATGATGATAAATAGGGCCGTAATTTAATTCTAGTTCTCTCTAATGTAATTGCCAGCTGGTACCAGAAACAAGTCGGTTCGCCTTCAGTGGGAATTCGAATTTGGTAAGCATAATTTTTGCGTGGGACTTTATTTAATTTTTCTAGACCTAGGCCGATCAGTTCAGTTTCTTTGGGAAGTTTAAGTTCAATTTAATTCTTAACTCCAGAGCCATCAAATACTATCTTAGTGATAGACTCGGGAAACTTAATAGGTCCCTTTATTTTCTTATTGAAGGAATAGCGGTATTGAGATGTCACCGGCGTGCTTTGTATTATTGCAAAGTAGGTCGGGAGAGAAACCCGCATCTCTGATTTATGAATTTACAGAATGACGGGAGTGAAAGAGGTGTAATTTGTGAGCCCGTGGGTGCGTTCATTACTGTATATTTATTTGATACGATGTTTAGAGGGGTGAGGGGGAGAGAAGCACGTGGTCGTAAGAACTGTAAACACGTGTTGGTAACTCTCGAGATGTAATTGGTAACCTGGGGTTATGTAAGCAGTGTGTATATGCTAGCATCTAACAGAGTTATACGTTATTGATTGTGCATTGGTGTTCTGTGTACTCAGAAGACGGAGATGAATTATTTCTTTTAAGGGAAATTATTTTGTATTACATTTTTGAAAGTGATTTATTTTACTGAACGGGAATCTGATTCCTAGGGAGGGCCATTTTAATTGTGGTAAACATTTGCTGTAATTTTATGTCGACGGTCGGTGTGTTGGTGTGTTGTATTACCGGGTAATGTTTACTGTGGGCTCAGGTAGAGAAGGGACCAGTGGGGGAGCGGACTTGGGCATGATTAATTGGGATGGTAGTGCAGAACGGGAAGAGAGTAGGGGAGTTAAGTGTTAAAGACTTGGGTGTTAAATGTTAAGCAAGGGAGTTATTGGTTATATAGAAATATATTATTACTGTGAGTTTAGCTGTTGTTTTGTTCTTTTGTCTAAACAGCAGGTACCGGCTTTTTGTGGGGAAGAGCAGAATTTTTGATACCACAAAATTTCTCCCACGGCAAAGTTGTGGCATTCGCCGACACGCAAAGTCGTGCGTTAATTGCCAGTGGCGGACGGAGCGAAAGAAAATACGTTTTCCCAAGGCAGGGAAGACATTCTCCAGTTGAAAGGGATTTTGGTGGAAAATCCGGAGCTCTGATGCTCAATCTTCTTACACCCGCAAATCGGCAAGTTGCCAGCGTGGTTGTAAATTTATTTCGATTCGTCCCGGCCATAATAACGCCGAAGGCCTGACCCCAGAGTAGGGAGCGGGCAGGTAGATCCAGAGTGGTAGCAGCAAAACCAGCTACCAAATCGTAGTTTTTCCAGAAGCCAGTGGTGAAACTTAGTCGTCATTTACAGAATTGTAGAGAGCAACAGGGTAAAAATCCTCTCTACAGATTTTAGAGCAGAGGACAGCTGCTGAAGAGTAGTCTACAGGTAGTATACCAGAAAGACAGAACTGAGACATAATCTTGTGAAGATCATAGCAGAGAACAGCTGTTGAAGAGTAGAGGTGCAGTTAGCTGTGTAGCAGTTCAGGAGATTTTCAGGATAGGTTGTGTAGAAACGAAGTCTGTGCAGAGTTGGTGTGGACACTTCGTAGTAGATCCAGCTGATTGTGTACTTAGAGTTTATATTAGAGTTTGGAGTGGAGGCTCGGCATCGGAGACCCCACCCAGGGCAGTGTAGTTTATTCCATTTAATCTTACCTTCTCTCTCCATACAGGTGAAACTTGTGGGTGAAGGGTTGGGTTTTGATGATACAACATTTGTAATTTTTCCTGAATTTGTTTGTTTTCAGGAGTGCTTACACTGCAATTTTATGTATTTGACATGTATATGAGTTTTGTTTATAGGTGTAAATAAAACTTGAACCTTTATAGTCTGGACCAGTCATTTCATTTACGTACAGTAGCTATCTGTTGTCTGTATCGTGGTGTATGTGAATCATAATTGAACCTTATCCCCTTAGGGTAGTTAAAGGTGGTCGAGGCCATAGCAATTAAGACGTCCGAAGTGGCGAGGGAGATTTAACTTCGGTTCTCAACCTCGGAGCCAATGGTCTCGCTTTCACATTTGCACTGTCATTTTCCATCTAAATCTATCATTTCAGTCTTTCTTCTCACTAATGTCTTGTCACTATATGTAGACAGCCTTTAGTCCTAAATCCATTTCGTGACAAAGTGGTGGCAGTCGTCCGATGGATCATCTTTGTTGGGATCAATTCTAGACTCATAGATTGTCTCTACAGAAAGTTCTGGAAAATAGATTTCTTAAAAATATCCCCTAGACTTGAGCTATATTAAGACTGATCCAGCTATAAAGTTTGTTCCACAGGTTCCGGTTAGTTTAGATGATAGTGGTAGTAAGGTTGTTTATGACTTAGAGGTAATTGATGGCTAATTGAATTTTTTTCTTAACAGGAAAGTAAATTCGGGTTTTGGGTAGCTGGATACTTATAAATTTTTTCAGGTAGTTCCTTCCTTTTTGTTTCTTCTTTCCATCAGTTTTCTGTGTTCGCGAGCTTACAGCAGTTCGCAAGTAAGATGGCAGATATGGCCAAGTTACAAGCTGCCTGGCGTGAGGCTGCTGAGGACATGGGTATGGACAAAGAGGAAACTAAGGCCTATATGATCAGAGAAAATGATAGGCATAATCAGAAAGAGGAAAGGGAAAGGGCAGCAGAAGTTGAGGAAAGAAAAAGGGCAGCAGAAGTTGAGGAAAGAAAAAGGGCCGCAGAAGTTGAGGAAAGGGAAAAGGCAGCCGAGAGACAGCACGAACTTGCCATGCGTTCTCTGGAACTGCAGCATAGATCTTTGGAGGGCAGTTCAGCTAACGGAGATTCCCCTGGAGCAGTGGCAGCAGACACCGCAGGAAATGGAGGGCCCCGGATGGCAGCCATGAATTTTCCGATGGACTCTTTTCCTAACAGAAATGAGAAAATTGAGGTATTTTTGGAAAAATTCGAAAGAATGGCAAAGGCATACGGGCTAGATGATAGTCTTTGGTGTCTCAAATTATCTCAGTCGCTGAAAAACCAGGCATATGATGTCTATAGCAAGATGTTAGTAGACGACCAGAATAACTTTGAGGCTCTGCGTAACGCCCTGTTACAGCGATTTCAGTGGACTCCTCGGAAGTGCCAGACAATGTTTCGGGAAAGTCGTCTGGAGAAAGGAGAAAGTTTTCCCCAGTTCGCCGAGAGGCTGAGGAATTACCTCACTCGCTGGAGAGAGTTGTCGGGACTGGCGAAATCTTTCGAAGGACTCGAAGAGCTCATCATGTGCGAACAGATAAAGGCCAACATGTCCCCAGACTTAAGGAAGTACCTGGCAGAGCAGGGCGCCCAGCAACTGGACCAGATAATTCTATTTTCAGAAAGGTTCCAGACGGCACAGGCCGAAGTACTGGGCCAGAAAAGAAAACACCCTGACCTGCCAGCCCCGGACAAAGGAGCATCTTCATCGCATTCGCCTTCCTCTTCAGCTCACCAGCAGCAAGGGCCGTCTCGAAAGGAGCCCCCCTCCCAGTCATAACCTGCGCTCCCAGCCGCATAACAGAACACAGGGGCCGACTTCTCATGAACCCGCCAGGAACCGGGGAGATAATGAGAGATATTGTAGGTTCTGTCGGACTACCTCTCATTGGACAACACGGTGCCCAAACAAACAACCTGCTCATCAGGTGGCTTGTTTAAGGCCTGTGAGGGTGAAACAAGGGAAGAAGTGGAACCCCGATCCTTGCTGATGCAAGGGGGCCTACTGCAGGCCAGATACGTGAAAAAGGAGAACCCCTAATTCACGGAGCCCCGAGCGAGCTCGAACAGCTCTGTCGTGCTAAGGAGAGGTTAGAAGCCTCTCAGGACAGTGGTATGTTATATGCAGAGGCGAGTTCGTCCGTCAACCCTGTGCAGCCTAACGGACAAACAGCGGTGACGCCTCTGATTCAGGAAGTACACTCTTTGTTGTCGGGAATTAGGCCCCCGATGGTATTAGCTCCTTCAAGTGAGGGACATACTGACAAGAGCGGTATTACATATGTCAACGACCAGCGCCATCTTCATAGGGCACAAGATAGCGGTCTGAGCGAGCATATAGTTCCAACCAGCCCTGGAGCCCCATCCGACCAGCACTTTACTCAAACGGAGGAGGACAGTGATCTGAGTATCCGTTTGCCTATAGACAGAGGTGGGCCCCACAACTCTAGTATCTCGTTTACAGGAAACGACTCTTGTAACGAGGAGCCTGAAAAATTGGCTATATTTCCCAATTTGTTTCACGGAACATTGGAACAAGTCACTGAGAGCTTTATCTCAGATACTCCGCGATCTAACGGGATCTTAAACCGTCCAGTGTCACTGCAGGACACATGTCAACTAGCGCCAGTAACTCTCGACGGGGAGGGCAAGGTTGAGAATTTTTTTAGAACCAGAGTTTCGGACGGAGGACTCTATGGGACTACACGGGCATCTCACAAACTTTCCAGGCCAGGAATTAGTGAGGGAAACTGCCTTATAACTTCGCAAGGAGCGATATTGGAGAGCTCTGTCCCGCTTCATATCGGTAGGGGAAGAGCGAGTCCAGAACCACTGCCAGGGGTAGATCTTACCTACCTTTCTCCAAAGGTAGAAGCTATTGAGATCAGTGAGGATTCAATAGAAACCCAGCAAGAAATCGGAGGCTCTACACCAGAGGAACCCGAGACGTTGCATCGTTCTCGCACAGTACCAGCAGTCACAACCCTGCTGACGCGCAGCAAGGAAGTCGCCATCGCCAGGCCACCACAGCGCCAGCCGGTCACGTCAGCTGACCAAGGCAACCTTTTGACGGTCATAACAAGGGAAAGTTCTGACCCGCCATTAGACGGCACAGGTCAGAAGAGAGGTCAAATCTCCCAACGGAGCATAGGAGCTTGTTCAAGGAGAGGAAGAAGGAGGAAATGCAAGAGAGGAAGGTCGAAGAACACTGAATAGGAGGGGTAAGGACAGACAGCCATAGACAGAGTTAAGGGCCAGTGTGAAACACAGAGATTTCAGTAATGAGATCGATGCTCAATCTTCGAAGGTGGGAGTGATGTTACGAAAGTACTGAGATTCTGTCTTTCAAATGGCCCATGTCTTTTTCTCCTTGCAATTTGTTCACTATTTTTAGGTGGGATTACAGGTAATCCTTCTCCATGTTTCTTCTCCTTCTATTATTTACGTTTTTTCAGAGTGAGATCACGAGGGGGTTTGATCTCATTGGCTTTATGGTTCTTCTCTATGTGTTTAGAGTGTGTGTGTAGGAAATGGTTGCAGTATTATTCTAGATCAGAGTTGCACCAGTGTAGTCTTGTTAAAGATATGGCATGCGGATAGACGCATTTTCGGGATTTTAGATATATAAATTATTGTCGGCCATTTTTGCTTCAATTGGCAGTAGAGGGCAGAGCTTAATTCCGTTTCTTTGTCTAGCAGTAACCAGGTTGCATCAGAATTGTTTTCAATTCTGATTGGCCGAGAAATAACGGCATTTGAAATCATTGGGTTAAAATCGAAGCCGCGTATATGACGTCACGAGGTCAGCGTGCTGTTAGATGATGATAAATAGGGCCGTAATTTAATTCTAGTTCTCTCTAATGTAATTGCCAGCTGGTACCAGAAACAAGTCGTTTCGCCTTCAGTGGGAATTCGAATTTGGTAAGCATAATTTTTGCGTGGGACTTTATTTAATTTTTCTAGACCTAGGCCGATCAGTTCAGTTTCTTTGGGAAGTTTAAGTTCAATTTAATTCTTAACTCCAGAGCCATCAAATACTATCTTAGTGATAGACTCGGGAAACTTAATAGGTCCCTTTATTTTCTTATTGAAGGAATAGCGGTACTGAGATGTCACCGGCGTGCTTTGTATTATTGCAAAGTAGGTCGGGAGAGAAACCCGCATCTCTGATTTATGAATTTACAGAATGACGGGAGTGAAAGAGGTGTAATTTGTGAGCCCGTGGGTGCGTTCATTACTGTATATTTATTTGATACGATGTTTAGAGGGGTGAGGGGGAGAGAAGCACGTGGTCGTAAGAACTGTAAACACGTGTTGGTAACTCTCGAGATGTAATTGGTAACCTGGGGTTATGTAAGCAGTGTGTATATGCTAGCATCTAACAGAGTTATACGTTATTGATTGTGCATTGGTGTTCTGTGTACTCAGAAGACGGAGATGAATTATTTCTTTTAAGGGAAATTATTTTGTATTACATTTTTGAAAGTGATTTATTTTACTGAACGGGAATCTGATTCCTAGGGAGGGCCATTTTAATTGTGGTAAACATTTGCTGTAATTTTATGTCGGCGTAAGAAGTGGGCCAAAGTATCTTTGGACAGGTAGATAGGCCTCAGTAGAATACTGTTGTGAATTGTAACCAGCCAGGCAGAACCCTAGGCCAGACGGTCGGTGTGTTGGTGTAGAAACGAAGTCTGTGCAGAGTTGGTGTGGACACTTCGTAGTAGATCCAGCTGATTGTGTACTTAGAGTTTATATTAGAGTTTGGAGTGGAGGCTTGGCATCGGAGAGTGTCACGAAGTGGTTTTAAGTTTATAGAGTTTGCCTGAATGAAAACAAGACCCTAGTATGAGAAAGTCTGAGAAGATAGAATTTAGATGGAAAATGACATGCCTGTGGACAGATGAGACTATTGGCTCAAGGGATAGAACCAGGTTTTGACTCGCCCTTGCCGCTTCGTGACGTCCAACTGGCTATAATCTCACCCTCCTCTGACTTCCTTTAAATACAAGGAGATAAGGTGTAAAAACGACCACAGACACCACTATACAGACCACATGTAGGTATAGTATAGAATAGAAGCTGATCCAGTAAATAATATATGTATATATTTATTTACATACAAGAAAAACATAAAATGGCATATTACGTCATCAAGTCAGTCGATAGCGTGCACTGTTGCACGGCCTGAAAACAAGTAACGATTAAATAGCAAGACCCTCAAAAAAAAAACCTCAATCACATTCACTCTTCCTGTCACCCTGCTGAGGAACAATAAAAATGGTTAGTGCTTTAAAGTACTTTGATCTTGTGGGGCTGTCAACTTTAGCCTCCACTCTCTAATACCACTAAGATTGCTACTGTCTCAGTCCTGTTGACTCTTCCTCAACGAACCGTCTACACCGCTCTCCTCTTGTTAGGCGATATGCGCCGCTAACTAACACCACTGGAAATGCTACAAATAATAGACTTGGAGTAACCCAATGGCTCAGTATCTATCCTTCGAGTGGACACTGAACAGACCCTACTGGTCCTGTCTATTTTCTCCTTCCTTCTCTCTCTATCTCTCTCTCTTGGTCTCAGTGTCTCTCTAACACTCGACGACTGATGATGCGGCGTCTCCGTTACGCTCTTCTCTCGTTACTTTCAGGACCTAGGTATGGTAACCCTGTCACCTGTTCCTGAATTTGGTGATGACGATGCTGTTCAGGTATCAAGCCTGAGGTGCTTGATAAACTGTCGACAAAACTTCTCTGCTGCTGAATAGCTTCCCTCTTTTAACCCGCTCTGGAGTTAGAGGAAAAAACACAGCCTTGATTTCCGGCTGTACGAAATTGAAACCAGTCTCCCGGCCACCTGCCGTTGCTGGAGACTATAATAGCGATGCTCTCGGCTGTATGATAAATAAACCACGGTCCCGCTGAAGCATAGGGACTTCACTGCCAGAGACCATAGGTCTGACCCTTAAGATAGGTCCTGTTGCCGTGGGTAATTTTGCACATGGGCAAATTTACGCTCCCCCACTATTCTTGCCGTGACTCGCTGAAATTAAAATAAAATGCGTCTATTGTATAACAACTCCAACACAACGCATCTCTAACCCATTAATCTTTATAACTCCCCCACTCAGTACTTCACTCGTCATGTACAACAATACAAAAAAATAATATTACCCACGTGGCACTTAAATCTCTCTCCTCCTCCCCTTCTCTCGTTCTGCATAACAAAACATAAAATATTTCTACCGACGTTGCACTTAAATCTCCTCCTTCCCCCTCTCTCTCTCTCATCTATAATCTGCCAGGTAAGTAAACAGAACCTCCCGACCTGTCTGCCTCTTATCTATTTGTGACGCGCGGCTACCCACGTGTCAACATTTTCAACTCGGGAACTTCTTTTGTCCGAAATTCCGGGTTCTCCTTTTAAACATTTACCCATGAGGTTTCCCGGCTTGCTCCAAAATTAAATTAAATCTCGCTATAGGAATAGTTTACTCCTCTAAGCAGTAAAATTCACTTACAACGTAAATCTGAACCCTCCGACAATATTTCTCACATTTAAGGCTCAGTAAAATTAACGAACACACCAGGGATTTCCCCATAAAATTACATTAGTAAATACACAGAAATAAATGGTGGTTTTACATAACATTCTACAAATATGGGCACATGTGTTTCTCACAACTTCACACACTCCTAACTACTGCCAAAATCATAGAAAGAATAAGCACACTGTTGCATTTACGTCGTTCTTCCAAAATGATAATGGATGGCACTATCGTTTTTCTAAAAACTGAAAAGTTAATGTCCCCCGAAGAAATTAACTATGGACGAAATTCTCAAAGAACCCTCTAATGAATAAAACGATAATAAGATAAAATCCTACATACCAATTATCGCTGGTTTTTCCCACAGTGGAGAACGATAAATCGACATCGACCGGCGGCAATATTTCTTCGGAGAGATTTGCCCACAGTTCTAACTGGCTATTTATACACACCGGAAACCACCCCCGCATGTTCTGATAAACTACATACTCGGCCAATGGGAACGCTAGAAAAATATAACTAGCGGCCTACGCAAATCGATTTGAGAACCACGCGAATACAGCGTGTCCAGAAATTGCGTCACATCCCGTGCGTTTCTGACGCGTCCTACAGGAGTGCCCGAAAAATAGCGATTTCCGTAAAGAACGAAAATCGCGGAAAATCAGAAGAAAAACTGGTCGAGTGAAAAATAAACCCACCATCGCAAAACGACCCCATCCAACCTATCTCCTCAAAAACACCAAACACGACATATATTCAAATGAGAAGAAAAAAAATGATGAAAATTAAAAATAAAAGAACAGGATCGGGCCGGTTGAAAGACAGAATTACAGTGCCACATCACAGAGACCCCACCCAGGGCAGTGTAGTTTATTCCATTTAATCTTACCTTCTCTCTCCATACAGGTGAAACTTGTGGGTGAAGGGTTGGGTTTTGATGATACAACATTTGTAATTTTTCCTGAATTTGTTTGTTTTCAGGAGTGCTTACACTGCAATTTTATGTATTTGACATGTATATGAGTTTTGTTTATAGGTGTAAATAAAACTTGAACCTTTATAGTCTGGACCAGTCATTTCATTTACGTACAGTAGCTATCTGTTGTCTGTATCGTGGTGTATGTGAATCATAATTGAACCTTATCCCCTTAGGGTAGTTAAAGGTGGTCGAGGCCATAGCAATTAAGACGTCCGAAGTGGCGAGGGAGATTTAACTTCGGTTCTCAACCTCGGAGCCAATGGTCTCGCTTTCACATTTGCACTGTCATTTTCCATCTAAATCTATCATTTCAGTCTTTCTTCTCACTAATGTCTTGTCACTATATGTAGACAGCCTTTAGTCCTAAATCCATTTCGTGACAAAGGTGATCAGCTGCAGTTGTTGTTGTTTTGAAAAGGTGATGGGTGGAGAGTGGGCACTTAACAGCTGACCATTATTGCCTCTTCTCGTTCCATCTTGGTCTACCCTGTTCAACCAGCACAGTCATGATCAGCTGCGATGATAGATCCTTGCTTTATAAGGGTCAAACAGAAAATGATGATGATGATGTTTTCAAGCATTTTAGTATTATGTTAATCGTGATAGTCAGACATCATTTCTTTATGCTGTTAATGTTATCTCTAGAGCACAATCATCATTTCTTTATGCTGTTAATGTTATCTCTAGAGCACAATCATCATTTCTTTATGCTTTTAATGTTATCTCTAGAGCACAATCATCATTTCTTTATGCAATGTACAAGCAGTCTTTTCCAAATGAAAGCTAGGTAAAATCTTGTTTAGATGTTGTCAGCAGGACAATAAACACATGCACAAGCTACGATTGTCTGCTTCACCACTGTGCACATGTGGATTAAACGAACAAACTGCTGAGCATGTTCTACAGGATTGTCCTCTGTATGACCAGTTAAGAAAGATATACTGGCCCAATGACTCAACACTAAACTCAAAGCTATATGGAGCTAAAGAGGAACTTCAAACAACAGTCGAATTCATCATGAGAACTCATCTGATGGTGTAAACATCAAAGATGCGATCGCAAGAAGAAGAAGTCAGCAGGACATGATGATGGGAAGAAGAAAGATGTATTTAAAAAACTTGATGCAGACACTTTTCTGTAAAATATGAATGTTCATTTGGCTCTGCATGCAATTATGGCATGCCAACTAGATACTCAGCAGGTAAAGTTCAAGATGTTGCTTTGTACAAAAAGATGTGGTGGGGTAACCAAAACAATTTTTTTTTTAATTTGATGATCAAAAATATCCCGTTCAATCTCTGAATGGTTATAATTAGTATGTATAATGTCTATGTGTTCAAATAATATGTTCAACTGCTGATATATGAAAGTTGCATCAAATCTCCTATCCAATTATTGTAAATAAAGCAAATGAAAATAACCTAATTGAGTGTGTGTCCTGTTTGTTACTCTAAAACAGTAGTTTCATCATACTTGTCATGGTGTGACACGACAGCAAATAATATAAACCAACCAACCAACAAAAAAAAAAGGGGGGGGGGGTGGTGGTGTGTGTAAAAGCTTGAAATGTTTTTTATAAGAATACCACCAGACCTTCACTCTCCCTGCCATATCCTCATCAATCACTACAGATTAACTGTTGAATATGTTATGCATTTCCCTAGGTCTGTTTATTATTAACACCTGTTTTTGCTATTGGAAGCCTGCAAAAAATCTAACATTGGGATTCTCTGTTGTTCACACCTCCAACATTTCAACAAGAACTGCTCTATATTATATTGTCTTGAAGACATTTCACACAGTAAGGTACTTATATACTGGAATAGCCCTTTCCTAAGAAGTTTCTTGTTACTAGGAATTGTTAATCCATAGATATGACATTTTCTTGTTGGAGCCTTAACAGCTTATATACATATCTTCCTTTCAGATTTTTATCCTACTCTACTGTTCAATGATCTGTCATTATTTCTGTAATTTAGCTTTTAATCTCTGATTTATTCATCTCTACCTTTATTAGATTTTTATCAGATCTACCTTTCTTAGCTTCTTCATTTGCCTTTTCAGCCACAAGGGCAAACAAATGTACACAAGAGGGAAAGAAAGAACTAAGTGAAACACATGAAAAATAAATTACAATGATTAACGTGACTGGTTTTGCTGTGATGTATACATGAGATCACTGATAAATCTGGCAGGATCCTTCAGGTCAATCCTCGAGGAAACAATGCTAAGAACAGGATTACTGCTCCCTCATGTATGTCATAATTAATATGAGGCTAAGCCTGGGGATGACAACCTCCGCATCAAGTAAAATAAAATGCTGCAGAAACAATCACTACAACAGCACAGAGGCTTTGATGCAGGCTTCCTGCAAGGGGGCCAGCTGTAGTGGTAGCTCCATGCTCCAATAGGAGTTAAAATGGAAATTATGATGAATGATTATTACATAGACCAATAGAAATTATGATGAATGATTATTACATAGAACTATAGAAATTATGATGAATGATTATTACTCAGACCAATAGAAATTATGATGAATGATTATTACTTAGACCAATGGAAGCTGTGATGAATGATTATTACATTGACCAAAGGAAATTAAGATGAATGATTATTACATAGACCAATGGAAATTATGAGGAATGATTATTACATAGACTAAAGGAAATCACACAAAAATGACAAAATACATAAACTAAATAGTACAATTCATGAATGACTGCAAGTGAAAATTTTAATATTACTTATACACCACTTGTATATTGTCATGTTTGTCACTTTCACACACCCAGCTTAAATTCAATTTGACTAACCTTGCCCTTTGGTGCTTCAGATGTTGCAGGGTACATAAAAATTCCTCCATAACAGATTGTACGGTGAACATCAGCAACCATGGATCCAATATACCGAGCACCATATGGCTTCCCATCCTGTTCAGAATGACAAATTTAAGCAGCATTCACAATTTTACTTTTCTAGTACAACCGAATACAGCAAGCAAAACTGAAAGACATAACTTTATCTGTACCCAATCAACCAATGCTCTTCAACTCCCCAAGGAGCATAGGCCTTCAACAAACACATGCAAAGTCCTCTTGTCATATGCCCTCGACTTAAGGTATCTCCATGTGTACGTCATATTTATTTCTGCCTCCCATTCTTTTCATGTGTTCTTCAGTCTATCTCTACTGTACTTATTTTATCCAGAGCATTCCAGATCAAGGATTGCCTGGTAAGGATTGCTGGCTGCTTCTATCACAGGCGATGCTTAAGTTATGGAACCACACTGCTATTAAAAAGTTATTATTATTTCAAACTATATGTCTACTGAAAATAGTACTTCCTTCATTATAAGCATTTCTATCCTCCTAAGTTCTTTGTCATCACAAGAACAGCTATGCTATGGACCCCTGAAGGAAAGCGAAAGAGAGGCCGACCAAAAACAACATGGCAGAGAACTGCGGAGGCCAAGATACCAAGTAGGTACCACAAACCGCCCGCTTTTTTGGTTGAAAACGCACGAAAGTTGAGAAAACTGAGGAAAATTCATCAAGTTTAAGTCGTCACTGTCCCTTTGCTATTAAGCGGATTGTAATAAAATTTATATCACGATACTCATTATCCTCTTCTCATTTGAAATGTATTAATTTCCGAATAATAAAAGTTATTGAAGTATTTTTGTACTAATAAAAACAAACAGCAAACTTACGCGTAGCGAAACTCGTCGCGCGGCCAACTCTCGGCTTTTTTGCCTCACCCCGCTTCATTCAAACGGGTATCGCTTGACCAGCAGACGTCTGATTTGCATAAGGCTTTCACCATTATGATGGGCGGAGGAATAGCTTTAATTTCGTATAATGCAAGCTGTAGAAAACAATGTGGAAGACGCAGATTTTTCGAAGTGAAGTCGAAATTTTACAAGATTTGACATTTTAAGTTGTGTTATAATTCCTTGCATGGTATGAGAAGATTTGGGAGCCATTTTTATTTATTCCTATAAAATATCAAAGACTTCTGATGTTTGCTGGTGAAGCGATTTGACTTTAAGTAACGCTCTCTTGGTCAAGAATTTTAGCGAAAAATGCAGAGCGAGGCTGTTACATCGACTGTGATAACTCCCTATGTCATTCAAAATCGGCATGCCACTTATGTTGGTTCGTGCTCAAACTTCATCACATCTTCTGATTTGAAGATGACTATACGTAAGTATATCACTTATTAACAATGTTTTGAACTTTAAATGTAAACTGTACAATAGTTTTAATATTATTTAGCAATTTAACACGATAACATGGTTGTTGTAATAGCGAGGAATGAATGTGCTATCACCACTTCAGACATTCACGCATCAATCTAATTATTTCACGAGCTTGAAAAGCTAAGAAAGTTACCAATCTGAATAAAAAAATGCATGTTTTGATTAATGTATAATTGAATGAAGGTTTATTTTGCAACATAATAGGGTGAATTTTGTTTCAAACGTGAAGGATATCGCAAGGCCAAAGCCAATCGAGTCAAGGCTAGGGGACCGGAAAATGCCATAATTAAAAAAGCTGATGCTGTACTGAAATGTCCGGACTCGCAGCCAATAGTTGATAGTCTTAAAATTACCCGAAAAGAAGATATAATATATTTATTTTTGTTTAAGGAAGAAAAATATCCCGTTCAACCTCTGATGGGTTATAATTAGGATACATATTGTTTTCAATTCCAAATAATATGAAAAACTGACGATATGAGAAAGTGGCATCACACCATTGTAAATTAGGACAATCACAATTGTGCTTATATGTTAAAAAAAAAAAAAAATCAAGAATAAACTCTGAACAAGAACAAGCCAGTAATAGTAATAGTACATGTAATTCTCTATACATGTAAAAACAAAAATAACTTCTGGAATTTTAATTTTCCAGATGACTCCTAGTAGGAGTCATCTGGAAAAATATTGGATTTAACATTATTGTTAAATCCAATAACGTGTTAAATTGCTATACCAATATTGGATTATTTGCAGGCATCCAACTTACCTATAAATATAGAGGAGGTGTTGAGAATAGACAGACCTAGGGAACTGCATAATATAGTCAAACAATATTTAACACGAACACATGTTAATATATAGTGGCTGGGAATGTGAAGGTCTGATGCTGTTCTTACAATGCATGTGACTTTAAACAGATGAAAGTCAATTAAATATCTGGTAAAGTCCGTTATATAACTAGAACCACCAGGCCTATACACCCCTCCACTTTAATATTATTCTTGTTCATAGTTTCTTCTTGATTTTGTTTGTTTGTTTTTTATTTTATTATTTAACGTACGGTATAGGCCTAAGCACAATTGTGAGTATCCCTATTTTCAAATGTGATGCCACTTTCTCATGTCGGCAGTTGTTCATATTATTTGGAATTGAAAACAATATATATCCTAATTATAACCCATCAGAGGTTGAACGGGATTTCTGTTTATCTTCATAAATTTTTTTTTTTTTTTTTAAATCTGGAAAAATAAAATTCCAGAAGTTATATGGATGGGAATGCAACATGGCTCGAGGTAGACTGCTTGTAGTTTTTTTTTTTTTTTTTCATAAAGCTACAGACCACAAAGTAACACTACAAACAGATAAAAAGTGAAATGGAGAAGAGGAAGGAGCAGATAAAATAAAATTAGAGAATACAAGAGTGACGACGAAGAACCCAAAACATAGACTGAAATGGAAAATACGGAGTAAAGAGTCAGAGAGGGCAGTCAAAGAAAAAATTAAACAGCTAATAACTGACAAGAATAGGAGGAAAAAAGAGAAAGATATTAAAAATGCAGAGAAGAAGATAGAGTTATATAACACAATCATAAGCCAAGGGGGTCTGTGCACCACAAAGGAGGGTGTGGATAAAATTTGTAAAGGACGATATGCCCTTAGAAATCTTAAGGCTCAGTTAAGATACTTACTTAGTTGTTCTCCTTCTACCGTGAGGTGTAGAGGTAAGATACAGATAATTGATATTGAATGATAAGGACATTAATATTGAATGATAAGGACATTAAACTATCAGGAAATATCAAAGAATTCTATTTTGGACTTCTGAAGCATTTAGGTTTTGAGGCTTCATTGCCCTCTCACAGGGAAAGAGTGCGCCATGATCATTCTTCTCCAGTTAAAAAATGTCTTTTTAAATGCTAATAACCAGTTGTTTTAAAAAAATATAGCGTTTAGATGTTGCTAATTATTGTTTAGCTGTTGTTAATTATTGCCTACAAATTTTTTTTAATGAAATATGGACAGTATCTTAAAAAAAAAAAATTTTTTTCATTTTCACACTTTTTTCTTCCCCTGCGACAAATTGGCCTCTGGACACATTTTAAAAAATTATACTAGAACAAATAGATGTTTAAATCCTCTGAAAAAAATTGAGATATATTTATGTAGTATGCAGATTAATATGTACAAATTTAAAGCTTGTACCTTTTATACTTTTTGAAATATGATGTTGTGAATATTGACTTTCATTCAACAAACTATATTTTTCGGTAATGTGTTTTGCAGATTTGCAATTTTTGGTCTCAAATATATTGATAATTATTCATGATGTAGCTCTATAGTTTTCTTTGTGTGATCAGTATATTCCAGACTATATGTTGTTTGTCAGAGAAAGTTGTAAGATTATATTTAAGAAGACGGCAGTGTTCTGAAGTTGGTGTGATGTAACTTTTTCAATGTTGCGAAGGCCCCACATTTTTAAAAATGCTATAACTTTTTTATTTGTTGTCCTATTTTAAAAAATAAAGTACCAAATTTCCTGATTTACCAAGGGCTTCAAAACTACATTGTTTTCTCTGGTGTTTCTGTGCAAACAAAAATCACTTTGTGGTACCTATACCAAGAATGGACCAGAGTTGGAGCACTGTACGAAGGATGGCCGCCGACCAAACAAAGTGGAAGCAGTTTATTGCTGCCATATGACGTCACCAAGCGTGATGACCGCTGACTGCTTTGACAGTCGGCAACTAAGGATCAAAGAAGAAGAAGTTCTTTGTCACCCATTTGTAACAGGCCCAAAAGTGGAATAAAGAACAGTAACACTGTTAACACGTCGTAAAAAATGGCTTAGGAGGGTCGGGCATGGGACCAGCTATCCCATCCTGCAAAAATGTTTTCTGTAATAAACAACTGAACAAAAACATATTACACAAAGTTGTTGTAACAAAATCAGTTAAAATTAGCTAATAGACTAGGTCTATGATAGCCAAGATTCTTAGTTTGCAATGAAGGCAGCTAGCTTCAGAGTCTACAATTAAGAAACATCCCTGAAACTAATATTAAATATTGCACGTACACTGTTATCTCTTTGTACTGCCAACATTCTTGAAAATAATGTTAATTATTACATATTACCTTCGGTCTCTTCTTGCTGTTAACATACTCTCTAGTTGCATCATCCCAAAACATCTCATAACCTTCATTCAGTGAGTAGATCTTGCCACGAGGTTTGATTCGCATGTTTCTTTCTGTTAACAAGAACTCTCCAATGGACTGACACAAAGATATTTATAAAATTATTGTATATAAATCTGATGTGTGAAAAATATGCAAAGTGTTAATATCTGTACATTTAAATACAAAGCATAATTCTATCTAAACTGATCTGACCAATATAAGATTGGTATTTCAATAAATAAGGTAACAAGGCCTCCAGCATTAATGTTGAGTTACCCCAATGAGTCTGAATAAATCAGCAGCTTATCAGTTACTGCTTTTTTGTAATGTCACAGCGATGTATCAGCTATGATATAATAATGTACAAATACAGGGAACCCTATTTTCAATATTTCATTATCTGGAACAGTGGAAGACAAAAATTTCAAGGGTACAAAAATTCTCCAGGTCGAGCACTGTCTGGAAATCTAATACTTAGAATAACATAGGATCACAACCCAATAAAACTAATGACATTTGCATGAGGGTCAGACATCAGATGTCCCCTCCATTTTAAATATGTACATTATAATGGTACTTGTCTCATGCCAGTCTGGCAGATCATACATTTCGTGTCACTATTTTCAGTCACACTGAATCAGAACGAAATGTATGAAAATTTACGACTTCTCATAATGAATATTTCCTGTAAAATTGAGTAGCGTCCCTTCAAACATCTATTTTATTTTTGGTCAGTATACAGCATGCAGTTTTTTCATCAAAATAACATCTTGTTTCTAAAGTTCCAGTCTCTCTGTCATTATCTTTCTCTTCTTCTTTCTCCCAAGCTACCTTTCTCTCTCACTTTCTCCCTCTGTCCTGTCTCTTTCTTATTTGCTATCTCTGCTCACGTACTTGCAATGACTTTCTTACAGGACTGCTGATCCTGATATACGGGGATAAGACTGAAATATATGAGTGTGATGCCATGTTATCTGTGGTTAAAAGAAGTAAGCCTCAAGAAATGATGTAAACATTTTATATTACAAGAAAAACAACATATGCTCAGACAAGTCTGGCAGTTTTGTGGAAATGCAAGGCCCCATTATGGATTTACATGTTCCTCTGTTTTTTAAAACGTTTACTAACACTGGAGGTCTCGTTACCTTACACTAAAATACCTTCACATGCACAGCACTAACATATTTTTGTATTTTTTATTTGCACAAAATATATGCAGCAAAAATGTATCTAACCTTACTTGAACAAAATACATACAGAGCAAATATATCTAAACTGATTTGAACAAAAATTACATCATTAGCTGCTTATGCATATCAGACTTGGACAACAAACAATCAGGAAAAGAAACAGCAGGCAAAAGTGGCTTTTGTATATGTTGGACAGCCAGAAAGTCAAACAAGGTTCTCAAAGAAATGTAAGAATGCCTAAACTAATCACAAAAGTAAGGCACAGGCATGTCCTTTTTATACGTCACTAAAAGAGACAATTAGAAAACCTAAAATGAAGGCAAAAAAAAAACATTTATGAGACAGCTGCTTGTGACTAAAATGACCACAAAGCATGGGAAGAAACAGGTGAGCAAAGGACATGAATAAACATAACTGCCAATGACTAAACATACTCTATGAATATACAACATTAATCAATGTAAGCAAATGGGTAACTATAAGTCAGGCATTACAAAAATAAACAAGCAGTGAAGAACACACAAGCATTTTAAGAAACACGAAATCAAACTGTTGTACTTCAAGTAAGAAATTAAATTTTTTTTTTTTTTTTATTCCAAACTGCAAGATTATTAATTTGCAACATCAAAGTTCCATCATAAATTTTACTCATTTCTGCAAGAGCTCAGATATCAGATTAATGCTTGCTCATTTTCCAACAGTGTTCATGTGTGTATAATCATTTTAGCTACACAGACATGTAATAAGAAAAAATAAACACACTAACTGGGTCATACATAAATCCATTGACACCCTGACCAAGTGAGAGGACAACCATTGTAGCACTGCCATAGAGAGCATAGCCAGCGCACACCATGTTTTTTCCCTGCTGAAGCACGTCTTTGACTGAATGTGGGCCATCAACTGTCTGTAATTAAATACACTGTTAGTTCATTTTGATGCAAAGTTTGTTCATTTTAATGCAAACTGAGCAGTTTTTTACAAATTGAGATGTTATCCATTTGTAATTGGGATCAGCAACCTTTATGGGAAGCTTAGATTCAAAACTAAGCAGTTACAAATGTCCTGGGCGATTAAAAAAATTATATTAGATTATAAAAAAAGACTGTGTAACACAAATCAAAAGTGCATTATCATTACCCTATATGACAAACAAAAAGAGAATTATCAATGTGTGGTTCTTGCACTGACATGCAGAACTGAAGAGAAGAAGACAGACTGACAGTAAAAACCATGATGAGCCTACTTTGATCACAAACAATGGAGAGCACCTAACAATGCACTTCTACAAGGAACATGTAAGGGAACTTTTACAAAGGTCATGTTCATCAATATTATCTAGAACTGTTATGCTGTCACATATAACTAACAATGGACACAAAATATCTTTTTTAAGAACATGGACTTAATAGTTTATTAATAAAGCCAACATCTTGTCATAGAAATGCTAAAATGTTGTTACCTGTCTCAACAATGATATCATAACAAGTAATGCTCCGATTTATTGTTAACAAACTGCTTTGCAGAAAAGAGAATTTGCAAGCTAACCTTCAATTAGGATATTATGACAATACGAACATCATATATGCAATACAGAAACTGTCTTTTTGTCTGGCGAGCACTCACATATGCAGTAAACATCTGGATATTAGATATCAGAACTTTTCAATGACGTGCAAAATAGATACTTGAAAAAAAAATGCAGTAAGTGAAAATAAACTATTTAAGAAAATAGTCAACAGGAAAAGTGTATTTTGGAAAAATGTTAGGAGTGAAGAATGCCATGACACAGAAAGAAAAAAAAACAGACATCATGGCAATGATGAATATGATAATAATGATGATAATAATGGTATGTGATGAGAAACATTTTACCTTTCTGTATATGCCAAAAATTGACCCAATAGAGACTAGGCAGTCAATGTTTGAGGACCCATCCAATGGATCAAAGCACACAATGTATTTACCCTGCAAAAACATACAATATGCAAACATTTACATTGTGCTAAGACAGCAAATAGAAAATATGGCAAGTTATTTTATTATTATATAACACAACACAACGGGCTGATCACCCGTTTGCCAGTCACTTCGATTACGGAAACAACAGCAAATGGATTGATTTGCCGTTGCCCTAAAGACGCCATTAGGCATGATGGGAAACAATGGCAAAGAAAACCTATCTGCTGTTGCCCTAAGACGCCACTAGGCGTAATGGCCACTGACTGCTTTGCCGGTCCGTGGCTAAGGACGGAAGAAGAAGAAGAGAATATAACACAAACATTATGAGTTTAAATTTAGAAGAAAAACATTGAGAAATAAACAATTTAGAACAAAAATATAATTTGACAATTGCGACAAGAAAAAGCAGCAAAGAAATTATGGAGAACACCATAGCAGAAAGTTGTGGAGAAATGTCATCGCTCACACAGTTGATAATGATAATGATGAATCTTGCAATACTAAATTAAACTAATATTTATTTGTTCCTCTTTGTTTAAATTAACACATGCAGCACGGAAATGTTTTATGTCATATCTAATTCAACTATATATTTACCCTTTTTCCTAGACCAGGATTAATTTCCTTTTTAGTTCCTTATGGGATACCTTGGATTTATTAAGTGCTGCTTTGTCAGCTTTATGTGTCACAGTATTTTACTCTTTGTCTGTACTATCCTGGTCTAGCCTCACTTAATCCCATGGGTCTAGCCTCACTTAATCCCATGGGTCTAGCCTCACTTAATTCCACCAAGAATGTATGGACATAAGCGAGAATGTGTTTATGTAATTTTTGTATTGATGATTGATGACACATTCAAAAATACAGATTAATTGTAGACGGATTGACCGCATGAGTGAGTGTCGGTATACAGAATTTATTTATTGTTATTTATTGTTTTATTTATTTTATTTTATTATTACTTTTTCCCCCAATTACTAGCTTGTTTGTTTCAACAAAAAAAACCGACTCATTTTAAAAAAAATTATGATTGCATACTGTAAATGAATGCTGTTATGGTAACTTTATAATGTTGCATGCCTTTAAATTAATGCTTAAAGCATCATGTGGGAATGAAAGGATATAGTGTGCAAGATAAATGAGAGCGGAAGGGCAGAATGTTACGGGCCTGCGCACCCAATTCTTTACCCTTCGAAAATAAAGTTCATTCGTTTGTTCGTTCATGGATCTAGCCTCACTTAATCCCATGGGTCTAGCCTCACTTAATCCCATGGGTCCAGCCTCACTTAATCCCATGGGTCTAGCCTCACTTAATCCCATGGGTCTAGCCTCACTTAATCCCAAGGGTCTAGCCTCACTTAATCCCATAGGTCCAGCCTCACTTAATCACATGGGTCTAGCCTCACTTAATCCCATGGGTCTAGCCTCACTTAATCCCATGGGTCCAGCCTCACTTAATCCCAAGGGTCTAGCCTCACTTAATCCCATGGGTCTAGCCTCACTTAATCCCATGGGTCTAGCCTCACTTAATCCCATGGGTCCAGCCTCACTTAATCCCATGGGTCCAGCCTCACTTAATCCCATGGGTCTAGCCTCACTTAATCCCATGGGTCTAGCCTCACTTAATCCCATGGGTCTAGCCTCACTTAATCCCATGGGTCTAATGTGGAGACAAAAGAAAGAATATGACTAGTGCTTCCCCAGACATGTCATAAGAGGTGGCTAAAATGAGGTACTACATGAGGCTGGCAACCTCATCATGTAAAACTAACTGCTGACAAACACCTGCTTCCAAAGCAAAGAGGATCTGGACACAGGCTTTCTGCAAGGGGGCCATTGACATTTTAATGAATGAAGAAGGGTAACAAATGTAACTTCACACATATTTGCAAAAGAAGATGTTACACACGTACAAAACTACTAACATCAGCAAACAATGCATAAATATCCTAGACAGCCTTCAAGGTCTAATAAAACTAAAATACAGCCAAATATGATGTAAGAAATGTAGCCAAGCATACTTTGTACTTGTCTTCTATCTCAATAACTTGTTCGTTCTCCTCGGAGACCAAAATGCAGCAAGTATAGGATGACCGCAGCATGTTGATAAACAGATCATTAGACAGAACATCCAGTTTCTTGACTGTATCTCCTGTAGCATTGGATGAGCCTGAAATGCCATAACTTGAAGGGGGAAAAAGGGGGGGAATTCAGAATGAGAAACAGGTTCTAAATTATTCAAGGGTAATATGGAAAAAAATGGAAATCAAAAATCATGAATGAACGTGTTGACATCTTCAATGCTAACTGCACTCTGCCACAAGAGTATGTTCTAATTAACAGAAATAATCACCAGGCAATCACTAATCAGTCCTAAATTTCTACACAATGCGGAGCCCAAAGCCCAAGTAAAACCTGTCTGGCAAAGATACAGCATGTCTGTGTGTTGTATCAGCTCATTTTTTATAAATCCATATGTGATATTTCTGAGGATCATATCTGTCATGTTTCACATGCATATGTGAACATGGAATTTACCAGGCAGCGCCAGCGTCCAAATTTGGTTTCAAAACAAGATAATTTTGAATTTCCATAATGCTTTACATTTTGCTACACCCAATGTTATTTGAGCTGTTTTGCTAGTATTTCTATTTGGGATCCTTTATCACTTATGACTGACTTCTCCTAGGTTTTAAACTGGAGCTTAGTTTCTAGCCAACATCCATAGATCATGATGTTTTATTAATTCCCTGTTCATAACTGGTCATCACTGTAGTATTTTTCAGCACTAATCTAAATGTCACATCTTTTAGTAATTCTAGCAATGGTGTCAAGAGATGTGATGAGGTTGACAAGCCTCTGTTCTTCTTCGGCTAACCCATCTATGTCATCAAATCAATAGATGGTGATTGGTCACCTCTAATACTAACTGTACCTATGTGATTCTGATGCTGTACACTCAAGAAAGTTGTTGAACAATGAATGAGAAAGCAGACATTCCTGTTATTCCACTGGTTTTGCAGAACCATTCTCCTACTGTTCCATAATTCCTCTTCTCTTTGGATCCTTAGCCACTGACTGACAAAGCAATCAGTGGCCATCACGCCTAGTGGTGTCTTGTAGAGCAGCAACAAACTGTCCCCATTTTGCTCGGTCGGTGGCCATCCTTCATGCATGCCCCAATTCTGGTTCATGCTTTGCATCTCAGCCTCCACTATTCTTCAGCAGGCTGTCTTTGGTCTGCCTCTCTTTTGCGTCCCTCTGGGGACCATAGCACAGCAGTTCCGGTGATGGTGTCAGGGTTTCTTCTGAGGATATGGCCAACCCAGTTCCAGTGTATGCCCGCTACGATGGTGTGTATGCCTCTTTAACCACACAGTGCAAGCAGTTCTCGGCCAGAGATGGCACTCAGCCTAAAAACGCAACAAATTTTCCTTAGGCAGGTTGCATGGAAAGAGGACAATTTGGACATTTCATTTTCTGATACTCCCAAGCACTCCACGCCACACAAAAACACAGAAAGCATGCAACTCCCATTTAATCCCAATTTGTTGGCTGCGCCATACTGATAAGGACCCCAAATACTGTCCAGACCTGCAATGGCCCCTCTAGCTTCACTCACTCTGCCACTGATGTCCTCGCCTGTTCTGCTGTCTGGTACCACCATGCCTCCCAGATATGTAAATGTATTTGCCTACCGCAGCCCTTGGTTCCCCATTTTCAAGGGCCCATGATTCATCACACAGAGTGTCACAATTTTTGTTCCCCTCAGATTGACACCCAGTTTCACCCTTTGGCTGCACCCACTCAGTCATGCATGGAGGCATTTTTTTTTTTTTAAATAAAATTTTGCCTTGTTTTGGCGAGGCGCGTTCTGTTCAACCTAGTCGGTTATATTTGGGCGCATGTCCAAATATAAAAGACCTTTAGGTCTGGAGAATAATACTATCTGGAGTCATCCTTATATGACCACCAGCTATGCACAATGCTACAATATACATATGTGGAAGTGAAACTATGTCTGTGAAGCTAATTACATTCTCATTGACTCTTGAAATCATTCACACACTTCCAGGGATTCCCCCCTGTGGTGAAACTTGTTGAGAACCCAGCATTGCACATTAAGCTTGGAGAAGTCACTTGAGCCTTAAGCATAATTCTTTGGCTTTGACTTGGTTGACTGCATGCAGAAGGATTTCACTACAGACCCAGTGATAGGCAGGGGAAGCTGAGAAGCGGCTCTGTGCAGGACGTGACAATCCTTGGGAGAGCTCAGAACCAGAGTAAAATATTTTAGCTCTGCATAGTTGGAGAGCCCCCTTGGATGGCGGGGAATGCACAGTATGCCACGCACTTCTTACTCTTACCTTGGGACCAGATGTGATGATCCTTTAAATGCAAGCCAAGCTGGAGAAACTGGAGCTCATGACTTCAACTCTTTAAACATGTTTTGAAATGGCAGAAAAGCCACAGGTGAGGCCTAGATCTTCTTCTTCTTCTTCCGTCCTTAGCCACAGACTGTCAAAGCAGTCAGTGGCCATTACGCCTAGTGGCGTCTTAGGGCAACAGCAGATAGGTTTTCTTCGCCATTGTTTCCCATCACGCCTATTGGCGTCTTTAGGGCAACGGCAAATCAATCCATCTGCTGTTGTTTCCGTAATCGAAGTGACTGGCAAACGGGTGATCAGCCCGTTGGTAAGAGGCCTAGATCTACAGTGTAGATAATACCATGGAGTCTTCAACTTGGTATTGGCTGCTAAAGAGCGAGAAGCTCAGCAGCCCTAGTTAGAACAACAACAACCCACTCAGTCTGTCTGTCTTTTCCCGGATGTGCTGGTGTGAATGTGAGAGTAGTGCAATATCGTCTGCGTATTCTAGATCTTCCAGCGAGGCGAACGCCGTCCATCCTACTCCCCCAGGGGCATCTTCTGTTGTCCAGCGCATCACCCAGTCTATGACAGTTAAAAACAGAATGGCTGACAAGGGGCAACACTGTCGCACACCTGTTCTCACTTCAAAAGTAAGGTTGCTCATCCCAACACTGCATGTAGAGACTTTTTAATGATGGAAACAATACACCCAGTGATCCCATAAGTCCTTAGTATTCTCCACAAGCTATCTTTGTGTATGCTATCAATACCCTTTACAAAATTGACCAATCTCATATATATCTGTCTTTGCCATTCTGAGCACTGCTCTATAATGTTCCCGAGGGTGCAAATATGATCTGCTCATCTTCTGTTCTCTCCGGACCCCGCCCGCTCCTTTCTCAGCCTATGACCCACTGCCTTTGAGACTTTGTGGAAATCATCCTGCCCAACCTTTTGCTGAGAACTGAGAGGAGCATAATTCCTCTTCAGCTGTTGCAGTCTGCAAGGTCACCCCTTCCTGGTAATTTGACAGTTGTTCCTTTCTTCCATTCAAGTGCTGTTGTCTCTATTTGCCAGATTAGTGCAAACACTGGCTCCAAGAGTTCAGCCGACAACTCAGGATCAATTTAAATAGCTCTGCACATCAGTTGTCTTGACCAGGAGCCTTTTCACTCCCCAACCCCTTGATTGCTATGATGACCTCTTCCTTTCTTGGAAAATCTGCATTAATATCCAGGTCATTTCTAGCCTTATGAATGTTCAGCTGCATCTCAGGTGGTGTCTTAATGAGTGTTTCTCTGAAGTGCTCAGCCCATCTTGCCTCTGTTCTGAGATTTCCGTGCTTGTCTCTCACTAGTGTAATGGTGTTTCCATTGATTCTTCTTCTTCTTCTTTGATCCTTAGCCGCCGACCATCAAAGCAGTCAGTGGCCATCACGCCTAGTGGCGTCTTGTAGGGCAACAACAAAATGATTCCACTTTGCTCGGTCGGTGGCCATCCTTCGTACAGTGCCCCAACTCTGGTTCATTCTTTGCATCTCAGCCTCCACAGTCCTCCGCCAGGTTGTTTTTGGTCGGCCTCTCTTTCGTTTTCCTTCAGGGGTCCAAAGCATAGCTGTTCTTGTGATGGCATCGGGGTCTCTTCTAAGGACATGACCAACCCAGCTCCAGCGTCTGCCAGCTATGATGGTGTGCATGTCCTCTTGCTTGCTACGAGTAAGCAGATCTTGGTTAGTGATGGTATTTGGCCAAAAGATTCGGTAAATTTTTCTTAGGCATGTTGTGTGAAAAGAGGACAATTTCGACATTTCCTTCTCTGTAACTCTCCAGCATTCCGCACCATAGAGAAGCACAGAAAGCACACAGCTCTGATATAATCTTAATTTTGTGCTTGTGCTGTATTGGGAGGACTTCCAGATGTTGTTTAGGCTAAAGAAGGCTGTTCTTGCCTTATTCATTCTGACATTGATGTCTCTGCCTGCCCCGCCGTCTGGTGTTACTATGCTTCCTAGGTATGTGAAGGTATCTGTCTGTACCAATTGCTGATTCCTTACAGATATGGGCTCAGGGTTGCTCACATTGAGCGTCATGACCTCAGACTTCTTTAAATTGATATTCAAGCCCACCTGCTGGCTAAACTTATTAAGTCTATCCGTTTTTTCCTGGATGTGTTGATGTGAATGTGCTAGTAGTGCAATGTCATCTGCATATTCCAGATCTTCCAATGTAGAAAATGTTGTCCATCTTATTCCTCTTGGACTGCCCTCTGTTGTCTGGCGCATCACCCAGTCTATGACTGTTAAAAATAGAGTGGTTGATAAGGGGCATCCCTGTTGTACTCCTATCTTCACCTCAAAGGTTAGGTTGCTCTGCCCAACACTACACGTAAAGTTGGCATAGAGGCTTTTTATGATTGACACTATGCAGCTGGAATTCCATAAGCCCTCAGTATTTTCCATAAACTGTCCCTATGTATGCTGTTGAAAGCCTTTTCAAAATCAACAAAATTAATGTAAAGCTGTCTTTGCCATTCTGAGCTTCTTCTTCTTCTTCTTCGATCCTTAACCACCGACCGTCAAAGCAGTCAGTGGCCATCACGCCTAGTGGCGTCTTGTAGGGCAACAACAAATTGATTCCACTTTGCACGGTCGGTGGCCATCCTTCGTACAGTGCCCCTACTCTGGTTCATTCTTTGCATCTCAGCCTCCACAGTCCTCCGCCAAGTTGTTTTTGGTCGGCCTCTCTTTCGCTTTCCTTCAGGGGTCCAAAGCATAGCTGTTCTTGTGATGGCATCGGGGTCTCTTCTGAGGACATGACCAACCCAGCTCCAGCGTCTGCCAGCTATGATGGTGTGCATGTCCTCTTGCTTGCTACGAGTAAGCAGATCTTGGTTGGTGATGGTATTCGGCCAAAAGATGCGGTGAATTTTTCTTAGGCATGTTGTGTGAAAAGAGGACTTACTTACTTACTTAGTCGTTCCCCTTCTACCGTGAGGTGTAGAGGTTTGGAAGAGAGAGCGCCAGACTATCCTATCGGCTGTCTTCCTCCTGGCCTGGTTCCATTCTAGTCCTCGATCCTTCAAAGATTGTCTAATGTTGTCCTCCCAGCGGACTCTGGGTCGTCCTCGGGGTCTGGATCCTTGGCTCTTTGTTTCCCATGCTTGTCGTGGTATCCGATCTTCTCCCATTCTGCAGACATGGCCAAACCATCTTAATTGGGACTGTTCTACTTGGGTCTGCAGGGGGTAGGATTTAAGGCCTTGACGTATCGTCTGGTTGCGTACCATGTCTCTTCTTGATACTTCAACCACCTTCCTCAGATACCTCATTTCTGAGGTTTGGATCTGGCTTTTATGGGTTGTAGTCATTGCCCATGACTCGCATCCGTATGTCAAGACTGGGACATAGGTGGAGCGGTATACAGCCATCTTCGTTTTCTTACCAACCTCTCTCTTGCTGAGGAATCCTCGATTTATGGCCTGAAAAAGTCTCCCAGCTGCTGCTTTTCGAGTGGCCAACTCTTCTTTGATGCCTCCCTTTCGGTCTATAATAGCTCCAAGGTATTTAAAGTGGTCGACCTGCTCCAGGACCTGTTCTCCCAGCTTAATCTGATGTTTTCTTTCTTCTCATATCACCATGGATTTTGTTTTAGAGCTGCTTATGACCATCCCTCTCTTCTCCAGCTCTTCCTTCCAGACTTGCAGGTTGGATTGGAGATGTGCCTCTGATTTAGCAATCAGGGCAACATCATCAGCAAATGCCAGCTCCGAAATATAGACCTGTCTCATCTTCCAGTACCCCACTGAATACTTTCTTGTTCTCTCCTTACATGCCTTGATGACATCATCCATAAGGAGTATGAAGAGGTAAGGTGATAGGATATCACCTTGTCTTACACCAGTGGTGGTCCTGAACTCTTCCGACTTATGGTTTGCTGTCCTCACATAATTTCTGCAAGACTTGTAGAAGCTCTGTATAGCATGAATCAGAGGTGCTGGAATATTCTTCCTTGCCAAACAGTCCCAAAGTTTGCTCCAGGGGACCCTGTCAAACGCCTTTTCCAGATCTATGAAACAAAGATGCATCTCACTCTTATACTCAAGGGCCTTTTCACTCAGCTGTCTGAGTGTGAAGATTAGGTCTTGAGTACTTCGGTTTGCTCGGAATCCGCACTGGACCTCATCCAATTGTGGCTCAGCTAGGCGTCGGAGTCTCTGCTCTAGGATTCTAGAGTAGATTTTACCAGGGACACTGAGAAGGGATATGCCTCTATGGTTTCCACACTGTCGATTGTCACCCTTTTGAAAATTGGTGTTATGATGGCAATCTCCCAATCCTTTGGTATGGTCTTGTTGTACCACGCTGCCTGTAAAGAAAAGAGGACAATTTTGACATTTCCTTCTCTGTGACTCTCCAGCATTCCGCACCATAGAGAAGCACAGAAAGCACGCAACTCTGGTATAATCTTAATTTTGTGCTTGTGCTGTATTGGGAGGACTTCCAGATGTTATTTAGGCTAAAGAAGGCTGTTCTTGCCTTATTCATTCTGATGTTGATGTCTTTGCCTGCCCCACCGTCTGGTGTTACTATGCTTCCTAGGTATGTGAAGGTATCTGTCTGTACCAATTGCTGATTCCTTACTGATATGGGCTCAGGGTTGCTCACATTGAGCGTCATGACCTCAGACTTCTTTAAATTGATGTTCAAGCCCACCTGCTGGCTAAATTTATTAAGTCTATCCGTTTTTTCCTGGATGTGTTGATGTGAATGTGCCAGCAGTGCAATGTCATCTGCATATTCCAGATCTTCCAATGTAGAAAATGTAGTCCATCTTATTCCTCTTGGACTGCCCTCTGTTGTCTGGCGCATCACCCAGTCTATGACTGTTAAAAAAAGAGTGGTTGATAAGGGGCATCCCTGTCGTACTCCTGTCTTCACCTCGAAGGTTAGGTTGCTCTGCCCAACACTACACGTAAAGTTGGCATAGAGGCTTTTTATGATTGACACTATGCAGCTTGGAATTCCATAAGCCCTCAGTATTTTCCATAAATTGTCCCTATGTATGCTGTCAAAAGCCTTTTCAAAATCAACAAAATTTATGTAAAGCTGTCTTTGCCATTCTGAGCACTGCTCTATAATGTTCCTGAGAGTGAATATATGGTCTACACATCTTCTGTTCTTTCTAAATCCTGCTTGTTCTTTCCTCAGTTTGTAGTCTACTGCCTTTGAAATTCTCTGTATAATTATCCTGCCTAGTATTTTGCTGGGAACTGAGAGAAGAGTGATTCCTCTCCAATTATTGCAGTCTGCAAGATCTCCCTTTTTGGGCAATTTGACAATTATTCCTTTGTTCCACTCTGATGGTGTTGTCCCCGTTTTCCAGATTTGTGCAAATGGTGGTTCTAATAGTTCTGCTGCTAGCTCAGGGTCTGTCTTAAATAGCTCTGCATTTAAGTTATCATGGCCCAGAGCTTTGCCGTTCTTTAACCCTTTGATTGCTGTGATGATTTCTTCTTTGCGTGGAATGTCTGTATTCACATCTAGATCGTTTTCCGCTTCAGGAACATTCAATTGTGTCTCTGGTGGTTCCTTGTTCAGAGTTTCTCTGAAGTGCTCTGCCCATCTTGTTTCCTGTCCCTCTGCTGTCGTGAAGAGATTACCTTGCTTATCTCTTACTAATGTAATATTGTTTGCACCTCGTTTTCCGCTGATGAATTTAGTTATTTTGTATACTGTGCTTTGTTCATTTCTCAGTGCTGCCTCCTCTGCCTGTCTTGCAAGATCGTCTAGGAAATTCCTTTTGTTGGCTCGGGTTTGGCGTTTAACTTCCTTGTCCAGCTGACTGTACTGTTCACTATTTAGTTGCTTTAACCTGGGGGACTTCGCTTCTGTTTTCTTTCTTTTCATTTCCTTTCTCATCGTTATGGTGTTTAATGTTTCTGGTGTTATCCAGTCTTGCTTCTTCCTTTCATGGAATCACAAGCATGATTTGCTGCTTTCTTTGTATATTGTTGAAATGGTGTTGAAATTCTGGTCTATATCATCAGTCAATGTCTTTTCCTGACTTTTGGCAAATTGATATCGTTTCTTTATGTCGGCCGCAAAAGCTTTTCTGGTAAGGGAGTCCTTCAATTTGCTGATGTCAAACCTTTTCTGTGTAGTTACAGTCGGTGCAGCCCTTCTTAGTTTCACTTTCAGTTTTGCTACTACTAAATGGTGATCACTTCCCACATCTGCACCTCTTCTTACCTTCACATCTTGTAATGCATGTCTCCATCTACCGTTAACCATGATGTGGTCTATCTGTTCCATTGATTATTTTTTGTTATTTTGTATATTGTGTTTTGTTCATTCCCCAGTGCCACCACCCCCCGCCTGTCTTGCAAGGCCTTCTAGGAAATTCCTTTTGTCAGCTTGGGCGTGACATTTTACTACCTTGTTCTGCTGACTGTACTGTTCAGTGTATATTTCCTTTAACCTAGGGGACTTTGCCTCTGATTTTTCTCCCTTGACCCTTCTCATCCCTATGGCCCCCAATGCCGCTGGTCCATCCATTTCTGCATCCTCCCTCCCTGGAAATCCTAGCACGCCCCACCACCCTACATAAATATCATTGAAAGGACACTGAATTCCTGGTCGACATCATTGACCTCTGTGTCCTCCCGACTCTTGGCAGTTTGACAATGTTTTTCTACATATGCCACAAAAGCTCTCTCTGCAAGGGGGTCCCCCAGTCTGTTGATGTTGTATCCCTTTGGCCCTCCCACCCCAGGTCCAACAGCTCCAAGCCCCAACTTTACCACCTGGTGGAGGTCACTTCCCACATCTACATCTCTTCTCACTTTCACGTCTTGTAATGAATGCCTCCATTTACCATTGATCATTAAGTGATCTATCAAGTTTCTGTCGTGGCCATTTGGTGATTCCCATGTAAGTTTGTGAATTTCTTTATGTGGGAAGAGAGTTCCTCCAATGACTAAGTTGTTAATGCTGCAGAAGCCTATCAGTTTATCACCATTCTCATTTGCAGCACCACTACCACATCTCCCCATTACCCTTTCATAGTATGTATTGTCTGATCCAACTTTGACATTGAGGCTTCCCATTACTATGATAATGTCAGATCTAGGAATAGTTTCCATTTCTTTTTGTAATTGTTGATAGAACTCATCCTTGGCCTCTTTGTCATGGTCATTTGCTGGCACGTAGCATTGTATTATGGTGATGTTGGTGAAGCTTCCTTTCAGTCTAGCTCTTATCAATCTATTGTTGACCAGTTTGCATTCCAGTAATGACTTTTCTATTCCCTTTTTTAGTATAATGGCTACGAACTCACTGTGCTGACCATCCTCTCTTTCAGAGTAAAGTACTGCTTCCCCTTTTGCTGTTTTAATTCTACCTGTCCCAGTCCATCTGCTCTCGCTTATCCCTAGGATGTGTAACCTGTAGTTTCTCATTTCCATTGTGATCTGTTTCAGTTTTCCTGTCTCATTCATTGTCCTGACATTCCAGAATCCTATTCTTGTTCCATGTATTACGCTCAGGAAGTCCATTTTCGTGTCAGTGACGGTGTCAGCCGTGCTAAAACCCCCAACCTGGAGAACCAGGGTGTCTGCTTTAATCTGACCCCTATCCACACAGACCTGTCCAGCTTGGTAAAACCTGCCAGGAGTAAAACTCCAGCTGGCACAGCTCTGGGGGGTTGTCAGGGTATGTAAGTCGCTATACTGCTAAAAGGTAAAGACACGCGTGTTTGAAATGAAGAAGAGCAAGTCCTGTTCTTCAATGTCATCCTAATATATCGCCAACGTCGTTATAGCTAGGATTCCTAAACCAAACCCATTAGTACTTAGTCTTTTTTTTTTTTTTTTTGGTTGGGTTTTTGCCTTCTTCTAGCGAGGTGCGTTCCTTTCAACCTATTTGGTTATATCAGAGCGCATTTACCATCCAAAAAAAGTCAACTCTGTTGACTGCTAACCCGATCAGCGTTGATAGATACTCATCATCATCATGTGACGTATTCTTTCCAGAACGTTGTCTCCATTACAGCTGCTCTGAACGCATCACGATTCTGGGCAAGTCGACCTGCATCAGCCAAAGACAAGTTCAGACTCTCTGTGATGTCCTGGGTCCACCGTCGTCTAGGTCGACCCCTTCCCCTTTTTCCAGGGACCATGCCTTCCATCACTGTTTTTTCCAGACTATTATGTCTTTTTATATGACCGAAAAATTTCAGCTTCCTTATTGCGATGGTATTTAGGAGCCAATGTTCCTGTACGTTTAGTGAGTGCAGTATGATAGATACTAAGTCCTGAAAAAGACCAACATTATTTATCTGCTAGCATAAAGCCGTAAAATGGACTCGCCAGCTAAGTCAAAGCCCGAGCTAGTCTAGTACTGCGTCAGACTAGCGATAACAAATGCGACAGCAAGCGTTACAGTCGCCTATTTTATTACAGTTCCATAGACTAGGAAAGATTTAAGCTTTGGGCTACCGTCAAAATAGATAGTGTACGTAAAGGTTATTCACTGTTGAAATGAAGGACCAATGGGCTGTGTGTTCCTTACGGCCTCCATAACAATTCAGAGACGCAGTACTGAATCCAGGTCCTCCAGGTTGGGGGTTTTAGCACAGGGCCGACACCCCTGTCTATTGAAACAAGAAATCAAGTTACGGAAATGGCAACAAATGAACAAACTTTGCTGCGGGATGGACATTCAGAGTTTGAAGCTCCGTATGTCTGCCAGTGGTGAAAGCTGAAAGGAAGTTACTGACACGAAAATGTACTTCCTTCATGAAACAAGAATACATGAAACAAGAATTCAGAGACGCAGTACTGAATTATTATGGAGGCCGTAAGGAATACACGGTCCATCTGTCCATTTCAACAGTGAACAACCTTTAAGCACACTATCTATACTGACGGTAGCCCAAAGCTTAAATCTTTCCTGGACTATGGAACTGTAATAAAATAGGCAACCGTAACGTTTGCTGTCGCATTTGTTATCGCTAGTCTGTTTTAGTAAACCTATCTGCATGGAATGAGTGGGCATGCACGATCTGCGTGGTTTCTGCATTGAGACTAAAGTCTAATCAAAATACTGCTTTTCTATGACTAACAGTAAGAATTAAATCTGAGAAACAACGAATGTAAGTGTCAACTTCCACTGACATGTTATCATAATACTACTCACAGATGATGAATTCCTGCTTTTCTTACAGCCGATGAGATCGCTTTTATGGCAGTAAGGATTGCGTTCAACAGCTGAGTGAGGTCACCGGTAGCCTCTGGATACTTTCGCTGTTCCTCAAGGACAAACCTTGTCAAAGTTATGCAGTCAGTATCAAGTGCCTGCCCGCCAGACATTGCTGTTTTAGATTTATTTTATTTCTCTGTGAAAAACGATGCAGAAAGTGAAGATGGAGTAACAGGACACTAATATAACAATACTGACCGATTTCTGAGACCCTACACAACAAGGCGACCTATGAACTCATTGTCAACCTTGAACCGGGTGCTTTTTGATAGAAGTCTATTTTTGGAACTCTTGTTCGCTTTGTGTGTTAGATAAGCTGCTAAGTTACAAGTTACAAGCTACATTTATTCTCTGGTCAAGCCAACCGCCGATCACATGTACTACGTGTAACATAGCTCATTGGTATCAACGGTACCAGGGCCAGTTTCAGGTACCGGCAACTCAGCAGTGGCGTATGCTAAGGGGGTTGCAAGGGGGGATTTCTGCCCTTGGTGACAGCCAAAAAAAAAAAAAAAAAAGTGGGAGTGGTGTGCCATGGAACAACTTAACAACAATATTTCACGCTTTAAAAGTCTGCTTGGAAGCATGATATATTATTTTTCTGTTTATGAGGGATGCCAAAGGAATGATCTGCCCCAGGTGCCAAATACTTAAGTACACCCCTGCAACTCAGGCTGTGGAAACTTCCATATACAAAATATGAAAACATCTGAAGTCATGAAAAATAAAATGTTTTACTTAGAATAAACAATATATTCCTGTATTTATTGTCGGGTTATATTGTTCATATTCTTTAAATAGTTATGATATTATTTAAATATACAGTTTTCAACCTTTTTATTGTTATGAACATGACTTACAGGTCATGACTTACACATGACTTACGCATGACTTACACGTGACTTACAGACCTAAAGGTCTTTTATATTTGGACATGCGCTCTAATAATCAACTAGGTTGAACGGAACGCGCCTCGCCAAAACGAGGCAAAATGTTATTTTTAAAACAATTAATAAAACAATCACTTACAGCAGTTGTCGGACTTCCTTGATATATATATATATATATATATATATATATATATATATATATATATATATATATTGTTATTGTTATACAGAATTGACATCATTGCACTCCAGGCAAACCCATAGGTGCTCAGTCTCCATCAGTATATGTTGAAGAGTGTGAATGCTAACTGTTCCTGTAACTCGCTGGTTATAAACACGACGGATGCATCCTCTCATACGTCCATCTCTACTAAGCCTTACGTTTGATGCCAAATTCCAACAGTCTTAACCTTGATGATTCATCTATTGCAGTGTCATTCTCTAACAGGCGATCATTAATTGTTCTCAGTATATCTCCCTTACCCATATCTAGTGTCCCCACTATGGGCGCTCTTGATGCTAGTCTGTCAGCTCTTTCATTACCACATACCCCAGCATGACCAAGTCAGTATACCCACACCAGCTCTTGTAGACTGGAAGCTTCTATGAATGTTTTCCATTCGTGCCGCAACCAACCACTTTGAACCTTCCGAAGCAATACATACCAGGGAAAGAGAATGTAGGAGCTGACTTTATGAGTCGACATTGGACTAATGAAGAGAATAATGCAATTGAAGATAGCAATCACTCTGTAGCTACGGATGACAGTAGTTCTGTTTCCATAAATTAGATATGAAAGGGTTTCACATCTTCAAGCCCTGACGTAATGTGACGTATAATGGAAATAGAGCTTACAGTAATCTGACAGTTTTTGTGACCTCGTAGCGTTCTAGTATTTGCTAGCAAAACCATGCATTTACAGCCTGTGTTTACTCACTTTTTCGTCACGCCTTTTTTCTTTGAACATAAGCAAACGAAGTTTTTACAAACTTTCGTGACCTGCCCGACAAAACAGGTAGCGAATCAGGTTTGTTTACCTCGTCTCATCACGCGAGCTTATCTGTCAATCATACGATACCTGACAGATCGCACGTGAATAACACAGAATCTTTTGAAGTTCGTACTCAGGAGAAGTCACCTGGGCTCTCT
This sequence comes from Oreohelix idahoensis, assembly GCA_024509875.1. NCBI lineage: Eukaryota > Metazoa > Mollusca > Gastropoda > Stylommatophora > Oreohelicidae > Oreohelix > Oreohelix idahoensis. The sequence goes on from JAMPIV010000770.1 coordinate 987,646, forward strand.
GATCTTCGGAAGCGGGCATTCGTACAGAGAAGACCCATTAGACGTAAGAATTCTTCTGATGTCGTTTAGCAATGCTCGATGGAACACCGATCATAAGCCTCATATATTTTCCTGTATTACTCTCCTTTACAGTTGATATTGTTTACTCCAATGTATTAAACAAAGGTAATTCTGAACAGAGGATGGGGACTTTGAAACCTGGTTCAAAATTATTACATGCCTCAATTTTGATAGGCCTTGAAATGTATGTCTTGCGAGAGAAGCTGACATCTAACTTGACTGAGAGATTCTTCTAGACTGAAAAAAAACAACTCACCACGTTTTTTTTAATGTTAGCGCTCGCAGTTGTGGGCATGACAGAGCAGCCCCGTATGGCAGTGCGAAATCGGACCGTGTTCAGCATTGCACATACCGTATTTCATTAGCACCTTGCATAGTAGAAATTTGTGATAAGGCTTTCAGACTTACTTGGATAAGATAAGACAAAAAATCAAGTAGGATATTAAAAAGGGAAAAACTTAAGTTTCTTCTACTCTACTACTGACTTGTATTACAGTTGAAATCATATGTGAGAGATGGGGGGAGGCGGGGGCCCACAAAAAGAGTAGGCTAATAAGTGGACCAAAATAAACCGATCCAGAGAAAAAAAAGCATTCCCTATAATAAGAGCAATGATAATTTGCATTTATTTGTTATACTTACAACTGACTGATCACGCTACGGTACCATGAGCTGTAGATATATTAATTTTTCTGCAGGTGTTCCCTGAGACTTGAAAATTATTTCACAGGTAACTTCAGGATAAAAAGTTTGAGAGAGTCTGCTCTTAAGACTATGCTGGTGCAAGTATAGTTCTTTGTACAGTTTGTGAAGACTTACTTTCTTTTGATGTAAACGACTGTTCAGTCTTTCAAAATCCTTTACACCATGCATTGTAAACACAAAGAAAAAGTAGTTTTTGTTGTTTGACAACGTTTTCTGTAACAGTCGAGCTTCGATTTTTTTTTTTTTTTTAACCAACTTTGCTTGGGCTAGCTCAGCAGAAGTAAAGTAAGCCTTTAGCTCCTCCCATTTTATCAACATATTAAAAATAACTTTTTTTCCGCACGAACCACACAGTAGATGAGGGTCTGTTTGTTTATTAGTTTTTTATATATTTTTTTAATCAAAGGCGAGAAGGAAAATTTTAGAAGGCTCTGGATACGTAAACATGTTTGTCAATCTAAACATTTCTTTGTACGATTCGCGTCTTAAGTCCATATGACGAAACTGGCAAGGTATTAATGGTAATTAAAATCCACTATTTGATGGTATTATGGATACTGCATGCTGAATGCACAGTGCATGTGAATGATAGGTACATATGAACTGCACACAGTGAATAGATACGTCATTCATCAGACGGAGTTGTTACAACTAACCATGGGTGATGCATCATCCAATACAATTTGTAAGGCTGTAAACATCTTGTAATTTCCTCCTAAAACAAATGCAATATGTTTTCTCCCGTAGCTTCTCTTACCGGAATTAAACCAATAAACCCAGTTCAAAATGTATTTGTCAGACCACTCAACAACAAAAAATGAATCAAGTTACACAAGTGTTTGTGTTGACATATCAGTAGATTAAGCTATAATGATAGAACATGTTTCTTGCCCTTAATGTCATCAGTGTGAATACACACAAGCAGTTCTAGCTTGTTAAAAAAGAGGCCAAAGAAGAAGCCAAACAAATTTTCTAACGCCAAACAATCTTCAAAACAACACACAGATTTCTGGAATTTGGCGTTTAAAAAAACTCTAAATAAATATTAGACAAACATAAAGGTATGTTTTCAGGCACTCGTAAGAAATAAAGAAGTAGAACACTAGACAACAGAAAAACAACAGACGTGAGTGGCTTACCCAGGATTCGAACCCCGGACCATCCGTACGACAACACCGCCTAGCTATACAAGCGAATAACACTAACCTTCCGGCCAGCTAGGCATCCCCAAAAAAATATGCTTTACTGACCGGTCATTAGTGCGAAACACAAGACAACACCGGAAGTTTACAATGGGCAGCTTAGCCTTATAAATGACGCAATCACTTCTGTCGTTCCCCTATTATACAGTATATGTCAGTCCACACAAGACAAAGACCTTGATACTGTGTCTAGTAAATGATAGAAGACTTAAGAACAGTAGTATAGAACCGAGGGTAGGTTTCTGGTATTGTATAAACATTTATAACTTATAAGGAAGGGAAACCCGAGGCCTGTAAACAGTAAATAAATATTAGACAAACATAAAGGTATGTTTTCAGGCACTCGTAAGAAATAAAGACGGATGTGTCGACCGAAAGGTGCAGATATCACAGCTTAGGCGTAAACAGACACAACGCAACCACCGTCCTTTTCAGGGCGAACGAGGAAGAAGAAGATTCCATGTCAAGGACCTCTGCAGGGCTCCTTCCCATGTAGTCCATTGGCCTTGTTGGACCTGCTGCGCTGCTTTTTGCAACCTCTTATCATTCTCAGCTCCTCGTATCTCTGGAACTACCATGTCTCTGCGCTCCCTGCTTGATGCCTTGGACCACCAGCGGATGTCTCCATGACCAAATCCCCGTCTATTCGTTTGTGTGTATCCGATTACCTGACTCTGTTTGAGTGACTCTTGGGCAGCATCAACAGCTTCTTCCACTCTCCACTTCCTTCCCGTTTTCAGTGTGGGCTGAATGGACTTAACCACGTCATCAGCTGACTCGCGTAGCATCATTGCAAGCCTTGCCTTTCCAACTTTGTACTCTTCAACAACTGACTTGAAGGGAAGCAGAAGTTTTGACTTTTTGCAGTACAGTGCTACATCTGACAGACCTGGTGGTACCCCTAGCCATTTCCTTATGAACTTGTTCACCTTCTGCTCTATAGCTTCCACTGTACTTGTGCTTATTTCATATATAAGCAGTGGCCACAGCAACTTCGGTATCAACATGAACTGGAGGCACCACAGTTTGAACTTTCCCAGGAGTCTGCTTTGGTCTATGATCTGTAATCCTCTGTCTGCCATTTCTATTGTCTGTTGCACTGCCTTCGAGTCTTTTAATGAAGCATCGTACACCCTGCCAAGACTTTTAACAGGTTCCTCAATGACAGTAGGGATTCTTTGGTTGGAAACCATGAATATGACCTCTGCTATCTTCCCTTTCCTGACTGATAGACTTCTCGACTTCTTGGGTGTGAAGCTCATTCTGCACCAGCTGACTAGTTCATCCAAGCGTGCTAAAATCCTCCGGGCCTGATGTTCATCTGATGTCAGAATTGTTGTGTCATCCATGAATGCTTTGAGCGGTGGCACGTGACACATTCCACCGAGCTTTGGACCTATAGCCATTCCTTCAGCCGCATTGAGGATTACCTGCATAGCCATCACGAATAGTATCGGAGAGATAGTACATCTTATCGCAATTCCAACTTCAAGGCCAATCCACTTCGTTGTGTATTCTCTGGTTGAAAATCTGACAGAAAACCCTGCGAAATACAGCTTCTGCATTGCTGCAATCTCTTGTGGAACATGATACATTTCTAGGGCATGCCACAACATCTGGTGTGGAACGGATCCATAAGCATTCGCTAGATCCAACCAGATTACATGGAGGTTTGTTCTGTCAGACTTTGCCTTTTCGATTGCTTCCCAGATCATTGTAGCATGCTCTAGACATCCTGGTGTACCTGGGATACTTCCTTTCTGAATGGTAGTGCCAATGTACCCATTTGCCAGGAGGTATGTAGTGATTCTTTTCGCCATCACTGAGAAGAATATCTTCCCTTCCACATTGAGTAGTGAGATTGGCCTGAACTGACTGATGTCTGTGGAATTTTGTTCCTTCGGGATGTAGACTCCGTTCACCTTTCTCCATTCCTTGCTTACAAGCTGGGTTTTCCACGCATTCTTCAGTAAACGGAGCAGTCGTTTGAGAACCTCAGGGCATCTCTTACACACCACATATGGAACACCATTAGGACCTGGAGCTGACTTGCACCGAGCTTTCTGGACAATGCTTTCTACCTCTTGCACCGTTGGGGGCTTGGTGTTAAATTCAGCTCCTGGTTTACTCGGCCGTTTAAGACCTCCCATGCTGCTGAGCGGCTCATCTTTGCGACCATCTGAATATGTCATTCAAAGGTGTTCTTCCAGGTCTTCTTTCCTGATGTTTAGCGTACCCGACCGTGGCTGCTCAAACAGTTCTTTGGCAAACTTGAAGGGCTCCCTGAAGAATCTTTCCCTATCCCTTCGAGTCTTCCTTCTCTTCCTGCACAACCTTTCTGCTCTACAGGTGCTCCCAAACCTGTCGTAACCCTTCCTTCTCTGTGGCAACTGCGTTCTTGAACAGTTTTCGGGCATGCTTCTTCTGTTTCCTGATTTCTTCTTTTTTAATTTGTCTTCTACTTTTTCGTGGTGGGTTACTTTCCCTTGCCTCCCTCACTCCGAACACTTTGCAACAGTGCAGATATATTATGTCGCCGAAGATTTCCAGCTTCTTCTCCAAAGTTATCTGCTTCAGGTTGTTATCCAACTCTTTTGCCAAGGCTTCGTCCAGCTGTTCCCAAAGCCCTTTTGCACTGGCAGGTGGAAACTTGATTGCATCCCTCTTCCCGTCCAAGAAGTGTGTGAGATCATCATCAGGCAGATCAACTTGAATGTACTCAGCACTGTGGATTGACTCCTGGCTGCGTTCTTCTAACGTCTTATCCGTCGAGACAGAGCGCTGTTGATCTCCCCCTGATGACCTCCCACACCCCTTTTTCGTTCTGTGGATTTTCATTCCTCTCTGAGTAGAGAATTCCCTACCACAGGCACATGGAAATTCCAGCCATTGTTCAGAGCTCGAAGTCCGTGTTACGGGTCTGGTCGATTCCAATGAGGCGCCTGTGGATTCATCTCCCCCCCCCCCCCCCCCCTCTTCGGTGAATCCTGGGGGCATCTATCATTTTTGGGTCCTGTAGCAATTGAATACAGCTTACGGGGTGCTAACCCAGTCAGCCGGTTTCTAGTCTTTCCCAGTGTCATCTGTCTTTCCAGAAGTCAATCGGTCTTTTCCCGATCGTCACTGGTTTGACCATGCAACTATGATAGGAAACTCTTTACAGAGCGATACAACAGGAGGCAATCTGATCATCAGAAGAAGTCCCCCGTCCGACAAGTGTTTCGGCCCGATATACTCCTTTACACTCTAAGGGGGCGGGCCCACTTGGGTCATGACTCCCAAGCGTCTCAGCCTCCTGTTGTCTTGTATCGAAAATGAACCCATTTCACATGGTAGCAACTTTAAAATCCACAACTCCGCCAGCCGTGGAGGCAATTGTGAAAGTAACAAAGAGAAGACAAATTATTCCGTTCGTTCCGTCGCACATCACAACTAAGGACACACACTGAGACACCTGCGCGAAGCCGACGAGGCTAGCCACTGCGCGCTAGCCACTGCGCGCTAGCCACTGAAATTCTGTGCCTAACACCTCTTATAATATACGCCGCCTGTTGCCCCTCAGTCACAGCCCTTTCACTAGTACACCAAAAAACTCAACGTATTGTGGACTTGGAAAAATTCCTGGTGTTTTCTGTACCGTAGCGTTTATTGTCACGATTTTCATTGCCCATTGCGGTTGTTCCACAGCCAGCCTGATGCCTTTTCGGCAGATTCACTAAGCCTCTTCGGTGCCCTTGTTCTCGACTGTCCCCTCAGCCCCAACAGTTTCAATAATTCATACACTGATGCAGCCACAAGCACTGATGCAGCAAAATATATATATTTTTTATTATTTTTCTTTTTTGAGTTACTCTATTATAAAACTATCAAGTTGTCATATCATAGTTGCACCCCCTTAGCTGTGGTCGAAAGTTAATGCACTCCCTCGAAAATAGAAATAAGTGCGCAAATGAAGGTGGGCAAAAATGTGACTGACCGACCGACCGTCCGACCAAGTACCTACGGCGGTAATTATGTATGTTGATTATGTATATATATATATATATATATATATATATATATATATATATATATATATATATATATATATATATATATATATATATATATATATATATATATATATATATATATATATATATATATATATATATATATATATATATATATATATATATATATATATACTCCTAGTTTACAGGCCTCGGGTTTCGCTTCCTTATGTGTTATGAAAATAGAAAAGTGTGACGGTGTGCATTAAATCAACAGACAATCAAGATACTCTTCTGTCCAGTTTCATTTTTCTTAAAAATAACATTAAAATGTAAGTTTCAAATTGTTTCTTCTAGACAACATTTTAATTTAAAGTATTGCAGACTTATTATTATGGATCAAAATGATAAGATGCCTAAAAGGAAGAGACGATCGCGTCATTCACAGCGAGCAAGCGAGACTATAGAAGAAGCGGCAATGTGATACTTGTAACAGAAACAACACACTATAATTAAGAACCTGCCAATTTTGGCGGGTTGCTGCTAGTATATATATATACCCGGTAAATATAACTATTTATAACAATTTTACGTAAAAGTAAGGTACAACTACAAGGAGACAAAACTTTATACAAATTCATACATGTTTTATATTATAGCATAACTTTTTTTTTTTTTTTTTGGGATTGGCCGCCTGATACAGAAATTATCCGCCTCTTGTCATAAAGTTCTGTTTTTGCGGCCCGAGTGAAGTCCCCTTGTGTCGTCTGCCAAGTGCCGTCTTTTGTCTAATTGTTGTATGGCGGTTCCCTTTATTGTCTTTCATTGTCCTGCCACGTAGAATTACTTGCAAACTACGTTCGTAACCTTTAGGATACTTACCAATTTCCAGTACCAGACCTGTTTAATTCGTCCGTCGTCCGACCTAAAGATTACTTACATTTAAGTCCCAAGTGTGTGTGTGTGTGTGGGGGGGGGGGGGATACTGGAGCGGTTTAAATGAAATAAAGGTTTTCAAATTCCCAGGGGTTTAAAGGCCTGGTGGTTCCAGTTGTATAACTGACGTTAACATATATTTAATTGACTTTCAATTGCCATAAGTCATATGTCACTTTCACTTGCCATAAGTCATATGTATTGTAAGAACTGCATCAGACTTTCACCTTCCCAATTATTATATATTAACTTTTGTTCTTGTTAAATACTGTTTGACTATTATGCAGTTTCCTAGGTCTGTCTATTCTTAACACCTCTTCTATATTTATAGGTAAATTTGATGCCTGCAAATAATCTAATAATTGTATTCTCATTTGTTCATACCTCTTACATTTTAACAAGAAATGTTCTATATTATTGTCTTGAAGACATACTGCACAGTAAGGTTCTTCTATTCTGAAATAGCCTTTTCCCAGCTGTAGTCTGAGAAGTTTCTTATTACTGGGAATTTTCAATTCCCTAGATATCTGACATTTTCTTGTTGGAACCTTGAACATCTTATATGCATGTCTTCCTTTCAGATTTTTATTCCACTCCGCTTTCCATTCTTCTGTTATTAAATCTTTAATTAAGCTCTTAATCTCCGATTTACTCATCCCTACATTTATTAGATTTTTATCAGATCTACCTTTCTTGGCTTCTTTATCTGCCTTTTCATTTCCCCCTATGCCAACATGTGAAGGTATCCAAGTGATTAAGACTGAACATCCTCTGGAATATAAGTATGTGTAGCCAGAAATATCTTTTCTGCTATATCAGGTCTGCTGCATTCTCGAAAGTTTCTAAGTGCTTGAATTGTTGAAAGAGAGTCAGTTAAAATTGCTAATTTCTTGGGAGGGTTATTAGAGAATATATCTAGTGCTTTTAGTATTGCCACCATCTCTGCAGTGAAAATGGGTGTATTTTTCGTGATACTATACTCTTTTACCATTTTCCATATACGGTCGCTTGCAAATTACACAAAATCTAAAATAAAGTTTAACTGAATATCCTAACTATTCCTTAGGTTGAAGATTCCCAGCGGAGATTGGGTTGAGCGGAGGCAAATGAGGCTCGTGTAATAGCAGTGGCGGATCTACTATGAAACTAATGAAGCTTAAGCTTCAGGACCCTTAATCCCGAGGGGTCCCAAAAGCGACTTTAGTCCACATTGCTTAAAAATGTTGGGGCTACTGTATGAGAAGGGGTTTTTTTAAAAATAATAATATAGTGTAATTCAATACAAAATAATAGTTAAAGTTAATTTAAAAGGTTATTAAAGTATCATGTAGGCCAGCCCTAAACGAAAAAACGCTTTCTCAGAAAGTAGACCTAAAATGTTTTCCTTTCAAAGCATGCGACAATAGTCGCATGACTCAAATTGATTAATTTTTTGTTGTATATATTTCAACAATCCCAAAGTTTGAGAGTCGGTAGCACAGATGTAAAGGTGGAGTGTCGAGGTAAGATGGCTGTTCTGCTGTGGCTAATGTAATTTGTTTCCCTTTTTAACAGAGGTCAAGACCATAGAGGAATAACAATGAGTTCACGAAAGTACTTAATTAAGTGGATACCAAAAACGCAAACTCAAGGAAAAGCGATCAGGCGAGATCTCTAAATGTCAAAAACTAACAAACTATTTGGCAATGTCAAGTTTGTCAACACCTACAGTTGAAACAAGCCAAGCATACACCATTGAAGCCACTGATAGTGCACAAACTGTGGGAGCTCTTTCTAGGAATATTCAACCCACTGTTGACGCTTCTGATACAGATGACGATCACAGTGGTCAACATGAAAGTACCGCGGAACAAGCAGAGACTGAGCAAAAACATGAAACAAGAAGCAAATTCAGTGATTTCAAAGAATACAGTGACCTCGAAAACTGGCCCATAATAGTTGATAATAATTTCATACAGAATTGTTTAATGCAAGACATAGGTTTTTTTTTTCAAAATAAAAAACCAGATGATGTATATAGCGAATCAAGAAGGGTTTACAAGGAGCAAAACAGAAGTTTCTCAAACAAATATTTTGAAAAAAGATTGAAAAATGGCCAGACTGTGATGAGATCCTGGTTAGTTTACTCAAAGAGCAAAGGCTGTATATACTGTTTTGTTTGCAAACTCTTTTCTAAATGCCAAACATCACTTACAACCGGTAGGTTTTCTGACTGGATGAATGTACTCAGAACTCTGGAGAATCATGAAGACAGCATGGAACATAAGAGGGCGATGTTTGTTGGATAACAAGAAAGTCAAATAAAAATACTGTGGATCAGCAACTTGAAGAACAGATGACAAAAACCATACAGTACTATTTTGAAGTACTGAAAAGAGTTGTTATAACGTTTTTAAGTGAAAGAGGTTTGGCATTTAGAGGTCAAGAGGAGAAGTGGGGCTCACCAAATAATGGAAACTTCATGGGGGCCATTGAACTTATTGCAGAATTCGACCCATTCTACATGAACATCTCGAGAAATGTAAAAATGAAAAAGTAAATGCTACTTACCTATCCAAAACCGTGCATGAAGAATTGATAGAAATTATGGGAAAACATGTGCAAGATGAAATTGTGAATTAAATCAACAACCTAAACACCAAATACTACTTTATTATTGTTGACTCTACGCCTGGCCTTACACATGTTGACCAGCTGGTATTTGTGGTTCGATACTGCTATAATGGAAAACCTCGTGAGAGATTTTAAACATTTTTACCGATAGAAAACCATTCATTCACGACGTTGTTCGTCAAAATACAAGTCCTGGGTGAACATAAGCTTTCACCTGAAAATATCCGTGCTCAGTCCTACGATAATGCATCTAACATGAAGGGCTCGGAGAAAGGGCTGCAAGCACTCTTTAAAAACATTAACAGGTACGCAGACTATGTACCATGTGCAGCCCATTCACTTAACCTTGTTGGAGAAAAGGCAGTGTCTACTGTATCTGATGTTGTTGACTATTTCGGCATTTTGCAGGAGCTGTATGTTTTCTTCTCTGGATCTCCACAAAGATGGGGGATTTTAAACACACAGGACAATCTACATTTTTCTCTAAAGAGCTTAAGTGTAACTAGATGGTCTGCACACCATGAAGCAGTCCGGGCAATTAAAAATGAATATATGGGTATTTTACAAACTCTCAAACATATTTTTGAAGACTCAGAAGAAAAACCTGAATGTAAACGAGATGCAAAGAATTTATACAACAAGTTGGTACAGCTGGAGTATGCTATTTTAACAGTCGTTTGGGAAGAAGTGATGGAGCGTTTCAACAAAACAAGTAAGAAACTCAAAACCCCTGGTTTTTATGTATTTGAAGGTTATCTTCTGTTTTCATCTTTACTTTCGTTTGTTAAAGAACTCAGAGAAAATTCAGCCGATAGGATTGCACGCTATGAATCAAAAGCAAAAGGTTTGTGTAAAGATATCACGTTAAGTTATTCTGATGCTTCCAAACGCATTGTTACAAGGACATTTTCAGATGGAACAAGTAGTATTGCTTCTTTGAGAGGAGCTGACAAATTTAGGATATAAGTTCTATATCAACTCTATGACTGCTTGATAATCCAGTTACGCAAGAGGATTGACCCATATGAGCAGATTGCGAAAAGGTTCAAGTTCCTCTCAGAATTGGTGAACAATTCTGAAATTGATGAGGACAGTGTTAAACTTATAATATCGTATTACAAAGATGATATTGACTACAAATTAGTAAACGAGTGTTATCAGTTCAAAGAATATTTGCACCTTAGGAAATCCCAGAACACAGAAGAAAGCACGCCATCTAAAATGCAATGCGCAGAAGTTCGTCAGCTTATTTGTGAGCAACACCTAATTGAAGTGTTCCCTAATATTACTACTGCGCTTAAGCTGTACTTGACAATGCCCATCACGAGCTGTGAAGCAGAAAGGAATTTTTCAAAGCTATCCTTTATTTAAAAAAACAAATTTCGGTCTACCATGACTGAAGAGCGCTTAAATTCTTTATGCATATTGTCTCTAGAAAATGACATTGCAATGAAGCTCTCATATGACAAAACTGTACGTGAATATGTTGCTAGAAAAAAAAACACAGAAATAAGAGTATTTTGTAAAATGTGCTTCATGTAGTATGTTCTGGTAAGTTTAACTTTTCCTTCTGAGCACAAATCTCTTATGGATACACCTTGTCAGCCTTGTTTTTTTAACAAATGCATTAAAATATTTTATATTTTCCTCATTGCTAATTTTCTTATCTTATAATTGTGTTGGTATGTCTTCAACGAACTAATTCTGAATGATGGAGGCAATCATTAAAATAGTTAAGATTTAAAAAATCACATATACCAAGGTGGATAGTGGTTTAGTGATCAGAACATATGCATTCCAAGCAAGTGTTCTGCATTCAACTCCCAGCAGAGTTGTTTCTTTTTTGAAAATTCATTCATTTGTCTTCAGTTTTTATATGTGTGTTGTTGTGGATCTACTATAAAGCTTGAACTTCATGTCCTCCCAGCCCATTTATCTCTGTAATACATTTCTTTCCCATCCTCACAATTTTTTTTTTTTTTTTTAATAAAAGGGGCCCCTCCAAGAGTTCAAGCTTCAGGGCCCCCAAAATGTAGATCCGCCACTGTGTTATGGTATTTCGCTAACCTCCTGTTCCTGATGGGGGAAATACATGCAGGCCTATTATTAAAATAACTCAATTACGTGTATATTATGCCGCGCCTTCAGACAATAGGGAATTCCCTGTCTATTGTTTCCTTTGATCTGATTGGCCGATAATTTAACTTCCCGTTTGGAAAAAAATGGTGGATTCTAGGATTTATTAAACTAGACAAACTATCAGAACGCTGTGACATTGGTGAGTTTCATTACATATTTCTGTTATTTAGTAAAGATGGACAAAGAAAAGGCTGGATGACAACACAATGGTATTTTTTTTTTCAATAAATGAAGTAAAATATCCTATTTAGTCTAATTCTGAAAGGTATATTAGGATATACACGTATGGTGTCTGCTGGGTGATTTAAAAAGTCACTATCTATTTTTAAATTGTTATATCCTAACTAGAATCCATTAGATATACATGAAACAAATGTCTAAACAATAAGCAATAATTACCTTTTGAAAAATAAGTTTAATTTTTATTCCCAGCAACAAAATAAAATCTGAAATGGCCCTTAAACTGACGTTAAAATAGATAATATAATTGCTGCCCTCTGTGACAGCTTGTGTAGAACAAACAGGATCTCACGCCTAATTGTAATGTTTATGTGATATAGCATTTTATGTAATAAAATGGCAGTTGATTTTCTTTATCGTGACATTTATTTAAAATAACTTGGTCGGACAGGAGTGAAGAAATGGTAATTTAAAAGTAGGACGTGACTTTTCGATCACCCTTGTATAATATACTGTTAAAAAAAGAAACGCATAGCTACTGAAGGCACACACGTAGCCATAATTTTGACATTCAATAACTTTTTTAATTTAATGAGTTAATTGTTCAAATTGCACACAAGAATACCTTAGGGTTCAACCAATCAATTGACAATTGTTTTGCATCTGGGTCATGAGAGTTTTTTGGCGTAGGGCTTTCCCGTTAGTATGGAGTGTGGCCTCCTCTTGCATCGATCAGCGACTGGCATCTCCTGGGCATGGATGCGATCAGTCTTCTGATGTGGGCCTGTGGGATGGCTGCCCACTCTTCCTGGAGTGCCTGGAACAGATCACGACGATTGGCTGGAGCAACGTCTCGGCTACAAACACATCTATGCAGCTCATCCCACAGGTGCTCAATCAGACTCATGTCTGGAGACAGGGATGGCCAGGGAAGGGTGAAAATGTTGTTGACAGTCAGGAACTGCGTGGTCAACCGTGCACATTGGGGTCTGGTGTTGTCCTGTTGAAACACAGACCTTTGGGCAGCCAAAAGTGGAAGGACATGGGGTCGAAGAATTTCATTGACGTATCGTTGCGCATTCAAGCCTCCTTCAATGTGCACCAATTGACTCCTTCCATTGTAACTGATCATTCCCCACACCATTGCACCTCCACCACTGTGCGGCGGAGCTTCAGCAACGCAATTTTGGGCAAAACGTTCATTTCGCCTACGGTAGACCCTACGCCGTCTATCATGACGCTGCAACAAAAAGAAAGATTTGTCACTAAACCAGACACGTCTCCATTGATTGTCAGCTGCCCAGGGACGATGCTGGTTGGCCCAAAGAAGTCGATTTTGGCGATGGCGGCGCGTAAGGACAGGTCCTCGGTGAGGTCATTGTGCCCAAAGTCCAACGTCATGCAGTCTATTCCGGACAGTTTGATCAGACACATGACGTCCTGCAGGCAATGACTGGGCAGTTGAGGAAGCTGTTGTAAACCTGTCTCTGAGGTGACGAAGCTGAATAAAGTGATCCTCCGCTGATGTTGTCACTCTGGGTCGTCCACTGCGATGCCGGTCTTCAACTGAGCCAGTGGCTTGGAACCGGTGCCAAAGTCGACTGATGGTACTCTGATGCACGTTTAGATGCCTGGCAACCTGACTTTGACTTTCACCTGCATGCAGTCGGCCAATAGCAATGTTCCTTCAATTTATCGATAGAGACGCCATAAATGTCTGCTTGAAAATGAACTGAATTTTTGTTGTGTAGCGTTATCCTTTTATAGGGTTTCAGTTGCGCAGTCAGTGAATAGTGTTCACACCAAATTTTGTTGCTTTCACGTGCGCGCAACATGAGCTGTGGTCAAAAATTGCGTCATAAACACTATTGACCACTGCGTTGTAACGATTACAAAAACGAACGCAATTCAGGTCAACACGTGCATTTGACACTGTAAAGAACATTTGAGGCTGGTTTTTATATACCCTAGCACCAAATTTTACTTACAAACTCATAAAAACGCGCCCTCGGATAGCTATGCGTTTCTTCTTTTGAACAGTATATTAGCTAGTGTGTTGAATTGCTGAGATTTTGTAATGGCCCATCCCTGCTGGCAAATTATTGAACATAGATTAAATTATAATTTCCTATTTGTGTGTGAGTTTCTCCATTGCCCTATAATTTAGATTCCCACGTTAGGCGGGCCTGTTGGCCGAATACTCAACCCGCAGAAAAAAAGTTTGGTCATTTGTTTATTGGGGGGGGGGGGGTCCATGATGGTTAATGTGTTAATATTTAAGTTACTCCTTATTTGACATCAGTTGTATTTATTACTAGATCTGTATTGCACATTTACGTTGTTATTATACTTCTACTAACTACTGTAGAGCCTATATTAAATTTTGTTCTTGAAAAGTACAGTTTTACTAAATTGTGCATTTTCCTAGGTCTCTCTATTCTAACCACCCCTTACTATAATTATGGTGGCCTGTAAATAATCTAATATCATGATTCCCTGTTGTTCATACCTTTTAAATTTTAGTAGGAAATTCTCTATATGATTGTCTCATAGACATTCTGAACAGTAAACCTCTTCAGTTTTGAAATTGCCTATTCCCAGATGTAGTCTGAGAAGTTTCTGATTGCTGGGAATTTTTAATTCCCAGCATATCTCACATGTTACTGTTGTAAACAAAAATGCAGCCTTTTCACACAATGAATGTGTGTTACATTTACATCACTTTATGTCTATATATCTTGAGAATAAATTTATTTTTGCAATTCAATAACATTGTTTTTTTTTTGTTTAATGTTTTTATATTACTGTCTATAATTGCAAGTAGTGTCTTATTTTGATGCAGTTGTTTGCTTAACCTTAAAATCTTAATGTGTAAAATATTTTATTTTTGGCAGATTGAAATGGCAGATTTAGCAGCAATCGGTGACAAGAATTTGTGGAAACTTCCAGGTCCTTTATTCTTAAAGATTCGTAACCATCTTGATGTGAATGAACAAAATTCAGGATGGAGGTCATTTATTGCCATCCTGGGTGGAGATTATACCCTGTAAGACAACTAAGCCATAGTATTTTACTTTCATGAAAACATTTACATATATATATATATGGGTTTTTCTTTAGCCATGAGTCTGGCGTGATGCTGACCACATCACCCCAAGTGTACCGATGGTCAAGAAAATATGGGCCCAACACCGTATTCCCAATACGCCTCAATGGGCATGTAACAGAGGATCCTTTTAGCCATGAGTATTGGTGATCGCCATTTTGGGCCTGGGAGAAGGAATTAATGCATTTATTTTACACGTAACCAGTATCCTTGTAAATTTAAGAAAGATGCACAACTGCATATCTAATGTACAAACACTAAAACCTGCTGCGGTAACCATCATGGGAAACCAGGCTGATGCTAGAGCCAAGATTTTACTCCTCGCAGATTCTATATCTATCATAACTGCTGTAAGGAACCATGAAAACAAAGAATTAGACATAGAAACAGTAATGGAAACTAGTTTTAAATTCAGTGAAGTGAAAGTACAGTGGATTCCTCCCCACTGAAAGATGTATGAATAAGATAGCAGATAGACTCACCAAAGAAGGCAGAGGCAACATTTATTTAAGACAGGGCAGCTACGAAGAGATGAAAGAAATAATAAAGAATAATTTGAAAGAAAAATAGGATTGAGGACACCCTGTCAGATACAACAGAATTATATTATTCCTTACCAAGAAGAGATCGCTGATAATTTTCAGACTGTTATTTGGCCACTGTAGACTCATCTGTTCAACAAGTTACAAATCAGACAGACATTCTCTGATCTGGGGGAGACAATAATTTGTCCTCCAAGACTGGCCTTCACCAGCCCTTTTGAGGGAGAAACAGTATGGTGATGAGAGGAGGCTGAGACAGACAGCATGTCATTTCTGCTTACCTTCATTATTTCTGTTTTAAACTGCTTATTGTTTCTCCCACATCTTATATTGTGTGCATTCATGGAGTCCTTTAACCCTACCAACCCTGATTCCTTGTGAGTAACGTTACCTTGTGCCTGCCTGAGTTCCTGAGCATAGATGTATAAAAACACACGTCACAGACACAGTGATTACGTGAAAACCACAGCACATATACCCATAAAATTTCAGGACATTATCAGTAATAGGCTTATTTATAATCTAGTACCAGCATTCCGCCTTCTTTCATTATATGTTTCATCAAATTTATGTTCATCATCATCTAAGAAACGATATATTCTCTATTACCTGAGCAGCTGTAAGCAGCCTAGGCCAAAGCTTTCCCACTCGAAGTTCAGGCAAAGCTTTACCACTTGAAGTTCTTGATTCCTGATTGACATGCTTCATACTAAAAATAGTCCAATTTTCTGTACACTTAATGACCAGTGTTAAAGAAAAATGGTATTTGCTGCAGAACATGTATACCACATTCACTGTTTAAATTTAATGTGATTGGTTGATTATATTTAGTTTGTACCCTGGTTTTCACATGGGTCTTATCCATTCCTAATATACCAGGAATCTGGCAGTTATTTGGGGTATTCAGGAATACAGCATGAAAGTGTTAACACTTGGGTGTTGTAGGCTTTGATCATCTGCAAACAGTAATTTCTTATAGTGTCTGATTCTGGATTGTTGTCAAATATTATCCCATCCTTATAGATGCTAAACAGTATGGGTGATAGTATACATCCTTGTCAGACTCCTGCATTAACTTCAAATGTGTTTTTATGACTATCTATTGTCCTTACACTGTTGTTGAATTGTTGTGTTTCCAGGCGTTGTCCTTGCATTCAATTGTCTTCTGCAATATACTAGAGTATATTTCCGTCTTCTCTTTTGATGGTTTCTCCTGATCTACAGAAACTATATTGTATTTTTCTTAAATGTATTAGTCTTCTTACAGATGTGTCTTAGAGTGAACAAGCCATCACTTCTTTCTCTTCCTTTCCCAAAGGCAAACCTTGCATTGCTTAACTGTTGTTCTACTGTTGGTTTTAGTCCTTGCTCAGTTATCTTGGCATGCATTTTTCCTACATTACTGAACAGTGAGAGCCTCTTTGTTTTCCACAATAACTTTTGTTGCCTTCTTCTCCCACACTGATATTATCACGACCTGCCAACCTTCAGCATCTTTCCTTCTTTCATTTTTGTATTAAAAATTCTCTCAGTCATTTGGCTGCAGTTTCACAGCAAGCTTGAATAGTTTATGTTGCTGCTGTTTCTATTGCTGCTGAGATAAGGCTTGTCTTCTTCTTTCTTCTTCTTTGATCCTTAGCCAACAACTGTCAAAGCAGTCAGTTTGGGTCTTGTTGGGATGAATGTGTTTTCCAGTTGAATTCAATAATCCCTGAAAATATTGTTGTCATCTGCCTTTTTAATTTCATGTAGTATAGAGTTTTCATCTTTATCCTTTTTAATGTTAGCTGGGTTGTATCCATCAAGTCTCTCATATTTTTTTTTAAATCTTTGGTGAAAATCTCTTGTTTATTCTCTGCTGAGTTCTTCTAATAGTTCGCCATAATTTTTCAAGGTTTCTTGCGTGAATAGTTTTTCTGCTCATTTGGCATCTCTTCTAGCCAATTGCCTAATCCTTGTTCTTTGATTTTGTACAGGTTCTTTTTCCTCTTTACTGCTTTTTTTACTTGGTGTTCCACCTAGCAGTTCCTTTCTCTTTGGTGTCCCATTTGTCTTTGTTAATGTCATCCAATGTTATGCACCAACTAATGACAGAAGAGTCTGAGAAAGAAGCATTTTATACTAGACTGCAGGAAATTATGGAGAAAGTAAAAAGAAGAGAATGCAAAGGTACAGTCAACACCGGCTTTGAAGAAGTCATGGGAAAACATGGGCTAGGAATAATGAATGAAAATGGGGAACTATTCTCAAACTTCTGTGCTTCAAATCAACTGGCTATAGGAGGAAGCATGTTTCCACATAAGAGAATACACAAGGCAACATGGATATCACCAGACCATAGAACAGAAAATCAGATTGATCATATATGCATAAACAAGAAGTTTAGATCATCATTGCAAGATGTAAAGGTATATAGTGGAGCAGATGTGGCATCAGATTACCACCTTCTGATAGCCAAAGTAAAAATGAAACTCAAGAGATATGCAACAATGCAAAGTTATAGACAACAATGTAAAGTTATAGACAACAATGTAATGTAGGACATCTAAGAAATCAAGAAACAAGAGACAAATTTGCGGTCACAATATCCAACAAATTCCAAGTTCTCCAACAGCTGGAAGATGTAGTGAATACAGAAGACTATTGGCAGCAAATCAAAACTGTATGGAATGAGACATGTGAAGAAATACTGGGGAAAAGGGAACGAGAACAAAAAGCATGGATAACAACAGAAACCATCAATACGATAAAAGACAGAAAAAACAAGAAAGCAGATTTAAACACAAGCAAAACCAGAAGTTCCAAAGCCAAGGCCCAAGAAGTGTACACAGAAGCAAACAAAGAAGTAAAAAGAAGTATCAGAAGAGACGA
The DNA here is from genome assembly GCA_024509875.1 of Oreohelix idahoensis. Lineage (NCBI taxonomy): Eukaryota > Metazoa > Mollusca > Gastropoda > Stylommatophora > Oreohelicidae > Oreohelix > Oreohelix idahoensis. The sequence goes on from JAMPIV010000770.1 coordinate 1,005,992, forward strand.
GGAAGTATATTGAGGAGTTGGCAAGAGAGGCAGAAGATGCTGCAGCCAAAGGAAATATGAGAGAACTGTATAACAGCACAAAGAAGCTAACAGTGAAATACAAGCAAACAAGTTGCTTCATAAAAGATAAGAATGGAAAACTGCTCAGCAATATACAAGAGCAAATGAAGAGCTGGACGGAATAGTCCAGCTCCACAAAACCCCCCAGACATCCAGCCAGCAGAAGAAGAGCTACAAATTAACTGTGAAAGACAACGAAGGAAGAAATAAAGAAAGCCATAAAGCTTCTAAGAGATGGAAAAGCGGCTGGACCAGATGGCATTCCAGCAGAGGCCATCAAAGCAGATGTCAACACGGCTACAGAGATGTTATATAAATTACTTGGTAAAGTCTAGGAAAAGGAATAGATACCAGCAGAATGGAAGGAGGGATATCTGGTTAAGTTGCCTAAGAAGGGAAATTTACAAGAGTGCACAAATTTTAGAGGAATAATGTTACTATCAGTGCCAGGAAAAGTATTAAACAGGATTATCCTTGAGAGATTAAAAGAGTCCATAGACAAGCAACTGAGAGATGAACAAGCAGGTTTTCGACAAAACAGATCCTGTACAGACCAGATAGCCACTTTGAGAATAATAGTTGAACAAAGTCTGGAATGGAATTCACCACTATGCATTGGATTTGTGGACTACGAAAAGGCATTTGACAGTGTAGACAGAGAATCACTTTGGAAATTGATGAGGCATTATGGAGTTCCCCTGAAGATCATTAATTTAATAAAGAAAACATATGAAGACATGACATGCAGAGTTCTTCATGAAGGACAGCTTACAGAACCATTTGGGATAAGAACGGGAGTGCAACAGGGATGCCTCTTGTCTCCATTTCTTTTCTTACTAGCAATAGACTGGGTTATGAGAACATCGACAACACACAACAGAAATGGAATCCAGTGGACTCTGACTAAGCAGTTGGATGATCTGGATTTTGCTGATGACTTGGCTCTTCTGTCCCGTAACCGTAATCAGATGCAGAACAAATTGAAAACACGTGGTGAGAGGTGTAGTAAAATCTGCGAGAATAATCACTCATTTTAGTAAGATTTTAGTCATAAAATGATAATAAATAAACCCGCCCTATTGTGTCTGACGGTGATACTCTCACACGCCAGCATAGCGCTGAAGTTTGTGCCATGGAACGGCTTAGAACCGACCCCGCCGTTTAAACCTCCTCGCTTTCCTTGTGACGTACATTTTTAACATTTTGCCCGATCTGATAGAGACTGCGGCAAGACTTACAATTAACGATTTTGCGGAAGTGTGCCGCCAAACTACTGTCTGAATTAACGTAATATTTTCTCTCCACATGTAAGCCTACCTTGCCGTGGTTGGAGAGCTTGAGCGCCTCAATGATCCCGGGAGCTATGCCGGCGGGAGTTTTACTCCTGGCAGGGTCACCCAAGCCGGACAGGTCCTGGGTGAGGGGCCAGACTAAATGGGCTGAGGAGTGGGTGGAACCCTATAGGTGTAGATGCAGAACCCACCGGCGAGTGGTACATGCTCTGGTCTGCACCAATCCACCCCCACTTCATGGGTTAAATGCTTTCTTGCCTCATTCTTCACTGTTTGTCGTCTATCACGCCCATGGCGACCGTTGCCTCAATTGGCTGTGTGTGGTGTACCCGGAACGGGGCCTCCCAGTACTGAGGCAAAGTTAAGTCCCCGATGTCACTTATCGGTGCAGAATTGAGAGAGATGGCTGAGCATCACAATCCCTCCTGTGTTGCAGCATGATGAGAACCCAGCATTGCACACTGAGCTTGGGGGGATCACTTGGGCACCAGACTTAATACTGGCTCTTGACTGGATGGCCGCATGCAGGAGATTTCTACAATGGAGGGTTGGCAGGTGGTGGGTATCGGGAAGTGGCTCTGTGCAGGACGTGAGGATTCCTTGGGAGAGCCCCGAACCAGAGCACAGCATTGTGCAAGCTCTGCATAGTTGGAGAGCCCCCTGGATGACGGGGAATGCACAGTGTGCTACCCCACCTATCCCCAACTGCTAACTTAGAACCAGAAGTGGGGTCCTCTGTATGCGTGCCAGGCCAGGATAAAATGCCTGGGAAAGAGACTGGAGCTCAGAACTCCCTAACTCAAAGTTGCAGGATGGCAGAAAAGCCACGGGAAAGACAGGGCTATTTTGAAGATAACGCAACCATATTTTCACCATACGAGCTCGGACGCCGCCTCGGTAAACAAGGTCCGCGCAGAGCAGTGACACCCCCAGGCTGCTTGCGAATAGTCTACTACTGGGAACATAAACAGATTAGGGATGAGCCCACTCTCCCGTTGAACAGGTGCTAAAGTCGTAGATACTGGGCCAGAAGGCGCACCGGAAACCACAGTATCATGCAACTCGCTTTTTTTTTTCTATGGAGAGTACACCGTCAAATAAATCTCGTTCTGGTGCTCGCCCTGTGGAGCTCCACCAGGCAGGTGCAGTGCCGGGCTCTGAGCCTCGACAGAGCCCACCCTCAGCTACTGGAGGACCCTCTAGACCGTCTTGTGGAGTCAACAGACGGCGGAGGAGAACTACTGACCAAAACAAAACAGAAAAAGAGAAACCCAGAGTGCCACTTGTCATGATGCACTGGAATGCAGAGGGAGTGAACAGCAAGCAGGCTGGATACAGCAAAAAGACAGAGCTGGAAAACATCTTGTATGAGAAGCAAGTCAGTGTTTGCTGTATCCAAGAGACTCACTTGAAAGCAGATCAAACCTTTAAAATAAGGGGATATCAATGCTTCAGATCCGACAGACAAGATAGACGAAAAGGAGGAGTACTTACTCTTGTAAGGAATAACATTCCTGCACACGAAAGGAAAACCTTCATGGATGGAGCAGAATATCAGCTGCTGCAGATAAAGGTAGACAAGATGGAAATAGAACTCCTGAACTATTACTGTCCGAACAACAAACCCCTGAGTCTCAGCTCTATACAGGTACCAGCCACCAACTTTATAGCAGTTGGAGACTTTAATAGCCACTCCCAGAGCTGGGGCTATAACCATCTGGATCACAGAGGTGAAGAGGTTGAAACTTGGCAAGATGATCACTCCCTAATCCTAGTCAATAATGCCACAGATACTCCTACCTTCTACTCCAGAGGATGGCACACAACTTCAACACCAGATCTTGCCTTCTCCACACCAGATATAGCTGGATCTATTAGTAGAGAAGTAGGAGACCAACTAGGGGGAAGCGACCATCGCCCAATCTTTCTTACTGTCCAGAGTGCAACTCTCAGTACAGGCCCAGCCATTACAAGATGGAACTACAAAAAAGCCAACTGGGGTTTATTCAGGCATCAGGTGAACACGCTGCTGTCTACCCTCAAGGTACAGAACAGAGACATTAATGAAGTGGTAAAAGACTTCAACAGATGCATACTACAAGCTGCAAAAGAAACCATTCCCAAAGGATGCCGGCGTAACTACATACCATACTGGTCCAGCACACTCCAAGAACGTCAGGAAGCTATGGACAAGGCTAGAAAGGACGCAGAGTCTCAGCCTTCACTTGAAACTCACAACAAATGGAAAAAGGCTGTAGCAGAGTTTCAGAGAACAAAGCTAGAAGAAAAGCGGAAAAGCTGGAGAACTAAAACGGCATCGCTGAACCTTGAGAAAGACGGCAGGAAACTTTGGAGATTAGTCAAGTCTCTAAATGAAGAGCATTCCTCACCAAGGCAGACTATCACATTGGATGAAGGTGGCAAACTTTTCAGAGGAAAACAAGCTGCAGACTTGTTTGCTAGAAGATACAGTTCAGAAAGCAACTTACCCATTAACATAGACCATCAGAGAGAGATAAGAAAAGAAATACTGGCAACCATGGGACAGACAGATACTCCTGCCCCAATGAGGGAACCCATCACACTAGGAGAACTACAGAAGGCTATTTCCAAGCTTAAGTTTCAAAAGTCACCCGGCCCATACAAAATCAGCAACGAAATGCTAGTAAATCTGAGCTCAGCAGCAAAGACAAAACTGCTTGAGATATTCAACCACAGCTGGTTGAAAGGAACGGTACCCCAAGTATGGAGAGAAGCCATCACAATACCCATACTAAAGAAAGGGAAATGTAAGACCGAGGCTGCAAGTTACCGGCCAATCAGTCTCACAAGCTGTGTTGGGAAGACTATGGAGCGAATAGTCAACCACAGATTGAAATGGTATTTAGAGTCTGAGCAGATCCTGGTGCCGGAACAAGCTGGATTTAGAGAATGCTACAGTATAGAAGACCAAGTTACTTACTTGTCTCAAGCAATAGAAGATGCCTTCCAGGAGAAGAAAAAGGTCCTAACGATCTGGGTCGACTTCAAGCAGGCCTTTGACAAGGTGTGGAAAGATGGCCTCATTGCAAAACTTAGGAGAAGTGGAATCCAAGGCAACATGATGAAATGGATCCAGTCATACTTGCATAACAGGAGAACTAGAGTCACTCTTGACGGTCTGCAGAGCAGAAAAGTGTTGCTCCATCAGGGGGTACCTCAAGGAGGAGTAATTTCCCCAACACTCTTCCTTGTTTACATCAATGACCTGGTGAAAGATCTCCCTGCAGGAGTTAAAGCTGCCTTATATGCAGATGACCTAGTACTCTGGTGCGCTGATGAAAATGTCACCACAGCAAATTATAGAATGCAGCGGGCAGCAGACATGCTAGTGTCATGGGCAGAGAAATGGCTTATCACAATAAACACAGACAAAACCTCCACAACACTGTTCTCCCTCGCCCCCAAGGACAAATCAGCTAACATACACCTAGGGACAACCGTGATCAAGGAAGAAAGCTACCCCACCTATCTTGGGGTGACATTTGACCAAAGGCTTACATGGAATAAGCATATTGAAAATGCAGAAGGAAAGGCCCGAAGACGACTAGGCATACTCAGAAAATTAGCAGGTACCAACTGGGGAGCAAATGAACGAAATCTAAAGAAGATTTATAATGGAGTAATAAGACCACACTTAGAGTTTAGCTCAGCAGCATGGTCATCAGCTGCTAACTCACATCTGCAGTCTTTGGACAAGGTGCAAAATCAAGCTCTCAGGCTCATTACAGGAGCCATGAAAACTACACCAATAACAGAGATGCAGAAGGTTGCTGGATTACAGACATTGTCCCATAGAAGAGACACAAAAACCATGATCCAGATGGAAAAGTACAACAGTATGCCAATGCACCCAATGAAGGCAAGACTAGATGATCTGGCATTGGGACGTCTAAAGCGTAGCAGCTTTGTGCATCGGGGGAAAAGACTTATAAGACAGCATCAAGAAGACCTATCCATGAAGACAACACCACTGAAGCCCACCCTATACCCTGTACCATGGGAGCAGGCCAGCAGTGCCCTCCAAATTAATACAACAGTCAGTGGTCTCACAAGTGGATGTGAGTATAATGATCTGCAAAAACGAACTGCTACATTGAGTATGATCCAAGAAAGCTATCCCGATCAATCATGGATACATGCCTATACAGATGGATCAGCAACTAATGCTGTTAGGAATGGAGGTGCCGGTATCTTTATCTCATATCCTGACAACCACTATGAGACTAGGCACATTCCCACTGGTAAATTCTGTTCCAACTATACAGCTGAGGTTCAAGCTCTAGAGCAAGCTGCAAATATGATTTATAACACCAACTCTGACTGCCACCAGGTAGTCATCCTCACAGATGCACTGTCTGTCCTGCAAGCTCTCAAGGGTGGTAAACTCCCGCATCTGAGAAATGAACTAAACAAGGTAGCTGCCAAAAAGAGAACCATACTTCAGTGGGTACCATCTCATTGTGGTGTACCCGGAAATGAAAAGGCAGATAAACTTGCAAAAAAGGGAGGAGAATGTGAACAAGAAGATAATGAAGTCACATACTTTGAGAAAAAGAGAGCTATCCAGACTATCAGAAGAGAACAGAACCAACCCAAAGACGACTATCACACTCTCGACCGGCAGGGACAGACAACTATTTTTCGACTCAGGACAGGGCATAACAAACTGAATAAACACATGCACAAGCTACGATTGTCTGCTTCACCACTGTGCACATGTGGATTAAACGAACAAACTGCTGAGCATGTTCTACAGGACTGTCCTCTGTATGACCAGTTAAGAAAGATATACTGGCCCAATGACTCAACACTAAACTCAAAGCTATATGGAGTTAAAGAGGAACTTCAAACAACAGTCGAATTCATCATGAGAACTCGTCTGACGGTGTAATCATCAAAGATGCGATCGCAAGAAGAAGAAGAAGAAGAAGAACGTAATATTTTGACTTTAACGCTGGTAATAAGTAGTAATCCTTACATTTTTTGGTAGTGTAACAGGAGACAATACAAATATTTAACGCCTATTCAAATACACGCCGCTCAAAACCCCGCTTCGCTTGACACATTAGGCCATGCATATATACACGCTGCGGCAAAGCCAACAGAGGCAAACACGCAGACAATTTTATTTCCTCCTCGCGGTAGTATTACTGAGCAAGAATGTGTTTTAAATAATATGGTAGTCCCCGTATTAGCCAAGTTATTGAGAAAATACTAAATGTCTACGGACGCGCGACCAGACAGACTGTTGTTCCTGCTTGTTTTTTTCATAACGTTAGTGGGGACGGCAGCTTAGAAAAGAGGCATTGAGGTAATTCAAATTCGCTTGGGTAACAAGAATATAGGAGGGAAAGGGGAGCGGTAGGAAAAATGTAATCCAAAACGAAGCATCTTTTTGTATTGGCATAACTAAAGCAGACTGGCCAATCGACTACCAGACGCAGAGTTTGTTTGGAATTATTTTTGTTTTTCAAAAACTACATTTGAATTCTGGTAGTCGCAAGCTTTCGATTGGCCAGTGCTAATAAATATTAGCAAAAGGCTTTCACTATTCATTGCCAGTTGAACAAAACTTTTCATTCAAATACGCTGAGATCAGCTGTGTTAATTTTAAAATTAAAAATAAGAAGTATTCACAGTCTGGACAGTGCAGAAGAAACTGAGGCCACTTCTTTGCAAGTCAGCGTCATTTGTTTATATTTTTTGAAAATTTGTGAGGTTTTATTTCCTGTTGCCAGCCGGTAACAGGAAACCTATTGAGTGAGAATAAGGCCATCAAGTCTCCGACCATTCGTTTATGCTGTCAAAAGATAACGGGAGGAGCTTGGGCATTTTGCGAGATTGAGATTTTCTGCAACTTCATACTGTATTATCATTCTTCAAGGAATCCCAGGTGATGTGTTAAGCATCTGGGTATATCTGACATTTTCGTTTAATAAACACTGGTATTTCAAATCATACTCAAGAAGTTTATGGGGTATGATGAAACTACAGCCCCTCATACACAGTGACTCTCCCTCTTAGATGAATAAAGTGTAAGCTGTGAACATTCCAACAGGAAAGATATATATTGACTTTATAGTTAATGGACAAAGAGTCCAGATATTTTAGTTGATCTTTTCTGTAAACTATTTTGTCCTCATTTTAAAAGACCTGTCCAAAAGATATGGCTGGACAGGCAGATTAAATTGTACAGAAAAAATATTCATTTTAAAGAAAAACTTAACCCCTGGTTTTATTCACTTCCTCATAGAAAATTAAAGTGTTTTTGTGTTGTGTACCATCATTTCATTTCTCCCCTAGACACTAGGTACATCATACACCAGACACTAGAGCCAAAATAGTGATCGTGTGAGATCTAGGTACTCTTAAAGGTCCTACAGGCAGCATGGTGCAACAAGACCATACCAAAGGATTGGGAGATTGCCATCATAACACCAATTTTCAAAAAGGGTGACAATCGACAATGTGGAAACCATAGAGGCATATCCCTTCTCAGTGTCCCTGGTAAAATCTACTCTAGAATCCTAGAGCAGAGACTCCGACACCTAGCTGAGCCACAATTGGATGAGGTCCAGTGCGGATTCCGAGCAAACCGAAGTACTCAAGACCTAATCTTCACACTCAGACAGCTGAGTGAAAAGGCCCTTGAGTATAAGAGTGAGATCCATCTTTGTTTCATAGATCTGGAAAAGGCGTTTGACAGGGTCCCCTGGAGCAAACTTTGGGATTGTTTGGCAAGGAAGAATATTCCAGCACCTCTGATTCATGCTATACAGAGCTTCTACAAGTCTTGCAGAAATTATGTGAGGACAGCAAACCATAAGTCAGAAGAGTTCAGGACCACCACTGGTGTAAGACAAGGTGATATCCTATCACCTTACCTCTTCATACTCCTTATGGACGATGTCATCAAGGCATGTAAGGAGAGAACAAGAAAGTATTCAGTGGGGTACTGGAAGATGAGACAGGTCTATATTTCGGAGCTGGCATTTGCTGATGATGTTGCCCTGATTGCTAAAAATCAGAGGCACATCTCCAATCCAACCTGCAAGTCTGGAAGGAAGAGCTGGAGAAGAGAGGGATGGTCATAAGCAGCTCTAAAACAAAATCCATGGTGATATCACGAGAAGAAAGAAAACATCAGATTAAGTTGGGAGAACAGGTCCTGGAGCAGGTCGACCACTTTAAATATCTCGGAGCTATTATAGACCAAAAGGGAGGCATCAAAGAAGAGTTGGCCACTCGAAAAGCAGCGGCTGGGAGACTTTTTCAGGCCATAAATCGTGGATTCCTCAGCAAGAAAGAGGTTGGTAAGAAAACGAAGATGGCTGTATACCGCTCCACCTATGTCCCAGTCTTGACATATGGATGCGAGTCGTGGGCAATGACTACAACCCACAAAAGCCAGATCCAAACCTCAGAAATGAGGTATCTGAGGAAAGTGGTTGAAGTAACAAGAAGAGACATGGTCCGCAACCAGACGATCCGTCAAGGCCTAAAATCCCATCCGCTGCAGACCCAAATAGAACAGTCCCAACTAAATGGTTTGGCCATGTCTGCAGAATGGGAGAAGATCGGCTACCACGACAAGCATGGGAAACAAAGAGCCAGGGATCCAGACCTCCAGGACGACCCAGAGTCTGCTGGGAGGACAACATTAGACAATCTTTGAAGGACCGAGGACTAGAATGGAACCAGGCCAGGAAGAAGACAGCTGATAGAATGGTCTGGCGCTCTCTCTTCCAAACCTCTACACCTCACGGTAGAAGGGGAACGACTAAGTATCCAAACCTCTACACCTCACGGTAGAAGGGGAACGACTAAGTAAGTAAGTGAGATCTAGGGAGGTAGCGTTAGGTTCCCTGCACATAATTCATCATCATCATTTATAGAGTCAGGGGCCTACATGTGCTTGACCTCACACGGTTATTGCAGACACCAATTTCATTCTTTTAGGATACCATCATAACCTCCCCAGCAAATCAAACTTTGCTACATAAATTGGTAGGCTTGTCCGGGGATTTGAATTTCTCCTAGTACTACATACATTGGGGTCTGGGTTAGCATTAACAACATTCTATTTTTTCCAGGGAATCCCCATATATTATTACCCAAGATTTGGGAAGTGAAGAAAGTGTCAGAACCCAGAATTAATGAAATAAATTTATACTTAGTTAGAAACTTAGTACATTTTGTATTTATCAGGATGGCAGATCTGGCCAAGTTTTGCTTTGCGGCTGTGCAGACTGCCAGGGAAATGAATATGGAGGGACAAATCTTGATTGACTATGTCACCTCAGAATGTGATAAATTTATTACTAGGGAAGAACATAGGTTAGCTGAAGAGAGGAGAATACAGGTAGAAGAGGCTAGGGAGATTAAAAGGTTACAGATTGAGGCTGAGAATGAGGCTAAGGCCTTAGAGACTGATAGAGAGGCTGAGATAAAGAGGCTCCAATTTGAGGAGAGAAAATTGGAGGCAGAAGAAAAACGACAGCAGAGGGAAGCAGAAGATAAAAGATTACAGAGGGAGCATGAGTTGCGACTAAAGGAGTTAGAGTTGCAAGGCCTTGCTCCGGACAGTGGTCACAGCACCTCTACCTCTGATGCTACTGCTAGTCAGGGGGCCTCCAACTCAGCCATGGGGTTCCATTTAGACTATTTTGTAGAAAAGGATGATGACATTGAGTCATATTTAAGCAGATATGAAGTATTAGCCACTACTTATGGGTTAGAAAGAGAAAGATGGGGGGTAAAGTTCTCTCAGGGTCTTCGGGGAACAGCTTATGAAGTGTTTTCCAAAATGAGCAGGGATGACCAAGACAACTATGACATGTTGAAGCAAGCTCTTCTGTTAAGATACGAAAAGAACGGAGAGTTTTATAGAAAGAAATTTAGGAATGCCAGGCTACTGTCGGGTGAGACCTATCACCAGTTCTCCACCCGGTTAGAAACGTATATGGAGAAATGGGCTTCTTTGGGGAAAACCCAAGATTTCAAAGAGATGATACTCATAGAACAGATGAGAGAGTCCATGGCTCCAGACATGAGAAAGTTTCTCATGGAACAGGGCGCGGAGAGGCTGGGTGAGATAATTAATGTCGCTGAGAGGTATCAGGCAGCCCAGGCAGAGGTAGCTAGCATCAAGAAAAAACCAGTAGATCAGTATCATCATCATCTCAGCCCGTAACCCGTCATGGGTCGTAGGGGTGCCATGGTGGAAGCATCAGCAGACAGGGTCCTCCACTGCTCTCTATCCTCAGCAATGCGTACAAGTGTGGAAAAACCGTGTCCTGCCCATTCTTTGATGTTATCAGCCCAGGATTTTCTCTGCCTTCCTCTTCTCCGTTTACCTTCGACTGTTCCCTGAAGGATCGTTTTCGAAAGGGAGTCATGACGAGTTACATGCCCAAACCAGGCAAGCTTTCGACGTTTCACTATTGACAAAAGTGGTTCTTGGTGGCCTGCATAGGTGTTTATCTTCTCTCTAACATAGACATTTGTTTTGTGCTCTTTATAGCAAATGCGCAAAATTCTTCTATAACATTTATGCTCGAAAGCCTGAATCCTTCGCTCCGTATCTGCAGTGAGTGTCCAGCCCTCACACCCATACAAGAGAATAGATAATACAAGTGATTTGTATAATTTGATCTTCACAGGAAAACTGATGTTACTTTTCCAGATCACATTCAACCTTGTCATGGCAGATGAGGCCATCTCAAGTCTTGTCTTGATTTCTTTAATTGATCTTCCATCACTACATATAGTGGACCCGAGATATTTAAAGGTGTTAACTTCTTCTAACGTTTGCCCATTTAACGTAATGTTGGTCGGAACATGTTTCTTATGGCTATTCACCAATATCTTGCTTTTTTCTATATTAACGTCCATCCCATACGTTCTTGTTACTTTCTCCAGTCTAGAGGTAAGGTCTTGAAGTTCTGATTCTGATCCAGCTATCAGATCAATATCATCAGCAAAACGTAGGTTGCACAGAGGTCGGCCTCCAATCGATATGGTTGATTTATAATCGTAGAGAGCCTCCTGCATAATATGTTCTAGATATATATTAAAGAGCACTGGTGACAGGATACATCCTTGGCGAACTCCTACAGTTGTTTTGAAAAATTCTCCAATGTCGTTGCTTACAAAAACAGCACTGCTTGCGTCCTTGTATAGTGCTTCAATGATATCTATGATGTTGGTATCAAAATTGAATTTTCTCATTACTTGCCATAAGCCTTCATGCCAGACTCGATCGAAGGCTTTTGTGAAATCGATGAAGTTATGGTATAAATCGTGTTGATGTTGGAGATGTTTTTCGATAAGTAATCTAATATTGAAGATTTGTTCTGAGGTACTTCTTTTTGGTCTAAAGCCAGCCTGTTCCTCTGACAAGATTTCTTCTGATTTCTGTTTTATTCTGTTCAAAAGTATCCTTAACATTACCTTACTTGGATGACTAATAAGGCTAATGGTTCTGTAGTTCTTGCACATTTTTAGATTTCCTTTCTTTGGAAGCGGTATTACTAATGACTGCGTCCATTCTTTTGGCCATTTTTTTGTACTCCATATCTTCTGGCAAATTGTTGTCATGATTTTTACTATATCTGGTCCTCCATATTTCAAGAGCTCTGCTGGTATATTATCCACACCCGGTGACTTCCCTCCTTTCATTGAACATATAGCCTCTTCCACTTCTTCCCGTAATATTGCTGCATTTCCGAGTTCCCTGTTTTCGCACTTAATGTTGTTTAATATGCCTAAGTCAGTGTCAAGTTTACAGTTATATAATTCTTTACAATATTCTGTCCACCTTCTCGTTACAGCTGTTTTTTCATTGAGCAGAGCCCCATTGCTATCCTCTATGACAGTTACCCTGGGCTGTTGAGGTTTTGATAGTTTTCTTAATGTGTCAAAAGCTGCCTTGCTGTTACCTTTTATTAGCCCCGTATTAATGGACTCACATTGATCAGCTACCCATTTTTCTTTGGCCTGTTTCATTTTCTTCCTAATATTTTTGTTCACCATACTGTATTGCCATGCTGCTTCAGGAACCTCTTTCTTAACCTTTTTCATTTCCCGCCGTGTATCACATAACTTTAGAATGTCATCTGTAACCCATGGTTTGTTTATTTTCTTTCTTTTACCAAGTATAAGGCTCCTCAAAACCATAATAAATTTGATAGCAGAGGTAAGCAGAACTTTGATAGGCCTCGAAATGATTTTAAAAATAAAACCTCACATTTCAATGACAGAAAGAATGATGAAAGAAAACCTTTTCATCAAGGTAGATGGTATTGTAAACAATGTAAGAAGGAGGGACATGACACTAAATTTTGTAAGAGTAAACCTTCTGGATGTGCTGCTATGAGAAGGGGGAACCAGGAAGTAAAGGACAAACCTGCTGGACAGCAGGAACCTTATCACCCCCCAGTTTGCGAGGATGTTGTATGCAATGAGGTCACCATAAGGTGCCTCTATGATACAGGTTTAGATTTTGATGCTGTTGTGAGCTCGCACTTGGTGAACCCAGATCAGTATACCACAGAAACAGTGGAGATACAAGGGGCGACCAAGACCTACCCCTCATGAAACTTCCCATTACAAGGATAACAGTGAAAACTCGCTATGTGGAAGGGATAATCAGAGCAGCAGTGATAGACGCACCCATCTACCCTCTGATATTGGGGTGTCGTTATGTCTACTTGGGGAATCCCAAGAGACCTGTGGTCTTGGCAGCAGTCCAGACTCGATCACAATCCAGAAAGGAAGAAGATGAACCTATAAATACTCATCCAGAGAAGATGAGGAAGGCACAGGCTCAAGATAGGTCACTGAAGCCGTGCTTTCAAAAATTGCGTAACTGCCATACACCTCCAAGAAAAGGAGAATTTTACATAAAGAATAAATTGTTATATAGGAAGGCCGGAACTGGTTCAGCTGGTCATGGACAGCTGGTTCTTCCTAAAATGTATAGGGCAGACGTAATACGGAGTTTACATGTTGGAAAAGATGGGGACCACGAGAAAGTAGGTACCATTTGCCAAAAAGTAGCTCAAAAATATTATTGGCCAGATATGATGGTCATCGTTGAGAATTTTGTAGAAGCATGTGGCATATTTCATGAGGGAACACCCACAAGTGGGAAAATTGATCAGGACCTAGACACGCCACGGGGCAAACTTAGGCCTGGAACTAAAAATAATTGTAATACAGTAGACAACGTGGAATGGGAGGTCCCTTTTCACACAGTCTTCACTCGAATGTATTAGAATGGCCACCATGCGACGAGCACCCAGAGTAGTTTTACCCCAGACTAAGCTGACAATCCCTTGGTCAGAATTATATAAACTGGAGGAAATGAAAAGAGAGCGAAGATCTCTCACAATGAACCTAAAGTGGGGAGAAAACCCCAAGAAAAGAATTGGTAGTGGACGATTTGTGAGTGATGATTCTAGGAAGAAAGTCCTCACTATAAAGCTTCTAGAGTAAAGGACCTGACGGGTGCCATGAAAAATTAAAAGTCCATATGTAATTTGTTAAGGACCTGGACAGATGAGAAGGCAGAGGAGACTGTTACCTCATCATATCAATATGTGAACGAACTGACCACTCGTTTAAAAACTAGTTGGAAACTGGCAAATGATAATTTGAGACAAGCCAGGAAAAAGCATGCTGCTTATTATAATTAGAAAGCTAAAGATAGGGAGCTTGCTGTAGGGGAGAAGGTGCTTCTTCTATTGGCCGAGCAACAATAAACTTCAGATCGGATGGCAAGGGCCATACACAATTTTGGAAAAGGTATCCAGAACAAATTATAAGATAGACAAAAAGGGAAAGGAAAAAGTCTATCATGTGAACCTTTTGAAGAAATATCTGGACAGACAAATCCAGGAAGGAACACACCTACTGGCCTTGTCTATTGCAACCGAAATGAAAAATGACCCTCTCTCCTCATTTGAATATCCACTGAAAACCAGTGAAACGTTTGCACAGGTGAAGATCAGTAATCACCTGACAAAAGGACAGAAGGAGAAGGTTCACCAGGTCCTTGAGAAACATACAGATGTGTTAACGGATAAACCGGGGCACACAAATTTGTTGGAATATGATATGAAACTACTAGACCCAGCACCTATCTGTATGAGGCCCTATTCTATTCCTTTCACTAAGGAAAAAGCTTTGAAAGAGGAGATAGATTATTTGTTACAAGAAGGGATTATTTCTCACAGTGAGTCTCCTTATAGTTCCTGTGTGGTTTTGTTGAGGAAACCATCGGGAGAACATAGACTGTGCATAGATTACAGGAAACTGAATGCTGTCACAGAAGGTCAGGTGGATCCATTACCTGATACTACTCAACTATTTGCCAGGCTGAACAAGGCAAAATATTTTTCTAAGGTGGATCTTAGCAAAGGCTATTATCAAATTCCAGTAAAGCCTGAGGTTCGACCTTATTTAGCCTTTAGCACCTCGGAAGGTCATTATGAGTTCAACATGTTACCGTTTGGGTTGAAAAATGCCCCGAGTGTGTTTTCTAGGATGATGCGAAAATTGCTGGATCCCCTGAAAAATCCATGTATTTCGAATTTTATGGACGATATCCTCATTGCTACGGAAACATTTGAGGAACACGTTACCTCTTTGAATATGCTGTTTGATAGAGTCAGATAGGCTAACATAACTGCTAGGCCAACAAAATGTTGTATTGGTTGCAAAGAGTTGGAATTCTTGGGACATACTGTACATCAGGGTAGCATGACCCCTGATCCCAAGAATCTGGAAAAATTGAAAAGAGCACCTAGACCACAAACAAAGAAAGATGTGCGATCTTTCGTGTCGTTGTGTGGTTTCTACCAAAAGTACATTAAAAATTTTAACTCTATATGTGCTCCTCTGACGGATTTAACTCGCAAAGGTCAACATGATACTATAATTTGGTCCGCACAGTGTGAATTGGCTTACCAGGAGTTAAAAGAAAAACTCACAAGCAGGCCAGTGTTGCAATTGCCTGATTTGAATCAAGAATTTATCGTGAGAAGTGACGCAAGCAATGTGGGCCTGGGCGCTACATTGTTGCAAAGGTCCTCCTCACAAGATGGAGAATTGAACCCAGTCGCTTATGCAAGCCGCAAGTTGAACAAGGCAGAAAAAAATTATTCAACAAGTGAAAAGGAATGTCTAGCTTTGATATGGGCTATAAAAAAATTCCAGATTTATTTATATGGCAGGACATTTGCGGTCCAAACGGATCATTCACCACTCGTATTCCTGTCACAGGCCAAGCATGAAAATTCCAGATTATTGAGATGGTCTTTATTATTGCAGCCATACTCATTTCTGATTGAATATATTCCCGGCCCTCAGAACGTAGGTGCAGACTTTTTGAGTAGACATCCTTATGATGAAGATCAGAAAAACGCATAAGACTTCATTGAGCTAAGTTATCTCACAGATTATAACCTGCAAATGAATGCATGTTTTAGGATGGGAGGTGTGTAGTAAAATCTGCGAGAATAATCGCTCATTTTAGTAAGATTTTAGTCATAAAATGATAATAAATAAACCCGCCCTATTGTGTCTGACGGTGATACTCTCACACGCCAGCATAGCGCTGAAGTTTGTGCCATGGAACGGCTTAGAACCGACCCCGCCGTTTAAACCTCCTCGCTTTCCTTGTGACGTACATTTTTAACATTTTGCCCGATCTGATAGAGACTGCGGCAAGACTTACAATTAACGATTTTGCGGAAGTGTGCCGCCAAACTACTGTCTGAATTAACGTAATATTTTGACTTTAACGCTGGTAATAAGTAGTAATCCTTACATTTTTTGGTAGTGTAACACGAGACAATACAAATATTTAACGCCTATTCAAATACCCGCCGCTCAAAACCCCGCTTCGCTTGACACATTAGGCCATGCATATATACACGCTGCGGCAAAGCCAACAGAGGCAAACACGCAGACAATTTTATTTCCTCTCGCGGTAGTATTACTGACGTCACTAAAACAAGTAGTTATTTGAAAATACATGCTAGCGAGAGATGAGAAAGGGGGGAAAGATGGCCATCTTGTGTAAAATCTTTATTTGACGATTGCCGGTGACAAAATTGAAAATCTAAACCATAATGAAACTGACCATAAAAATCATATGGTAGTATAGCTTAGAGTCCACTGAGCAAGAATGTGTTTTAAATAATATGGTAGTCCCCGTATTAGCCAAGTTATTGAGAAAATACTAAATGTCTACGGACGCGCGACCAGACAGACTGTTGTTCCTGCTTGTTTTTTTCATAACGTTAGTGGGGACGGCAGCTTAGAAAAGAGGCATTGAGGTAATTCAAATTCGCTTGGGTAACAAGAGTATAGGAGGGAAAGGGGAGCGGTAGGAAAAATGTAATCCAAAACGAAGCATCTTTTTGTATTGGCATAACTAAAGCAGACTGGCCAATCGACTACCAGACGCAGAGTTTGTTTGGAATTATTTTTGTTTTTCAAAAACTACATTTGAATTCTGGTAGTCGCAAGCTTTCGATTGGCCAGTGCTAATAAATATTAGCAAAAGGCTTTCACTATTCATTGCCAGTTGAACAAAACTTTTCATTCAAATACGCTGAGATCAGCTGTGTTAATTTTAAAATTAAAAATAAGAAGTATTCACAGTCTGGACAGTGCAGAAGAAACTGAGGCCACTTCTTTGCAAGTCAGCGTCATTTGTTTATATTTCTTGAAAATTTGTGAGGTTTTATTTCCTGTTGCCAGCCGGTAACAGGAAACCTGCTGAGTGAGAATAAGGCCATCAAGTCTCCGACCATTTGTTTATGCTGTCAAAAGATAACGGGAGGAGCTTGGGCATTTTGCGAGATTGAGATTTTCTGCAACTTCATACTGTATTATCATTCTTCAAGGAATCCCAGGTGATGTGTTAAGCATATGGGTATATCTGACATTTTCGTTTAATAAACACTGGTATTTCAAATCATACTCAAGAAGTTTATGGGGTATGATGAAACTACAGCCCCTCATACACAGTGACTCTCCCTCTTAGATGAATAAAGTGTAAGCTGTGAACATTCCAACAGGAAAGATATATATTGACTTTATAGTTAATGGACAAAGAGTCCAGATATTTTAATTGATCTTTTCTGTAAACTATCTTGTCCTCATTTTCAAAGACCTGTCCAAAAGATATGGCTGGACAGGCAGATTAAATTGTACAGAAAAAATATTCATTTTAAAGAAAAACTTAACCCCTGGTTTTATTCACTTCCTTATAGAAAATTAAAGTGTTTTTGTGTTGTGTACCATCATTTCATTTCTCCCCTAGACACTAGGTACATCATACACCAGACACTAGAGCCAAAATAGTGATCGTGTGAGATCTAGGGAGGTAGCGTTAGGTTCCCTGCATATAATTCATCATCATCATTTATAGAATCAGGGGCCTACATGTTCTTGACCTCACACGGTTATTGCAGACACCAATTTCATTCTTTTAGGATACCATCATAACCTCCCCAGCAAATCAAACTTTGCTACATAAATTGGTAGGCTTGTCCGGGGATTTGAATTTCTCCTAGTACTACATACATTGGGGTCTGGGTTAGCATTAACAACATTCTATTTTTCCCAGGGAATCCCCATATATCATTACCCAAGATTTGGAAGTGAAGAAAGTGTCAGAACCCAGAATTAATGAAATAAATTTATACTTAGTTAGAAACTTAGTACATTTTGTATTTATCAGGATGGCAGATCTGGCCAAGTTTTGCTCTGCGGCTGTGCAGACTGCCAGGGAAATGAATATGGAGGGACAAATCTTGATTGACTATGTCACCTCAGAATGTGATAAATTTATTACTAGGGAAGAACATAGGTTAGCTGAAGAGAGGAGAATACAGGTAGAAGAGGCTAGGGAGATTAAAAGGTTACAGATTGAGGCTGAGAATGAGGCTAAGGCCTTAGAGGCTGATAGAGAGGCTGAGATAAAGAGGCTCCAATTTGAGGAGAGAAAATTGGAGGCAGAAGAAGAACGACTGCAAAGGGAGGCAGAAGAAAAACGACAGCAGAGGGAAGCAGAAGATAAAAGATTACAGAGGGAGCATGAGTTGCGACTAAAGGAGTTAGAGTTGCAAGGCCTTGCTCCGGACAATGGTCACAGCACCTCTACCTCTGATGCTACTGCTAGTCAGGGGGCCTCCAACTCAGCCATGGGGTTCCATTTAGACTATTTTGTAGAAAAGGATGATGACATTGAGTCATATTTAAGCAGATATGAAGTATTAGCCACTACTTATGGGTTAGAAAGAGAAAGATGGGGGGTAAAGTTCTCTCAGGGTCTTCGGGGAACAGCTTATGAAGTGTTTTCCAAAATGAGCAGGGATGACCAAGACAACTATGACATGTTGAAGCAAGTTCTTCTGTTAAGATACGAAAAGAACGGAGAGTTTTATAGAAAGAAATTTAGGAATGCCAGGCTACTGTCGGGTGAGACCTATCACCAGTTCTCCACCCGGTTAGAAACGTATATGGAGAAATGGGCTTCTTTGGGGAAAACCCAAGATCTCAAAGAGATGATACTCATAGAACAGATGAGAGAGTCCATGGCTCCAGACATGAGAAAGTTTCTCATGGAACAGGGCGCGGAGAGGCTGGGTGAGATAATTAATGTCGCTGAGAGGTATCAGGCAGCCCAGGCAGAGGTAGCTAGCATCAAGAAAAAACCAGTAGATCAGTATAAGGCTCCTCAAAACCATAATAAATTTGATAGCAGAGGTAAGCAGAACTTTGATAGGCCTCGAAATGATTTTAAAAATAAAACCTCACATTTCAATGACAGAAAGAATGATGAAAGAAAACCTTTTCATCAAGGTAGATGGTATTGTAAACAATGTAAGAAGGAGGGACATGACACTAAATTTTGTAAGAGTAAACCTTCTGGATGTGTTGCTATGAGAAGGGGGAACCAGGAAGTAAAGAACAAACCTGCTGGACAGCAGGAACCTTATCACCCCCCAGTTTGCGAGGATGTTGTATGCAATGAGGTCACCATAAGGTGCCTCTGTGATACAGGTTTAGATTTTGATGCTGTCGTGAGCTCGCACTTGGTGAACCCAGATCAGTATACCACAGAAACAGTGGAGATACAAGGGGCGACCAAGACCTACCCCTCATGAAACTTCCCATTGCAAGGATAACAGTGAAAACTCGCTATGTGGAAGGGATAATCAGAGCAGCAGTGATAGACGCACCCATCTACCCTCTGATATTGGGGTGTCATTATGTCTACTTGGGGAATACCAAGAGACCTGTGGTCTTGGCAGCAGTCCAGACTCGATCACAATCCAGAAAGGAAGAAGATGAACCTATAAATACTCATCCAGAGAAGATGAGGAAGGCACAGGCTCAAGATAGGTCACTGAAGCCGTGCTTTCAAAAATTGCGTAACTGCCATACACCTCCAAGAAAAGGAGAATTTTACATAAAGAATAAATTGTTATATAGGAAGGCCGGAACTGGTTCAGCTGGTCATGGACAGCTGGTTCTTCCTAAAATGTATAGGGCAGACGTAATACGGAGTTTACATGTTGGAAAAGATGGGGACCACGAGAAAGTAGGTACCATTTGCCAAAAAGTAGCTCAAAAATATTATTGGCCAGATATGATGGTCATCGTTGAGAATTTTGTAGAAGCATGTGGCGTATTTCATGAGGGAACACCCACAAGTGGGAAAATTGATCAGGACCTAGACACGCCACGGGGCAAACTTAGGCCTGGAACTAAAAATAATTGTAATACAGTAGACAACGTGGAATGGGAGGTCCCTTTTCACACACAGTCTTCACTCGAATGTATTAGAATGGCCACCATGCGACGAGCACCCAGAGTAGTTTTACCCCAGACTAAGCTGACAATCCCTCGGTCAGAATTATATAAACTGGAGGAAATGAAAAGAGAGCAAAGATCTCTCACAATGAACCTAAAGTGGGGAGAAAACCCCAAGAAAAGAATTGGTAGTGGACGATTTGTGAGTGATGATTCTAGGAAGAAAAGTCCTCACTATAAAGCTTCTAGAGTAAAGGACCTGACGGGTGCCATGAAAAATTAAAAGTCCATATGTAATTTGTTAAGGACCTGGACAGATGAGAAGGCAGAGGAGACTGTTACCTCATCATATCAATATGTGAACGAACTGACCACTCGTTTAAAAACTAGTTGGAAACTGGCAAATGATAATTTGAGACAAGCCAGGAAAAAGCATGCTGCTTATTATAATTAGAAAGCTAAAGATAGGGAGCTTGCTGTAGGGGAGAAGGTGCTTCTTCTATTGGCCGAGCAACAATAAACTTCAGATCGGATGGCAAGGGCCATACACAATTTTGGAAAAGGTATCCAGAACAAATTATAAGATAGACAAAAAGGGAAAAGAAAAAGTCTATCATGTGAACCTTTTGAAGAAATATCTGGACAGACAAATCCAGGAAGGAACACACCTACTGGCCTTGTCTATTGCAACCGAAATGAAAAATGACCCTCTCTCCTCATTTGAATATCCACTGAAAACCAGTGAAACGTTTGCACAGGTGAAGATCAGTAATCACCTGACAAAAGGACAGAAGGAGAAGGTTCACCAGGTCCTTGAGAAACATACAGATGTGTTAACGGATAAACCGGGGCACACAAATTTGTTGGAATATGATATGAAACTACTAGACCCAGCACCTATCTGTATGAGGCCCTATTCTATTCCTTTCGCTAAGGAAAAAGCTTTGAAAGAGGAGATAGATTATTTGTTACAAGAAGGGATTATTTCTCACAGTGAGTCTCCTTATAGTTCCTGTGTGGTTTTGTTGCGGAAACCATCGGGAGAACATAGACTGTGCATAGATTACAGGAAACTGAATGCTGTCACAGAAGGTCAGGTGGATCCATTACCTGATACTACTCAACTATTTGCCAGGCTGAACAAGGCAAAATATTTTTTCTAAGGTGGATCTTAGCAAAGGCTATTATCAAATTCCAGTAAAGCCTGAGGTTCGACCTTATTTAGCCTTTAGCACCTCGGAAGGTCATTATGAGTTCAACATGTTACCGTTTGGGTTGAAAAATGCCCCGAGTGTGTTTTCTAGGATGATGCGAAAATTGCTGGATCCCCTGAAAAATCCATGTATTTCGAATTTTATGGACGATATCCTCATTGCTACGGAAACATTTGAGGAACACGTTACCTCTTTGAATATGCTGTTTGATAGACTCAGAGAGGCTAACATAACTGCTAGGCCAACAAAATGTTGTATTGGTTGCAAAGAGTTGGAATTCTTGGGACATACTGTACATCAGGGTAGCATGACCCCTGATCCCAAGAATCTGGAAAAATTGAAAAGAGCACCTAGACCACAAACAAAGAAAGATGTGCGATCTTTCGTGTCGTTGTGTGGTTTCTACCAAAAGTACATTAAAAATTTTAACTCTATATGTGCTCCTCTGACGGATTTAACTCGCAAAGGTCAACATGATACTATAATTTGGTCCGCACAGTGTGAATTGGCTTACCAGGAGTTAAAAGAAAAACTCACAAGCAGGCCAGTGTTGCAATTGCCTGATTTGAATCAAGAATTTATCGTGAGAAGTGACGCAAGCAATGTGGGCCTGGGCGCTACATTGTTGCAAAGGTCCTCCTCACAAGATGGAGAATTGAACCCAGTCGCTTATGCAAGCCGCAAGTTGAACAAGGCGGAAAAAAATTATTCAACAAGTGAAAAGGAATGTCTAGCTTTGATATGGGCTATAAAAAAATTCCAGATTTATTTATATGGCAGGACATTTGCGGTCCAAACGGATCATTCACCACTCGTATTCCTGTCACAGGCCAAGCATGAAAATTCCAGATTATTGAGATGGTCTTTATTATTGCAGCCATACTCATTTCTGATTGAATATATTCCCGGCCCTCAGAACGTAGGTGCAGACTTTTTGAGTAGACATCCTTATGATGAAGATCAGAAAAACGCGTAAGACTTCATTGAGCTAAGTTATCTCACAGATTATAACCTGCAAATGAATGCATGTTTTAGGATGGGAGGTGTGTAGTAAAATCTGCGAGAATAATCGCTCATTTTAGTAAGATTTTAGTCATAAAATGATAATAAATAAACCCGCCCTATTGTGTCTGACGGTGATACTCTCACACGCCAGCATAGCGCTGAAGTTTGTGCCATGGAACGGCTTAGAACCGACCCCGCCGTTTAAACCTCCTCGCTTTCCTTGTGACGTACATTTTTAACATTTTGCCCGATCTGATAGAGACTGCAGCAAGACTTACAATTAACGATTTTGCGGAAGTGTGCCGCCAAACTACTGTCTGAATTAACGTAATATTTTGACTTTAACGCTGGTAATAAGTAGTAATCCTTACATTTTTTGGTAGTGTAACACGAGACAATACAAATATTTAACGCCTATTCAAATACCCGCCGCTCAAAACCCCGCTTCGCTTGACACATTAGGCCATGCATATATACATGCTGCGGCAAAGCCAACAGAGGCAAACACGCAGACAATTTTATTTCCTCTCGCGGTAGTATTACTGACGTCACTAAAACAAGTAGTTATTTGAAAATACATGCTAGCGAGAGATGAGAAAGGGGGGAAAGATGGCCGTCTTGTGTAAAATCTTTATTTGACGATTGCCGGTGACAAAATTAAAAATCTAAACCATAATGAAACTGACCATAAAAATCATATGGTAGTATAGCTTGCATATTCCTATAACTGACCTCAAAACCCTCGAATCGGTCGGTTGGATAGGAGGGTTGATCAGAGAGTTAACAAGTCACTATCGTAAAACAAGCGATTGTTACCGAAACAGAACCAGGCTCGACAGTAAACATGACCCATTCTAATATCTTGGGGGCAAAGGAGATTTTAAAAATTGGATACTGGAATGTAAGAACTATGTATCAAGACGGAAAATTGGAAGAAGTAATTAAAGAAATGGATAATTATAAGTTGGACATATTGGGTGTCAGCGAGTGTAGATGGACGGGGAAGGGCATAAAATATATTTCAGAAGAAAAAAAGCAAATTATATACTCTGGTAGTAATGATAATCATCACACAGAGGGAGTAGCCATCTTAATGACACAGAAAGCAGCAACATCGCTTATCAGCTGGGTACCTATTAATGAGAGGCTAATATTAGCTAGATTTCAGACAAGATTTTTCAAGCTCTCAATTGTACAATGTTATGCACCAACTAACGACGCTCTTGATACCACAAAGATGACTTCTATGAAGCACTTCTAAGTACCATCAACACAATACCCAAGCATGACATAATAGCAGTCATGGGCGATTTTAACGCCAAAGTAGGTGACAACAACGATGGAGTACAAAGATATCTCGGTACTCATGGCATAGGCTGTATGAATCAAAATGGCGAAAGACTTCTAGAACTTTGTGAAATATCAAACCTCGTTGTGGCAGACACCATCTTTCCACATAAGAATATCCGCAAGATAACATGGAATTCACCTGATGGCAGAACTAAGAACCAGATAGATCACTTCTGCATAAGCGCAAAATTTCGCTCATCAGTTCAAGACGTCAGAGCATACAGAGGTGCAGAGATCGGAAGCGATCATAACCTCTGCATAGCTAAACTGAGAATTAAACTGAAGAAGTTATACCAACCGAATAAAAATAGAAGAATAGATGTACACAGACTGCAATCAAATGATATAAAGGAGGAATATAATGTCAAAATGAACAACTATTTCGATGCTTTAGGCAAAATTGACAACGATATCACCACCAAGACAGTCGATACTAAATGGGAACAACTGAGAACAGCAATGACAGAAGCAGCTGTAGCGACCACCGGATACCTAGTACATAAAAAGAAAAAATGGATGAGAGAAGATACTTGGGATAAAATACAAGAAAGGAAAACAGCAAAACTTAAACTACTAGCGGCAAGTACACATAATGCAGTTGAATCTTGCAAACTAACTTATAACTTGTTAAATAAAGAAGTGAAGACAAAAACTCGAAGAGATAAAAGACATTTCATCAATGAACTAGCCGTAGAAGCTGAAAATGCTGCAAGAACTGGTAATAGCAGGTGCCTTTATCAAATTACAAAACAACTATGTCACCAGCCTACTGCTATGGAAACGCCTGTTAAAGGTAAATTAGGGAATTCAATACCAACAGAAAAAGAACAAATGAAGAGATGGGCTGAGCACTTCATGGAGGTACTAAACAGACCACCACCAACAGTAACACCTGATTTTAATAATGAAACACCCACAACCACCTTGCCAATAACTTGCGATGAATTCACGCTGGACGAGATCAAACAAGCCGTTAAAAGATTAAAAAATTATAAAGCTGCTGGAGTTGACGAAATTTCAGGGGAAATGATTAAAGCAGTTAATGACAACAACCTCTTGAGAATTTTAGATATTATAAATGAAGTATGGAGAGAAGAACAACCACCACAACAATGGAAAGACAGTATTATTGTAAAGTTACCGAAGAAAGGTGATCTATCAGACTGTAATAACTGGCGTGGTATATCTCTACTATCAGTACCTGGAAAATTATTATGTTGCATGATGTTAGAAAGACTTAAATTGCATGCTGACGAAAAGATCAGAGAAGAACAAGCGGGTTTCAGGCCGAAACGATCATGTATTGATCAAATAATCACACTAAGAACAATTATAGAAGAATCAGTGGAAATGCAATCGCCACTTATTATCACCTTCGAGACGAGCTGGACGAGATCAAACAAGCCGTTAAAAGATTAAAAAATTATAAAGCTGCTGGAGTTGACGAAATTTCAGGGGAAATGATTAAAGCAGTTAATGACAACAACCTCTTGAGAATTTTAGATATTATAAATGAAGTATGGAGAGAAGAACAACCACCACAACAATGGAAAGACAGTATTATTGTAAAGTTACCGAAGAAAGGTGATCTATCAGACTGTAATAACTGGCGTGGTATATCTCTACTATCAGTACCTGGAAAATTATTATGTTGCATGATGTTAGAAAGACTTAAATCGCATGCTGACGAAAAGATCAGAGAAGAACAAGCGGGTTTCAGGCTGAAACGATCATGTATTGATCAAATATTCACACTAAGAACAATTATAGAAGAATCAGTGGAAATGCAATCGCCACTTATTATCACCTTCGTCGATTTTCAAAAAGCCTTTGATAGTCTACACCGCCCATCATTGTGGAAGATACTTACAATCTATGGTTTTCCAACAAAATATGTGAATATAATCAAAGCGCTATATGACAATGCAAGATGTTGTGTTAGAACAAATAAAGGGAATACAGAATGGTTTACAGTAGAAACAGGGGTGAAACAAGGCTGTATTATGTCACCACTACTTTTTGGAATAGCTATTGATTGGGTTATGAGAAACTATACCCACAATGAACAATTAGGTATAAAATGGACAAATGGAAAATTCCTGGGGGACTTGGATTTCGCAGATGATTTAGCATTCTTAAGTTCAACACCCAGACAATCCCAAGAAGCAGTAAATAATTTGTGTCATCTCTCGGTTAAAATAGGTCTCCAAATAAATGCCTCTAAAACTAAAGCTATGAACTTTTCTAACGAGACCTTTGATATCATCTTGAACGGGGAAAAACTACAGAAAGTTGAAAGTTTCAATTATTTAGGCAGTAAAATGACTCAGGATGGTGACACTAGAAGAGAAATCCATACTAGAATTGCTTTGGCAGCTAGCGCCTTCAATAGATTATCTAACATTTGGAAATTACGATCATTGAATATACATACCAAGCTTCGTCTGTTTAATTCAAATGTTATCTCAGTGTTAATATACGGCTGTGAGAGTTGGAAAATAACAAAATCATTGGAGAACAAGCTGAATACATTCGAGAACAAATGTCTTAGAAAACTCATGAACATCAGTTGGAAAGAATTCAAGACTAATCGACAAATAAGAGAAGACTCTAGGCAGAAATATGTCTCCGACTATATAAGGAAAAGACGATGGTCATATATCGGTCATGTCCTACGAATGCAAAACAACAGAATACCACTACAGGCGCTCGCTTGGGTTCCTGAGGGTAAGAGGAAAAAAGGAAGACCAAAAGAAACACTCAGAAGAACAATAATAAGAGAAGGAAGAACGTTGGGCCTAAATAATGTGCAAGAGCTAAGAGGAGTGGCGTCACAACGAACAACCTGGAGAGCACTGGTTTCTGCCTTATGCGCCGTGTTTGGTGCTTAAAGAATTTATTATTATTATTATAACTAAAGCAGACTGGCCAATCGACTACCAGACGCAGAGTTTGTTTGGAATTATTTTTGTTTTTCAAAAACTACATTTGAATTCTGGTAGTCGTGTCGTGAAACGAGTGTAACCCACTACTTTGTTAATCACTATATCGAGATACAGATTTGCTTCAACCAATCAACGAGCAACGTTCACCAGTCTCTGAGACAGAATAAATTAACGGCCATCATGTTCACACAAGATAGCGGATTAAAACTGAATAAAATTAGGCTGTATGAGACCAGGTACCAAACCGGAGGAACCCAATCAGCTTGCTGTGCCAGGAACCAACCGAAAGCTTTCCTTAAGTATTTACCTGCCTATATAATCGGGCGGATTTTATGCATAATCACACATCACCGAGACGACGCCAGAGATACCGACCAACTGAAGAGGAGAGAAGCTGTCACGATTTATTGCTTACCTGAGGGCATCGACCTGCAGCCTACTTCACTAGTCGAGTCAAACTGGCCTTTTTAAATCTTGGAGGGTAAATATGTTTACGATAACCTTTAGGAAAATAGGCTTTCCGCAGGTCTATAATGTTGGTATTTGTTGTGTGTCATTTATACTACCTATCAGGTTACTGATTGTATCTTGGGTAAATTAAGTATAATGATTGTATTTCCTATTATGATTGAATAGACGAAGGCTAATAGGACTCATACTTCAACCTATTGTCTCCTATACTTCAATCTATTGTCTCATCTAACTCCAACGGTAATATAACCAAAACAGTCCTTGTTAGGACTCAATCTATTGTCTCCTATAACTCAATCTATTGTTTCACATGATTTCAGTCTATTGTCTCAGATAAGACCAACTGAAATATAACCAAAACAGTCCTTGTTAGGACTCAACCTATTGTCTCCTATACTTCAATCTATTATCTCAGACCAACTGCAATATAACCAAAACAGTCCTTGTTAGGACTCAATCTATTGTCTCATCTAACTCCAATCTATTGTCTCCTATAACTCCAACCTGATATATCACCAAACAGTCCTCGTCGCATATACTCCTATCAATAGAACATAACGTTATTGTTAGGATATATGTTACCAGCTTGTATAGCACTCGTCAGAGAGGGCCTGGTATATTATAGGGGGAAGGAAATGGTTGTATCACACCTAGGTGTACATATTATTGGATGTATTCATGTATTGAACATATATTATGGGATGTATTTATATTATTGAATGTATTCATGCATTGAATTTATATTATTGAAAGTAATCCATGTATTAGTTTATCAGAAAGAATGTTTTGCAAGTAGACACCTGTCTTGTCTCGCTATTGCTAAATCATACTGAGCCATGTTGTCATTCATCCTACATGCAAACACTGAGGCACACGCTCATTTCATCCACATTAGAAATAGGTGGGCTTGAGGACAGAAATTAGCCCCTATTTTTCCTTGTTACAGGTTTATACGTGTCATAAAAACTGAGATCGTGGGTCGTCAATCCAGCTGCCTGGAACTCCGCAGGAGCATAGAGGTTGTCAAGACTCTACATCTTTAGTCCCCCTCAGTCTTGGGTGGGCTAACGAAACGATCAACCGCTGGTGTTTTGTGTCAACCAAACCAAGAAGGACAGCACTTCTAAGAGATGAGTACACATTAGTACCATTTCTGTCGGCATTGTGAGCAAAATCTAAGTCAATGAAGAAAACGTGAATTAGAGTAGCAAGAGACAATAATAAGATCATAGTGGATAAATTATACGAAAATAACAGCATAGCTGATAAGTGTTATATCCTTAATTAACAGCACAGCTGATACATGTACTATAATTGAATAACAGCACAGCTGATATAATTTTTGTTCCTATAATTGGAAA
Source organism: Oreohelix idahoensis (assembly GCA_024509875.1). Lineage (NCBI taxonomy): Eukaryota > Metazoa > Mollusca > Gastropoda > Stylommatophora > Oreohelicidae > Oreohelix > Oreohelix idahoensis. Next base: position 1,034,566 of record JAMPIV010000770.1, read on the forward strand.
ACTTGTTGTAATATATATATATATATATATATATATATATATATATATATATATATATATATATATATATATATATATATATATATATATATATATATATATATATATATATATATTTGTAAATCATATGTAAACTTACAAATTCATTACATTCCATTTTTCAACATTCACCCTTCAGCACAAGAGTAGATAGTGTATATACTAAATAAATAAGAAGGAAATTGTATTTGAACGACTTGTCAATTTTATCAGTGTTAAGTAAAATCTGTTTCCTTGGTTTCTTAATATCACAGTTAGTTACACAGCGGAGGTGGCACTTTATGTCGGTCTCCTCTCTACTATTGTTTCGAGATCAGATCATTCACAGCCGTAACTAATTTGTGATACAAGTAGTTCTCTCAGACACTGGGACTTCACCATTTTCTGCAGAAATTCTATTTCTGTAATTGTCAGTACTATACTGATCTTACAGCCAAAATAAAACCTCGCGCCACACTGGGGGCTCGTTCCTGGGATATTTCTGTATATCTTGAGCCATACTTAGTCTATTCATCTATCTACACTCTATCTTGTGCCACCCATAGATAACATAAGAAACAAATTTTCGAAAAAAATTCTATAATAGGATTTTTTATTGTTTTCTTAGAAGGAGTACCATTTAGTACTCAGTAAATAGTTGATGCCCACAAAGTTGCACGAAAATTATTTGTTCATTTTAATTAATTAAGTTTAATTACAATAATTGGGTTATAGTAAATTTACATACCCTATCTAAGTAACACCATGGCTGATCTAGTGAAGTTCAGGACTGCGATCATGCAGATGGGTAAGGAATTAAACATGACAGGTGATGCTCTTACTCAGTATGTCACAACAGAAGTGGACAAACACATGGATAGGGAAGAAAGAAAGTTGCAATTAGAGACTGAAGCAAGGAAATTAGAGGCTGATAGAGAAGCAAAGAAATTGGAGGCTGAAGAAAGGCGGTTGCAAGCAGAAGCTGAAAGAGAAGCCAAAAGACTGGAAGCTGAGAGAGAAGACAAAAGACTGGAAGCTCAGAGAGAAGACAAAAGACTCGAAATTGAAGCTAAGAAATGGGAGGCTGAAAATGAGGCAAAGAAAATTGAAGCTGAGGAAAGGAAATTACAAGCAGAGAGAGACCATCAGTTGAGATTAAAAGAGCTTGAAATTCAGGCAAATACTGGCAATAATGGTGGTAGCTCACCTCACTCAGAGAGTAGCTCCAGCCAGAGCACCTCAAGTGGGGCCATGAATTTTCATCTGGACCCATTTGTTGAAAAAGAAGATGCCATTGAGTCGTACCTGGATAGATACGAAAGACTTGCCACTACCTATGGCTTAGTGAAAGAAAAGTGGAGTCTTAAACTATCTCAGGGATTGAGAGGTGTTGCCTACGATGTATATTTGAAGCTCTCAAGAGATGACCAGGAAGATTATGAAATCCTGAAGCAGGCACTGCTCGTGAGATATGAAAAGAACTCAGAATCATATAGAAAGAAATTCCGAACAGCTAAACTTCTTCCAGGAGAAAACTCTCACCAATTCTCTGCTAGATTGGAAACCTATTTGGAAAAATGGAGTAGTTTAGGAAAGTGTCAGGATCTGAAAGAAATGATAATGATGGAGCAAGTGAAAGAGTCCATGCCTCAAGAAATGAGGAAGTTTATCATGGAACAAGGAGCAGAGAGATTGGAAGATATTGTAACTGTTGCTGAGAGATATCAAGCAGCTCAGGCAGAAGTATTAGGAAATAGGAAAAAGCAGGATGAAAACTTCACATCATCACAAAACTATACCAAATATGAACAAAAAAGACCATACCACAAGGAACAAACAAAGATTTGACCAAAAGGACAAAAACCCTCTAAGATCGGATAAGACACCTTACCGGAAGGAAGGAAAGTGGTGTAAAACTTGTCTAATGAGTAACCACAATACTGCAGACTGCAGAAGGAACAACCCTCCTTATTACGCTGCATGTCTCACAACAGGGAACAAGGGAAGGAAGGAACTGGCAGGTAGTCAGAATGACCTCCATCATCCCCCTGTCTGTGAGGAAGTGACATGTAATGGCACTAAAATTCAGTGCTTATATGATTCAGGTTTGGAATTCGACTCAGTCGTGAGTGCAACCCTAGTGCACCCTGACCAACTTACCACAGAAACAGTGGACATACAAGGGGCAATGCAGGGAACCGGCACCATGACACTTCCCATAGCAAGGATCAACGTGAGAACTCGCTATGTAGAAGGAGTGATAAGAGCAGCAGTAAGTGATGATCCTATATACCCGCTGGTAATAGGATGTAAATATGTCTTTTCGGGTGACCCAATAAAACCTGTTGTCATGGAGCAAACCATACCAGGTCGAGCACCAAAAAGGAGGAGGGAGATCCAATAAACATTCATCGTACAAAGATGAAAAAGGCTCAAACAGCAGACAGCACATTGAAGCCTTGTTTTGGCAAATTGCCAAAGGCCCAGAACCCTCCAGAGAAAGGAGACTACTATATGGAAAATGGCCTACTCTACAGACAAGCTGGAAAAGGACCTAAAAGGCATGGACAGCTGGTAGTGCCAAATTTCTATAGGGAGGAAATTATGGAGCAAGAGCATGCTACATCAGGCAGTGGCCACAGAGGAAAAGGGGCCACTGGTCAAAATATAGCATTGCGATATTACTGGCCAGGAATAATTGAAGACATAAGTCGGTATATGAAATCCTGTTCAGAATGTAACCAGGTAACCTCATTCAGAAGCGTAGACCAGTTACAGGACCTAGGGAAGCATTGTTGCGGACGTAGGCCCACAAAGAAAATACACCAGAGAAAACAACAGGTAGATGCAGTGATAAAGAGAGAACAAAATCACAACAAGTCTACTGTTACACCAGTAACCATGGCAACTCTCCGTATTGTACAGAGAGGGGACGAGAGACATCCCACCCCGACTAGATATTTGTCGGAACACCATGGCCTGGATCATTTGGAAAATTTGGTTAGTCAGCAACCAGTATTAAAAAAGCTGCAGAAACAAACCCGAACCAAAGGAGGTAGGAACCAGGGCTGTACCAAACAGTTGAGGGAGACAGGCCCCACTTCGGTATACTGCCCCTTACAGTAGAAATAGGTGTGGGTCCGGCAACGTTGTTGTATTGCCGTCCCCATACACAGTCCACTGGAAGCATTGCTGCGGACATGGACTGAACAATAGCAAGCACAAACACTCAAGGATGAGATTGACTATCTCTTAAAAGAGAATTATTTCAAAGTCTGAATCTCCCTATAGCTCAAGTGTGGTGCTATTAAGGAAGCCTAGTGGTGAACACAGGTTATGTATTTACTACAAGAAGCTAAATGCGATCACAGAATCTCAGGTGGACCCATTACCTGACACCAACCAGCTGTTCTCTACACTGAGTAAGGCTAGGTATTTATCGAAGGTAGATCTAAGCAAGGGATACTACCAAATACCAGTGAAACCAGAAGTTAGGAAAATGCTGGCATTTAGTACATCAGACGGACACTACGAGTTTAATGTACTACCCTTTGGGCTGAAAAATGCTCCAAGTATCTTTTCAAGAATGATGAGGAAATTGTTGGAACCTCTACAAAATCCCCATATCACTAACTTTATGGATGACATTCTTGTTGCTACAAACACATTTGAAGAGCATATAGTAGCGCTCTCCATGTTGTTTGACAGATTGAGAGCCACTGGATTGACTGCACGTCCAACCAAGTGCTATATCGGTTGTAAGGAGTTGGAATTCTTAGGTCACACTATTTCTACAGGTCATATGTCTCCTGACCCAAAGAATATAGAGAAGTTAAAGAAGGCACCCAGACCTCAAACGAAGAAAGATGTGAGATCATTCGTGTCATTATGTGGGTTCTATCAGAAGTACATACCCCACTTTAACTCTCTGTGTGCACCGTTAACTAACTTAACGAAGAAGGGACAGCCTGACAAAATCCAATGGAATGCTGATTGTTAAAAAGCTTACACAGAGCTAAAAGTAAAACTCACCAGCAAACTTATCCTTACGCTACCCGATATCACACAGGAATTTGTATTAAGGACGGACGCTAGCAGTATAGGTATTGGTGCAACTCTCTTGCAGAAATCAAAAGCCCAGCCGGATGAACTTTTACCAGTCGCCTACGCCAGTAGGAAGCTGAATGCAGCTGAGTTGAACTACTCGACCATAGAGAAAGAATGTTTGGCTCTAATTTGGTCCATCGACAAATTTTCACCTTATCTGTATGGGACACACTTCATTGTCCAAAGCGATCACCAACCTTTAACATTCTTGGCTGCATCTAAAAAGCTAAATTAGAGATTATTAAGGTGGAGTCTGCTTCTTGCGCCTTATTCCTTTACCGTGAATTACATTCCGGGAAGAGACAATGTAGGAGCTGATTTTTTAAGTCGACACCCTATTACTCTGGAAGGACAGACGCAAAATGATTAACTACAGCAGGTGTTTACACGTCAGCTTTGACAAGTTACAGCTAGGAAAGGAGGGGGCTATGTCGTGAAACGAGTGTAACCCACTACTTTGTTAATCACTATGTCGAGATACAGATTTGCTTCAACCAATCAACGAGCAACGTTCACCAGTCTCTGAGACAGAATAAATTAACGGCCATCATGTTCACGCAAGATGGCGGATTAAAACTGAATAAAATTAGGCTGTATGAGACCAGGTACCAAACCGGAGGAACCCAATCAGCTTGCTCTGCCAGGAACCAACCGAAAGCTTTCCTTAAGTATTTACCTGCCTATATAATCGGGCGGATTTTATGCATAATCACACATCACCGAGACGACGCCAGAGATACCGACCAACTGAAGAGGAGAGAAGCTGTCACGATTTATTGCTTACCTGAGGGCATCGACCTGCAGCCTACTTCACTAGTCGAGTCAAACTGGCCTTTTTAAATCTTGGAGGGTAAATATGTTTACGATAACCTTTAGGAAAATAGGCTTTCCGCAGGTCTATAATGATGGTATTTGTTGTGTGTCATTTATACTACCTATCAGGTTACTGATTGTATCTTGGGTAAATTAAGTATAATGCCTATACTTCAATCTATTATCTCAGACCAACTGCAATATAACCAAAACAGTCCTTGTTAGGACTCAATCTATTGTCTCATCTAACTCCAATCTATTGTCTCCTATAACTCCAACCTGATATATCACCAAACAGTCCTCGTCGCATATACTCCTATCAATAGAACATAACGTTATTGTTAGGATATATGTTACCAGCTTGTATAGCACTCATCAGAGAGGGCCTGGTATATTATAGGGGGAAGGAAATGAAATGGTTGTATCACACCTAGGTGTACATATTATTGGATGTATTCATGTATTGAACATATATTATGGGATGTATTTATATTATTGAATGTATTCATGCATTGAATTTATATTATTGAAAGTAATCCATGTATTAGTTTATCAGAAAGAATGTTTTGCAAGTAGACACCTGTCTTGTCTCGCTATTGCTAAATCATACTGAGCCATGTTGTCATTCATCCTACATGCAAACACTGAGGCACACGCTCATTTCATCCACATTAGAAATAGGTGGGCTTGAGGACAGAAATTAGCCCCTATTTTTCCTTGTTACAGGTTTATACGTGTCATAAAAACTGAGATCGTGGGTCGTCAATCCAGCTGCCTGGAACTCCGCAGGAGCATGGAGGTTGTCAAGACTCTACATCTTTAGTCCCCCTCAGTCTTGGGTGGGCTAACGAAACGATCAACCGCTGGTGTTTTGTGTCAACCAAACCAAGAAGGACAGCACTTCTAAGAGATGAGTACACATTAGTACCATTTCTGTCGGCATTGTGAGCAAAATCTAAGTCAATGAAGAAAACGTGAACTAGCGTAGCAAGAGACAATAATAAGATCATAGTGGATAAATTATACGAAAATAACAGCATATCTGATAAGTGTTATATCCTTAATTAACAGCACAGCTGATACATGTACTATAATTGAATAACAGCACAGCTGATATAATTTTTGTTCCTATAATTGGAAAACTTGTTGTAATATATATATATATATATATATATATATTTGTAAATCATATGTAAACTTACAAATTCATTACATTCCATTTTTCAACATTCACTCTTCAGCACAAGAGTAGATAGTGTATATACTAAATAAATAAGAAGGAAATTGTATTTGAACGACTTGTCAATTTTATCAGTGTTAAGTAAAATCTGTTTCCTTGGTTTCTTAATATCACAGTTAGTTACACAGCGGAGGTGGCACTTTATGTCGGTCTCCTCTCTACTATTGTTTCGAGATCAGATCATTCACAGCCGTAACTAATTTGTGATACCAGTAGTTCTCTCAGACACTGGGACTTCACCATTTTCTGCAGAAATTCTATTTCTGTAATTGTCAGTACTATACTGATCTTACAGCCAAAATAAAACCTCACGCCACAAGTCGCAAGCTTTCGATTGGCCAGTGCTAATAAATATTAGCAAAAGGCTTTCACTATTCATTGCCAGTTGAACGAAACTTTTCATTCAAATACGCTGAGATCAGCTGTGTTAATTTTAAAATTAAAAATAAGAAGTATTCACAGTCTGGACAGTGCAGAAGAAACTGAGGCCACTTCTTTGCAAGTCAGCGTCATTTGTTTATATTTCTTGAAAATTTGTGAGGTTTTATTTCCTGTTGCCAGCCGGTAACAGGAAACCTGCTGAGTGAGAATAAGGCCATCAAGTCTCCGACCATTCGTTTATGCTGTCAAAAGATAACGGGAGGAGCTTGGGCATTTTGCGAGATTGAGATTTTCTGCAACTTCATACTGTATTATCATTCTTCAAGGAATCCCAGGTGATGTGTTAAGCATATGGGTATATCTGACATTTTCGTTTAATAAACACTGGTATTTCAAATCATGCTCAAGAAGTTTATGGGGTATGATGAAACTACAGCCCCTCATACACAGTGACTCTCCCTCTTAGATGAATAAAGTGTAAGCTGTGAACATTCCAACAGGAAAGATATATATTGACTTTATAGTTAATGGACAAAGAGTCCAGATATTTTAGTTGATCTTTTCTGTAAACTATCTTGTCCTCATTTTAAAAGACCTGTCCAAAAGATATGGCTGGACAGGCAGATTAAATTGTACAGAAAAAATATTCATTTTAAAGAAAAACTTAACCCCTGGTTTTATTCACTTCCTCATAGAAAATTAAAGTGTTTTTGTGTTGTGTACCATCATTTCATTTCTCCCCTAGACACTAGGTACATCATACACCAGACACTAGAGCCAAAATAGTGATCGTGTGAGATCTAGGGAGGTAGCATTAGGTTCCCTGCACATAATTCATCATCATCATTTATAGAGTCAGGGGCCTACATGTGCTTGACCTCACACGGTTATTGCAGACACCGATTTCATTCTTTTAGGATACCATCATAACCTCCCCAGCAAATCAAACTTTGCTACAAGAGGTCACAGCAATTGGGTCTGAAAATACACAGGGAAAAGACAAAAATAATGAGAATAAATGCAGGTAATGATAACAGGGTTGAACTTGAAGAAACACCACTACAAGATGTAGAATTGTACACATATCTTGGCAGCAATATAGACAAAGTTGGAGGGACAGACAGTGGTATCAAAATATGAATACAAAAAGCAAGAGGAGCTTTCATTGCATTGGGAAATATATGGAGATCAAGAGAAATCGGATCTGTCAACCTCCTGAGACAAAAATCTGTACGCCGGACCAAACAAATCCTTACAAACGCCCAAAAATCCTTACGCAAAAAATATATTAATAAATTATACACAATACAGTTTTAAAACGAGAAATGACATATACAAATCTATTAGCATTTGAATTAGTGTTGTATAAAACATGCTAATAGTCTCATGCTGTTCTTTACATATAAAAAACTTAGTGATCGTGAGGTACTATTCATTCGATGCAGTGTTTTGTATTATAATCAACACATGCACTTTTAGCACTTTGCAGAATTGCATTTGTGGGCTTAAAGTCTGCACAGCATGTATCATTGTTAATCTTACACTGTAAAATAGAAGTGAGTGTGTCTGCATTCATGGACCTCCTGCAGTCTGTGTGGACTTTTTTATTGAAAAATAAAGCAGCAAAGTTTACGCAAACAAACTTTTTTTCTAGTTATGTAGGGCTGACACAGAATATTATGACATTAATTTATTGGAAATTTTTAAATGATCAAAATTATAACTGGAAAGATTAAAAGAACGACCAAAAAAAAAAACATACAACAAAGCAAAGCAAACAGCTAACAGCAACAACAAAAATAATTTAACAAATTATGAACAGAATATCAAATCTAGGAAGAAAAACGTAGCACCAAAAATTTACAAAATTATTTAAGAGTTGGTAGTCTAGACCAGTGATAATAGATTGCCACTTTATTAAAAAATAAAGCAGCGAATCTCGACCGCTGAAATAAAGTAGGTAGGCCTACTCAATGCAAATAAACTTTATTTTTCTACTTTTGTAGGGCCTACACAACATGGCTGATAACAGGTAACTTTAAAAATACGTCATGTCACGCTGAAAGCCGAAAGTGTTTGAGGCCGAATTCAAAGTTTTTGCCGAATTGTTGGGTATAAAAGGATTTGATTGGTTGCTGCGAGAGACTTCAGTTTAAAAACAGACCCCGAGATTCCCGGAATAAAAAAATTGGTTTAAAAAAAAAACCTGGGCTAGAAAATATTTTCTGATTTAAAATTTTTAAAAACTTGGGTTGGAAAAAAAATTTAGAATTTAAAAAAAAAAAATTTCGATTTTTTTTTTTTTTTTGGGAGGGAGGAAAAATCCGTACAACGAGTCTGTACGGCCGTACACTGCTAAATGTATCAAAAATACGTACATTGTACGAAAAATTCGTACAGGTTGACAGGTTTTTTTTTTTTTTTTTTTTTTTTTTCCGTAACCAGCGGCACTTGGGCTTTCAGCCCTTCGGCCCAATGACATGTCATTGCGAGGCTGGGGAACCTGAGGACTTTCCTTCCAACCCGGTCAGGAGCTTCGCTCCTTCCCATCCACAGAGGGTTTATCACAGGAGCCGTTCAGGCTATTCAGTCAAATTTCCGGCCGTAAACATTTCTTCAAACGCCGACGCCCGGGTTTGAACCATGAACACCTGGTCGCCAGTACAACGCCGAAGCCATTACACCAGCGCGGCTCCCAGGTTGACAGGTATGCAGACCCAACACGAAAATAAGAATCTTCAACTCAAATGTGAAGTCAGTACTATTATATGGCTCTGAAACATGGAGAACAACAAAGACAACAACCAAAAAGCTACAAACTTTCATAAATGGGTGCTTGCGTAGAATAGAAGGATTAAAATGGTATGACAAAGTTACCAACGTGGAACTGATGAAATGAACCAGACAAGTGCCAGTGAAACGAGATGAGAGGAAGAAGAAGAAGAAACGAGATGAGAAGAAGACGATGGCGATGGATAGGACACACACTGAGGAAACCTGTTGATAGCAATACAAGGCAGTCCTTGTTCTGGAACTCCCAGGGCAAGAGAGGCAGAGGTAGACCAAGAAGCACATGGAGAAGAGAGCTGGAAACAGGTGAAAATGATGAGGAGAACGTGAAAAGAACTTGAAATGATGGCATGTGACAGGAGGACTTGGCATGTGTTTGTTGAAGGCCTATGCTCCTTTGGGAGTGGAGGGTTATGAATGAATGTCTCCTGCATTGATGTCTTGAGGAAATTTCGTTTCATTTATGTTTCCATACTGTTGCAAGTGGAATTTATGGAAGGGGAAGTAATCTTTAGAATGGTGTTTTGAACATATTAAATTTCGAGTTGCAACGCTTGATTAAGCGGATACTTGTCTGACTTTAGGATAGAATTATCTTTTCCTATTTTTCGGGTGACAGAGTACAGATAAGCGTGTGAACGCTGTTTAATGTATTTATTCTGTACTGTTTTGAGTTATGTGAATAGCTCGCTAGTCTGCATGTGTTATCGAGAACGGTGTTCAAGACAACCGAATCTCGTGACGGGTTTTTTGGTGGGACTAGTGTGTGATTTTGGGGAGTTGTGTTTTTGGGCGTGGACCGTGTAGGTCGAGTCCCAGTGTTTTTGGATAATGTATGCCTACGTAGGATTTGAGAAAATGTCGACTTATATATTTCGCTGTGTGTACAGCCTATTTGATAAACTGCAGTGAAGACTGTTTAGGCCATATGAAGATTATTATAGCTGCCGTGTGTTGCAGGCTTTATTGAGTAATGCAGGACTGTTTAGGCCATATGAAGATTATTATAGCTGCCGTGTGTTGCAGGCTTTATGGAGTAATGAAGTACTGTTTAGGCCATATGAAGATTATTATAGCTGCCGTGTGTTGCAGGCTTTATGGAGTAATGAGTACTGTTTAGGCCATATGAAGATTATTATAGCTGCCGTGTGTTGCAGGCTTTATGGAGTAATGAAGTACTGTTTAGGCCATATGAAGATTATTATAGCTGCCGTGTGGTGCAGGCTTTATTGAGTATTGAAGATTTGTTTAGGCCATATGAAGATTATTATAGCTGCCGTGTGATGCAGGCTTTAGTGAGTATTGGAGTACTGTTTAGGCCATATGAAGATTATTAGAGCTGCCGTGTGATGCAGGCTTTATTGAGTATTGAAGTACTGTTTAGGCCATATGAACATTATTATAGCTGCCGTGTGGTGCAGGCTTTATTGAGTATTGAAGTACTGTTTAGGCCAGGATGTGGACAGGCCGTATTATATATATTTAATGCCCGGGAAATTATGTTATAATGATTTCGTGCTTTGCTAGCGAATGCGAGTACATTTATGGCCAGTAATAACATTCATACTGAAACCACTCGGTTACATTTATGGTGGTTTTCAGTTAACAGGATCTGACATCTACGACTATTCGCGTCGATAGCCTAAGTGGCGTAGTTTTGTATCATTGGATATGATTTAAGATGTGCCTGGGTGGCGTATACGATTAAGAAATTGTTACCTCTACAGTGATATGTACTTGAAGCAAGAGGATAATATGAAGCAAATTTTGTCCACCAGACCATAACATATCTAGAGGATCAGTCACTACAAGTTGGAAATAATACATATGACTTTCACGTGACAAGAGTGTAGAACACTTGACTGTGTTATAATTAGCCTTATGTAGGCGTGGCTTGAATCTGGTGTACTTCAGAACTGTGACCTAAATATTATCTGCGTGGGTGGCGCATTTGAGAAACAACGCACGCTTTATTTGGTAGTATGCAACTTTACACCAGTAGCAATTGACGTCCTATTTCGTGCCTATAGACTACAACAACGTCTGCAGTGGTCAAGGAAGTTCAATTAGACTTGGACAGTATTTGTACCAGCATTTGTACGGGTTGTCACAGATTTCTGCAATATTCGAGTTACCTGTGCCAGTTATCACCATCACAAGTTCAAGATGTTATGATACACGGAGTTGCCGTGTACATTTCAGACTACAGAAGAGTCAAGAGGGGCAGTGTGTGCTGTATTATGGTTCCTGTCAACGTGTGCATTGTTAAGCACATATCATATTGACGAAATTACCTGAAGACAAGCGAATCAAGTTCCAGTGCTTTCCCGCAGTGGAGGTTTTAGCAGTCTATGTGATATCCAGTATCGTGGCGGAAAAGAAGCGGGATCATTGACAAGATAAGTGATTGTGTCTTGTGTAAATTGTGTCACTTCATATATGTCGCTAGGCCTCCCTAATTGCTCTATTTTGTTATTTATTGTTGTTTATGTCTAATTTGACATATGATTAAGATTTGATGCATAGGTGTTAATGGCTGTTGACATATGTCGATTTTCCTGATAATGATGTGACTTGATAAAGGTGCTATAAAAAGGAATTGGTGATACAGAATTGAGGAATAAGCTCATTTCTTGACAAATAGTTAACTTTGTGAGCTGGAAGGGTAATTGTCAAACCTTTTGCGACAGTAATTTGTCATAACTATAAGTGATTACTATATATATTTCAATAAGTAAGTGAATCACCATGGATCGTGATAGGTACCCTACAGATATAAGGCCTATGTTGGAGTCTGCATTGGTGGTAGGTAGAGATGGTAAGGGATTGAGAGGTGCACGACTTGGAGAATGGATAATGGATGATTTTTTGATTAATGTGTCAACATCCCTGGAGTTATTTGCTGAACACAACTTTAAGTTTGTTTGCAATTTGATAATGGCCAAGGATTTGGTGAATTTGCTACGGCACCTTCGTGTGTTTTTGCAACAGTATATTGAACGTGAACACGGACATATAATGCAAAGCATGTTCAAAATAATCCACAACCATACATCTGATGAGCAGGAAAGGGAATTGAGAATTGAGAAACAAGCAAAAGTAAACAAACAGAGTGCTCTACAGCAAAGGGAGAATTTCCTGGAAGGTGTTGCTAAAGAGAGCGAACTACAGGCAACTGTGTATAGGCTTAAAAGTGAGATACTTGAATCAAACTCAGAACTTTCTAGTGCACAAGCTACATTAAATTCAACTTTAAGCAAAGTCCAAGACTTGGAAACTCAGATAGGTAATCTCACGCGGGAACTTCAAGAACAGAAAGAGATGTATGAGAAATTGAAGGTTGAGAGAAATGTCTGTGAGAAGACTTACATAGAAATGCTTCATGAAGTGATGAATGATAATGCGATGCTCAGTGATCAAATTGGGGAGATGAATATTGTACCCCCCAAGAAGAGTAATGAGATTATGAAAAACAATGATGATGTCCAGACTGAAACACTTCAGATAGAGTTGACTCAGTTGAGGGCAAATAAAGAACAGTACGAGAAAGAGACTTTAGTGGAGTTGACGGCTGAGAAAGAGAAGGTCGCTAAAATTGAAAATTTGCTAGCAGAAGAAAGCGACAAAGTTTTGGCTGTTAAGGAGTTAAATAAAAGGTTAAGTGAAACGATTTCACTTAAAGATATTGAAATTGCGGAAGCAAGGGAAAGAATATTTGGCTTAATAGATATGGTTTTGAAAAACAAAAGGTGCTCTTCTGTCAATGTTCACAATGATAGACAGAAAGTTGCGAAAAGTCAGCCCCATATACTTTTTGCTCAGAGAGATGTCATTCATGGTAAAGACAGATCTTATCGTGGTAAATACAACTTTAAAAGTTCTAATATTACTGATAGTTCCAGTGATAATTCTTGGCGTCAGACCAACAAAGATTCTAGTGTAACAGGCAGTTCCGTTGGTCAGGAAAAGAAAGGTGATATATTTCAGGTCAAGACTCATAAGAGCAAATATTTGTCTACTACTGGAAATACTCAGAAATTAATAGCGGGTGTTGAGACTATTACTACTTGTTCCAAAGATGAAACCCATATGCGGAACAATAGAGATACTATTGTTTCTGGCAGTTATCAAACTCAGCACAGTCAGTTTGAAACAATTGGTAAATATATTCCCATAGGGGGAAAGAAAAACACTTCTAGTAAGAGAGATAACCCCAAGATTAAACAGTACCAAGGGAGATCAGAAAATAATAATTTTCCTTCTCCTAGATACTGTAGACAATTTAACAAATCTCAAAGTTTTGATTGTAAGAATGTTGGAAAGTATGATAGAGATAATAGCTTTTCAAATGTTGCTTTACATCACCAGAATAATGTTCCTCAACAAAAGACTAAAGTGATTATTTGTAAACAAAGCAACGGTAATAATAAGTATTGTGATCATAGATCAAATAATAAGCGCAATTGTGCTAATTTTGTTCAACATGAGCCCAGAGTCATTTATAATCAAAGTAAACAGAGTAAAAATAACAGTGGATGCTTGAATACTATTGCTTGCTCTACTTGTTGTTGTGAATGTGAGACTTTGTTTCAGCGTAAGACAGCGGCGACATTCAAGGTCGGTCATGTTGTCCCCAAGAATTCTATGATATCTATATGTGATAGAGAGAGCTAGTGACATCGTGAAGAGACCGGGTTTTTACACAAGCCGGTACTGGGTAATTGTAAATGTGATTTCTACGTTTTTTTTTTTTCATTAAATTTCACTATTGAGTAAAATGGAAATTTTCATTTGTATTTGTTGACAGAAGCTACGTTACGATAAGGGTCAAGGCTTCTGTGACATATTGACGGTCAGAAATGTGAGTCAACTTTCCGCTCGAGTAGTCAACCGAAACCTGTCAGCGTCAAACTAAATCTGAGGTGTTGCTTTCTGAAGGTCAAGCATGTTTACAAGAGAGTGGGAGACTTCGCGTCTGATTTATTTTTTTTTTATGTGAAGATAGTAAATATTTTTGTATTCTATATTAGTACATGACATGTTGTTGTTTTGAAATAACATATAATTTTGTTGTCATGATTATTTCTATGCATCTTTTGATTGCCATAATTTTTTTTTTATTGTTGTTATTTTTATGTCGGTAGTTTGATGATGTATTAATACATTTTTATGCTATTTATATATATATTGTTGATAATGTGTGTTGATGTGTATCCTTTATACTACTCTGTTCAACTTAGAATTTTTGCAACTGTGTTGTTTAGGATAGTTTTGTACATGATGAGATTGCACAAACTCATTTATTGTGTTGATGTAGTGGTTACTTTTAGATAATCCTGAGTGTTCGTTATTCACTTAATTTATATTTTTCTCATGTTTTGATGTCATGATTAATTAATATATAGAACATACAGAGAAGATGTGTATTATCTGGTATGTTGTGAAATGTAATTTTGAAAATAGCTTGCATGTATCATACATGATCTTGTATTTGGATTTGTTAACTTTTTGTGAAACTTCGATTTTTCCAGAACTTGATTTTCTTGCCAGTCAGACATGTAGATTATTTTCTTAGCAGATTATTTTTTTTAAAAAAAAAACTTATTTTTTTGTAGATATTTTTATAGAACCTTTTTTATATTTCATAGTAACAACAAAGTGTAGATTTATTTATAATGTATATCTTATCGATTTGAGTAAGAGATAGAGTTATACCTAAATAGCATTGTACGGAGCTGAACGTAATTGTCAGCAGAAAGAACTTAAAGGATAAATTAAATTTACATGTGTTGATTTAAAGGTTTCTTCGAGATAGGATTTTTGTTTTATATTTCACTCATTTTGTTAAAATATTGATTTCATTATTAGGCTTTACTTAAAGTATTACTGAATTACTTAAAAATTAAATACTGTTTTTATGTAACTTATCGAGAAAAAAAAATATGTTTGTACGGTACTGTTGAAAAAAATGATTTTTTTTTTTTTTTGGCATTGTAATTTTTTGTTGTGTGTGCCCAGCATTTGACTTCGTGATATCATTGATATGTAGTTTGATTAGTTCTTGTAAAAAGTTGTTTTTTATTATGATGTATTTTTTATTTTTTAGCGCTTGATTGTGCGTTGGTCGTATTAGTTATAGTAATGCTATTACTTGTTTGTTCGATGCCTATAATTTATTTATGTTAGTTTTGTATAACTCTTATAACTTAGTTAAATTACTTATTAGCTTTTGTTTAGTTATAAATTATTTTTTGATGGTATTAGTATAGATATACTTTGATATTTTGTGTTGTGCCTTTCGATCATGTTTATATATTTTTTTTTTTGAATAGGTTATCTGATCAAAACAGTTATTAGTATATACTGTTATTGACTTTCTTTGCGTTCGTGCCTTTGCTTTCTATCTGTCTTTGGTAACTATTCTTCATTTCATTCCTTCTTTTCTGTTGTCTTTTCGGTATGGATTTCATATCTTGTTTATACTTTCGTACCTCATCTTCGTTTTACTTGATTCTATTTGTATACTTTGTCTTCTTTCAACACTTATACCTCTATTCTTTGTATTGTTGGAGTGGTTATATGACTTGATATAACATATCTACTTTTGACAGTTGTATTTATTTTACATGTAATTGTCCAACTTAGTTATGAGTATATGGTATTGTTGAGTTCTTACTTTCCTTTTTTACAGATCATTCTTCTTTTGATTGATCTTGTGTTTTCTCTTTCGATTGGTTGTTTTCGGTTTGGTTTGTACTAAATATACGTAACTTAATTTTGGAACTGATCATATTTGTATATTTAGCTAATTACTTTTTATACTTAGCTGGTTATGCTGTATGCTTTAATTGCTACTTTACACTTTAATGCTGATATTTCTTGTAAATATCTAATTTTGATTTAAAATAAGATATTTTTGTAGGCATATGTTAGAGCTTAATTGTCTTCTAAATTTTGCGTTTTTGGGAGGTAATTTTTTCAAAAAAAATGAGAGAATCATTTTTGTTTCCCGGAGCGGGTGGTAACTGTTGCAAGTGGAATTTATGGAAGGGGAAGTAATCTTTAGAATGGTGTTTTGAACATATTAAATTTCGAGTTGCAACGCTTGATTAAGCGGATACTTGTCTGACTTTAGGATAGAATTATCTTTTCCTATTTTTCGGGTGACAGAGTACAGATAAGCGTGTGAACGCTGTTTAATGTATTTATTCTGTACTGTTTTGAGTTATGTGAATAGCTCGCTAGTCTGCATGTGTTATCGAGAACGGTGTTCAAGACAACCGAATCTCGTGACGGGTTTTTTGGTGGGACTAGTGTGTGATTTGGGAGTTGTGTTTTGGGCGTGGACCGTGTAGGTCGAGTCCCAGTGTTTTTGGATAATGTATGCCTACGTAGGATTTGAGAAAATGTCGACTTATATATTTCGCTGTGTGTACAGCCTATTTGATAAACTGCAGTGAAGACTGTTTAGGCCATATGAAGATTATTATAGCTGCCGTGTGTTGCAGGCTTTATTGAGTAATGCAGTACTGTTTATATGAAGTTATTATGCTGCCGTGTGTTGCAGGCTTTATGGAGTAATGAAGTACTGTTTAGGCCATATGAAGATTATTATAGCTGCCGTGTGTTGCAGGCTTTATGGAGTAATGAAGTACTGTTTAGGCCATATGAAGATTATTATAGCTGCCGTGTGTTGCAGGCTTTATGGAGTAATGAAGTACTGTTTAGGCCATATGAAGATTATTATAGCTGCCGTGTGGTGCAGGCTTTATTGAGTATTGAAGATTTGTTTAGGCCATATGAAGATTATTATAGCTGCCGTGTGATGCAGGCTTTAGTGAGTATTGGAGTACTGTTTAGGCCATATGAAGATTATTAGAGCTGCCGTGTGATGCAGGCTTTATTGAGTATTGAAGTACTGTTTAGGCCATATGAACATTATTATAGCTGCCGTGTGGTGCAGGCTTTATTGAGTATTGAAGTACTGTTTAGGCCAGGATGTGGACAGGCCGTATTATATATATATTTAATGCAATGTGGAAATTATATGATTCGTGTTTTGCTGTCGAATGTGTGTCATTTATGTCATCGTGTCTGTGTTGTACGGAATAAACAGTATCGAACTGTTCTAGTCGTTTGCAACCCTTTTTGACTCCTGAATGTACTCTTATGTACGTACTGTGGTGTGCGATCATATCAACACACACCCAGGTCAACATTCCAGACACAGTGACAGGACAGCAGCACACATATATTAAATTAGCCTGCGTGGCGATGATATAGACCAAACCACTACACTCGCAACAGTGGGTGTAAACAGAGATTATATAACATTTAGACTTAGCGCCGTTATCAGCGGTGGTTTCAAAGACATAATAACATTAACGTTTAATTACATTCAGTGAGAAACAGCAAATCTAGTCGGTATCACATTATAAAAATTAATTAATAAGTAATTAATCAGTCTTAAGGCTTAAGTGGTAATACTAATCTGGCACAAGCATGCACATAATGACAAAAAAATTTAATAATTTTTTTTATTTATTAATTTTGGAAGGCTATAACAAGAAACATTTATTTGTGGTAAAAGTA
This sequence comes from Oreohelix idahoensis, assembly GCA_024509875.1. Lineage (NCBI taxonomy): Eukaryota > Metazoa > Mollusca > Gastropoda > Stylommatophora > Oreohelicidae > Oreohelix > Oreohelix idahoensis. The sequence goes on from JAMPIV010000770.1 coordinate 1,052,507, forward strand.
AAAGCAAATATAGCCATGGCATCGATAAAAAATTCAGATCTGCCCACATTTACGGAAATCTCGGTGATGTCTTTACATTTGATTTTGAAATACCCAAATTTTGGCTTTTGGGAAAAGCAATGAGGTATCGGTGGTGCGTATGGTAGAAAAGCAGTGAGGTATCGGTGATGTGTATGGTAGAAAGAGAGTGAAAGACCTTAGTGTTTAGCTTTGGTTTTTTGTTTTTTTTTTATCTCGGACAAGAAGATCAGATATTTTATAAACTTTATTTTTGGATTTTATAGATCAAGCCTTGCAGAATTTGAAAGAGAAGAGAGCCCTACAACAAAGTTACTGAGTGTGTTGGGATCACAAGGGATGACAATTAATGATTTTGTGAATTGTGCCGTCCTAGCAGAAGATTATTTCATTTTGAGCCTCTTCAATGTGTACAGTAAGTTCTGATATTATCATGTGTGAAGTGTATAGTTGTACTAGCATTTGTTAACATGTGAAGTATGATAAGTACTGATGTTGTAGCAAAGAGAGTGCACAGTTAGCCCAAAGTCTAGTACTGCATTGTTTGGTATTTTCTAGCAGTACAACCAGAGAAGCATGTGATCAGCACTTCTAATGTAAGGTGTATGGTTAGTATCTTTTCTTCTACTTTTATGCAGTGAAGTATTACAGACATGGTTCTTTACAGTTTCCAGTCAGTGATGGCAATGCAGAATGTGCTGTATTGGTGTGGTTAATACTAGCATTATAATCTATAAAATATTAAAAACAGAATTAGCAAGCAGAAATTACAGCAATAAAAATCACACAACAATACTCACCCAATTTAAACTAGAAATCTATAAGCCATCAGATATAATAATCTTCACTTATTCAAAATCAACACTTCAGGCTTTGGAAAAATACCTCCAAACTGAAAATAAACATATAATACAGCTGGCTGAAACGATAGACATTCTGCTAACAACATGGAGCATCAGAGTCACTCTCCAGTTGATACCAGGACACACAGGCAAAAACAAAAAGCAGGTAGACTAGCAAAACTAGGAGCAAGCATGGTTCAAACAAACACTCCAGCCAACTTGCAGATAGCTAAACAAATACTTCAAAACAACTTCAAACAAGAGAAATGGTTGAACCAATGGACAAAAGGGTCTACTGGGCATGCCATGTATAAAGAATTGGCCCAATCCAGCAAAAATGACTTACTTACTTAGTCGTTCCTCTTCTACCGTGAATTGTAGAGGTTTGGAAGAGAGAGCACCATTCTATCCTATCAGCTGGACTGGTTGCATTCTAGTCCTTGGTCCTTCAAAGATTGTCTCATGTTGTCCTCCCAGTGGACTCTCACAACAACTCTGACTCTGGCAAAAATGACAACACCAGCAATCTACGACGTATGGAGCAGAGCACAATCTTCCAAGAACACACCAGACTCAACAGTCACTTAAACAAATTAAACCCCTCACATGACCCTAACTACCCCTCACATGACCCTAACTACCCCTCATATGAGCCTAACTGCCGCATCTGTACCCATCCAGATGAGACAGTTCATCATGTGCTGCTTACTTGCCCAGGACTCTGCACAGAAAGAAGAAAGCTATTGCCGGGCTCCCCAACAATTACAAACACACTATACAGCACCACTCAACAGCTATATAACGCACGTAAATTCTTCAACTTGTCATTGGCTGCGAAAGAGGGACAAGCTTAGCAGCCGTAGTTAAACAACAATAACAAAAACCTATAAAATATAGTACAGTAGATTCTGCATAGTTGTTATGTTTTCTTTCTTTTTTTCCCTGATTAGTATTTACACAACTTTAATCATTTTGATTTCAGTTTGTAAGCCCATCTCAAAAGTACATGCTTACATAAATTTGAAAAAATATTGCTTAGATGAAATTAACAAAATTGAAATTTAAAATTTCCTTGATTCTCAAATGGTAAAACTGAACAATAAAAAGTTGTTACTGTTGGAAAAGGTCATCACAGAAATAGAAGAAGCAGCAACAACCAGCAGGTCTCTAGCTTAATAGTAAGATGTGTTAAGGGTTTTCAACTTCGTGAAGACTCCCTTATGATCATTGAAGTTGGCGACCCTAGCATGAACTGGAGCTGTATGATGAGGAAAAAATATTTGAACCTACTTCTGTCCATGAAGAAATCCTCTGTGAGATGAGAAATTTACAAACTCAAGTCACTCCAGACTCCTTCAAAAAAATCATCCTTTTCTGAATTCCCTGCTTCAAAAGATAGGCACTCCCCAGCCATCAGTCTTTTGTCCCATTCAGAGGGTTTTTCACTCACACACATATTAGAAGTTGATAATCCTGCCTCTTGTGGAGGATCTCCAGCCACAAATGTCAAAATCATCCAGGCTTCATTGCCTCCCACTTTCAGCTTTAGGGAATGGTTGTTTGCAAGGGATGGGAAACTCAAGAAATGTCGACTTTGAATAAATTTAGAACCGTTTCTTATGTTTTCCTTTATGTTGGAATGCATCACTCCTGCTTTTCTCACATTTGAATAGGAAAATCCTGTTGTGTTACACTATTTTTTTATAATACAAATTTCCCATGAATGCATTTATTGCAAAATCAGAGGACCCACTGTAAATACCTGTTTTAAAAAAAAATTAAAATAAAGTAAAGCATTTTTATTACTTTGTGTAACTATCCAGACATGACTAATAGTGTGTAACTATCCAGACATGACTAATAGTGTGTAACTATCCAGACATGACTAATAGTGTAAAATATAAAACGCGTGATCTGTACCCATCATCATCAATTTCCTTTGCACTCCTTTTGGAGCATGGAGTCGCCAGTGTAGCTGGTCCCTGTGTAGGAAGCCTGCACCAAGCATTCACATACTCCTGCAGTCCTGGTTTCTATGGTAATTTGTTAAACATGATGAGGTTGGCAGTCTCATACACAACCACATATAAATCTCCTTGTACAACATGCCTCAGGGTATAGTAGTCCTAGTCTTTCTTGGTCTCCTCAGAGACTCCTGAGAATTACACAGGACATATTCTGTACTGCTAGTGACTGCTAGTCTAATATTTCAGGAGTGCAGTTAGTACATGTATTGTAAGATAAAAAGTTTCATATTAGTAATGGTTATTAAAAGACAGATCAGGGATGACATACGTCTTTATGTACCAAAAACTCTTACGCTAATGTGAATTGAATGGAAATTTATGTAAGCATCTAAAGATGGCTATTTTAATTAAACTTTCATGGTAGATAAAGTTATAATAGAAATAATACAAAATATCCCATTACATTCCTGATTATGACTGTTATACCAGATATTGTTTCTTTAGATGATTATGCGGTGAAGGTTACAGACCCCTTCTTGGAAAAAATATACATAGCTGAAGCCGGACGTTAGGGGGCTTAGCAGGAGCCGCCAGTCCCTGGTCGACGACACTCCTGATGTCTTCGCCTGGGCTTGAATTAATACAGTCCAAGTCCTAGTCGATGACACTCGTTCAAATGTCCTCGCCTGGGCTTGAACCTAGATCACCCGATCGCCAGCGCAGTGTGGTAACCATTACACCAGCGCAGCTCCCAGAACATGTAACTGAATTTTGTGTGTGCCATAGACCCCTTTGATTATGCGGTGAAGGTTACAGACCCCTTCTTGTGATATTTTTTTAAAATTTTAGGTTATGTACATGCCCCTAAAATTCACAGGGGGTCCGACACATATAATGACACAAAAAGCAAAGTTAATAGTGATAGAATGAGAACCAATATTACCTAGAGCCATAACAGCATAACTCTAAATAAAGGAAAGAAGAATCATATCGCTTCCTGACCTTTTGGCTAAGATCAAAGTGTAGTATTTGGACATGGGCCTTAATATAACCGACTAGTTAAACGAGGTAAAATTTTATTTTTAAAACAAAAAAAGAAGAATCATCATTCCATGCTACACACCAATAAACAGTATTAACTAACAAGAATTCTGTGTTAAACACCAGGGAGCACTTTACAAAGCATCAATATAAGACATTAAGATAGACATAATTCTTCTTCTTTGTTCATCCTGAAAAGGACGTTGGTTGCGTTGTGTCCATTTACAGCGAAGCTGTGATATTTGCGCCTTTCGGCCGACACATCCGACTTCAGCATGGCATTTTTGGTACCGGGTTAGCCTTCCCTCTTCGATCCCTACTCACTCAGCCAGACTGCAGTGATGCAGCCTGTTTCCAGTACCACCACTTGGAGGTGGAGTAGGGTCTTGGTCAGCTCTGGTTCGCTGACCCTGATGCAAGCAGTCTAGCTATGGGTTGCTAACTGCATTCCCCACTGTTGACGCGTCTTAGGTCCCAGACATAATTCAAAGGTCGAAGCAGACAGTAGCAACAATGAATTGCTTATGGGAAAGAATGGCATAGGAAAGAGAAATGAAAATGGGGAAACCTTTGTCAGCTTCTGTGATTTTAGCAAACTGTTCATTGATGGCACCATCTTTCTTTCCACATAAGAATGCCACATGGAGCTTACCAAGTGGGCACACAGAAAATCAAATTGACCATTTCACCATAGATAGGAAATGGTGATGCTGCCAGCGGGAATCATTCATTCGTTCGTTACCCTTCAGCTGTCCAAGGAGCACAGACCTTCAACAAACGTAAACTAAGTCCCGCTGTCACATGACATCAGCTCAAGATCTTTTCACATCTTCCTCATCATTTTCATTTCTGTCTCCAGTTCTCTTCTCCGTGTGTTTTTCTGCACTTCTGGTTTAGCCACGCTTCTTTTGCAGTCCAACATCTGTTTACTGTTTATTTATTAGTCTTTCATATTCTTCTTTGTCTTGCATCTTCTTTCTTTTTGCATCCATTAATTATATAATCTGTCATCCATTTTTTTCTGTGCAGTCCTCTTTATTGCTGGTATGATTTTTTTTAGTGTTTGATGTGTTGACTACTTTATCGTTTCCCGTTGTTCATCTATACTCTGTACTTTTTCTGTGGCATTGTAAATATTGTTTATCTGAGTATGGCTGTATCTAGCCAGATTTTCACAGATATCAAATTGTTCATTATTTCAAATGTTGTCTAAACCAGCAGTTTCTTTTTTATCATATGTGTTCTTGCCCACTCTATCTGTTTGTTGCATCATAAAGCTTTAGAGGTGTTTTATACAAATAGCTTCCCCCTCCACAACTATCACACCTTGTCCTAAGTGACAGCTACCTGTTTGGTCCACAGTTGCTTATTCAGTATTCATATTCTCTATATCTAGAGGCTGTTAAACCACCCGCCATCTGGTTCATGCCCATGGTAGAAGGACAGGCTCCTCCCCAAGTGATCCCACAAGCACTAAAATTGCTGACAAATGGAAATGCAGCAGGGTCATATGGAATCCCTCCAGGAACAATGAAAGCTTTTATTTAATAGCACCTTACAAATGTTACACCATCTCTTAAAGAAAATTGGAATAAGAGGACATCCCCAAGAATAAGGTACAGAACAGACAGCAAAGAAAGAAAAATGGAATACATTGAACATTACAAACACCTAATGGTATCTTGACGGATGTCTTCAATTACACAAACAAGGTCATGCAGGAAAAACACAAATAGACTAACAGTAACAGCTGGTTACGCGTCAGTGTCATCAAGACAAAAGAAGTTATAATAAATGATAGACAAATACGTCCTATGAAAACCAGTGCTTAGATTATTGAAGAAGTTCACAGCTTTACCTGTTTAGGGGGAACATTGACAAGAAAAGAGGAACTAATAAAAGTGTCAATGCGTGATCACAAAGTCATAATTGCCTTGTTTTCTCTATCTCTCTCTCTCTCTGTCTCTCTGTCTCTCTCTCTCTCTCTCTCTCTCTCTCTGTGAGCAAGAGAGAGACGAGCATGAAGCTCTGCAACTATTTCTCAATATGATAAAATTAGGCTGTTGAACAGAAATGTAAAATCTTCCCCACACTGCGGGTCAGAGATGTGGCATGTCACAGAGAATGACTTGCTCAGACTGCAGACAATCACCAACAGATGCCTCCACATCCTCAGAAATGAAGAGCCAGATTTTAATACCAAACTCGGGCTTGTAGAAGAGCACCAGACTACAACCAGTACAGCTGAAAATTAGCAGAGAGAAAGTAAAGTGGAATGTGACACTCTTTCAGAAAACAACCAGCTGGTACAACTAGACATACTCTTGACTTAAACCCACAGGGGATGAGAAGAGTGGAGGAGCCAAAGGGAACCTGGAGAAAAACAGTAGAAGTGGAAGTGTGGTCAAAGCTTAAGAAGTCTGCCCAAAATAGAAATTGGTGGTGAACAACAAATGCAGCCCTGTGTTCTCAAGGAGGGAAACTGAGTGATATCTTCACCACTTGCTTCTGGTTTAGCAAAATATATAAGGCTGTGTTACTGGCCTTGCCGTTTTATTCTTCTGATATTCTCTCTTAAAAAAATACTTTGATAAAAGCTCACAATTTCTTAATTTTTTGCTTGTCTTGTATGCCATATATATGCTCCACATAAAAGTACTGCAGTGACTTTTGAATTGACAATTTTTATTTTGGTTTTAACAATTACTGATTTTATGTATAACTTATTGTTTCATGCAGTGAAGTCACACTGTGTTTTTATACTATTTTAAGTTTGTACAAAACAAATTACTCTAAAACAAAAACCATAGTGATATCACAAGAGGAAAGAAGGCATCAGATTAAGCTGGGAGAACAGGTCATGGAGCAGGTCAACCACTTTAAATACCTCTAAACTGTCATATACTGGAAGGGAGGCATCAAAGAAGAGTTGGCTACCTGAAGAGCAAACGAACGAACGAACTTTATTTTCAAAGGGTTGAGAATTGGGCACGCAGGCCCGTCTAACATTCTGCCCTTCCTTTCACTCACCTTTCATACTGAATTCATTTAGCAGCAGCTGCGAGACATTTTCGGGCCATAAATCGAGGATTTCTCAGCAAAAGAGAAGTTGGCAAGAAGACAAAGATGGCTGAATGCCGCTCCACCTGTGTTCCAGTCTTGACATATGGATGCAAGTCATGGGCAATGACTACAACCCACAAAAGCCAGATCCAGACCTCAGAAATGAGGTATCTGAGGAAGGTGATTGAAGTAACAAGAAGAGACATGGTCCGCAACCAGACAGTACGCCAAGGTCTAAAAACTCAACCCCTGAACAGTTCCAACTAAGATGGTGTGACCATGTCTGCAGAATGGGAGAAGATCGGCTACCATGACGCATGGGAAACTGAGAGCCAGGGATCCAGACCTCCAGGACTACCCAGAGTCTGCTGGGAGGACAACATTAGACAATCTTTGAAGGAACGAGGACTAGAATGGAACCAGGCCAAAGACAGCCGATAGGATAGTCTGGCGCTCTCTCTTACAAACCTCTACACCTCACAGTAGAAGAGGAATGACCAAGTAAGTAAGTACAAAACAAATCATATTTTATAGAACAGAAGTAAATAAACAATTATCACTATATAAATGTTGAGGGGAAACTGGGAAAAAAAAACTTGTGGTGTCAGGAGCTGTTAAAATGTAACCAAAAAAATTTATATGAATGAGCATACTATAAACTACATAGATTTATGTGTGTGTGTGTATATATATATATATATATATATATATCATCATCTCAGCCCGTAACCCGTCATGGGTCGTAGGGGTGCCATGGTGGAAGCATCAGCAGACAGGGTCCTCCACTGCTCTCTATCCTCAGCAATGCGTACAAGTGTGGAAAAACCGTGTCCTGCCCATTCTTTGATGTTATCAGCCCAGGATTTTCTCTGCCTTCCTCTTCTCCGTTTACCTTCGACTGTTCCCTGAAGGATCGTTTTCGAAAGGGAGTCATGACGAGTTACATGCCCAAACCAGGCAAGCTTTCGACGTTTCACTGTTGACAAAAGTGGTTCTTGGTGGCCTGCATAGGTGTTTATCTTCTCCCTAACATAGACATTTGTTTTGTGCTCTTTATAGCAAATGCGCAAAATTCTTCTATAACATTTATGCTCGAAAGCCTGAATCCTTCGCTCCGTATCTGCAGTGAGTGTCCAGCTCTCACACCCATACAAGAGAATAGATAATACAAGTGATTTGTATAATTTGATCTTCACAGGAAAACTGATGTTACTTTTCCAGATCACATTCAACCTTGTCATGGCAGCTGAGGCCATCTCAAGTCTTGTCTTGATTTCTTTAATTGATCTTCCATCACTGCATATAGTGGACCCGAGATATTTAAAGGTGTTAACTTCTTCTAACGTTTGCCCATTTAACGTAATGTTAATATATATATAATATAGTGTGTCTCAATATTTCATTCATATTTTTTGGGAAAGTGGTTAAATTAATTGTGAAAATTGTTAATTTTTTTGTTTCTTTCTTTTTTATGTTTTGTCTTCAGCAGTCAGGATGACTCTGGTGATTACTGCTGTTTAGTCTACAACAGCAATGATCCTGCCCTGCTGAGATTTACTAAACCAGTAACAGTTAAAGTGCTGCCAGCCCGTAAGTCTGATGATCAGTTGGCATGTTAATTAGTTGGTGGAAGTGTATTCAGATAGTCTTCCATTGGGATTATACTTTAGCAAGAAACATTTCAAGTTGAGGAATTATTATATTTCTAGCAAGATTACCCTTCAAAACACTGATGTGGAAAGAATAGTAGCCAATGTTTTAACCTTTCAACATTGAGATAGGTTTTGCGCTTGCTTGCTCTTTTTCACCTGCAATTACATATTGCAATATAGCATAACAATTACCAGAATAACTAGTATACCCAGTATGTTTTGTTTTTCTAATAGATGGTAAGGATTAGAGCTTAGATTAGCATTAGCCCTTAAGGTTTTTTTTTTTTTTTTAAAGAAAACATAATACTGGAAACATTGTTATGGTTACCGGTTCAGCATTAGGATTTCTAATGAGACCTTTGATATCATCTTGAACGGGGAAAAACTACAGAAAGTTGAAAGTTTCAATTATTTAGGCAGTAAAATGCAAAACAACAGAATACCACTACAGGCGCTCACTTGGGTTCCTGAGGGTAAGAGGAAAAAAGGAAGACCAAAAGAAACACTCAGAAGAACAATAATAAGAGAAGGAAGAACGTTGGGCCTAATAATAATAGCCCCTTCAGTCATAACTGACTATGGGAATGCGCCCCTGAGGTGACAGCCCTCAGCTGCTTATTTTCCTGGTGCTCCTTTCGACGTTTTCTCATCACCTCTGCTTCTTGTGTGAGCCTCTCTTCGCCCAATCTGAGGTGGCGCCGTAAATAGCATCGCCACTTAGTGCGATTGGCAGCTTCATCCTCCCATGTTGCTGGATCCATGTCCAGTGCCCTCATATCTCTCTTGCACACATCTTTGAACCTCAGCTGTGGTCGCCCAACTGTTCTCTTGCCATCTGCTAATTGTCCGTAGAAGATATCTTTTGGGATGCGACCATCTTCCATGCGGCGAACATGGCCAAGCCAGCGAAGTCTGCGTTGTCTAAGAAGCGTATACATACTTTGAAGGCCAGCACGTGACAACACCTCGACATTTGTCACTTTATCTTTCCACGAGATGCCGAGGATGCGGCGTAGACACCCCAAATGGAAGGTATTGAGCCTTCTTTCTTGCTTAGCATAGGTTGTCCAGGTCTCGCTGCCATATAGGAGTGTGCTGGTGACGCAGGCATTATATACCGCAGCTTTGGTCTTCATTGTGAGTTTAGAGTTTCCCCAAACACGCGATGTGAGGTGGGCAAAGGTAGCTGCAGCTTTGCCAATGCGGCTGTCGATTTCTGTATCCAGTGAGAGTTTGTCATTGATGGTAGACCCTAGGTATGTGAAGTGGTGCACCACTGCCAATTCATAGTTATCGATAGTGATAACTGGTGCAGCACCCACATCCTGACTCAGCACATTCGTTTTCTTTAGGCTTATTGTGAGGCCAAAGTCCTTGCATGCTTTAGTGAAGCGATTCATCAAGCTCTGAAGCTCCTGTTGGCTTTGAGTGACGACTGCAGCATCATCAGCGAACAACAAGTCTCTTATAGTGACCCTTCTGATTTTTGTTTTTGCCTTCAGCCTTGAAAGATTAAACAGACGGCCATCTGACCTAGTGTGAAGGCATATTCCTTCAGTTGCATCTCTGAATGCATGTTTCAAGAGTAAGGCAAAGAAGATTCCGAAGAGGGTCGGAGCCAGAACACAGCCTTGTTTAACGCCACTTCGTATATCAAAGGGCTGTGACGTGCTTCCAGCATATTGGACTGTTCCCTTCATGCCGTCATGGAATGACTTTATCATTTCCAGCATTTTAGAAGGGCAGCCTATTTTCAGGAGGATTTTAAAGAGTCCATCCCTACTAACCAGGTCGAATGCTTTTGTGAGGTCTATAAAGGCGATATATAATGGTCTTTTCTGCTCTCTTGATTTTTCCTGAAGCTGGCGGAGAGAGAAGATCATGTCTGTTGTTGATCTGCCAGCTCGGAATCCACACTGTGACTCTGGATATATGCGCTCAGCTAACTTGTGTAGTCGCATTAAGATGACTTTGGCAAAAACCTTACCAACAATACTAAGAAGAGAGATGCCTCTGTAGTTATTGCAATCACTTCTGTCTCCTTTATTTTTATACAGTGTTACAATCTTGGCATCTCGCATGTCTTGAGGAATAGTTGTCTCTTCCCAGCACTGGCACAGCATCCTATGCAGGGGATGTAATAGCGTGCTCTTACAGCATTTGATTAAATCAGGAGGAATCCCATCACTGCCTGGTGCTTTGCCAGAGGCCAAGCTATCAATGGCCTTGCTGAGTTCCTCTAATGTTGGTTCGGCATCCAGCTCCTCCATAGTTGGCAGACTGTTGACACCATCAAGGGCTGCAGGCGTAACGGTATTGTCTCTAGCGTAAAGCTCAGAGTAGTGCTCGACCCACCTCTCCATCTGCTTACCCTTATCGGTTAGCTTCTCTCCGCTGATGGTTTTTTAGCGGTGCCGTCTTACTTTTATGGGGGCCAAGTGCTTTCTTTATACCGTCATACATTTGTCTAATGTTGCCTGTTTGCGCTGCGATCTGGATGCTCTCACTGAGCTGGAGCCAGTAGTCATTTGCACAGCGTCGAGCAGTTTGTTGAACTTTGCTTCTCGTAGCCCTCAGGATCTGTAGGGTTCTGGCACTCGGTGAACGTTTGTATTCATTCATAGCACTGCGCTTAGCTTCAATGACAGGTGCCATCACATCTGATGAAGCATCAAACCAGTCATTTGACTTTGCTGTTTTCTTACCAAAGGTGGCAAGTGCAGTACTTTGAATGGTGTTCCGTAGATGCTCCCAGTTCTCTGTAATAGTATCACCATGCTGAGGGCTACTGAGCACTTTCTCGAAGGTCGCAGTGAATTGAGCGATCATGAAAGGGTCTGACATCTTGCTGGTATCAATGCGTGGTTTCCCTTCATGTCTGACACGATAGAGTTTTCTTGGTTGTGCTCTGATTTTGCAGCAAACCAAGGAGTGATCTGTATCACAGTCTGCACTATGGTAAGAGCGCGTGGAGAGCACAGACCTGAGGAGTGGCCTTCTGACGAGAATCAAGTCAAGTTGGTGCCAGTGCTTGGATCGTGGGTGTCTCCATGACACCTTATGCTGGGGTTTTGTCTGAAAGTAGGTGTTGGTCACGCAGAGGTCATGGTGGACGCACAACTCTAAGAGCCGTTGTCCATTTTCATTCATCTTGCCAATACCAAACCTGCCCAGACATGAAGGCCATGAAACACTATCGGCACCCACTCTAGCGTTAAAGTCACCAAGGAGAACAAGCTGTTCTTGCCTAGGTATGCTTTTGATAATTGCTGTTAGATTCTCGTAGAACTCATCTTTAGCTTCTGAGGCAGAGTACAGAGTAGGAGCATACACACTGACAAGGGTGATGGGACCTGTGCTAGTTTGCAGGCGGAGCGTTAACAGGCGTTCTGATCCATTCTCGCCTGGTTCAACCATTTTAGTTAGCGATTTTTTGACCGCAAAACCTACTCCGTGTTCTCTAGCTTTATTAAGATCTTTCCCTTGCCAATAAAATGTGTAGTCCTTCTCGCTCACCGTTCCAGAGCCCGCCAGGCGCGTTTCCTGAAGTGCAGCTATATCCACCTGAAGTCGTTTAAGCTCATCATTAATTATGGCTGTCTTCCTTACATCGTTTACATCCTGTAGGTTTTCGGATAGTCCAGTCAACATAGTCCAGACGTTCCAGCATCCCAATCTGAGAGTTTGCTTATTTCTATTTTTTCGATAATTGCTTGGTGCAAAATTTTCTGTCCACAGTTCGGGTTTGACCCTAATCCCCATGCACCCAATGGGGAAAGCAGACAGTGGCGGGACAACACCTTATTGACTGGGGGCTGCCCAGCTTGAAGCGGGCGGTAGCTGTCCAGTGAGATCCTAGAACCTCTCCCACTGTCGGAAGTAGCCCCTGGCGCCATGCCCTACGCCAATTGGGCAAAAAGCTTATAACCGGTAACTGCTACTTCCCGTGTTTTGCCGACACCTATAGGGTGAAGCTGGAGTGTCCTCTCCAGGGCGCGAGCTTGGGCACAGTTATATGGAGATCAAGCTGTTGCCCATGCAGCATGTTCCCCCTCTCCACACAGCCGGTAGATCCAAAGGAACGGCAGTAGCCGATACAGTTTGGTACCAGCCATGTCGCAGGAGTTGCCAGAATAATATCGAATCGACATTAGACTGCCTTAGGGACTCCGACTCCGGATTTATCCTCAGGGTTTACTCCCGAAGCCAATTCCATAAATGGATATTCCCGCAAAGCAGCGGTGGTTTGAATTCAGAGTTCCTTCTCTTAGATAAGCTACCAACCAAGGATCACGAGCCCTATCTGCCCGAAGCTGCTGGTTTTAAGGCGCCAGTTGTTCGCCTTTGCCCCTTCTCCCGTCAGTGGAAACAGTTCCGCCGGGCTCAAATTGAGCCACACGTGAAGGCCGGGAGCTGGACTTGGTTGTCAGAGGCTGTTTGAGGCGCGTGCCATAGAAGTATTTTATCTGCAGTGAGAGCTTATCCTCACTACAACTCCCGGCAATAACAACCTTTGGAACTAGGGCCTAAATAATGTGCAAGAGCTAAGAGGAGTGGCGTCACAACGAACAACCTGGAGAGCACTGGTTTCTGCCTTATGCGCCGTGTTTGGTGCTTAAAGAATTTATTATTATTATTAGGATTTAGGGTTAGGCTTAGAATGCAGAGAGAGAAAACTACTCAGTAACACCAGGCTTAATCCTAACCCCATTTTTACCTTTTTTTTTTTTTTTACAAAAATAATGCGTGAAAAATATTGAGGCTATTTTTGTGTTTGTTATAGCAATGATGTACGTTAAAACAAAACAAAAAATAATGGAACAAAATCCCATCTTACCCTTTATTACTCCGTCTCCAAATACTTATTGAAGGGTTCATCAACTTGGGTGACTAAATCAGCAGACTTATCAATAGTTAGTTGGGCTAAATTGGACTATGTCCCCCTCAATTTCCTTTCAGCCTCCCAAAACTATTTATTGTAATCATTTCTTACCTACAGCAGTGTATACTGTATTGGAAAGAACCATTTAACTACAAATTTTCATGAACTCTACTCATTCTCTACTGTTCTTTATAAATCTAAGACTGTGATGCATGTTCATAATTATTGGTGACACATTTTGCGAGTAGATCTGTGAAATCCAAATGAAACAAATTCTTAGCCTCTACATGTGATGATTCTAAAAGGTGTTCAAGATAACATTCACTCAGAGCACACTGATATATGAGATGAGATGCCTGAGAAAAATGACTTATTGGGAAAAGCACCACACACAGATAGAAAATGAAATGGTTTGACTACCTCATCAGACTGCGGTCAGAGCAGCTTCCTTGCACAAGCCTTCAGCAGGAAATGTACAAGAAAAGCAAATATAGTGTTGATGAAATTCTGAATCAATAAAAAGTGGTATGACTGGTCAAAAACAACACATCTTGCACAAGAATGAACTTCGTTTCTATCCAAACTTTGCATATGTAAAAAGAAATTTTCATTTATGTTCATTAAAATTTTTTTTTAAAGTTACAAAGACTTAAAATCTTCCCTGGTCTACTGACGTTTTAAATTTTGTTTCCCCTTATCCAGACCTGGCAATTATTTAAAAATATTGCATCAACCTTGCCTTTAATATTCATACTCAGCTATGAGGTAAAAAAAAATAAATAGTAGTGCTGCCTTACAAAGATATAAGAATTGTGAAAAAAAGCCTTTATTATTTTGTTTTCATACTTGAAATGTGAGACGAGAATTTACTTGAATAAACCTTCACTGTGATCATCTTTAGCTGTTTAAATTCTTTTTTTATTTTGATACAGTTTAGCTCTGAGTTTGATTTCAGTGTGTATGTTCATACATCTTGTCCCTAAGGAAGACATTGTTGTAGCATAGGCTGTTCTTTGTCCTTTATCTTGATAAGATTACATTACACTGTTGTTACTTACCTCATCATTTTGTCTAGTTATAAATGGGTCCTCTAATTTTCTCATTTTTCATACTCAGCTGAGCCAGAAATCACAGAACATCCTCGGTCCTGTACTATAAATCTAGGTGGCAATGCATTATTTAAATGTGAGGTGTGGGGAGAGGATGGCTTGCTTTATCAGTGGTTTCTGGATGAGAAAGAACTTCAGGATGTCCCAAATGTAATTCAAGGTGGGTGGATTAATTGCTATTTGATTCAATCTCATTGATCTTCATGAACAGATATTCTGAAAGTAACTTCTCCAATGTCACAAATTTGTTTATTTTGTTTCTCCCATGACACATTGTAGCATTTCTGCTATTCTTTTTTTTGGGCTGTTTAATGATTACACTGCACTTACACACGTATGTGGAACAAGATGTAAAGACAAGATGATAGTGTTAGATAGGACACACCCTACGAGAACCAGTTGATTTCCTTGCAAGATGGTTCTTGTTCTGGAATCCTTAGGTGAAAATTGTACTGACAGGTATGTGTCCATGTGGGGAGGACAAACAAACAGTAGACCATGTCCTCTAAGACTGTCATGTCCATGAGAGGAGGATAGTGGCAGCGTGTCCTCCTCCAACCCAGATGAGGGGGAGACTATGGTGATGAAAGTAGCCTGAGATGAACTGCCAGCTTTATAAGAGAGATCATCATCATGTGACGTATTCTTTCCAGAACGTTGTCTCCATTACGTCTGCTCTGAACGCATCACGATTCTGGGCAAGTCGACCTGCATCAACCAAAGACAGGTTCAGACTCTCTGTGATGTCCTGGGTCCACCGTCATCTAGGTCGACCCCTTCCCCTTTTTCCAGGGACCATGCCTTCCATCACAAATTTTTCCAGACTATTATGTCTTTTAATATGACCGAAAAATTTCAGCTTCCTTATTGCGATGGTATTTAGGAGCCAATTTTCCTCTACGTTTAGTTAGTGCATAAGATAGATAGATGTGGTTATTTGAAAGTAAACAAAGAAGAAGAAGGAGGAGAAGAAGGGAAATAGAGGGACACCTAAAAACACATGGAGAAGGGAATTAGAGACAGATTTTGATTGCATGGCTCAGGACAGTAAGGCTTGGCATGAATTTGTTGAAGGCCTTTTCATCAGGGGAGCTAAGGGGTGATGAATGAATGAAATACTCACATGTGCATGTGCATATACACACACACACACATGTATATACATACAAACCTTCCTACAATTCCGGAAGCAGGGTTTTGACATGTTTATTTAATGTATATCAACGAGTCTGTGTAAGTAAGTTCTTGTTTTGTTTCATAAATACTCAGGTTCAAACACAAATGAGCTTCGTCTTTACAATATTGTGTCTGAGAATTGGCTAGGCTGTTACTCATGTCAGGTGTCAAGGGGAACAAAGACTGTCATGACAAATGGTGCTGTGTTGCAAATATCAGATTGGATGCCAAGCCTTAAAACAAAAACAAATTATACAGGTAGGTTATTGCCAGTAATAGTTGAAAAAATAGAGCAGGTAAATATGAAAATGACATTGGCAATTTAGCTGCCATTTTTGTTTTAAATTGAATTATCTGCACAACACAGTAAATGTTTACATTGTGAAGTGATGTGATAGTTAAACAAATAACATTATAGATGTTCATGCCATCTGCCTACATTGTGAAGTGATGTGATAGTTAAACAAATAACATTATAGATGTTCATGCCGTCTGCCTACATTGTGAAGTGATGTGATAGTTAAACAAATAACATTATAGATGTTCATGCCGCCTGCCTACATTGTGAAGTGATGTGATAGTTAAACAAATAACACTATAGATGTTCATGCTGCCTGAATGTTACTAAAACCTGAATAGGGAGCAAAAAACAGTAACACTGTATCTACCTTACATGTTGTCTCTTTTCTTTGGTCCTTGGCCGCTGACTGATGAAGCATTTACTTCTGTTTTTTTTTATATATTGCCAGCCACAGACAAAGTTGCCCTTCTTATTGGTAACTATGACTATCGCAGTGATAATGTGTTGTCAGCACCCAAATATGATGTACAGACACTCTCCACCATTTTCCAGTCTCTTAATTTCAAGGTGGGTAGAAGTTCCTTAACTTTCGAATGCATTTTTGAAAATCTTTATATTGGTCAGTGCCCTTGTATTACTATATTTTTTTGGGTGATGCATAATTTTCTTCATTGTTCACTCTCATATACCGACGTTTGTCATAAAATGAACGGCATGTTGCAGACTTCTCTCATGACATACAGTTTCTCCCTCAATGATGTTGAAGACCATATTCTCAGTTTTCATATCTCGTGGAACCAATATTCCTAGAGGACATGTTCTACTGTTTGTTTTTCTTTCCTCAATAGAAGGGACATGATCCACAACTAGACGATATGGCAAGACCTCAAAACTCTGCCCCTGCAGATCCAAGTAAAATAATCCCAACTATGTTGGTTTGGCCATGTTTGCAGAATGGGAGATCAGCTACCACAATAAGTATGGGAAACTAGGATCCAGATCTCCAGGACGATCCAGAGTTCGCTGGGAGGATGTCAGGAAACTATTTATACTGTGGATTTAACACATGACACTTATCTAATCTTTGGCTCATCATCTAAGGATACGACCACAGCATACAATAGCTGACAATAATTAAACATAACACCTTTAACAGGTAAGTTCCCTTTTATTAATCACTGCACACACGGAAGCCACACACGGCTAGCAATACATATGAAATACAATGCAACAGAAATGCCAATATAACTTGCAATAGCCAACAACTCAATCTATCATTATCATACCCACTGGTATGTTCCTACCGGGTGAACATCACAATAACTTTCGCTCACCGGCTAAATCATGTACTAAGATCAGGCAAAAATAAATCACAAATGACTCAACATCACCGGCCTAAGGAAATGCCACTAGGTAATACATTATCACTCTAGAATTATGCAATATAATCCAAACCGCATGAAGAAAAGGCGAGCACTAAAACTGAACAATAATGACAAGCTCTTCCCAGCAAAACCGCTGACAGGGAACATAAAGACGTCCTGCCCGGACGCTAGCCAGAACTTCACTGACTTTTTGCGCCAGAATTTGTGTCCACTTCCCTTCCGGTCAGGACCAAACGGGTTTTTTCATTATATCAATGTTGTCACTCACAGCGTGACCAACCTGATATTTCGGCGAACATATATACTGTGACATCCACCCCCCCCCCCCCCCCCCTCCCCTTCCCTTAAGAACGAAAACGAAGTTTTCTTCCTCCGGAGGAGTCACGCCCAACCCCCTTCGGAGTATGGATGAACAAAATGCCGAGACAGCACCTCCTCATCTACCTAGAAAGTGCCAAAGTTGTCCAACACCATTGTCGTTCATGCCTTCTCACCCTATACACCCGACACAATATGAGCATGAGCTAATCCACCCCAGGTACTGGTAGTCGTGAAAAATAACAACGACTGTCCACACCTGGTCTATCAACCACAACATATGTTACCTTATAGTTATTCATATCTAAGCATCAAAAATAGTAACCAATCTCATAGTATAAACAATCCTTTCTACATGCAATACACATACATTAGACAATCTCTGAAGGACAGAGGACTAGAATGGAACCAGGCCAGGAGGAAGACATCCGATATGATAGTATGGCGCTCTCTCTGGCAAATCTCTATACCCCATGGTAGAAGAGGAACGACTAAGTAAGTAGAAAGTAAGTAATAGAGGCATCCATTTGTCCAATTTTTAATTTGTTGAATAGATGTTATTTTAGTCTGCAGTGACTGGTTCTCAGGCTGAAAGTTATCACCAAGAAAATAAATACAAATGAATGGAGCCTGTAAGACTCGCTAGTGAGCGTGGCCTTCTAGTCGGTCAGGCATCGTGAATTGAAAACCATTTATTTTCTCTTGTTTCTTACTTACTGACCTTGCTTACCACATCACCCCTAGTGTGCCGATGGTCAAGAAAATATGGGCCTAACACCATATTCCCAATATGTGTAACGGGATCCTTTACCTTTTTTTCTTTCACCTTTCTTACTTAGCTTTTCTTTGTCTATTGTCCTTTTTCAGGTTTTTTATTCACCCAACCTTCACCATGTCTTATTGCAGTACTCCTCATCTTACTATACCTAAAAAAAAAATACACAGGTTTAGTATATCTTTAAAAACATAGATAAACCAGTATAGGTGTCATGTTGCAGCAAAAAAGTCTTCATGATTGATTGACATAACTGCAAAATCAAGACACAGAATAACAGCAGAAATAAACAAATCCACACAAACCTGAAGATATGAGTTCCAGATTGAGAACACTGCATTTTTTATATTCACTCATTCTTCTTTTTTTCCCCTTTTTGCTCCTTATGGAGCATGGGGTCACCACTGAAGTTGGTCTCCTAGCAGGAAGCCTGCATCAAAGTATCCATGTGTTTTTGTAATGGTGGTTTCTTAAGCAGTTTGTTTCACATGATGAGGTTGCCAGACCCTATACACAACCTCTTGTTAGTCACATCTTACATGCTTGAGGTGGCAGTAAACCTTTCTTGATCTCCTCAGAGACCCCTAGGAATTACACAGGGCATATTCATCCATGGCTGACAGAAAGAAAGTGA
Organism: Oreohelix idahoensis; assembly: GCA_024509875.1. Taxonomy (NCBI): domain Eukaryota; kingdom Metazoa; phylum Mollusca; class Gastropoda; order Stylommatophora; family Oreohelicidae; genus Oreohelix; species Oreohelix idahoensis. Next base: position 1,071,670 of record JAMPIV010000770.1, read on the forward strand.
AAGGAAAGCAGATAAAACAGTCGATAATAGTGGGCAAGGATGCATAACTGGTGTCAGTCTGTGTATTCATTTTAATCTGGTACACAAACTTGATATCTTAACTCGTTTTTGTTTGTTTTCTTTTTTTCATCTAGGTTGTTTCTCTGCTGAACCTGACCAAATCAGAGATGATAGCTGCAGTGCAAGAATTCAGAAAATTGGTTGGCAAGGGAGTTTACTGTGTTTTCTATTTTTGTGGACATGGCTTTGAAATTGCAAACCAGAGCTTCCTGGTACCTACCGATGCACCAATGGGATATAATTACATGCCTTGTGTATCAGCAGATAGTATCTTCAGAAGTCTGCTACGGCAAGAACCTCAGATATGCTGCATGATATTGGACATTTGCAGGAAATCGTAAGTTTATTTAAAAAATTTTTTTTAACATTAATTTAATGTCGTGTTATCTGTTTATTATCATCTTCACCCTTTAGCTCCCAAGGAGCTAATGATGATGATACAGTCTTAATAGCAAAAAATGAAAAGGAGCTGCAGGAAATGGTTGATACAATAGTGATAGAAAGTGAATATATAGACCTTAGCAATAACAGCAAAAAGACAGAAGTAATGGTCATCTCAAAGAAAAGGGCTTCCCCAGAATGCACAGTCAAAGTAAATGGAACCGTTTTAAAACAAGTCAATAAATTCAAATACCTCGAAACACTAATAACAATGAATGGAAGATGCATCTCAGAAGTGAAGAGCAGAATAGCTCAGGCAAAAGTAGCATTCTATAAAATGAAGAGTATTTTATGCAACAATTCTTTGTCATTGGAAGTAAGAAAGAGAGTTCTTCATTATTATATAGAACCAATCCTGACATATGGGAGTGAGTCATGGACAATTAGTAAACAAATAGGGAAGACACTAGAGGCAACAGAGATGTGGTTTTACAGAAGAATGTTAAAAATACCATGGACAGGCAAAAAGAGTAATGTGGATGTCCTGAAAGAGGCCAATGCACAAAGGAAACTTATTTCACAAGTTAGAAAGTAGCAATCCCCTTTTTTTGGGCATGTTATGAGAAGAGGAAAGCTGGAATATATCGTAACAACAGGTAAGATTGAAGGAAAAAGAGATAGTGGAATACAAAGAGAGCTAATACCTTCAACAGATTGATGCCTTGGTTTAGTGACCTGTGACACCCGCTCAAGGTTGTCCCATGCCTTATTTATCTCTTGAATTTCTGACTCCAGTTCATTAGTTGTTGTTGGTTAACTGGGATTGCTGAGCTTGACACTCTTCTGCAGCCAGTGCAAAGCTCAGGAATTTGCACGTGTTCTGTAACTGTTGAGTGGTGCTGTATAGAGTGTTTGTAATTTTTGGGAAGCCCTGTAATAGCTTTCTCCTTTTTGTAGAGAGTCCTGAGCAAGTGAGCAGCACATGTCTCATATGGATGGGTACAGTTGCAACAATTAAGCTCATGTGTGTGTGGTTTAATTTCTTAAGTGCTTGTTGTGTCTGGTGTGTTCTGTTCTTAGTTGGAAGATTGTGCTCCCAGTTCATTTGTGTTAGTTTTATCTGTTTATAGATTTAACTATTTGAGCCTGAGGTTGAAGTTTCACCCAAAACCTCTCCCCAACGTTCTTAGGCGGTATCATAAAAACCGCGGTTCCATTATGACATTATTAATGGTTTATCACCTACGCGAGGAAAATTGCAATCAAATGTCACGAACCGTGTCGGAGAGGTGACTCAAAGGGATCAAACCGCGACGCATTGTTATTTCATTTTCAGACCAGAAGAGATTTACAGTGTGGTATCTATTTTGCATCCGCGAATGTATTCCTAACCATTTGAATATTTACTTGTCACATTTCTTATAACTGAGCTCAAGATGCTGGCCAAAATAGCCTTATAACAATTTAGGTAAAGTCCCTCACGATGAAAGGCAAGTTTACCATTGCTTGTGTGAGATTGCAGGCTGAAATGAAACAAGAGTTCTGAATGCCCACAGTTCACATAGTATAGAATGGTCTAAAATTTTGTCACCCCATGAGAACAGCAAATATCGACGTTTGAAATGGTTGAATAATTACTAGTCACAGTTCTGCAAATTGTTCCCTTGTGTTTCTCGGGGTCTCTGATGAGACAAATAAAGAATTGGATTACTGCTCCCTCAGGTATGTCGTACAAGGCCAATAACATGTGGTTATGCATGCAGCTGGCAACCCGTTCTAGTAAATAGAATTGTTACAGATATCACTGCTGCAAGAACATGTCAATGTTTGGTGTAGGCTTCTGTAACAGCTTCATGTAAGGGGACCAGATGTGGCTCCCTAGGGAGCACAGAGCCACAGTTGTAGCAGGTCATCTTACATGAAGCTAACACTAAAGCATGAAATTGTTCCCAGGGAGTATAGAGTCACAGTTGTAGCAGGTCATCTTACATGAAGCTAACACTAAAGCATGAAATTGTTCCCAGGGAGTATAGAGTCACAGTTGTAGCAGGTCACCTTATAGGAAGCTAACACTAAAGCATGAAATTGTTCCCAGGGAGTATAGAGCCACAGTTGTAGCAGGTCATCTTACATGAAGCTAACACTAAAGCATGAAATTGTTCCCAGGGAGTATAGAGTCACAGTTGTAGCAGGTCATCTTATAGGAAGCTAACACTAAAGCATGAATGTGTTCCCTAGGGAGTATAGAGTCACAGTTGTAGCAGGTCACCTTATAGGAAGCTAACACTAAAGCATGAATGTGTTCCCTAGGGAGTATAGAGTCACAGTTGTAGCAGGTCATCTTATAGGAAGCTAACACTAAAGCATGAATGTGTTCCCTAGGGAGTATAGAGTCACAGTTGTAGCAGGTCATCTTATAGGAAGCTAACACTAAAGCATGAATGTGTTCCCTAGGGAGTGTAGAGTCACAGTTGTAGCAGGTCACCTTATAGGAAGCTAACACTAAAGCATGAATGTGTTCCCTAGGGAGTATAGAGTCACAGTTGTAGCAGGTCACCTTATAGGAAGCTAACACTAAGGCATGAATGTGTTCCCTAGGGAGTATAGAGTCACAGTTGTAGCAGGTCATCTTATAGGAAGCTAACACTAAAGCATGAATGTGTTCCCTAGGGAGTATAGAGTCACAGTTGTAGCAGGTTACCTTATAGGAAGCTAACACTAAAGCATGAATGTGTTCCCTAGGGAGTATAGAGTAACAGTTGTAGCAGGTTGCCTTATAGGAAGCTAACACTCCAGCATGAATGTGTTCCTGTGGTGATAGTTTTTGTAGTACATTATTGTGCATGATAAGGTTGCCAGCCCCATACATAAACCTCATATTACTCATCTCTTAGAACATGAAAGAGAGAAATAAAAATATTCCCTCTTTGTCTTCTCGGAGATCCCCGAGAACTGCACGGACAATACAAAATTGCACCAGTTTTATAAGCATTATCATTATCGTCATCATCATGTACTCTGCAGACTAGGATAAACATTCATTTCTTAGCACAAAATCCATCCGCAATGATAAGTCTGACAAGTTTCAATATTCTGAGAAAGGCAGTAAGTTTACTCCACAACTTCCCTACTAAGTGCTAAACAAAATTTAATAAACTACACCATTCTAAGGCAGTCATTTCACTATAGAATTCCAATCCTTAGTGCTAAAGAACATTTGACAAGTTACAATAATACCAACAACGTGAAGAAACTTCCATATTGCCATAAATCTATTGCGTTGTAACATTTTCTTATATCCAGGGGTGGAGAACAAGAAACCAGTTGAATCACTAAACTAATGTTCATATCAACGTTTGATGACCGCATTCTCCATTGAAATTCTCACCCCAAAGAATGCTTTTATTTCATAAATATTTATTTCAGTCCATTGTCGAGCATAATAATCATTGGCTTTTTCTTCTAATGTCTGAGCAGCATGGAGATTTGTCATCCCAACCATGTTTTTCCAAGTAATTTCACTAAAACAATGAAAGAAGGTCAAATGCCGTACTGTCAGCGCCAAGATGGTCTACATTTCGCACACCAACAGTATCTGAAGGACGGAAGGGGGCATCTAAAATATTGATGGCTTTGCTCCAAGTGCTAGGATATTGCATGTTAGCCGTTTACGCTTACCGTCGTTCAAAGTCATCGACTCCTGACAGTCAACATCATTTTCACTGTCGCTGTTTGTTTCAATATCAATTTCTGGGCTAATTTCATTGTCACTCAACAAACTTTCACTACTGTCACTATCTAATAACATATTTCTGGCTTCCTCTTAATTATAAAGTTTGTCTACATTGGCACAGTTTCTTTCCCTTTTAGACATCTTCACTATTTTACTAACACACAGCGTATGTTCCACTAATTTTCCTTTCACGAAAGAACGAACTACTTCTGAAGCAAATGACTATTTATCGATTCAGACATTACCATCTAGCCCATCCAGTCTGGTACTAATCACCAGCCAACTGTAGCGCATCTTTATAGCCCGTTTATGGGAATTCAGGTACGTGTGAAAATCCTTTGATGTAAACTGACCGGGACTGCGGGGATTAGGAATTGCTGAAGAAACCGAAATACTGGGACTGCGGGTTCAAAGGGTTAACTGTTACATGCATATACTGAGTATACACAACATGCTTTGTAACTTAATTTATTCATTCATTACTTTAAATCCAGTCATTACCTTTCAGCTCCCTGTGGACCCTAGGCTGTCAGCAAGCTCATGCCAAGCTTTTCTATCCTGTGCCATCCTCTCAGATTCTTTCCTTGTCTTGTTTATCCCTTTTATTTCTGTCTTCCAATCAATTTAATGCAATTTGATCTCTTTAAACATTTAACAATTACACTGGGGGGATTTGGAAGAGTATTCACTAGACTAACTGAACCTTACTGATATTTTGAAAAATTGCATATATTTGATGCCTTAATCAAATATGTTCACTTAGTAATAAAATTATTGGTTTTCATTATAGTCTAGATAGTGCGAGTCTTTTGTTAAGAAGCCTCTTAGCCTCCATCGTTCTGTTATTTCATACATAACAACAGGTTTAGAGTTGCAGTGTGATCTCTGCTATAATGGAAAAATAGCAAGAAAAACATTATTACAGTGCCAGGAGAATACTTATCACAGAGGTTTAGTCTGCTGTTTCATGCAGTAGTAGCACCATAAACTTTGTTATGCGTGTCTGGTAATGTACTCTGTAATGTTTCCCTGTCTGTTAATAACCTTTGTAGTTGGATACACACAGATAGAGAAACTGTGTCAGAATTATCATCATTACCCACGATTCCTGTGTGTTAGTGCTCTCATTAATCCAAGTATTCTCCTCGATTTTGTTTGATCAGGATATGAACTAGCAGCCCTTGGTCATAGTTTTAAACCTAGTCCTATATGCATAACAGTTGGAGTCAGTCATAGATTGAAACTGTGAAACTATCAGCTATATTATGTAGGATTATGTCTCTTATGCTAATAAACTTCATTCATTCGTTCATTGCCTTACCTTCATTTGTTCATCCCATTCATGACCTTTCAACTCCTTATGGAGCATACACCTTGAGCAAAACCTTCTTGTCCTGTGCTATCTTCTCAAGATATTTCTGTGTCTTGTTTATCCCATTTAAAAGTGTCTTCCTCTATTTCTCCTACACTGTGATTCCAGATCAAGGACTGCCTTGTTATGCTAACATCTGGTTTCCTCAATGTGTGTCCTATCCAACACCATTACCTTAACCTCACCATTTGTTCCACGTCGCTGATCTTGTTATAACATTTTAATTTTTCTGGCGTAACTTTTGCATTGTTATTATATTATTCACCATGATTCAGAGCCATGCAGTAGAACTGCCTTCGTATTTCAGTCGAAAATTCTTATTTTTGAGTTGGACATGATTTCCATGTATTTCCCAATTTAGTGAAAGCCCTTCTTCCTTTTTGTATTCATATTTTGATATTATTGTTTGTCCCTCCATCTTTGTCCATGCTGCTGTCAAGATACATGTATGAGGCTATATCTTGTATGTTTGTTTCTTCAAGTGCAGTCTAGATTTCAATTCCCACATTTACTCTCATAATCTTTGTTTCTATTAATCTTCAGACCCAGATGCTGTGACCGCTTATCCAGTGTTTTCATTTTGTCTTGCATCTGGTAACATTTATGGCACAGAAGAGCCAGGTCATTGGCAAAATTCTAGATCGTCAGGCTGTTTTGTCAGAGCCACTGAATTCTACTATTGCTGTAAGGTTTCCTTTATAAAGAATTCTGCATTTCCTATCTTAAAATATTATCTTGGTTAAATTAACTTATAGAGGACTTTATAATGCCTCATCAGTTTCCAAAGTTAGCAACATGATTCTTTCCCTAAACTATTGAAGGACTTTTTACAGTTCACAAATCTAATTATAAAATATGAGTTAAATTCCAAGCTCTGTTCTGCTATTATTGGTGAGTTTTCACCACACTTCAAAATGTCATAAACATAGAGAGAAAGAAAGTCACCATAATCTTGATAGGTGACATAAATGCAATGATAGGGACAGACGGTAGTGGCTGCTTAACTTACCTGTACGTTAATCCAAATTCTGTGAATACCATTTACAGAGAACGTAAAACAAAACAACTTTCTTTCCTCTGCACTCCTTATACATCTTTGCTGAAAAAAAAAATACTTGGCACTCTACAGTATCTGGTGTAATCTTTTCTTTTAATTTAAGAACAGTATTCTTTCATAAACTTCAGTGATTTGTGTATGACATTAGACATTGTCCCCCATAGTCTTACTGAGAACAGTGTATCCTTTTTATTCTGTGTTTCAGACGTGATGAACAGGCCAAGCCAGCTTTATTAGATCAAGATGTAGTTGAAAGAGGAAATGCTATTGTGTGCTATGGAACGTAAGCAATGCTGACATACTGTGATAAGAGACTAATTAGGTTGCCAGTTGAAAGAAAGGTTGTAATACAGAGAGAGTGTGATTGTTCTTCAGAGAAGACATTTTGAATGTTTTCCTTGTGTGCTAAGTGACTGCTCATATATTTACCTAGGCACATTATATGTTTCAAAAATGAATATTCAGGGGGCTCTTTTTCTTTTAATGTTTCACTTTGAACATATTGGTTGAGAGACAGAGTTGAAGGAATGAATAATGAAATCAAAATAACAAAATTAAGAGGAGCTTTCTTTGTATTGAGCATCCGAGTGGCAGGGTGATTAGAGCACATGCTTCTCAGGGCAAAAAGACTGAGATCAAAGCTGTATCTATTCGGCCGAAAAATGGGTGCCTGACTGTGTTTATGAGTTAAGAACGGTGAAAAAGGAAACCATAAAGCTAGGACATATTCGTGAATACTCTAACACTTCACAGCCCTATGTCAGTATCTGCAATGGAACTACCTTTACCTTCATTGCATTGGAAGCTATGGGAAAATCAAAGAATATCAAGTCCTACACAAAGATCAGAATATTTAGCTCGTGTCTAACCTTTAGCACGCTGCAGTCGCATTATTGCGACAGAAGTACGCTATGCTCTGCCAGCTGGAGGCGCATTATTGCGACTGCGGATATCTTCGTTTTTTAGCATTAGGACTTGTGTACACGTGATTTCAGCCCCGGATGTTAAGTTGTAATGTTATTTGCAAGAGAGTTAGCTTCCGTTTCCGATCTTAAAAAAGTGATGGGTGTATCCGCGTTTATTTTTTGTAAATTTTTTAAATCGAAATGAATCGGCATCAACACGCGGCCATATTCGCTCTAATTTTATTGGATTCTGACGCCATGCGGTGGGGATGAGATTTTTGTCTTTATAAGCGCTGATATCGGTTCTCAGAATATGTTTGATGGCTGAGATGGAAACGAAAGTAAAATGGCATTTCTAGTATGTATAATTTTCGGGGTTAGGATTAGGAATATCGGAAAGGTTTAATTTACGGCCGAATGTCACTGCTGGCTAGGGAGTTTGTTGCTTTGCTACTGATGATGGGTGTAACGAAAAGATCGTTATTTCATTTGTATTGGTCAAATGACTTTCATTGAGATGCAAGGGATATGGACTCTTCGTTTGTTGGTCATTTTTTTTAAATTTTAAAATTTAAAAATTTTTTTTTTTTTTTTTTAATTTTTTTTCGTTGTTTTCATCTTTCCTTTCCTTTCTTCCTATCACATCTAACATGTACACAAACAAATTTTATATTATCAGATTCATCATTCATTCATTTCTATACAGTCTAAAAATTAGAGCAATTGACCAAAAAACAAAAAAAACTATAGAATTTACAAGTCACCCACTATAAAAATGGGGGGTTGTGAAAAAGAATGCAGTGGTTGGGCAAGTTTTCTGAATTTTTATGCAGCGTGCTAAAGGCTAAAGTATGAAGAACAGAAAAAAAGGACAACCAAGAAGTTACAGACTTTCTTAAACGGGTGCTTGCATATCATTCATTCATTTGTTACATTTCAGGTCAATCACACCCCAGGATGCACATAAAAGTATCAAAATGGCACAACAATATCACCAATGTGGAACGGATGGAAAGTGGTGGCAAATACCCAGTGGAATAATCAATTAAGAAAGGACATTGTCAGTGGATGGGAGACACTGAAGAAAAAAAAAAAGGCACATAACATCATAAAACAATCATTCTGGAATCTTCCATGGTGAAAGAAATAGATGGAGATCCAAGGACAAATGAAGAGGAAAAATGAAGACATATTAATAAAGAAGACATGGACAGGATTAAAACTGAAAATACAGGCAGAAAGACTTGGCGTGAACTGTTTGAATGACGTGCAAAGAAGGATATCCCATGATTTTCTGAGCCACAGTATGATAACTATTGGTTGTGCAGACAGTCCACCGTGACAACAATCTGTAGCTGTTTTAGAGTTCTCTGTTGTACAGGAGTTGATTCTGTGGCTTCATGTTGTTAATTTTCACTTGTACCAAAGGGGAATAGGGTTAGTTGCCACAAACAGCTTTTAAGACAGCAGTATGTTAAAAGGTAAAAGTTGTCCCATAGCAGACACTATTGTAGGTAGCGAAGTGCTAGAGACTTCACTATGCTAGGTCCAGCTTTATGAGGTGGGATGACAAGTTCCCTACCTCACTTTGCATTCCATAATTCATGAGCAGAGTCAGGTACACATTTACAGCTGGGTAGACTGGAGTGTGACTGTTGGTTCTTCCTTTGCGGGGTGATGAATATAGATCTGTTGGTGTTCTTGATTGGCACTACTGGCAAATGCTATGCCAGAAAAATGTCGGGCTTAAAGTCTCTATTGCCGACTTACAATGTTCAGCGTGAATATATATATAGTGGGCCGTGTAACTGGATGACCAATGAAGACAATGTCAACACGGTACAGTGACGACTGGCACGTCAATTAGATTGGAGCCAAGTATTAAAGTTGACGACATAATTTATTGTGCACTGACAGATACATTGACATCACAAAGTCAGATGACGTAGCATCATTATAATGGCATGGCATAAACGTTATGTATTCTGATCAATCATGTAGAAGTAGGCGTCAACATCAATAGTATAGGTTACAGCATCGGGGCATCACAATTCATTACATTTTAATCATGAACTTGATTGACATTTCATAACGGCCGACCTCTCAAGGACGGTGATGAACTTCACGGCCAGTAATTCTATCATGACTTTCAATACGGAGCTTGCCTACAACGCCAAGGGTTTTATTGAATAAACCTCAAATATGTACGAAGAATAATCCCAATAATATTCGGTCAGGATCTGGATCCCACTATCAACACACCATGGCGTATGTGTTAAAGACGCCGCTAGGCGTGATGGGAAACTACAACAGAGAAAATCAATCTGCTGTTGCCCTTAAGACGCCACAAGGCGTGATGGCCTCTGACTGCTTGGTCGGTCTTTGGCTAAGGACGGAAGAAGAAGAAGAATGGCGTATGTGTTGAAGGACAGCCAGATTTTAATAAATGACAAAATTAGCATAATAAGAATATGCAACGAGCCCTGCACTGGCTAACATAGATACTCCCTACCAGGAGGTTTATAATCTCTACATGACTGCTTCCCTCAATCCGGCAAGACTTACAAATCGGCTCCGTCTAGAGACAACCGTCTCAGGCTATAGGCGTTAAGCATCCCCCTTTCATAATCTAACATCCTTGGCCTCTACCCTGAGCGCACCCGTTGCGCTTCTGTGTTCAACCTCGTGTAAAATAGCGCGTAACTAATTAATAATATATATATTCTTAGCTGTGCTAAACATTTAAAATTACATGCGCAAAAAGAATGTAACAGATACCTTCCCCCCATGAGACAAAAAAAAGCAAAGCTTTTTTTTTATTTAACTTATACCAACGAAATCGATCAAGTTCATTTTCAATATTAATGTAATAGCATTGCATTTAAATGTGAAGGTATGTGTAAATATTAATATGTGGGGTGAAGTATGGAAAAAGGAAAATAGATTCCAAATTCAAAACTCAAACAAAAGAAATGATACATAATGTATCAAAATGGTACGAAACAACAAATTAAGGCGTCGCAAATGAAATGAGATATTGAAATAAAGTAGAGAAGAATGGAAAGAAATGGTGAGTAATGGAGGCAGTAATCAAATAGGATGATAAAAGAGAAAATCTCAATCAGTGAACGCAATTAAATTAAGTAGTGTATGTATGCGTATATCTGTAAGAGGAAGAAATAATTAAATAAAATCAATGCGAAACACAACATACTCGAAGAAAATAACACGATCCAAAGGATGTGTAGGCAAGATTAGCCATACAGCAAGTATGCTACAATGGTCACATGAATTATGTCTATGTGCCAAAAATTATTAAGCGCGAATGATGCGCGGTTATAAAATAATTATGGTGTTATGGAATAGCGTATTTTGAGTACTGAAATAATTAAGTGAATATGAATGTCATAGATGTCACCCAAAGTTATGGAAATTTAAAATGTTACCAAGTTATCTATAATGAAATTCCTTAAAATTATCTTAAAATGTTACCAAGTTATCTTCCTTTAAATTAATTAAAATGTCAAGAAATCATCACGTAAGCAATGAAGATTGTCTTAACTCTTTGACTCTACAGCAACGCTCTGAACGTTGCAAAATTTAACACGCCGTGCCACAGCAACGCTCACAGCGTGGTTTTTAGTTTATCACGCATAAACCTTAAAAATCGTCCGTTTAATGCAGTTCATATATTGAAATTCGTAGAATGACTTCCGCTACTATCTAAACAACTAATTTGACTGTAGTTAATCAGCACGTGTGCGTGTTTTGATGTTATTATCACAATTTTTGTGAAGATTTGCGTGTTTGCGTGTTTCGTCGTTAGTGCTAGAGAAATATGTCACGCTTTATATTTACATTTTCTAAGTCTCCTAAGCAAATAATTGTGTCAAACTACTTTAAAACATTGCTGACATTGATGATGATTGTTTGGTAGTCACAGTTTGTTGTCAAAATACGGAATCTGTGCAGAAAAGCTAGACACACTAGGTTTAGTTGATGAGTTGGCGTAGTCGTATTCTGGCCGATCAAAAAGCAACAAAACTAGACCTACCGTAACATCTAATCACTAGTTCTTGGTAGAAGATGAAGCTAGGGATACTATTAAAACATTAAACAAGAGTAAAAAAGTTTTTATATAACGTTATTCTCCTTTATTTGTTTGAAAATTACGTAATGCACGATTGCATAATTTGTATTTTTCTTACAAAGGACCACGGAAAAACTGGTGTGAATAACACTAAATGTACTAATTGTGGCCATAAGCATGTTTTCTTTTACTTGTATATGGATTAACTTGATGTTTGAAGACTAAAAAGAAAGTTTTATTGTCTACAACAGTAATTTGTCTTTGGTTAGATCGTATTCTACAGTCAACTTTTTAGCGTTTTTCAATTTTACATGCAAAATGTTTTAAGTATACCGAACATACTTGTGTTAATACTACCAAAGACATTATATATTTGAATTCTGTATCAATTTCCCTACAGTTTGGTATATAATAAGTACATGTTCAAAGGAAAATTCACAAACAAATTTAGACTGAAAGATGAACACTTCACTATAAAATTCTGTCCACAAAAAAAGTCTGGCACAGCTTGCAAAATAACTCTGGAATGAATGAGTTAAGCTCGTATCAAAGTGAATTAAAATCATGAAAATCTATGAAAGTTAAATGTCCTGTAATCATTTTTTGTATCTAATAAGTTCAGTTTATGTCAATGTATGTTCCCAGTGGAGTAGAAGTAAACTTACACCCCAGTTAGTTTTGCACTAACACAGTTACTCATAGTTATTTGAAATGGAAAAGCACCAAAACAATGTGTTAAAAAATAGTGCGAAGAATGTAATGTTATATTCAAAGGTTAGGTGATTAATGGAAAACCCACAGTAGTACGTGTCGTCATAGTTTGTAAGCAATCATTCATAGTGCTGACTTGGTCACGTAGTGGCGTCACAACTTGAGGGGAGCAGAGGCTCGGTAGAGTCAAGGTGGTTTCGAAAGAAAAATTCATCCATTGAGATGTCAGGATTGCGGATGGCTTGAGTAGCGAAAACCAAATTACTGACGATGATAGAGACTCGTGCAGGAATGAAATTTGTGAGATATGCACACGTAAGTCCAATAATCGTCCGCAGTAGTGACAAAATGACCCAAAAAAGTCTCAGCAGTAAGCGTAACGACCGAATAAGGGTTAACAATGTGATGTTTATCATAGACTTGAGACGTGTAGTTTCAATCCATTGACGATAACAGTTATGCACATGCACAACTCCGAGTCCCATCATAAATACGTTCCTGTGAATAAAGAAACGAAACGTTCTTTTTGGTAAAAGTATGATATTTTTAAAGCAAGAATTTTAATAAATCTTACCGCATGTGGTCTGGTACTTCCTTGACCACTGTTCCATGACAGTTGATCCTTTCTTTAGGAGACAAGTAAAGGTAGTAGTGACAGCAGTCAAAACAGTGATGAATGTATTACCGATATAGGTAGAACAAAAATACCAGCGTGAAATGGAAGTCGCGCTGTGAATAATGTGCTGCAGAAAAAATTGGTCCAAGATAAAACAAGAGCAAACCTGAGTGTACGCAATGATGTAAAGAGTAGACATAAATATATAAAAAATGATATCCAAGCCAATAGGAAAAATTAAAATAAGTGTGTAATGACAACTGGACATCAGAGACATCGCGTATTACAAAGAAAATACTGAGTTAATCGGCCCAGTAAAAAATAACGAAATATAGATACAACAAGTGTAGAGTCTGAACAGACCGGATATATGAAAATAAAGAAATGCTAATATGCATGACATAAATGATATAAAGAACAGAGAAGTATCTGAAATAGTAGAAAAGACAAGTACAAAACATCCGGAAGAATGAAAAAAAACGCACCAGCCAACGCAGCTATAAAGTGCGTGGTGCAGAGTTTTGTACAAGTTGCACGTATAAAAGATGGTGCGCAAAGAGTGAACTATGTTTTAAAATAACAGCTCTGTAAGCGTCACGATAATTATCAAAGCGCACAAAAGCAAGCTGGTTAAAAGAATTTTGAAGTTCGAACAAGCGAACAAATTTAACATTACCGATTTTCTGAAAAAAATGTTTCAGTGCATACCAAGTGGTATGAGACGGAATGTTGCGCACCAAAGCAGTGCGATTCAGTGACATATGATCTCGGCTAGATTGCAACTGAGCCCGAGTATCATTCAAATTATTATGTGTCGCGTGTGCTAAGCGTGACGAAGAATGAAGGCACATATTATGTTTTTATAGCATGGTGTAACAGTAGGACAAGATATAAATGTTAGAAAAAAAAAACTTTTCTGTAGGAACAGCCTAAAATAACAAAGTCATGAAGAAATGTATGACTCGGAAGAGAAGAAATGATGATTGAACGAGTTGAGTCATCAAAGAAATATGGTAATAACTCCAAGTATCAATGGGCTAATATCTGCGCGAAGCAGAATTAGGCACCAATTGTAAATGAAGAGAATGGTGATGAAAATGTACACCATTGTCTCGTTCAATAGTCAAAAGAGTGTCTCTATTAGTACTAAAAGTCACTAACGCCTCGCCATACCTGTTATTGGTAGGTGGCAACAGACGTACAAACTTAACGTCTGCCATGTAATTAAGGAAATCGCCAAGTTCATGCCAAGTAGTTCGTTGTGGCAGATTGCGCACTAGAATGGTGCGAGAATATGCACCTGTTCCAATATAAGTAGTCCCATTGTCACCAACATGGGAACTTGAGTGACGTGCACCCTTAGTTTGCTGAGGCAAATTGCTATTTATATCACTCATATATTTAGAATTCTTTATATAATGTGGATTATAGTGTTGGACCTGCATATGATAACCACTACCATGTAAAGGAACAGATTTTAAACATGTCCTAGCAGGCAAATCAGAAGACCTGAGTACATTATTTTTTTTCAATGTACCGGTATTAGTTTTACTGAGTATCTTCACATTACGCTTAACTCCCAACATAGGTTTAACCATGTTACTTTTATCCGTAACCCCATTTTTACTCGTCAGCCTCAATAGTCTTTTTACGAGTAGCTTCACTAAGATCGTGTCACCAAGACTTATCCCCCGAATTGGCAGTATTATTTCGTCGAGGGAAGGTATATCTCCCCCGGAATGATTTCCTAACTACCACTGGGTGTGTCGATACTTTAGTATCACCCCCAGTACTTAAGTCATGTCGTACAGTACGTTGATCATCAACTTTACGTCTAACACCGTTAACCGTAACAGTAGACAACTCCTTGTTGTTTAAGACAACATCTATTAATCCATCAACCCTCTTTCTTAATTTAACATTTTCTAAATTCTGGATTTAAATCTCTTCACTCTGACTCTTGATTACTGTATTAAGGTTTACAATTTTACCCCTCTCCTCGATGAGTAATGTCTCATAGTTGGCCAATTTATCTTTCTCCATAGTTAATTCTTCTACTCTTTTTTTTCTCATCTTTTTCTTTCCTTGCTTTCCTTTGTCGTGCCAATTTCTTTAATTTTTTTGTTTGCTCTACCAACATATGTGGTTGCAATCGAGCTACTTCTGATGTAAGCTCTTGAATTTTAACACACTGTTCATGAAGTTTTCTTTGGTAGGCTACAGCATTATCTTGTGAAATTCTCAATGTGAGTTCCTTAACCTCAGACTCCAAAGCTTTATTTTTTTCCATGGTAGATTCTAGTGAGGCCTTAGAATTGACGAGCTCCACTTTCAATTTTCGCAGATCAGTTTCAAGTTTGGATTGTATCACATATAATGCACTCTCCTCAGCAGTATCCTCCAACAACTGTATCTTTTCCTGACGACACTGTTTGTCATGTGTTATTTGTTCCTCATGAACATTGTCGTTGCGTATAGCGTTGTATATTTTTTTCATTATATTACCATGTGGTTGAACGGCATTTTGCTAAAAAAAAACGAAGATCCAAACACAGTAGTTGTGCCAAGTCCGTGGCAATATTTATATGAGGAATAGAATGAAAATACCAACTCACAAAGTCCTCCAAATCTGATGCCGCCTGACATAAAAAACGATCCATCACATATTCCTCAAGTTCTGGGCCTTGAAATCTCTCATCCCTACCAACCTGGAGCAGCACCTCCAGTACAGGTATCATGTCATCCGTAGACATTTTTATCTAAATATGTAAGTAATCAACTTACCCAGTTAAATGATTTATCAAAGAGCCGAAAACTTATCCTTTTACTTAGTATGTAACAGGTTCCTGTCCAGAGAACTTGTACAACAATTAATTCCCATCAATGTGAAGAAAGCTCATATTATATTATTATCTAACCATTAGTTATTTATGCATTAAAATATTACAGAGTATAACAGAATTAGACAATGTAACAATAGCGACAAAGACAAGATAAAAAGGACAAATGACAACGTTCGCAGGAATCAAATGAACCACAAAGTAGAACTAAAAAGAGAATTTTGCAAAGAATGCAATGACAACTGCGAAGAAAAAATGACAAGACAAGTAACAACACAAGGTATAAACACAAATGGTGTATAAAAATAAACGATAGTGAGATCGAGAAGGACGGTTACGAACAAAATACATCATGGAAATAAGGTACGAATAAGAAATTTCTACGAAAACAATAATAAAAACTTGACGATACAGCTAATTAATTAGTTGTCACGGACAACCAAACACAGTGGACTCAAAAATCCTTCAACACTTATGTGTTGAAACATTCCACTGCGGGAAGTCTGTAAAAGGTGTCCCTACAGAACACTCACGAAGGACCGGGAGTGAATCTGGGATGTTTCCTTCGTGAGCCGCCAAACCCAACCGCTCACGTTAAACATTGAACATATAACACTAAAGCATATAGTGGACATATTAAGAAAGGCTCATCAATAACATGCAACAGTGGTACAGAGTACAAATAATCAGAGACCACTTATCTTTTTAAGAAGAAAAAATTTCCCGGCCCTTGCAAAGCTAGCGATGATGGTTCTCGGGTGTTGCATGTAGGTGCTTGAATACAGGACGTGATGCAGTCCAACGTTGATCTTTGCTATAGTTTTTGAACACTGGATCATCAAAGGTCAGGGAGGTTGACCGTTAAGAGACAAGTCGTGTCCTTGAAGTTATAAATTTGCTGTATCAGTTCTCGAAGCATGAGTTCTTGATTACAGAAAAAAATTCTTATCCCCTTTGACTCGGCCACCAGATGTTGGATTCTTCCTTTGCGGGGTGATGAATATAGATCTGTTGGTGTTCTTGATTGGCACTACTGGCAAAGGCGATGCCAGAAAAATGTCGGGCTTAAAGTCTCTATTGCCGACTTACAATGTTCAACGCGAATATATATATAGTGGGCCGTGCAACTGGATGACCAACGAAAACAATGTCAACACAGTACAGTGACGACTGGCACGTCAATTAGATTGGAGCCAAGTATTAAAGTTGACGACATAATTTATTGTGCACTGACAGATACATTGACATCACAAAGTCAGACGACGTAGCATCATTATAATGGCATGGCATAAACGTTATGTATTCTGATCAATCATGTAGAAGTAGGCGTCAACATCAATAGTATAGGTTACAGCATCGGGGCATCACAATTCATTGCATTTTAATCATGAACTTGATTGACATTTCATAATGGCCGACCTCTCAAGGACGGCGATGAACTTCACGGCCAGTAATTCTATCATGACTTTCAATACAGAGCTTGCCTACAACGCCAAGGATTTTATTGAATAAACCTCAAATATATACGAAGAATAATCCCGATAATATTCGGTCAGGATCTGGATCCCACTATCAACACACCATGGCGTATGTGTTGAAGTACAGCCAGATTTTAATAAATGACGAAATTAGCATAATAAGAATATGCAACGAGCCCTGCACTGGCTAACATAGATACTCCCTACCAGGAGGTTTATAATCTCTACATGACTGCTTCCCTCAATCCAGCAAGACTTATAAATCTGCTCCGTCTAGAGACAACCGTCTCAGGCCATAGGCGTTAGGCATCCCCCTTTCATAATCTAACGTCCTTGGCCTCTACCCTGAGCGCACCCATTGCGCTTCTGTGTTCAACCTCGTGTAAAATAGCACGTAATATATATATTCTTAGCTGTGCTAAACATTTAAAAATTACACGTGCAAAAAGAACGTAACAGTGACACTACCAGGTTTTGAACCTGGTAACTTGGCTGTGAGAGGCAAGTGGTCTGACCACTCTGCCAATTAGACACTATGCAGTATGTTAATTTCTGTTAATTCCTTTATGTCTGTACATCATTCATATTATCGATTTATTGCCTATCCAGGTCGTATGGGTTGTCTGCATATGAAAAAAATTACTATGGTATACTTGTCAGCCATCTAAAAAACATATTGAGTCTACCTGTAGACATTGAAACTGTGTTTAAAAAACTTCGAACAGGTAATTTGTATTTTTTGTTAAACATGTTCTGTATTATTATGAGCTAAAATAATGAGGCAGTATGACAAGGTTATCCCCTTTTTGAAAATGTGCCATTCATTTCCAGTGTACTCATAATTATTACTGCTGCTAACATTTATGTAACTATGTATAAGGTCAGTTTTAAAATGCCATCTAGCATTACCACTTCAGTCTTCAAGAGTTTGTAATAGGCTGGCTGATTAACATTTTTTTTTAAATTTAAAGCAGCATATGTTCTAACTGTTTGGACTCTTTGATGATCTGGATTTTGTAGATGACTTATAAATATGGAGAACAAGAGAAATCAAGTCCAACACGAAAATAAGAATCTTCAACTCAAATGCCAAGTCAGTCCTATTGTATGGCTCTAAGACATGGAGAGCAACAAAAACAACCAAAAAGCTAGACTTTTATAAATGGGTGCTTGCATAGAATAGAAGGAATGAAATGGTATGACAAAACCACAGATGTGGAATTGATGACAAGAACCAGACAAGTGCCAGTGGAACGAGTTGAGAAGAAGACAATGGCGATGGATAGGACACACATTGAGGAGACCTGTTGGTAGCATTACAAGGCAGTCCTTGTTCTGGAATCCACAGGGAAAGAGAGGCAGAGGTAGACCAAAAAACACATGGAGAAGAGAACTGGATACAGAGGTGAAAATGATGAGGAAAACATAGAAAGAACTTGAGCGGATGGCACAGGAGAGAAAGACTTGACATGTGTTTGTTGAAGGCCTATGCTCCTCGGGGAGCTAAAGGGTATTGATTGATTGTATTTTCTAACTGTTCTGAGGTAAATGAAATTATGGTAGGAGGAGCCTGTCTTTCAGTCAAGCATGCTATCAGCTGGCAGATAGAACTGCTTCTAGATATAAAGATCAACTGTGGCTATTGAATAAGTGACCACAGACCAAAGTAGGTGGTTGTCACGGGTGAGGGGGGGCCTGTATAAAACAATTCTCACAAGTTCGGGGTATCATATACCACATGACAAGAAGGCAAGAAGGTCATTGGACCAGAAAATAAAATGATAGATGAAATTGAACTTGGAGAATTGAAATAGATGTGATAATAAAACTGTTAAATAACAACCATAACACAGTGAATACATTGCGTGATGATATTTGAAAATCCAAATTTGCAGTTTTATCAAAGAAAATATTTTCATCATTAACTGCCATCTTTACATCAAAGGCCACCTGCAAGTGGATCTCCAGCATCTGCCACCGCTTGTCTTCATGATACACCAGAAATGGTTAAGTACATGGACTCCTGAGGGTCCTACAGGCAACCTGGCTCCGCAAGACCATACCAAAGGATTGGGAGATTGTAATCATAACACCCATATTCAAAAAAGGTGGCAACCGACAATGTGGGAATTATAGAGGCATATCTCTTCTCTTTGTCCCTGATAAAATTTACTTTAGAATCCTAGAACAGAGCCTGAGACACCTAGCTGAGTCACAAATGTTGTTATTGTTGATTAGAATCGACGGCTGTGCACTCAGGGCAAACCCATAGGTGCTCAGTCTTTCTCAGCAAACGTCGAAGAGTATGAATGCTAACTGTTCCTGTTGCACGCTGATTGTATAGACGGCGGATGCATCCTCTCATACATCCATCTCTGCTGGTCTTACGTTTGATGCCAAATTCCAGCAGTCTTAGCCTTGTTGATTCATTGGTTGCAGTGTCATTCTCTAATAGGCGATCATTAATTGCCCTCAGTATCTCTCCCTTATCCATGTCCAATGCACCTTCTATGGGTGCTCTTGAAGCTAGTCTGTCTGCTCTTTCATTCCCGCATACGCCTGCATGACCAGGAAAGTAGATCCACACCAGTTCTTGAAGATTCTAGGCTTCTATGAAGGTTTTCTATTCATGGTGGAGCGGTCCACTTTGGACCTTCTGAAGCATGGATTGTGAGTCTGATACAACTTTAACATATGACAATAAATATTGTCACCGTAGTGAACAAAATTTTTCTAAGAATTTAAAAAAAAATGTGTGAGCTACTTACTAATATTAATATTATGATGCTCGTACAATGGAAATATGTAAGAGTGGGCAAAGAAATAAGCATAATTTAGTAATACACACATCAATAAAAAAAATTTTTAAACTGCCATTCGCAGGTGTGCAATTTTAACAATTACATCATATGTTGGTCGTATAAAAAGATATAACACCTTGCAGAAGATCATAATGGAAGGAAGAGATGAAGACAAACATGCAAGAGGAAGGCAGTGCTATAAGTGGGAAGATAACATTTAGAGATGAGCAGGAAAGAATCTATCAGAGTGTACCATCAAGATGACAGACACAAGACATTGGAGATGCATTGCAGCCAACCTACGATGTGGAGACAGCAGCTGATGATGATGATGAAATCACTACATTAAAAATAAAATAATTTGATATCAGAGAAATGATTACACTTGCAGATAGTGACCGATCACATGGCTATGTAATCAGTTGTATTGTTCTACTGTAAAATTGACTTGTAACCATTTTGTGTATAACTTACTCATATGGCCTAATGCATGAAGTCTAGAGCTTGGATATTAGTTACAACAACACAATGGAGCTTCTGACCATTGAAAGTGTTTCATCCTTTTTATATGCAGCGATTTCCCCACTATTAAATGTTATTTACAATTTAAGTCAAGTGCTGTGTTTTAAGAGTAATTAATCATGGTAATACATGCCATGCCTGTGAGTTTTTAAGAATCTAAAAGACAAAGAAAATAGTCTACGTACTCCAGGAAAGGAAAGAAAGTGAAGGCTAGTCACATAAGAACTTAAATAAATATAAAAATAAAACCGCTTCCCTGTTCCCACTATTTGCTGTCCATCGGATGCCTTGGCCTTCAGGGATTTTTTTATTTTTATATTTATTTTTTTTATGGGTCCTATCTAGCCTTCACTTTTTTCCTTTCCTGACGACCGTGTCTCTGTTTTTGTCTCGTATCTCTATCTACCTATCCTGCTTATCTCCCTGATCCTATCCTATCTCTTCTTTTATCTCCATTGCATATTATTTTATATATTTATTTATTTATTTTCGTATTTCCCTACTCTTCTTTCATACCTTATATTACCGCACTCTACCCTATTTATTTATTGTTTCATTAATCTCTATTTTCATTTAGCGTTTTATATTTTATTTATTATTTATTTTATATTTTACGTTTTTTATTTCCTGGACGTTTTACTTTTCCCCACTATGCCCTCTCTTAAATATTTTATCAACTCTCTCCGTGTGTCGGTCACCACCAGCTTTAGCTCCCTACCTCCTGATATATCCCGTGCCGCTATTGACTTTGCGTTCGTTACTTTCAAGAAAACTAGATTCACCTCTCATCTCCACTTTATTCACACCTGCCTCCACCACAAAATTCTTCCTAATGGATTCTCTTCCAATTTTCATCCATCTGCTGGTACACTCAATCCTAGGGAACAACGTCTCCTACAACGAATTGAGACCAGATGTGGCTTTCAACGTATGCGCGTAGTGGCCGCCAGTCACTCCCGCCTTTTATCAGACCTCAGTGCCCAACAGTCCCAGCTTCTGCTTCACTTACGTTGTCTCACCTCCAACAACTTCCCTTTCTATTCTATGATACGCACCACTATCCACACACTGAACCGGCAGCTGCATGAGTCCCTTTCCACGTCTAAACACCATAAACTATCCCGTCTCATCCCTACCCCCAAAGCTACCCCTCCATCCTCCACTCCATCATGCACTCAGGTAGTCTGCATCCCCCCAGATCTACCCCTCTCTGAGGGAGAGCGCTCTGTTCTTAGTAAGGGCCTAAAATTTGTTCCTCTTCGTCCGACCCTAGACCAATACAATCTCCTCCAGGATGTTCATCGGTTTCACCGTCGCATGAGGCTGAAGTTCCATTTTAGAGAGGAAGACAGCACTCCGCAGTCTCAGGCTGAATCCGACATCTTCGCACGCTTTTCTGACTCTACGAAACCTCCCTTTACACCTAAACCTGGGGCCTCTCATGCCCTGGACCTGTATATCAAGAACACCATCCATGACATTCAGCAGCTCCGCCCTCGTAGATTGCATTATTCCAATCTCACTTCGGCAGAGTCCCATGCTCTCTCCCTTCTTCGCTGTAGAGACGACATTGTCATCAAACCGGCTGACAAGGAAGGAGCCATTGTCGTCTGGCAGAAGGACTTATACCTAAGTGAAGGTAAAAACCAGTTGACCAATGGCTCTTTTTACAGGCCCAGGACCAGCGATGCGACTGTCTCTAACAATCGCATTGTACACAACACTATTAAACAGCTCATCACTAGTAATGCTCTTCCTCCCGAAGCATCTCATCTTAGGATTCATGACAGCTCTTTGGGCAAGCCTGTATTCTACATCATCATCATCATCATTCTCCCTTGGCCATTGACTGACATGACTAAGCAGTCTCCGGCCAACACACCTTGCGGCGTCATAGGGCAACAAGAAATTATCCGTTGTTCCGTTACACCTAACGGCGTTTATTGGTACAACAGATTACTAATTGTTGTTTCTTTGATCAGTGACAAGCAAGCGGATGATCAGTCCACTGTGTATTCTACATGCTCCCCAAAATTCATAAGATCTACAACCCTGGCAGACCTATTGTCTCAGCCTGTTCCTGTCCTACTGAACACATTTCTGACTTCCTCGATAGCATTTTCCAGCCTATCGTTGAGAATCTTCCCTCCTTTGTCAAAGACACCAATCATGCTCTTACAACTTTCTCCTCTATCCGACTCCCAGCAGACCGCTCCTACCGTCTTTTCTTGTTAGACGTCTGTTCTCTGTATACCTCTATTCCCCACTCTGATGGTCTCCGAGCTCTTCGGTTTTTTCTTGACCAGCGCACTTGCCCTTCTATATCCACTGACACTCTTCTCCGTCTTGCTGAACTGGTCCTTCAACTGAATTCCTTTGAATTCAATGGTCAGTTTTTTTACCAAATTAGTGGTGTTGCCATGGGAACGAAGATGGGTCCTAGCTATGCCTGCCTGTTCATGGGCCACTTGGAGCATCAGATATGGCAACAATACTCCGGTCCTTTCCCCGGGTTTTACCGCAGATATATCGATGATGGCATAGGTCTCACAGATATGTCTGAGACTGATTTATACCGCTTCATCGACTTTGTCAACCACTTTCACCCCACCATCAAGTTCACCTCCCTCGTCTCCACAGTATCTGTCAACTTCCTTGACATTACTATTACTATCACGCCCTCCGGCCTTAATACCTCAGTATACTACAAGCTGACAGATGCCCACAGCTACCTCCTGTATACCTCTTCTCATCCTCGGGCCTGTCGTGACTCCCTTCCTTTTTCACAACTTCTCCGCCTCCGCCGTTTGTGCCAAGACGACGATGACTTCCACTTCCGAGCAAATGAGATGTTGGATTTCTTCCATAGCAGACTTTATCCGGAACATGTTCTCACCTCTGCTCTCCAACGTGTGCTCCCCATCTCTCGTCAGGAGGCCCTCAAACCTCACTATAAATCCACTTCGGATAGAGTCAAATTAATCTTGACCCATCACCCTCACAGTACTGCTGTCAAACAGATCCTTTTCCGCCACCTCCCTATCCTCCAAGCAGAGCCTGTGACCCAAGAAGTATTCGGTGAAGCACCTTTGGTGGCATATAGACGCGACAAGAACTTGAAGGATCTTCTTGTTCACAGCCGTCTCCCAAAGGAGAATGCCACTCACTTTGGCACACTACCCTGTGGTCGGACACGATGCAACACATGTAAGTATGTCATCTCAACCCAGAAGATGTCCTTTCCTAAGGCTATGTACACCATCACTAGTAGCTTCACGTGTGAATCGCGCAATGTCATTTATACGATCATATGTAAACGTTGCTGCAAAACCTATATTGGCCAAACAGGCAAACGACTTGGGGACAGATTCAGCCAGCACTTAAATGACATCTCTCAGCAAAAGTCCACACCAGTTGCCATACACTTCAATGGTCCTGACCACCATGGTCCCATCGACATCCAGGTCACAGCGATCCGATCCTGCTCCTCTGACACTGCCAGCCGAGAACAGCTTGAGAACCGTCTTATCCACCGCATGGGGTGTCTAAAACCAGCCGGTCTCAACACTTTACACACCTTTGTCTGAGGTCACCCTTTCCTCTCTTGCTCTATTTTGACTCTTTCCACTCTTATCCTATTCTTCTATTTTTTATACCATCCTCCATAATATGTATGAATATACACTGTTTCTAATTTGTCTTGATTTTTTATTTCATATTTATTTATCTCCCACTCATTCTGTCCTCTTCTATTTCCAGTCCCCACTTTTATTACGTTTGGGTAGTTTATTGTTCAGTTTCGTTTTTTAGTTTTCAGTTTCTTAGTATGTATTGTGTACATCCGGTGGCGGAAGTCACTTCCTTTTCAGCCACGCTGTCCATTAGCGGACAGCAAATAGTGATAGGATTTCGATGCCTTGGCTTCAGGGAAGTACCTAGGTTTTATTTTTATATTTATTTAAGTTCTTATGTTCACTTTCTTTCCTTTCCTGGCGAAGGCCTTGTGGCCGTAACTTAGACTATTTTCTTTGTCTTTTATCCTCGTAAGACGAATCACCTTTTTTCGATTTTTTTTCAAACCCATCCATAGAATATTTCAGCACACTTGTCTGGTTTTGTTATTTTTATTTTTTTAAACATTAGAAAGTAATTCCTTATTATCTTTTGTTGTGTTTCTGGATTTTCATTTTTGATACTAATTATGCATACATTTTATTTTCCTTTTATCTATCTCTTATCTACTGCTTATACCTTGAAACATCACAGGTATAGCTTATCAGTTAGTAATCCACAGCACATATAACCTGGTGGCATGTTTTGTCATGTTGTATTTCTTTATGTTCTCAGTCACCTCCTAAGTCTTTCTTCACAAGAATGCCATCTTTGTTTCTCAGTATCTACTTTGACTGATGCTATTCCTTTACATAATTGGATTCATGGTTTGTTACTTATTTCTCTTTTCCATTATACTCTGTATTTTTCTTTTTTGAGTTGTACACCTTTTTGGCCAAGTGATCATTTTTCGACATATCTACAATCACAAGCCTCTGATTTCTGAATATGACCGACGTAAGGCTGTTTTCAGTAATGGCCAAAACCATGGACATTAAGCTAGGAACTACATCACAATTTAGCAGCCTAGTTCAGGCTTACAAATTGTGGACACAGCTTTTCTGTGTGATTTGGGTTTACCAATTTTTTGCACATTTCTTCTTACTCGGGTGGTGCTTGAGCTTACAGTCAAGGGAGTTAACTTATCTCATTCTACATCTAGTATTATGTCCACTTCTCTTTCTGTGAATTGTCATCAAAGTAAATTCTTTAGTGGCTGTCAGAATAATGATCCCATGTTCTGAACCATCTCTTTCTTTGTGAAATTGATTCTTCCTATGTACAACTTGATATATTCCAGTTTCCCATCCTGCATTAGAATTCCATAGTCCTATAACCAAAATATCATTAATTTTAATTTTGCTTTCAGTCACTTGGTGAGGATCAAGTATCACCTGTAGCACAAGATGCCCCCTCATGGAAGAGGTCTTCTTCTTCAAGTACTTGTTGGCATAATGGTCATGTCAGTTCACAGCTTCATTCCCCAGTGCCTGTTCTGTTGATGACTCCTTTCCGTGCCATGTTGTAACAATATATTCTAGTTTTCCTCTTCTCATAACTCATGCCCATAGAAAGCGGATTGATTCCCCTAGATTTACACAGGGCCACACTTGTCATCTTTTACTATTGGATGTTTGTTCACTTTACAATTCTATCCCTTGCCGATGGACATCAAGCTTTTAAGTCATTTCTCGACATATGTTATACATCCGGCAGTAGTCACATAACTTCTTCTAACCTCTTCTTACCTTGCTTAGTTAGTTCTCACTCTCAGTTCCTTTGAATTCAGTGGACAGTTTTTTTAAACCACTTTTGTGGTCCTGCAGTGAGCACTAAAATGGGCCTCAGCTAAGTATGAGCTGCTTTGAACACATGGTTTTTCAAAATTATAATGGCCAGACTCCTGAGATTTGCCATAGTTAAATTGATGATGACATTGCAGTTATTGACTTTGTCAGCAATCTCTGTCCTGCCATTATGTTCACATCTCATATACCCAACTCCTTAGTGGACTCTCTTGACCTCACTGTCGGGATTGGCACTACTAGTCCTGACATGTCTGTTTACTCCGAACCTACTGCATAGCAGTTTGCCCCTTTAAAAAAAAGTCATTACTTTAGTTCCATGCCCTTTGCCCTTTTAACTGACCCCAAAGTAATCGACCTTGCTACAGGCAATGTAAATAACATAGGTTGTGGTGGGAAATATCAACTGACTTTGTACTTTTAAAAACACGTGAAATTTTAACCATTTTACATGCATTCCTGATACTCTAATGACTAAAATAATTTTATACAAAATCACTTTGTTCAAAGTACTATCTCTATGCAGATATTTATTATTTTATAATAATATTCAGCTTTGTTATAGGCATTATAAATCAGCATGACATTATCCTTGCATTTGTGGCAGAGGTAGCCTATTTATTCATTAAATGTCTGAAAATCTGAAAAGTAGATCCAGTTCATAATTACTAAAAAAAAAGGGGTGTCCCTTCTTCCATGCCTTTGCCTTCCCTAGCCCAAGAGCAGAGGCAGGTTTCTATTTATAGCTGGTAAGACCGGAGCGTGACACTACCAGGCTTCAATCCTGGAATCCACTGACTTTGCCATGAGAGGCAAGCAAACTAACTGTATAGCCAGCTGGACGCTCACACACTAGCATTGTTAAAAATGTGAAGAGATTTGGTAGCTTAGGAACACTTTGAAGGTGGTGCATTGTTCAAAAGGTGGACAGAATACATCAAGGAGCTGTATGATGATGAAAGACTAGATTTGAACAACCAGGACAGCTGTGAAGGACATTCCAATACTTGTGACAGAAGTTGAGGATGCCAGGCGCCACATGAAGAAAGACAAAGCGCCTGGACCAGATAATGTAACAGGAGAGGAAATGGAAGCTTTAGGAGAATTTGGAGCAGAAGTGATAACAAAACTCTTAAATGACATCTACAACAGTGGTCAAATACCTGATGATCGGCTAAAAATCAATATTCATAGCTTTGCCAAAGAAACCTGGAGCCATGGAATGTGAAGAACACCGCACCATTATGAGTCATGTGACCAAAATATTATTACGAATTATCATGAGAAGAGTGAGAAATAAAATTAAACCAGAAATCAGTGATGAACAGTGTGGATTTGTAGAAGGTAAAGGCACAAACAATGCTATATATATATTATAAGAACATTAATAGAAAGAGCCATAGAGGTGAAGACTGGTCTGTACTTGTGCTTTACAGATTACACTAAGGCATTTGACAAAGTGAAACATGAGGAAATTATCAAAATGTTAGAAAGCATCAACTTTGATGGAAAGGACTTGAGGATAATAAAGAACATGTACTGGCAACAAACAGCAGCTGTAAGAATTAGCAGCCAAATAGGAATGTTTCAGCAAGTAAAAAAGGGTGTCAGGCAGGGATGTGTGCTGTCACCAGATCTGTTCAATCTTTACAGTGAAAATATAATGAGATCTCTAGAGGATGTGCCAGGAATATCATTCGGTGGACATAATATAAACAACTTGAGATATGCTGATGATACAGTCTTAATAGCAAAAAGTGAAAAGGAGCTGCAGGAAATGGTTGATACAATAGTGATAGAAAGTGAAAATAAAGGCCTTAGCCTTAACAGCAAAAAGACAGAAGTAATGGTCATCTCAAAGAAAAGGGCTTCCCCAGAATGCACAGTCAAAGTAAATCGACCATTTTAAAACAAGTCAATAAATTCAAATACCTGGAAACACTAATAACAATGAATGGAAGATGCATCTCAGAAGTGAAGAGCAGAATAGCTCAGGCAAAAGTAGCATTCTATAAAATGAAGAGTATTTTATGCAACAATTCTTTGTCATTGGAAGTAAGAAAGAGAGTTCTTCATTGTTATATAGAACCAATCCTGACATATGGGAGTGAGTCATGGACAATTAGTAAACAAATAGGGAAGGCACTAGAGGCAACAGAGATGTGGTTTTACAGAAGAATGTTAAAAATACCATGGACAGCCAAAAAGAGTAATGAGGATGTCCTGAAAGAGGCCAATGCACAAAGAAAACTTATTTCACAAGTTAGAAAGAAGCAATCCACTTTTTTTGGGCATGTTATGAGAAGAGGAAAGCTGGAATATATCGTAACAACAGGTAAGATTGAAGGAAAAAGAGATAGGGGAAGACAAAGAGAGCAAATACTGGACAGTTTGACATCGTGGCATGGAAAGAAGTCAACAGCAGAATTGATAAATTGTACTGGAGACAGGAAGTTGTGGAGACACATCGTCTCCTACACCACTAGGCATGGTACTTGAAGAAGAAGAAGCATTGTTCAAGTTGTTTTGATCAATAACTATGCCATTTGTCATTTAAAATTCACCATCTGAAATTTTGTCAGTTACAAATTTTTATGTTTTATTATCCAATGGCTGAGCTGTTTTTTCATAATTTATCTATTTGCCTTTCTTTTTTTTTTCATTTTACCCCTGCAGGAAAACCAGAGCCTTTCATTTTGGATTTTGAGTTTCCAGGTTTTAGTGTGATAGTGAGGCTGGACTTTCAGCAAGAGTTCTCAAATGTTCTGAAAATCTATACATCAGTTATGAACCCAGGGCCAACCCAGACATGCACTGCATTTGTCAGTGCTATTCCTGCAGTGAGTTATCATTCATTTTTTTCTAAGCAGTTAGCTATTTTCTGTTACATTTTCAGCGTACATGCGCTTAAAAGTTATATGAATTTAATTGAATTAACTTTTATTTTTAGTGTTAATCGTCTTCTGTCATTTTTCTCCATGCATTTTGTCTGTGCTTACTATCTTTGTTTTTTTCTTTTACATATTCATGTACTCCTTCTGTCTCTCTTGTTTTTTTTTTTTTTTAAATTTCTTCTGGTGCTTTTTTAATTTTCCTTCTTCTGCTGCTTCACTTCTTTTTTCTTCTTCCACTGCTTCAGTCCTGTTTTTCTGCTTCTTCTCCATTTTAATCTAATTCTGATATTTGTGTTGTATTTTCAACTGCCACTGCTATTCTTTTACTTGCATTTTGGATTTTTTTTTTCTGTTGCATTTGTTCGTTCTTTTGCTTTGTATACTTCTACTGCATTATTTTTTTTTTTTTTTAAATTCTGTTTTCTCCTTGTGCTGCTGTGTGTCTTATCTTACTTTTTCACTTGCAGTTGCTTTTGCTTCTTCTCTTTTATCATTTGTTTTATCTTTTTTTCTGCTGTTTCTTCTATTGCATCTGTCACTTTTGTCTTCTCATGTTGTTCTTGGATGTTGCTTTTCTTCTTTGTTACCTTTACTACTCTTTAATCTGCTGCTGCTTCTGTTTCTCCTCATGCTTCTTCTCTCTCTTTATGCTGCTTCATTGGGTTCTTTTGCTTATTCTTCTTGTGTCCTTCCTTCATTTGTAAAGGGTTAATTGTGGATGTCGATGTACGAAGGGTGTAATTCATTTTTTGTTTTTATTCTCAGAGATATTACCTATGTTGTTTTGTTTTATGAGTTTATATATCCTGTTCTTGTCAGTTTTACAAATGTCATAGTTGTTGTGGTTGTGCCCCATTACTCAAGAGTTATATATAATTGTGGGCATAACTGTTAATTATTATTAGCGGCTGTGCTTTAAAAAATATCTGGTGTCTATAATTTCAAGATTTTACTAAGATCATATATGTGATTACATATTTACCTAATTCCTCAGGATGTTGCAGAAAAAGCAAGGGTGGTGACAATATCTCATAGCAAAGACAGCAAACTCAGCAAAAATTATGTTGTTATAAACAACATACAACGGTTAAAGGTAAATATACACAACATAGCCAAGTATTGTAGTCAGATTTCTAATATAGTGCAATTCACTTAATTCAAATTTGCTTGAGTCAGTTTTGGCTTAATTTTATACAGCTCATGTATTATTCACTTATTTGCTTATTTATATTTGCAACATAAAATCTTTTTATCTGGTATATTTGAATAAGCGTCAGATTGACAGAGTGGCTTGAACTAGTGTCTCGCAGCGAAGGTACAGTGTTCGAAACACTGTGTCATCACGCTCTAGTCTACACAGCTGTAAATGGGTGCCTGATTCTGCTCATGAGTTAGGGAGGGAAAAGGCAGCAGGGAAGGGAACTGATCACCCCACGTCTCAAAGCTAGACCTAGTATAGTGAAGGCTGTAACCCTTCATTCCCTTACAGCAGTATATACTGCGGGACTACCTTTGCCTTTTATATTTGGATGCTTCAGTCTTCTTCGTTCACCCTCAAACTTCAGCTTTAATATGTTCAAAGAAAGCATTGGTCAGTTTGAGGCTGTTGAAATCTCCATAGAGCTTTTCTAAGAATGGTACTGGTGATGGCCACATGCACTTTCTCTGCTTCTCATATGTTGGGCACCGTTGAAGTAGATGTTCAGCAGTCATTATACAGGGTTTGTAGCGACCTGGAAAAACCTGGAAAAGGCTCGAAAACAGGAAAAAAAAATTCCAGGCCTTGAAAAGGCTGGAAAAATGGCTAAAAGCCTTGAATTTCCCGCATCGGACCTGGAAAAAAAATACGAATCGAAAGTTGGATGCTTGGTGTCCATTTTTCGGTTATTGGTGGTATTTTTCGTTAAACTTCAGTTACCGTAGAATTTTTACTTCCCTTTGCGCACTAAATCCATTTCCAGATGTTTTCGGTGGTTTGCGTTAATGACGTGAACGCACAAATTTATTTTTAGCGCTCGCGTCTGCTATTCGGAATCGAGCATCGCCACCTTTGACATTATTATTTAGAAACATGCCTGGTTGTCACTTTCAGTATAAATGGCTAGAAATGCCAAGTTATAAAACATGGATAGCGCCTGGAAAAACTGCAAATTACGCAAATTGCACCATGTGTAAAAAAGAAATATATTTGACCTGCATGGGAGAAAGTGCAGTAAAGTCGCATGCTACTGGAAAAAAACACTGCACATTCAAGTTGTATTAAATCGTTCATTTCAGCTGAGGTAAGCAGGGCCTAATAAATTAATTTATTTCATGTATAACACATATTTTAAAAAGTCCAGTTTATAGATAGGCCTACTGTACTTGCGCCTGTAATTTACAATGTATTTAGTTTTATTTTTAACCATGGCCAAAATTATAGTGTTTGAATGAAATTTCTTGGTTTACAGCTGCTAATGGGAACATGTTTGACACAGTTTAAGATTGTCAGGAATAGAAATTGATGGCGATTCCATATCCTACAGCCTACCTTGTTATCAGACCCATGTCCCACTGTTCATTTCACCACATTTTTTGGAAATAAATATATTTTGAATGCTTTTTTTTATATTTTTATTTATGATGAAGAGACATATCCAGTTCCTTTGAAGGGTTATAATTAGGATAGGCCTACATGTTTTCAATTGCAGATAACATGAATAACCGCCGATACATGAAAGTGGCATCACATCTGTCAAATCACTGTAATTAGGATAAATGAAAATTACCAATTTTGTGCTTAGGCTTATGTTATTTTAAAAATAAATATTAAATAAAAAATTTTTTTAAATTCTAAACAAACAGAAACGAGATAAAACAAAACAAAACCCAACAAAAAACCAAACAAAAATAGTAAAGATTGGGGGGGTACAGGCCTGCTGTTTCCAGTTAGATATTTAATAGATTTTCACTTATCATAAGTATTATAATGAGAAACTATACCCACAATGAACAATTGGGTATAAAATGGACAAATGGAAAATTCCTGGGGGACCTGGATTTCGCAGATGATGTAGCATTCTTAAGTTCAACACCAAGACAATCCCAAGAAGCAATAAATAATTTGTGTCATCTCTCGGCTAAAATAGGTCTCCAAATAAATGCCTCTAAAACTAAAGCTATGAACTTTTCTAACGAGACCTTTGATATCATCTTGAACGGGGAAAAACTACAGAAAGTTGAAAGTTTCAATTATTTAGGCAGTAAAATGACTCAGGATGGTGACACAACAAGAGAAACCCATACTAGAATTGCTTTGGCAGCTAGCGCCTTCAATAGATTATCTAACATTTGGAAATTACGATCATTGAATATACATACCAAGCTTCGTCTGTTTAATTCAAATGTTATCTCAGTGTTAACATACGGCTGTGAGAGTTGGAAAATAACAAAATCATTGGAGAACAAGCTGAATACATTCGAGAACAATAGTAATGTCTTAGAAAACTCATGAACATCAGTTGGAAAGAATTCAAGACTAATCGACAAATAAGAGAAGACTCTAGGCAGAAATATGTCTCCGACTATATAAGGAAAAGACGATGGTCATATATCGGTCATGTCCTACGAATGCAAAACAACAGAATACCACTACAGGCGCTCACTTGGGTTCCTGAGGGTAAGAGGAAAAAAGGAAGACCAAAAGAAACACTCAGAAGAACAATAATAAGAGAAGGAAGAACGTTGGGACTAAATAATGTGCAAGAGCTAAGAGGAGTGGCGTCACAACGAACAACCTGGAGAGCACTGGTTTCTGCCTTATGCGCCGTGTTTGGTGCTTAAAGAATTTATTATTATTATTATTTATTATTATCATACCGTCACCCTCCCAATTACTATATATTAGCTTTTGTTCTAGTTAAATATTGTTTGACTATATTATGAATGCATTTAGAACTGTGACTTGGTAAATATACATAGCTTAGGCCTACTCATAAGTTATTTGTGTGTTCCATTTTTTTTTTTTTTTTACAGAAAAGAACACAACCCCAAGGAGCAGTTTTACACTCAGAAACATCAAAACCATCTAACACTACGCCCTCGGACACGTCAAAAACGTCTAACACTACCAGAAGACCTACAGATGTGACATCATTTGTGACCAATGAAGAAACTCTCTTAGCTGAGATTATTTGGACTCTGTTTTCAGTCAAAAGTCACCATAGTTTTAATTCAAATACAGGAATTAATAAAATTTTTCACAATATTTTTCCTGATAGTTCTATTGCCAGACAGTTTGGTCTGTCTGAAAGGAAAACTTTCTACCTGGCCTCTTTTGGACTGGCTCCATATTTCACCTCACTTCTTGAGAGCCAGCTTAGCAAGAGTTCTGTTTGATGAAAGCATGAACAAATCAATGCAGTGAAAGCAAATGGATTTCCATGTTCGTTTCTGGGATGTAAATGTGATAAAAACACATTATCTTACATCAAAGTTTCTTGAACACGCTGGAGAATGTTTGAGTAACAGTAATAAAAGATGAGCAAGAGGAAGGAAGAATGCAAGAGGGGACTGTGCCCGATTTTCAACTCTTGGCAAATTAATTGCTTTCATATATGTCTATCTATCTACCTAGTCTGATTCTGGTCTTGAGTTTGGGACGCAAAGACAGCGAGGAAAGTAACTGTTTACCCCACCTTATTTTGATGAACCTAAAAAAAAAACAAAGTCCCTGAGTCATTCAGTTGAACACTGTTTGAACATTTCACGAGTTCTTATAACATGCCTCTGAATATGTCTCAAATCACTAATTTACTGTACGAAGAATTCGATTTTTATGTCTTGTTGTTGTTTTTTATTTTTTTAATTAATGTTTATTTTTATTTATTTTATTTTTAAATTCATTATTATTATTATATTTTATTTTTTTTAAACATACTTTAATTATGATTGTTACGTACATTTATTACCTAAGGGGGTAGTCTTTGGTCCTGCCAAATGTACACACCAGTTTCATATAGTTATATTATTTGTGCGTTCGACTGATTCACGCACTGACGTGCACAAGGCAATGTGAGTTGCTTTGGAACGCACGGGTAACCTAGTTTGGGGATTGTGACGTCATGTTTTGAACGGGGCAGTGCGGACTTTGTTATGTCCGAGATATATATTATTGGAATTTTCTGGCAGTTTTGTATAAGCCAGTATGTTATATTGATTCAATTGGTATTCTTGACGAAGCCAATGATGGAAGGATCATGTAAGTGTCGCCCCGGTTATATTTGTATATTTATTGCCGTAAACTAAAGTATCAGGCCGCTCCCAGTTGTAGTCTAGCGGGAAGTCATCTTAGCATGTAATTTCCTAGAATGGACAGACGGAGTCGGTGGTCATATTATATTACCGTAGAGGAATAATACCTACGTGTAAACCAGTTTATTTATTCGTATGCTTCTTTTTTTTTATGCCGTACATTCTTCTATGCCAAAGTCGTGGCATGGATGTAAAGAGAGGTTAGCCGATTCAGAACTCGAACCTGAATAGATTGTTGTGGATGTTTATAAGACTTAATTCTTGAAGAATCACTAAGAAATCTGAGAGTATGATCAGTAACTTCAAAGTATGACATTTTGTACCTATAATCTGTAACTATGATCGTCTCGTTCCTTCGTATGTGCCATGTTGAATAAACTATATGTACAGTAAACCGACTTGTGTACTACCATCGAGTGAACAGTTTAAACACTACCTGTTGTAGTTCGTTTTCAAAGAACAGTTTATTGACATTTTGTTTCATATTACCATTCGCGGTATGAAGACCAATCCAATTACCATAAACGGCTACAACAGTAATTGGTGCGCCAGCGTGGTCTGAAATTTATCATTTCAAAGGATCTTACTCAATCAGATTAATCGTTTGAAAATAGAATGTGTACTTTCAAGGCGACATCATCGTCAAGTTGGAACTTGTTGTCAAAATGAATCTTAATCAACTGACCGTTACGAGATTCTCAAGGTCATCTATCAACCTTCACTTCGGGTTGTACAGGGACTGACTGCCTTCGTTATCATTTCGTGCGAGCTGATGCTGTATTCGCAGATCGAATTATTTTAGCTTCAAACGTACATCCACGGAGACGAGGCACATTGTTTTTTCCCGGCACACGCGAGCTAAGTATAACTTGTATCCGTTATACATTTTATTATTATTAGCTGTGCCTTAATTACTTATGTCCACCTTTATATTTTCCGTGTTATGTGTTATATGTTGTATATTCTTTGTGGGAGGTAGGGTTTGGAGACTCACGGAGGATACATCCCAGTTTCACACCAGGGCCTTCGTGACTGTTCTTTAGGAATTGTTTTGCAGACTTCCCTCAGTGGAATGTTCCTACGCGTGAGCGTAGAAGGATTCTAGGTCCACTGTGTCTGGTGGTCTGTGACACCTGACTGTTTAGCTGTTGCGTCAAGTTTTAATTGTTGTTTTCGTATTTATTTTTATTCGTAATTTAGTTTTATGATGAATTTTGTTTGTACTTTACGTCCGTCTCACCTTTCCTGTCATTTAGTTTTTTACAAAACCTATGTTTTTACACTGTGTTGTCAATTGTACTGTTAATTATCTGATCGTAGTTATCGTCGTATATTTTTACGATATTCTATTTTAGTTATACATTTTTATTTTTTTGATTTCTACGATTGTGTTCACCCGTCCAGTTTATCATGTCTTGTCGGTTATGTTTCTATTGTCTTTCTCGTTGTTCATTTCATGACATTTGATTACATAAATTTATTGATTAATAACATATTTAATAATTATATGATAACATTATACCGTTCTAAGGACAGGAACGAAGAACACTTGTTATAGTAACAAGGTTAACTAATTTATATTGATTAATTATCATTTTAAATATCTAGAGTACTGTGACTACTTATATAGAATAATGTATTCACTCGATTATTTCATTAAGCAAGCAAAAGCTTTGCAAATACCTGCTGAAGAGGTAAGACAATTCGCTATGTCAGAATATAAAGAGGCTCAAAGGTTGGAAGCTCAAAGATTGGAAGCTGAAAAGTTAAGATTGGAAAATTTGAAATTTGAGGCAGATCAAAAACGGATTGAGGCTGAGGAACAAGAGAAGAAGATGAAATTTGAAGCAGATCAAAAACGGATTGAGGCTGAGGAGAATGAGAAAAAAATGAGATTAACTGCTGAGGAGGATGAAAAGAAGAGGAAATTTATAGCTGAGGAAGAGGAGAAAAAAATGAGATTAGCCGCTGAATTAGAAGAGAAACGATTTCAGCGAGAGGCAGAACAGAAGCAAAAGGAGGCTGAAGAAAGACTTAAAATTGAAATGGAAGTTAAACAAAAGGAAATGGAAGACAGAAGATTAATAGCTCAACAAGCCGCTGAATTAGAAGAGAAACGATTGCAGCGAGAGACAGAACAGAAACAAAAGGAAATGGAACAGAAACAAAAAGAAATGGAAGAAAGAAGATTAATAGCTGAACAAAACACAAAACGACTTCAGCTTGAGATGGAAGAGAATGATAAAAAACGACAGCATGAACTGAAATTAGCAGAGTCAGAATATGAGAGACTTAGGTTAACTCAGGAAGCTAATTCTCAGAGAACTTTTGAAAGCCAAACTCCATCCAGACATGATCATTTTAAGGAAATTCACCTTAAATTACCTAAATTTAACCCCCCGTCGGATGACATAATATTCTTCCTGGATAGATATGAGGCCACTTGTATATCATATAACGTGGATAAAACAATGTATTGCACATATTTATCCAGGTTACTTACTGGGGATGCTTTAGCTGTTTATCATACCACCAGTATAAATGAGAAAAATGACTATAATGCGCTTAGAGCCGCACTTCTGAAGAAATTTCAAATGACAGAAGATGAATACCGTTTAAGATTTCGTACATTACTACCTCAATCAAGCAGAAATTTCAATGATTTTCTGTCACAAATACGACTAACACTAGAAAGATGGATTGAATTATCCAAAATTGAAAAGTCATATGAAGGTCTCTTCGATTTACTGATGCGCGATAAGGTACTATCGTCTGTAAATCCTACATTTCTCGCATTTTTACACGAAAGGAAACCTTTATCAATAAAAGACTTAGAAGAACATGCAAAAAATTTTTGTACTGCTCACCCAAACATGGATCTAAGTAATGCACAGATTAAGAATGAATTGCCTGTTGCTTTTGCAGCACAACAAAACAATTTTTCACGCAATCGTTCCTTTAGTGCTGACAGGTATGTCAATAAGGGAAATAATCACAATTTTAACAATGATAACTTTTACAAAGGGAAGCAATTTCAACAATCTGCTCCATTTACTGTTTCTTGGAACCAAGCTCACAGATCGCGAGATTTTGGTAACAATAATTTTTCAAATAATCAAGGACATTATAATAAACAAAACTGGAGATCAAGATCTCAGGGTCCGCAAAACAGACAAGGTTCTTGGAATAAAAATTTTAAAGAACAGCATAACTTTAATTATACAAATTATCGGACTCATCCGAATTTTAACTCTAGTAGAAACGACAATTATGGCAATTTTAATGCAAATAATCAAAATCGATCGCGTCTTAGAGATAGATCGTCAAGTAATACGGGTAGACATTCTAATGTCGCTTTAAGTGATACACAGGCTAACATTGAACAGGGTAAAGTAGCTGAAACTCACAATGCTATGTCTTGTTCTCTTGATTGTACCCAGGTGAAAGACTGTCCAGAATGCTCGACTCTTTTCCAGCCTAAGGCGATCACGACGCTGCGTTGCGGACATACCTTGCCTAGTCTACCTGCAGTCTGTACGGCCACTGCTGCGTCAGTACACCAGGGACAGGGCTCTCTTAAGTTTAACAAGGGATTTGTCAACAATATTTCATGCTCTCTCCTATTTGACTCAGGTTGCAGCACAGTGGGCGTCCGGACTTCGCTGATCAACCCAAGTTGTGCCACGGGCCGGGTTGTCAAGTGTGTGACGTTTGGTGGCACAATTGAAACATTTGCCACTGCTATTATTGATCTTAATACACCTTTCTTTTCAGGAAAGATCCAAGCATGTCTTCTTCCAAATCCAATATGTGATGTAATACTTGGTCGCATACATGGTATTAAAGAGTGTACACCTCAGCAAATTGCTGAATGGGAAAAGCGACATATTCAAACTGCAAATGCAGTAGTGACTAGAGCGCAAGCTACTAATATGTCGCATGATACGCCTATTGAACCTACAGTTCATACCACTTGTGATGATGATGCTCCTATTTCACGGGAGTTGTTTGCAACATTGCAAAAGAATGATGATTCATTAAAAAAATTTTTTCAGTATGTTAACAAAAAGAATACAAGCAACAAACTTGCAAAATCTAGACATGAATTTATACTTAAAAATGGGATTTTGGTTAGAGTTATACGGGAGAAGGATTCATCCTTATGTTATCAGATCTTAGTCCCATCCTCTATGAGATCTCGTATATTACGACATGCGCATGACTCGCAATGTGCGGGCCATATGGGTTTTTCGCGTACCAAATCTAGAGTGCTTTCGGCATTCTACTGGCCAGGCGTTCATAGGGACATCACTCTCTATTGTCGGTCCTGTGTGATATGTCAGGAAGTTAAGGTACGGGGTCCATTTCATGCGGCTCCTATTCAAGCTGCGGACATCCCGATTAGACCATTTGATAAAATGGCTATAGACATTATTGGTCCTATGCTTCCATCTGCTAGAGGGCATACGCATATTCTTACGTGCATTGATATGTGCACTCGTTGGCCTGAGGCCATCCCTCTCAAGAACACTTCATCTGCCAGTGTAGCAGAGGCATTGATGTTAATCTTCTCACGCATTGGTTTTCCACGGAAAATCTTGTCGGATCATGGGGTTCAGTTCATTTCTGAATCCATGTCTCAAGTTATGAAAACATTAGGTATAGATAGATCTCTAAGTTCTATTTATCATCCGATGTCAAATGGGTTAATTGAGCGTCTCAATAGGACACTCAAGCAGTTGTTGGGTAAGATGACCCAAGACCATCCCCAAGACTGGGATCGGGTCATACCCGCTGCTCTGTTTGCGTATCGCGAGGTACAAAATCAAGCAACGGGGTTTTCTCCATTCCAGCTAGTTTTCGGCATGCAACCACGCGGTCCGATGTCGTTAATCCACGACTTATTGGTTGACGAGAATATTGAAGAGGAAACTCAATCCTCTTATGAGTATGTGATCTCTCTGAGAAAGAGAATCATAGATGCGTGTAGACTAGCTACTGCATCATCCGAACAAGCCAAAGAAAAAGCTCGTCTATTTGCAAACAAATATAGACGTCTTCGCCAGCTTATTCCTGGTGACGAAGCTTTTGTATTACTCCCTGCGCATAACAATCGTCTTTTAATTACCTGGAGAGGTCCTTTCAGGATCATCTCAAGAATATCCGATGTCGACTACATCGTTGATGTTAATGGTAAACATAAAACCTTCCACATTAACATGTTGAAGGAGTATTACTCACGTCCTGATTATCTACAGTCAGTGTTCCAGGCAACTGACGATCCTACACCTCCTATTCAACACTATTCTAGTTTGTCAGTCATCCAAGAAGAAGAATCTTCTTTTGATGATGTACAACTACCAATACCAGTTGTACCACTCCATTCCACTGAGAAATGGAATGATGTTACAATCTCATCTACTATTTCTGCTGATCAACGTCAGCAAGTCTCTAATATTCTACATTCGTATGAGGATGTCCTCACTGACATCCCAGGTCATACGTCAGTCATCCAACATGATATTATTCTGACTGACGATACGCCTATTCGAGTTCGCCCATATCCTATCCCTTTACACTTTCGTGATAAGGTTGATAAGGAATTGGATGAGATGCTCCAATTAAATATAATTGAACCATCTTAATCACCATATTCTTCTTCTATGGTAATCATTAGGAAGAAGGACAATAATATACGTCTTTGCGTAGATTACAGGAAATTAAACAAAGTTACAAAATTCGATGCGGAACCGTTACCTCTTTTAGACGACTTATTGGAGAAATTATCTCATGCCACATTCTTTTCGAAATTTGACCTTTCAAAGGGTTATTGGCAAGTGCCACTCACTACTAAAGCAAAGCCATTTACCGCTTTCTCGACGCCACGGGGTCTTTTTCAATGGAATTTTATGCCATTCGGATTAATGAATGCGCCAGCTACCTTTGTACGCATGATGCGTCGCATATTGTCTCATCGTCCCGATGTCATTACTTATATAGATGACATCTGTCTTTTTCAGTGACTCTTGGGATGAACATATTCAGGGTTTAAAATCTTTACTTTCTACCTTACGGGATTATAACTTAACAGCGAAACCTTCAAAGGCTTTTGTCGGTTTTCATGACATCTCCTTTCTTGGTCACCGTATAGGTCGCGGTTTAATGTATACAGAAGACAGTAACGTCTCTAAAATTTTAAACATCTCAGCACCTAAGACAAAAAAACAAGTGAGATCGCTCTTAGGACTAATACAGTTCTATTCTAAATTCATCCCTCATTTGTCTACTATAACTGCACCTTTTTCTTCGTTACTTAAAAAAGGCACATCTAATGTAATAAAGTGGTCGCAGGATCACCAAGCGGCTTTAGACTATATAAAACAATTTTTTTCAAATAAGCCTTTTTTAAGGTTGCCTAACAAAGATCTCACCTTTGTTCTTCGCAGTGATGCTTCTTCCTACGCTATTGCGGCAGTTTTGATGCAGGAATACGGAGGCACCTTATTTCCGGTTATGTACGTATCCAGAAAGCTTACGACGAGCGAGATGAAATATTCTGTTCTGGATAAAGAGCTCCTCGCTCTTGTTTGGGCAATCACAAAACTGGATCGTTATCTCCTCGGATCACACTTTGTGGTGGAATCCGACCAGAAAGCCCTTACAGCACTGAACACAGGGAACGTTAAGTCATCAAAGTCAGCGCGTTACGCTATAGCACTTCAACCGTTCCATTTTGAGATACGAGCTATTCCTGGAGTACAGAATGTGTTCGCAGACTGTCTGTCAAGATGCCCTAGTGAACGTGTTGAAACTAAACCACTTCCAGATGGTGAAACATCCTCACCGATACATGAATAACTATGTACAGTGTCATTGATTGTACATCTGTAAAGACTATGTATAGATCTGCATTATTCGTACAAGTATAACTTCCAGGATATACTTACTTCTGGATTATAACATGACTTTTTGTGTAGTAACGTTTTGTTAGAACGGGAACATTGGTACTACAGTAACTTTTTTATTACTATGGAAACATTGTTAAAAGCAACAAATAGACATTCATTATCGTTATGGAACATATTACACTACATATCGTGTTCGTAAACGTATTTCGGGCATGGAACATTGAGAACATATTCTTGTCGATTCTAAACAGTTCTAAACGAATATTCACAATGATTGAAATTAGAATTACTTAAAATAAATTAGTAGTTATTTATTTGTGTGTAATTAAGTACTAGAATTAGAATAATTCAATT
This sequence comes from Oreohelix idahoensis, assembly GCA_024509875.1. NCBI lineage: Eukaryota > Metazoa > Mollusca > Gastropoda > Stylommatophora > Oreohelicidae > Oreohelix > Oreohelix idahoensis. The sequence goes on from JAMPIV010000770.1 coordinate 1,113,101, forward strand.
TAATCGATTTGATTGATTATAAATCACACATCTACTAACTTTATTAGTGTCTCGCAATACGTGTATTCACGTATCCCACTACATGATATCTCACTTTTAGATAACTAGTCAAACTTACTAGTGTTAGAAAATAGTAAGTGTGTTGCTTCTTAAAGTGTTTAATTATGCTTTGTTTCATTTTGCATGTTGTATTTTAAAATTTTCTGTTTTATTGATTCTCTTATCATTGATTATCATCAGCTTTGCTGTTCATTTTCATTTGAAATCACATATTTCGATTTTTTTTTTTTTTTTGAAAACTTAGTTGAATTTTATTATCATCTTTATTTTATGTTTTTTTTTTTTTTTTTTCATTTTCAACTTGTTTTTACTTCGAGTATTACCACATCGTTCCAAAGGTCGATGGTGGATGTGTGCTTTAATGCATACTATCATTTAGTTACATTGATTTCGTTTCATATTCTTTTCTTATAAATAATATAACTTAGTTCATTTCATATCTTGTTGTAGTATTGACTCACCTCTCTCGGGTACTTATTTCAAAAAAATTAATAGAATTAATTTTTTTAAAGGGAGGTGATAAGGGAGCTGTTACGTACATTTATTACCTAAGGGGGTAGTCTTCGGTCCTGCCAAATGTACGCACCAGTTTCATATAGTTATATTATTTGTGCGTTCGACTGATTCACGCACTGACGTGCACAAGGCAATGTGAGTTGCTTTGGAACGCACGGGTAACCTAGTTTGGGGATTGTGACGTCATGTTTTGAACGGGGCAGTGCGGACTTTGTTATGTCCGAGATATATATATTATTGGAATTTTCTGGCAGTTTTGTATAAGCCAGTATGTTATATTGATTCAATTGGTATTCTTGACGAAGCCAATGATGGAAGGATCATGTAAGTGTCGCCCCGGTTATATTTGTATATTTATTGCCGTAAACTAAAGTATCAGGCCGCTCCCAGTTGTAGTCTAGCGGGAAGTCATCTTAGCATGTAATTCCTAGAATGGACAGACGGAGTCGGTGGTCATATTATATTACCGTAGAGGAATAATACCTACGTGTAAACCAGTTTATTTATTCGTATGCTTCATATTTTGTATGCCGTACATTCTTCTATGCCAAAGTCGTGGCATGGATGTAAAGAGAGGTTAGCCGATTCAGAACTCGAACCTGAATAGATTGTTGTGGATGTTTATAAGACTTAATTCTTGAAGAATCACTAAGAAATCTGAGAGTATGATCAGTAACTTCAAAGTATGACATTTTGTACCTATAATCTGTAACTATGATCGTCTCATTCCTTCGTATGTGCCATGTTGAATAAACTATATGTACAGTAAACCGACTTGTGTACTACCATCGAGTGAACAGTTTAAACACTACCTGTTGTAGTTCGTTTTCAAAGAACAGTTTATTGACATTTTGTTTCATATTACCATTCGCGGTATGAAGACCAATCCAATTACCATAAACGGCTACAACAATGATGATTATTGCAAATGTAATATTACTTTTATAATGATAAATGCCTTATAATGCTTAAAGTAAATGCGAGGATGAAAGGATATAGTATACATGATGAGAGAGAGAGGAAGGTCAGAATGTCAGACGGGCCTCCGTGCCCAATTCTTAACCCTTTGAAAATAAAGTTTGTTCGTTCGATATGCAGACTGCATTTGATGATGCATGCTCATCGTTAAATTTAGGACATTTGCTCCATCTGTCCATGGAATGGACCTAATGTAAACTGGGCTTTTCATGACAAAATTAATGCGCTACTGAACCAGAACTATGGCATAGAACTAATGTTGGAAGCAGTGGGATGCACAAAGTTCATGGTGCCACAACTGAATATATGTTCATTGATTTTTTTTCAAACTTTTTTCCCCCGACACTGCCATAGATCTGACCACTGACGAAGTGAATAGGTATGGAGAAAATCACCTCGCTCTGCACACAGGCAGAAATATATTTCAAGAACTAACTGCCACAAAGTGGGGATTCAAACTATCTGCTCTCACTAATGCTAAAACATAATACTGCATGAAATTGAAAATTGATACTGGTAAGGAAAATTATAAAGATTGTGTTGTGGCAACTTTCAGGTTTGTGAAAGATCTTCTTGATGGATAGGCAACAAGGGACATATTCTCTTCTGAGGTAGTTTTTATTCAGCCTTCAGCTTTATTTCAAGACATGAAAGAAATTCAGATTGGTGCATTTGGAACAGTAGCTGAAAATAGGAAGCATTTTCCTGAAGCACTGAAGAAAAAGCAACTCAAATTGAAAAAGGCAAATCATCCTGTGTTTGGTGCGACACAAGATAAGGCATGATACCTGGCATGATACGAAAAGATTTAACCTTATATCTACTGTTCACTCCAATGATAATATAAACAAGACAGTTAGAAAGACAAATTCTTTAGGGCAGAAGAATTCAGAAGCCAGTGCTTGCAGAAAAATACAGCAAAAGTATGGGAGGTGTTGACCACTCAGGCCAACTAGGTGCAAGCTACCCCTACCCACACAGATCCTATTTTATATCATTTCTTAGTTGAAACTGCCCTGGTCAATGGGCACATAACCTACAACACTGCCAACTCTACAAAAAAGGTCAAAGCAAAGATCAGGATGTCAGTCTGACTCTTATTGAACCTGCTATTCTTCGACACAATGTGACACCTTCAAAACCACAGGTCACAACAACACGACTTATTGAGCACCACTTCATTGAAAAATAGGAAAGGGCAAGGTACAAACCAGACTGTAAAGTGTGTAAGGCTGCAGGGAACAGAAGCCAGACTTGCATGTACTGCCCAGATTGCAGTGTACCTCTATGCCTGATACTCTGCTTCAAGTTATACCACACAGTCGAGGATTATCAACAATCCAGACAAAGACTCTTGCAGAGGCCTACAGCTACAACTTCAACCCCAGTTAATGAAGGAAGCAGCTCAGACTCCAACTAGAGGTACTTAACTACTCAAACATTCACAAACACCCATTGTCAGATGCCACAGATGCAGAATAATTCAAAAAAGACAAATTCAAAAATTAAATTTATTTTTGCATTTTATTCACAATTTTTGTTAGCCTGTTATGTTGAAATACGTGGTTAATTGTTAAATCAGTACATCAATCAAGCTTATTTTATTCATTGCCATCCATGTCCCTAACATTTTATCACACTGACATTGAACAAATTCACTATAAAGTGGAAAAAGATCATGGTTTTAAAACATCTCCTGAAATTTCTATAATTAGTCACACAAATTCAAGACGGCCGCCGTGATCATGTGACCAATTTGCATAAAATATGTTTTTTCGGATGTGGCAACCATTCATAATGGTGCTCTGAAAATGTCAAAGGCCCATGTCTGTTTTTCAATTTAACCAGTTATTTTTAAAGAAATCTGCAAACACCCTTGGTAGTGGGAGACAGTAATGCTCAGGATTGCTGGTCAGCAAAGTGATAATTATATCTGAGAAAATTAGATGAGGAAAATATTAGAGTTTCCCATCCTTGAAAATCACATGCTTGGACCTGGAAAAACCCTGGAAAATGCTTGAAGAAATTTGCTATGAACCCTGTTATATGAGTGCCATAGTTACACTCTGTGGTTCCTATCTTTAACTTGTTGAATAGATGGTATCCCAATCTGTTGTGGTCTGTGCAAAGTTTACCACTTGTTCACTTCTGCTGAGCTGGTAATACACATCATTTTTAATGTGGCAATGTTCTGCTTCCTGCTTGCTCCTGTATCTGTGCTTGATAAAACTCTTGGCCTCTTCATAAATTATGCTTGTGTCAAGTTGAGGTAGCTTTCCCTCTTCCTTTGCCAATCTGTCAGCCTCTTCATTTCCGGGGATGTTGCAGTGAGAAAGGATCCACTGTATCACAACTCTTTTGAATTGCTGACACAGTTTGTGAAGTGTTACTCTTAGGTCATCCAGGTCTGCATTATTTTGATTCTTCAGCATTGCAATCACTGACAGCGCATCTGAGAAGATAGCTATTTGTCTCTCTGAGCTTTCTTCTGTCATTAGGACTTCTGCAGTTTTTAAGACCTCTGCCTGTGCTCTGAAGTTACTCGAGAATTTTCCTGTTGTGACTGACACCTTTTTTTGTGTGCCATTGCTTAAGCTCCAAAGTACTCCTCCAAGCATCTTCTGTTGCATTTATTGCTTGATCCATTGTCTATGCATTGGATCCAGGTTTTTCTTGGGTAATGTTTCACTCTATGTAACAGTTTGACGTTAAAGACTCTCTTTCTGTTCCAGAAAATGAATGTTCATTTGCAGCTCTCAATACCTGAAATGTTTTCTACAATTTCAAGGTAAACGCTGTTGTTTCCAAAAAATGGTCCACCACTGACTGTGCAGTGCTAGCCATGGGGAATGCTTTTTCTGATTGTCCTTTCAAACGCAAAGAAGACTCATTACGTGAAGAATTTTCGAATTTGCCAATGTCAAATTCCCTCTATAATTTATAGTAAGGTCACAAAACAACTGCTCTTAAGAATTTTTTGATGAAAGTATTTGAAAGCCTCATCTGTTTTCTCCATTGCCTTGACAAAGTTTTTACATGAGATCCAGCTTAATGTGCAAGGGTGAACACACAAAGGAAGAAGAGGGTCATTGCTAAAGAGTTTTCAACAAGTGCTGACAAGTACCTCATGAGGAATTTATGAAGCACAGATGCAATGAAAACTGTGTTTTAATGGACTTTGCGTAATGGTCATTCATTGCAGCCTATGGGCGACTCATTGTTAATAAAACCATGTTATGGTGGGTCGTATGAATTGTCAACTCAAATGTCAAAGCACTCCTATCGTGTGGCTCTGAAACCTGGAGAACAAGAAAAACTGTCAACTAACTGTAGCGAAAGGTTTTCCTATTATGATAATAGTGGTAGAGCAGAAGTAGAATCTCTCGCCAGAAAGTATGAAGTTCCAGTGCCCGAGAAGTACACTGGTATCACAAGTGAGTTACAGCTGTGAATACTCTGAGCTGGACAATAGATTTAGGCTTCAGAAGTATAAGTTGCTACTTTCGCTATCGTAACCTTATGTGATAATATAATTAAATTTGAAAAGGTAACTCAAAATTTAACAGTTAAAACTCCCGCATCTGAGAAATGAACTAAACAAGGTAGCTGCCAAAAAGAGAACCATACTTCAGTGGGTACCATCTCATTGTGGTGTACCCGGAAATGAAAATGCAGATAAACTTGCAAAAAAGGGAGGAGAATGTGAACAAGAAGATAATGAAGTCACATACTTTGAGAAAAAGAGAGCTATCCAGACTATCAGAAGAGAACAGAACCAACCCAAAGACGACTATCACACTCTCGTCCGGCAGGGACAGATAACTATTTTTCGCCTCAGGACAGGGCATAACAAACTGAAGAAACACATGCACAAGCTACGATTGTCTGCTTCACCACTGTGCACATGTGGATTAAACGAACAAACTGCTGAGCATGTTCTACAGGATTGTCCTCTGTATGACCAGTTAAGAAAGATATACTGGCCCAATGACTCAACACTAAACTCAAAGCTATATGGAGCTAAAGAGGAACTTCAAACAACAGTCGAATTCATCATGAGAACTCGTCTGACGGTGTAAACATCAAAGATGCGATCGCAAGAAGAAGTAGAACAGTTAAAAATTTAACAAGTCAAATGAGTACAATTATCCAATTTATTATGTACATCTATATATTCTTGTAATGATAAATGGGTGTTGGAAGATGGTAAAATGTATGATTATTTACAGTTACAAATTAAAATAACTAATAGAAAAAGTCTTGGATTTATCTTCCACTGAATTTACAATAAAAGGATTGTCACATTATCTCTTGCCATCTAGTTGTCATCATTAGACAGTCGTTTAGAAACTGCTCACAGGATTTGTTGGATGGATACAAAGAAACTCAATTTAGCCCCGTCTGCTCGAGGTTCCTCCGACACACTGGAGTACGGAAGACTTTCCTTCAGCCCGCCCTATAACTACGGGGGACTAAGGTGTTGAAGTTTGGTTGACCTCTAGGCTTCAGTGAGCTGGATCAACTTCTTCAAGTCTTTAGTTTCTCGATCAGGAATGATCGTAAACATTGATCATAAAAACCTGGAACAAGAAGTAATAGGTGGCCATGTTGTTCCAACAATCTCACCACCAACTACTGTTCATGATGCGACCATGTCTTCAGTGTTTGTATATAAATGAATGAATCATGGTAGTATGTTACAGAGATAGCATGATAAGATAATGTATACTGTGCAGAATTAACAAATTACATGAATAAATCATAGGTTATGATACATGGGTACGATATAACCTTTGCCTTCCACTTATGGATGTCAAGTCACTTATGTACTTGCTGGTATGTCGTAAGCTTCCAGGCAAGAACTAGCCATGATATATGTGGCTAACCAATTAATGGTTATGCTTTCTGACAATGCCGGTGAAGGTTATCTCTGGTTAGCGTCATTCTCTTTTTTATTATATCTGATACAATCAATCAGAAATAAAATCTGAAATAAAATGATATTATTCATACATATATCTTTAATAAACTTACATACCCTCTTAGGATCTATAAGCTCACGGTGAGATTGTTTTGGTTGAAGTTAATCTGCCCTGCATGCAGCGTGAAAAAATAACTTTTCTTGCAGATACTGTCTTCCAGTTTCTCACTTTGGCTTCTGGATTTGGTGTGTGTGATTTTCAACGCGTCTCTCTGTCCTTATATTTCAGTCTCTCGCGCGTACGAGAAAGCACCTCTAAAAGTCCCAAAAGATTTTCGTTTCATCTCCTGGTTTGAGGCTATTTGAAGCAATCTGTGTTTTTCCTGTACTTGTTTTTTTTCTTCTGTTCACTACACACTTATATTCTTCCGTCCTTTCTATGTATCATTTCCTTTTCCCCATATGAGGCTTTCATTACATATAAGTTTTATACAAATCCGTTGAGGCTTGTTAGTGTAATAAATTTTTAAAGATTATTAGCTAACTTTTAGCCGATGTGATGAAGGTGAAAAATATTAATTATCTTTAAAACTATTTATATTTGAATAATATCCTTTTGGATATAATTCCTAGTCTATCTCCTTTGTTGAATTATTTTTATTTTATATTATTCCAACCGGGCGTTCTCCGGTAGTTAATAATTTAATGTCCAATAAATGCAAACTTTGAAAGTCCGCCATTCATTCTTATTAGCTATTTCATCATTCTTCGGTAATACTGTATGGCTTTTAACCGTAATTCACATTTCCCGTCTACTACAAACTTCAAAGAAAGACCGCCGCGCTGACCTTGCGCTGGTGTGTGTGTGTGGGAGTCGCGCTACACATTTTTTTTCACAACAAAGCAAGAGGAACCAAATTTCGCTACACTAACAATTTACAGGTTTTCATGAATGGAAGCTTGTGATGGTAGCTTGTGCAGATTAGAAGGATTAACATTATATGGCAAGTTCACCAACATGGAACCGATGGACAGGACCAGACAAGTACCACTGGAACAAGAGGTGAAGAAAAGATGTTGGCCTTAGATAGGACATCCATTGAGGAAACTAGCTGATAGCATTACAGGTGGTTATTATTTTTATTGCTTCTGAGCAGTAGAATTATTACAATGCAGAATGTCTATGGTAAACTACTAGAAAAGATAGTAGCAGGAAAAATAATGAATCACCTCGAAAATGCACAGATCCTAACTGATGCTCTCGGCAGCTATAGGCCCATGAAAGTAACGTGGGGTAACGCCGGAACTTTTGCTTATGATGTATATGAGGGGTTCCAGGATAAGCGAGAAATGGTTGCGGTAGCAATTGACCTAGAGGATGCTTATAACAGTGTGAACTTTGCAACATTAATAAACTGTGTAATGGCTTGCGGTGTTAACCCTTGGCTTACAAGATGGATAGCAGCTGCCTTAACTGACAGGTCAGTGGCATTTCGTTTGGGAACATGGACATCAGATCCAATGCTCATTTGCCCTGGACTACCCCAGGGTTCTCCACTATCACCAGTGCTTTGTAATATCTATACAGCAAAAGTAGCCACCATTCAACCAACTGGGTTGGGACGAACATTGACATTTGCTGATGATATACTCATTTACAGAACTGGCTCTGACCGACAAGAAATGGTTAATAGCATACATGGGACACTACAGGAGGTGTCTAAATGGTGCGAGGAAACTGGCTCCAAAGTCAATCCCAACAAGGCCTGCGTGATGTGGTGCTTCTTGAACAACTCCATTGTGAAAGCAGACCTCCCAGATATTACTCTCAATGGACAGAGGATTGAAAGGCAAGAAAAGCTGAAATACCTCGGAGTTACAGGCTCTCTTATAAGTACCATGTTGAGCAAATCACACAAAAATGCAGGAGAGGTCTAGCGGCCCTGAAAATAATGGCCGCGGCACGTCTGGAGCAGAGATTACTATTTCTTTTTTATCAACAGCTAGTCATATCGGTCATTGAGTATGGGCTGGGAATACTCACACTGTCAGTAACACAATGTGAACGACTAGAACGCATTCAGAATGAAGGGATGCGCATAGTCTTGGGCTGTACGCGAGATACCCCCATTGTGACAATGAGGTATATGCTTGGAGTGCTGTCGATTAAATCCAGATATGCGATGGCCCAAGCAAAAGCCTATATGCGAGTATCCACAGATAAACGGCACCAACTGCATGGTAACATAGCTGACATTAAGGGAGTAAGAATAAAGAGAGGAATGTCATGGATGGCACAGGCAGAGACAATGATCAAACAGGTGGCCACAGTCGACAATATATTCAAGGGGGAAGAGTGGAGTATGTCAGATGAGAACTGGATTAACTACCAGCATGTCATCATCAGCCTTGGCAGAGAGTGTAGAAATTGGGGGAATGGAAAAGCAGAATTGGAAATTAAGCATCTGATACATGATCATTCCAGCGATGATGATGCCGTTGTGTATACAGATGGGTCTGTGCTCCTGTTGAGAGCACATCATGGGGCAGGGCAATCCTGATAAAGTTATATTTATTCCTTACCAAAACGCATAAAATTTGAATTAGTAGCTATGACAAAGGGGGGTATCTAGTGTTGAGGATTGTTGCATGGTTTATGAGCATTTTGGTTTTATCTTGATTTGAATGGTCGCACCATGCAACACCTCAACTAACTAGACTTCAAAGGGTTTGCGTAAAACGTTGGATGACGCGTTAGGCCTAGAAACGAGAGAGTATTGATGTAGCCTTTGGGCTAATAGCAGTGTTTAGATAATGTGTGGCAGAGTCCACTAACATATGTTGAGTCTTAACTCATATATTCAACCGTCAGTGTGCAGGCTTCCTAGTTAATGGAATAAGTAATAAATAAGGACTTTTGAGTCCCGAGTATATGTGAAGGCGTTGATATTAAAACGCAGATCTACACGCGATATTCTAGATGGAACGCGGTGTATTATAAAACACGCTATTGAAGGCAATAATGTTAAATTGTGGCGTGGACAGCCAAACTGTGAATAATTGATTTAGCCTGTAATTTATGAAATAGACAAGATGTCTTAATATAAATATAAAGCCAACGATTATGCATAATATGTGATGTGATAATGTCAAGATAGTTCGAATAGAATAGTATTCAACTGAAATGTATGAACATAGAAAATTAGACAAGGGTCGACGGTTGATATGACCGCTCAGGGTCAAATAGTTAAGAATGTATGAGACTGTGATGTCATTCCGTATTTTGAAATGGGAACCAAGTATTTCATTCATGTTTCCATAATGTGATATGTCTTCAGATATTAAATGGGAAAATGTCATCTTCAGAAGACTTTGTGTTAATTGCCAAGTTTGATGAGATCCACTACAAGAAGTTTTCATGGTTCTGTTAGTTCGTTCAATAGATGAAACAAAACGTCACAAATGAAGTGAATACTTAAGAAGAGAGATAAACATTCGTTCATACGATATAGATGAAAAACATTAACGAACCCACATGTTACGGCAACATTTAATAGACATAATCAAAGTCAGAACAAATCCAAAAATTATTACGATATAATATATAAAAGTCCGTAACATCTAAGGATGACGAAGAGAGATTGTGTCCACGCCTTACAGCGTACAGACGTGTCAGAATATGTGGCCAAGTCCACTTAAAGTGTAGCATAGTCTACTTCTATGTGTATTTCATGAGTCTGGATTTGACTCTAAGTAAGTGTATTACTCGCTGAGTTAATTTTGCCGAAATGGCTATGATTATAAAGAGAGATGATTTCTCAAGAAATTCAAGATGTTTCCAAGGTCAGTAGCACCTATATGAATATATGCAGAATATTACGAAGTGATGGAACAGTTTATTAGGTCGAAAATGATCAAAACGAGAAGAAATTAATGCACACATAAATATATGTGCAAGAAAGGCACATGATATAAATTACTACGTGTATCGTAAAAGAACAATGTAATGGGTCGAGAATGACCACAACCAGAAGAGAGTAGTGGACACAGAAGAAAATTATGTATAAGAAATATACAGGAACAATGGTATTACAAGTATCGTTAAAGTTATAGAAATAGCAAAAGTGTGTAGAAAGGATATATATAAATATAAGAAGTTGATTCGTACTACTGAGTGTCTAATAGTAAGTTCATTGGAGTATGCTGTGATTCATGACAGTTATATGTGTGGAATAAAAGAAAGTCTTTTAAACAATATCGTTGAAGAATCTATATAAGATTTCAGATTCATCATTTGTATTCGTTATATCAAGTTGAGAGTTCTTCACAGTAATAGACATGAATACATATCAAAATACAAACAATTATATTGGAATGGCTAAGCCAGATTTAAACAGGAAAGTTGGAAAGAAACACTCAAACACGCACGAATAGTAATTCAAAGGTAATATTTATTCATTGAGCCAATATTTGATCAGAACGAGAAATTGAGAATAATCCTAGACATTAAAAGAGAAATATAAATCTGGTTCTTAACAGCTCCGTGGTGAGAAATCCGGTAACACCCTTACAACCAAACCCAACAACCAAGACAACTCAACATGAAGCGCAAGTAAACAATTAGAACCAAACCCAACAACCAAGACAACTCAACATGAAGCACAAGTAAACAATACCCAACAACCAAGACAACTCAACATGAAGCACAAGTAAACAACACCCAACAACCAAGACAACTCAACATGAAGCACACGTAAACAACTCCCATACAAAAATGTAACTTGATATCCACCTCTCCCTTCAAGAAGAAAATGAAGATTTTCACTCAGAGGGTGGTGAACATCATTACAATTGGCAAAGAAATCATTCAGTAGTATACAAACTTAAATAAATGGGAATTAGGAAACTCAAAATCCAATATAGCATAAACAGTGTGCGTAAATCACACATATTACCACCATACATTACATCATAGAATGTGCTGTAGATGACCGTTACAATAAGAAATCGTACGCCAATCTACGGCAGATACAGAAATAAGCAGCATTACCAAAAATTGTCTTGGTGCACTAACATCAGGTGACAGCACAGTCAAATTTTGGTTGTAAGCAATAATGTCCAGTAGGATGATACACTGAAACACACATTTGTGACCAGAACAAAATCCTACAACCTCTCCCTTTAGCAGATTTTCCTTCAGTAATTGAACCTTTCAAAACTTTTCCCAACACACTTTTTCTAGCCAATCCACAATTCTCATTTTATCACATGACATAGCTGGTCACTCAACCACTCAAGAAAACTATACTCATAATATTAATACGAGTACAAATATGTTCACTTACAGATGCCACCCAACACTCCAAATCTATCTCCACTGATCTCGCACATTTTAAAACAAACCCAAGAACCAAGACAAGCTGCACACTGAGTACATCCATGACAACACTCACAAAAACTTGTCTTGATAATTGCATTAGGAAGATGATTGCATTAACATTTTTATGTTGCTATTTGTTGCTCATTATTTCTAATTTCTTACTGAGATTTAACATTTATTTGTACACTTTTTGCAGTCTGCTGTGACAATAAATATAACAGTAAAGTGCACTGGACCAGAAGTAGAGAAGACAGAGCCTGTTGATCTTGGTTTACCTCTTGTAGCACAGCTGCAGTTATGGAAAGAGAGACATGATCTTAATTCTCAAAGAAAGGCTGAAGAAGTGGATGAGGGTCAAGAAGTTAAGGATGTTGCAGAAGATTTCCAAGATCTAAATTGTCGGTAGTTTTCTCTATGAGCTGATCGTATATTGTTTGTTTGTTCTTCAAACTTTTGATGTACAGAATATGGTGAAACAGTCTTAATATGAGAACTCATTTATGACCTGGAATTAAAGTGAGAGAAGTATGCTTCTTGTCAGATGTGAACATTCATTTTTAAGTGATGCCTATGTCTGTGTATATTAATGTTTTGCTTAACTCTTCTTCATTGTGTTTCTGGATTGCTATTTTTCATTGTATGATGTTGTCTGTGCCATGTACACTGATTCCTCAGTTCAGAGTGTTTTCCACACTGCTGATGGGACACCTGCAATATTCTATCATAAGTGTTAAGTGATCTTACTTACCACATAGTTGGCTGTCTAAGCAGACCTAACATGAACAGTTAGGCAAGCATGCTGAAGTCTACAGATGCCTGCACATATGAGTATTATACAAGACCAACTCTCACACATTTTACTTTATGTCTGGTCTCTACAGCCCAATGACAGAGTGATAGGCTAACCAACTAATTGCCAAAGCAATACAGTTTAGACTGTGAGGTAGCACTCCAATCCCTAATGCCCTACTACCATGGACAGCCGTGATTTGTTTTATTCCCCACACGATTTATGGTAGCTCAGATTGTATTAGGCCACTGAACCTCTCTGTTGCTGTGGATGTCTGTTTGAGGTATTTCAGAAATTTCATTGAAACCGTGTTGTGCTGAGGAGACTGGGAAAGGAAGGTTTGTGTGCTTAATGTAACCTGATTGAAAGCCTCTGCTCCACAGGGAGCTAAAGGGTAATGATGACAGTGAGAGTCATGTTTTATGAACTAATCAGATAAGCTTGCTTACCTCTTATTGTCAGTTGTTTTTGTTATTTAGGTTGATTCCATGATCAGTTGTAGTGAGAACCATATGATGGTAATGTTGCACTTTTCAAAGCAGGGTCCTTCAGTAGATTTTGATACTATCTGAGTGATCTGGCACTTAGCATGAAGAACAGTGTATACATCATTACATGGCTTATAATTCATGACAGCACTAATGTTCAAAATTTCTTTGAACACATTTAACTCATGATCATAGGGGGTCGGAGTGGCTAAGAGGTATGGCGCCCGCCTCGAATTCTAGAGGTATCGGGTTCGATTCCCAGTTGAGGGAATATAATTTATGGAAATTTTTTTCAGAACCATTGGTCCTAATGATGTCATACTCCCCCCTGGTCTCCTGGGTAGTGAGATTGGATGTGTAGCCTTCTCGGATAAGGGCAAAAAAATAGGAGGTCCCTTGTGCAAGTTGCGCATGTTAAAAATCCCACGGCAGTTGGAAATCATAAAGAGTAGACTGTTCTTAAGTCTTCTATCATTTACTGGACACAGTATCAATGTCTTTGTCTTGTGTGGACTGACATGTACTGTTGAATAGGGGAACAACAGAAGTGATTGCGTCATTAATAGGCTGAGGTGCCCATTGTAAACTTCCGGTGTTGTCTTGTGTTTCGCACTAATGACCAGGTCAGTAAAGCATCTTTTTTTGGGGATGCCTAGCTGGCCGGGAGGATAGTGTGATTCGCTTGTATGGCTAGGCGGTGTTGTCGTACGAAAGGTACAGGGTTCGAAACCCTGGGTAAGCCACGCGCGTCTGTTGTTTTTCTGTTGTCTGGTGTTCTACTTCTTTATTTCTTACGAGCACCTGAAAACATACCTTTATGTTTGTCTAATATTTATTATAACACATTCATAAGTTTGGTTTTTTTTTCTCAGTAATATGTTTTTGCTATGTTTGTTTCATGTGATTTGAAGTTATTTCTGTGATACACTCGTTTGTTTGTCTAGACTGATGTGTAATGTGACAAACTTGTTAAATACGAGCAGTGATTCCTATTCTTGTTAAATTTTTTGCTGTGTCTAAGTACTGTCACCATTTGGCCTGAGAAATGAGCTGATTTTGAATGTTTTTTTTTTTTTAATGCAACATGCTGATTTTGGTACTGTTGTCCAGTGGGAACTCATTTTCCAATGCCTGCTCAAGATAGTGATCTGGTGGAAACAGTTACCCAATTTAAAAACCATGTATTTGCATGACTGTAGATACTGTTATTCTTGACAGATTACCTCACTCTGCAGTGTCTTGCGATTTTTTGTCCTGCCTAGCTTTGAAGTATCACCTAAAAAAGTGTTGAGTAATGATGACTTAGTGACCATTCTTAAATAAGGTTTCTGTAACAAAAGGCATGATGTGCTATCATGGTTGCAGTGCTAGTGAAATGCATCGAGTTTTGTTAAATCATGAAATGATCAACAGCTGCATAGCCCCTGCTTTTTTATTACACCACAGGTTGGAAATTGGCTAATTGTTTCTGCTGGACCGTGTACATTAGTATTTTATACTGTATATTTGTAATGTTATTTTAGAAAAAACTTACTTACTTACTTAGTCGTTCCCCTTCTACCGTGAGGTGTAGAGGTTTAGAAGAGAGAGCGCCAGACTATCATTTTAGAAAAAACAACAAAAACAATTTCATTCCACCTTTTCTGTGCACTTATTAAACTTATTAATCATTATCATGGTAATACGTCATTTGATATTTCTTTGTTCTCTTATTAATTGCTTCGGTGTAAAAGCCAGTGCCATACTTTTTTAAGTTTTCTTGCTGTTATTGAATTAATGCCATCACTGTACAACTACAGTTGACCCCGCATTAGGCAGAAGCCTATTCAAAAATACTTCATGGATTATCTTGCAGTGGTGTCTGATTTTTTTTTTTTTAATTTCCTCAGACTACCCCAGGAACCATAAGAAATAATAGTATATTGCCATTAATATTTTTTTGGTCCAGTAGAGTTCACTTCTCACTGTAATTTTTTTTTTAAATAATTTGGTGCATCTTTAATTTACTGAATGTCTGTTATCCATATTTCTAGATTGTGCTTTCATAAATTGTTTCTTACTACTTACTTAGTCATTTAACTTCTACCCTGGGATGTAGAGGTTTGCCAGAGATAATGCCATACTTTCTTATTGGCCCTTCAGGGATTGTCTAATGTTGTCCTCCCACCGAACTCGGAGTCGTCCTGGACGAGTGTTATCTATTGTTTTCCCCATACTCGTTACACATAGTGAGCTTGGGGGTGTTTTGTATTCCCTGCTCATCCATACCTCCCTAGCTTAGAAGACCCAGCAGTAGATTTTTTTTTAAGCAAGCATGTGTTTGGGTTGTTGGGAAACTTACTCTCCCTGCCAGAATTTAGAAGAAATAACAATGATTATATATTATACTGCAGTTCAAAATTATGAAGTAATAGCATTTTTGTTTTTTTTGTCTTTAACTACAAAGTAACATTTAAAGTAATTGTTTGTCAGGTAAAAAGGTAGAATGAAGGAGAAAACAATATATTTGAGAGCCAGTGCGATACAGAACTGAACAAAACTCACAGCCAAGTCACTGTAACCCAGCTTGCTAGAGTAAAGGTGCATTTATTAATATCACCTATGACTTGGAACAGAAAGTTTTTACTACCAAGTTAATAATTTCTAGAGGTAGAAAGGACTATTTGCGTTTTATAAGCATTAAAGTACTTTGTGTTACCTTTCTGATTAATGATTTGACTTTTGTGCTACACATTTAATATAGCATGTATTTGTTGTTTGATTTAGTACCCCACTGCTGTGTCAGGACAAATAAATCAATCATTTCATGAATAAATTCATTCAGCTTATGCATAATTCACCTCATTTGATGTACAGAAATGTCATGCAATATGGCAGAATCGGTAACTTATCAGCACATCTGATTTTGAGACAAACCAGAACATTTGGTTAAAAATGTCAATTTTGAGAATATTATATCGTATGACACTTCAGATTTTCCCTGCTATTAAATGGTATACGTTTCATTTGCCAAAAAAATGATGTTAACGCATTTAATATGAACTTGACAGCCTTTCAGAAACATCAATGTGGCATCAACCATTTTACTCAGTTTTCTCTTAAATCTCGAGCATGCTGTCTTCAAACACTGATAATGTTTCACTAAATTTTCATATTTTAACACATTAACTACCGCAAGCTGGTGGGACCGGCTTTTGAAATCCTATCATTTGGACCGCGAGCCACTCAGAGCGTCAATCTAATTTTAGTAATAAAACGAATGAAAAATGTACTGAAACACTTTCTGATCTGGTTCGAGATTTTAAGTTGCCACCGGAAAACAAATTCCCAAAGCATGGTTGTTGTAGAACACTGGAAAATTGATATTATGTTCATATTTTTCAGCGTTTTGGGTTAGTTACCAAATCGTGTAAAACTGTTTACCGTGGCAACTAGTGATAGGACCACAAAAAATGCGTGTACATCTTAATGGCTGAATAGGCTAGAAACTTGTTTCAACAATTGACTGATAGATCTAGCGATGAGGACAAGAGTGAAAACGGTGTGCACATTGTTTGAAATAGTGATTTTGATAGAAATGGGGCGCAAGCAATAATTGTGAAAATATTGCAAGTCCTCGGCCATCGGACAGCCGTTAAATAGCAACCACCTCTATTAGAGTTACAAATGGTGCTTATTGTAATAGTACATTCATTTATCTTTAAAATGACGTAATTCATAAAAATATGTGAACAATAACGAAAACTACAGCTTACTTTGTGCAAACACCTACAGGATGAAAATGGGGAAAAAAATTTATTCGGCCAGTGTTTTTTAAATAGGTAGTTAATGTGTTAATGTCAACTCACCCGTTACAAAGGTCTTTGAAAGAAATTTCTTGTGAGAGCAGTATCTGAAACTGCTGACATGTTAAAGATTTTGTCAAATTTCATCACAGATGTGCAACAGTTATCAGACAGTGTATGAATAATAAAACTATAACTTACTATATATTTGTTAATCATTTGCTGTTGAGTTTGTCATTTTTGAAGATTGTGAAAGATTGTATTGTTCCTAGTGTTCAGATGAGGTCAAGTTGCCTGTTAGATTGGTATTGTAGGTCAGCATAAAGGATGCTTGTACGGAGTCACTTGAATGGGGAAGTGTGGGTAATATTTGACATATTTTTTTTTCTGTCAGTGCTTTAGACCCACTATCTTTGCAAACATAATCGGTGCCAACAGATAAAGCATTAAAAGCATATTTATGAATTATTTTGGTCTCTCCAGAACTAACTTTGGTCAGCTCCTTTATATTTCCTTTATTTGATGACACAGAATGACAGTAGTCCACACTAAACCTAAATGCAGTGCATCCACTGAACTTGAACTCACTTAAGTCAATTTTTACTTAACTCGATGCAGTTCTGCAGGTCATAGCCAGTTGTCTTCTTTGATCCATAGCTGCCAACCTTCAAAGCAGTCAGTGGCCATCACGCCTGGTGGCATCTTGTAGGGCAGCAACAAATTGACTCCACTTTGTTCGGTCGGCAGCCATCCATCGTACAGTGCCCCAACTCTGGTTCATTCTTTGCATCTCAGCCTCCACAGTTCTCCGCCAAGTTGTTTTTGGTCAGCCTCTCTTTCATTTTCCTTCAGGGGTCCATAGCATTGCTGTTCTTGTAATGGTATCAGGGTCCCTTCTGAGGATGTGGCCAATCCAACTGTCTTCTTTGGCTGTGTAAAAAAAGATAAACTTTTGGTTACATTAGTTTCTGTTAACTAGAATTTTAGGATAAGTCGAGGTAATTTTTCAGTCCCAACTCAAATTTAGACTCTTCTTTGATCCTTAGCCGCCAACTGTCAAAGCAGTAAGCGGCCATCACGCCTGGTGGCATCTTTCTTCTTATTTACTGCAATGGAAACTTACTTTTGCATTTCTGAGCTTGTGTGTCCCACAGCTGGGAATAAAGATGAACAGAGTGCCTATAAAGACAGTGCAGTCTGGATAAGTAGAAGTCACTGGGACCATCTAAAATACTTCCACTTATCAGAAATAGGCTTATCATAAGTTTGCTCAAAGATGGACATTTTGCCGTCAGAATAAGCAAAAATGCATAAAGTTATTATTTTAACCGTTTATTGCAGTTGTTTCATTGTCAAATAACATTTTTTGTATTTGTATCACTTTTCCCAAGCAAATTATCAAAATCATAAGGTATAGTTTCAAGATACTTGTTAATACCATGGTTACAAGTACCAAAACATTAAAAAGTCTAAATGTCTTTATTTAATCATCTCGGTTCATATTCCATGAGCTCTCAAAGAGTTTAACATGAGTAGAGTAAGCTACTATAGTCTCTGGAGAGATACAGAAAGAACAGGACTATGCTACTTCAGGCACGTCGTAAAAGGCTGATTACCTCATGTAAAACAAATTGCTTCAGAAACCACTACACAAAAGCACAAGAATGCTTACCTGCAAGGAAACCAGCAGCAATGGTGGCTCCGTAAAAGCATAAAGGGAAATGACCTACTGAATCCCACACCTTACATTACGTTAGATGATATTCTTTCTTATAAAAACTCTTCACTATCGAGTAGAATAAAATAATGGAAATGTTTCTAATTTATTTTACATTCTTCTGTCACCTTCAGTCAACTGATCACCAGCTTCCCCATCCTCGTCTCTTTTCATCCTGCATGATATACTTCTTCTTCTTCCTCGTTCGTCCTGAAAAGGACGTTGGTTGCATTGTCTGTTTACACCGGAGCCACGATATCTGCGCCTTTCGGCCGACACATCCAACTTCAGCACGGCATTTTTTTGGGACCGGGTTTGCCTTCCCTCTTCGATCCCTACTCTCTCAGCCAGACTGCAGTGATGCAGCCTGTTTCCAGGACCACCAAGTGGAGGTGGAGTAGGGTCTTGGTCAGCTCTGGTTCGCTGACCCTGACGCAAGCAGTCAAGCTATGGGTCGCTTACTGTATTCCTCACTTTTGATGCGTCTTGGGTCCTGCATGATATACAAGTTTCAAGTGCACAATTTGATCCCTGAGCTTGTATTAAATTCTCATTTCACTAAATTTTTATTTATTTATTATGTTACTGTAGAGTGCATTTTGTTAAGTGTATCTTGGGGTTACTGGTTATCAACAAGTCCATAATTATTTTACATCAATAGTTAGGTTGTTTCATAAGAAATATGTTCTCTTGTTTATAATTTATATTTAGGGTTACTTTCAGGTGAACTTGTTTTCAATAATTGAGATAGATTTCTCAAAGAAACAACGGGAACATTCTTTTCAGGATATCGACACTTTTGCCTTCCAAATGCTTTTTCAGGAACGAATTAGATTCAGAAATTGGGGAGATGGATGTATAATGTAGACACACATGTATTTGCACTTGTTTCCTTGTTTCCCAGCCTTCACAGATTTAATGTCTCCAGATCTGTGGTAGTTTCAGAGTTTTGAATAATTGCAGAGAATATCTTTGTTTTTTTATGTTGAAGTGGCAGAAAACTATTATTATTATTTTTTTATTTTTTTTACATACATATGTCTGAGGAATGGCTGAAGGAACTTTCCAGTCCAGTTTTTTAAAAGTTTTGAATCCAAAGAACAAGCATCTAGTTTAAAATCCAACAAGTGTTTCTGTGTGGAGCCTGGGCCAAAAAGACTTGTCAAAATGCAGTTCTGTTGCCTTGGTGACAACTTTTCTGTTTTGTCCTGCAACTTCTGATATGATGCATCACATGTCTTTGTGCTGTTCTCCCTCCCACACACACACAAAACTGCCTGCCAGTATGGTCATTTCATGATGATAAGCATCTCATGCATGAAGCTGGCAACATCATGTTAAACACACTGCTGCAGAAACCACTACTGCAAGAGCATGAGAATGTTAGGGTGCAGTCTTTCTGCTCCATAGGGAGTGACAAGGAAAATGCATGAATATAAGCATCTGTTCTAAATTTCACAAGTACGGACAAGATATCCAGGCAGCAAGTGGTCATAAGCCCTAATGCAAGAGTGGGCAACCAGTCGTTCCTGAGTAACTAATGAAATTTCGAGCTAGACCTCTCCCACCAGAATTATTTAAAATCGTGATGTCCCTGGGATCAGAGCTACTTTTTTTCAACTTCCCAATGAAAGCTGGCTACTAAAATATATTCGTGAACTGCATGATCGCGATCATTTCCCACCCAATTAAATTACACAGACACATATTTATATATATGTGGTAGATCTTTAGAGGGTTCGGTGTTACCAAAGTAGATCCCAAAAGTTCCTGGGTTGCCGACCCCTGCCCTAGTATGTCCACATTTGTGACAAATTCATTTTGTTAACATCCACCATAATAAGCAAACTCTACAAGTCTGAAAATACACAGCAGCACCAAATGCACACACAAAGACATTTCAGTACTTGAAAGGCATAACAAAGATTCTTAACAACGCTAACTCACTATCTGAAGAGAGTAAAGTCATTCAGCCATTCAACATCCCCATCCAGCCAATATGAATGCTCCAAAGTAATGAACATGTACACTACCCACAATCAACAGCAATCAATATGCAGAAAGTATTAAATGGCAATCAATACAAAGAATACATTTTATTGAAGACAGAATGATGAAAATGACCACACAAAAAAGATATCAGCACATGGTTATTAATTTTTCAGTAAACAAGGAATACATCGTGGACAGGATCATGAACTGGAATAAATATGAATAATTTTAATGACAAGATGCTCTGAATTAACCCTTTCCATTCACTCTATTTTGTTATGATTTTTGTTCAACACATATGATGCAAACATTGTTCACTTTGTTTCTTCCCAAATAGGGGTTCATAGCAAATTTCTTCAAGCATTTTCCAGGCTTTTTCCAGGTTTTTCCAGGTCCAGCACGTGATTTTCAAGGATGGGAAACTCTAATATTTTCATCTAATTTTCTCAGATATAATTATCACTTTGCTGATCAGCAATCCGGAGCATTATAATTACCAAGGGAGTTTGCAGATTTCTTTAAAAAGAACTTTTTTTTTTTTAAATTCATAAAAGATTGAAAAACAGACATCTTTTCCAAGTTTTTAGTGAATTTGTTCAACATCAGCGCAATAAAATGTTAGTGACATGGATGCTAATGAATAAAATAAGCTTGATTGACGTATTGATTTAACGATTAACCACGCATATCAACATAAAAGGCTAATAAAATTGGAATAAAATGTTTAAAAAAAAACTGTATTTTTCGTGTTTGTCTTTTTTGAATGTATTCTGCGTCTGTGGCATCTGACAATGAGCGTTTGTAAATGTTTGAGTAGTTAAGTACCTCTAGTTGGAGTCTGAGATGCTTTTTTTTCATTAACTGGGGTTGAAGTTGTAGCTGTAGGCCTCTGCAAGAGTCTTTGTCAACGATCCACGTTGATAATCCTTGACTGTGTGGTATAACTTGAAGCAGGGTATCAGGCATAGAGGTACATTGCAATCTGGGCAGTACATGCAAGTCTGGCTTCTGTTCCCTGCAGCCTTACACACTTTACAGTCTGGTTTGTACCTTGCCCTTTCATATTTATCAATGAAGTGGTGCTCAGTAAGTCGTGTTGTTTTGAAGGTGTCACATTGCGTCGAAGAATAGCAGGTTCAATTATTTTTTTTCCCGTACGCCCGCTAATAATAATAATAATAATAAATTCTTTAAGCACCAAACACGGCGCATAAGGCAGAAACCAGTGCTCTCCAGGTTGTTCGTTGTGACGCCACTCCTCTTAGCTCTTGCACATTATTTAGGCCCAACGTTCTTCCTTCTCTTATTATTGTTCTTCTGAGTGTTTCTTTTGGTCTTCCTTTTTTCCTCTTACCCTCAGGAACCCAAGTGAGCGCCTGTAGTGGTATTCTGTTGTTTTGTATTCGTAGGACATGACTGATATATGACCATCGTCTTTTCCTTACATAGTCGGAGACATATTTCTGCCTAGAGTCTTCTCTTATTTGTCGATTAGTCTTGAATTCTTTCCAACTGATGTTCATGAGTTTTCTAAGACATTTGTTCTCGAATGTATTCAGCTTGTTCTCCAATGATTTTGTTATTTTCCAACTCTCACAGCCGTATGTTAACACTGAGATAACATTTGAATTAAACAGACGAAGCTTGGTATGTATATTCAATGATCGTAATTTCCAAATGTTAGATAATCTATTGAAGGCGCTAGCTGCCAAAGCAATTCTAGTATGGATTTCTCTTGTTGTGTCACCATCCTGAGTCATTTTACTGCCTAAATAATTGAAACTTTCAACTTTCTGTAGTTTTTCCCCGTTCAAGATGATATCAAAGGTCTCGTTAGAAAAGTTCATAGCTTTAGTTTTAGAGGCATTTATCCTGGTCCTGGGGGACCTGGATTTCGCAGATGATGTAGCATTCTTAAGTTCAACACCAAGACAATCCCAAGAAGCAATAAATAATTTGTGTCATCTCTCGGTTAAAATAGGTCTCCAAATAAATGCCTCTAAATGCCGCTAATACTCGTGGCGAAATCTCAGGTTATTATTAATGTCTAACCTGACATTGATTTTACGTATCCCTTTTTTCTTGTACAGAGACAGGTGTCCCTCGCCATTCAGGCAGATACTTGCCGATTTCGGAGGTACCCATTAGAGCTGGGTCGGCTCAGGAGCCGCCAATCCCTGGTCGACGACACTCCTTCAAATGTTCTCGCCAGGTCTCGAGTTAATCCAGTCCAAATCCGGTCGACGAAAAATCCTCAAATGCCGTCGCCCGGGTTTGATCCTGGATCACCCGGTCGCCAGAGCGGTGTGGTAACCACTACGCTAGCGCGGCTCCTAGCAGGTTCAATAAGAGTCATACTGACATCCTGATCTTCACTTTGATCTTTTTTTTTTGTAGAGTTGTCAGTGTTGTAGGTTATGTGCCCATTGACCAGGGCAGTTTCAACTAAGAAATAATATAAAAATAGGATATGTGTGGGTAGGGGTAGCGTGCACCTAGTTGGCTGAAGTGGTCGACACCTCCCATACTTTTGCTGTATTTTTCTGCAAGCACTGGCTTCTGAATTGTTCTGCCCTAAAGAATTTGTCTTTCTAACTGTCTTGTTTATATTATCATTGGAGTGAACAGTGGATATAAGGTTAAATCTTTTCGTATCATACCAGGTGACTGTCGGCATGCCTTATCTTCTGTCGCACAAAACACAGGATGATTTGTCTTTTTCAATTTGAGTTTTTTCTTCAGTGCTACAGGAAAATGCTTTCTATTTTCTGCTACTGTTCCAAATGAACCAATCTGAATTTCAGGTTTTGAAATAAAGCTGAAGGCTGAATAAAAACTACCACAGAAGAGAATATGTCCCTTGTTGCGTATGAAATTTGAATTAAAACTATGGTGACTTTTCACTGGAAAAAAAAAAAAGTCCAAATAATCTCAGCTCTCAAGAGTTTTTTCCTTGGTCACAAATGATGTCACATCTGTAGGTCTCCTAGTAGTGTTAGTTTTAAAAAAAAAAAAAGGAACACAAATAACTTATGAGTAGGCCTAAGCTATGTATATTTACCAATTCAAAATTCTAAACGCATACATAATACAGTCAAACAATATTTAACTAGAACAAAAGGTAATATATATAGTAATTGGGAGGGTAATACTTATGATAAGTGAAAATCTATTAAATATCTAACTGGAGACCTTTACACACCCCCCCCCCCCCCCCATTTTTGTTGGGTTTTGTTTCGTTTGATTGTTTAGATTTTTATTTAAAATTTAATTAAATTTTTTTTTAAATTGTAAATAACATAGGTCTAGGCCTATCCACAAAATTGCTGATTTTCATTTATCCTAATTACAGTGATTTGACAGATGTGATGCCACTTTCGTGTATCGGCGGTTATTCATGTTATCTGAAATTGAAAACATGTAGGCCTAGGCCTATCCTAATTAGCCTATAACCCTTCAAAGGTAGAACGAGATAAGTCTTTTCATCATAAATATAATAAAAAAGCATTCAAAATATATTTATTTCCAAAAAATGTGGTGAAATGAACAGTGGGACATGGGTCTGATAACAGGGTAGGCTATAGGATATGGAATTGCCATCAATTTCTATTCCTGACCATCATAAACTGTGTCAAATATATTCCCGTATGCAGAGGTAAAAAAAAAATTTCGCTCAAACGCTTGCTTATAGGCTAATTTTGGCCATGGTTAAAATTACAGTTACATTGTAAATACAGACGCAAGTACAGTAGGTCTATCTATAAACTGGACTTATTTAAATAGGTTTTATAAATGAGATAAATGAATTTATTACTTACGACGAGTGCTAAAAATAAATCTGCGTTTACGTCGTTAACGCAAAGCGCCGAAAACTTCTGGAAATGGATTTAATGCGCAAAGGGAAGTAAAAATTGTACGGTAACCTTTGCGCAAAGGGAAGTAAAAATTGTACGGTAACTTTACAATTTTTACTTCCCTTTGCGCACTTCCATTTCCAGAAGTTTTCGGCGCTTTGCGTTAATGGCGTAAACGCAGATTTATTTTTAGACTCGTCGCGTCTGTTGTTGCGAAAAATACCATCAATAACCAAAAAATGGACACGAAGTAACGAACTTTCGATTTCGTATTATTTTTCAAGGTCCGATGCGGAAAATTCAAGGCTTATAGCCATTTTTCCAGGCTTTTCAAGGCCTGGAATTTTTTTTTTCGTTTTCCAGGTTTTTCAAGGTTTTTCCAGGTCGCTACGAAATGTGAGGTACGAATTTAGTGCAAAAATTTTAAGATTAAAAGTCAATGTCAATACAAGCAGCCTTATTTTCTGTCATAGCAAACTGAAAACACCTTTAAATATTTGAACTGAACTAACTGTTGAAAATGAGTTTCTTCAAGTATTATTTGAAATCCTGTAGTTTATGCCATTACTCTATTTTCACAGATTTCTTCATTAGAAGGTGTCTGCATTTAAATTCACGACTCCCTCAGTTAAGAGTGTTCATTAAATTTCATAAAGTTCTCAGTTATGTCTGTCAGCATCTGCCCATTTTTTTCTTCGATGGGACAGAGTGGTGATGATGCATCACTTGTTTCATTAATATTAATTTGGAAATATTTTTTGTTAAAGATAGTTATTTCCATATGTCCTAAATTATTACTGATTGGTAACTTGTCATGAAATGTGGAAAACAGTAATACTCATTTCTAAATCAATAACATAACCCCAAAAAAACCAGATAATTACAAAACATGAACAATGAAATTCTACTATTTTGTTTCATGTTGTTAAACCATGAATGGCAAGTAAGTTATCAGAAGAACCAATTAAGGAAGATCTTTTCTATGGGCATACAACATATCTAAGTATATGGTTATGAAGAGATTACAAAACTTACAAGCATTTATTATATACTTAAGTTTGTCAAATGTTGAATAGACGGTAACAAGTTATCAAACGATAAAGAAATGGGAGCTACAAAGTACGGGTATACGTGATATGATGCATCTAATCTATAACACAAAAACACATCAAAGCATTGACAAAAGCAAGATAAAACTTAAATTGATGGTAAAATTTAAGGCCTCTTAAAAATGATGGAATAAAGAAACTGAAGAAAATATTAAATTCTCCATGTAGCCGTAACTAAAGCACCAAGTATAAAAGTTATAAATATCACAGGAACCAAGAGAGAAATAGAGAGCACAAGAAATTTAGTCCAGAGTAGCAATGGTTCCAAACTTTTTTTGTAGTTGCCAAGGCATATTTGTGGGTTATGGGGATCTCGTCAACTTTAAAAGATAGTGACAACAAAAATGGGGGAGGAGGAGAGAGAAATGAAAATTCTGTATTTAAAAGAAGAGCTTTCCTAATACAACATCTGTTGAGATCAACATAATTTGGGCAACAAAACATGTTTCAAGCTGGCAGTCTGTCTCATGCTTCTCTCATCACAACAGTTTCCCCCTTCAAGAGGTTGGTGGAGTCCCATGCTGCCAACCTGCTCCTCTCAAGGAGCCAACATTCTTGGAAGACATGTTCTATTATTTGCCTGTCTTCCCCCCACAGACATATATGTCTGTCCAACTTTTAATTTCTTGAATAAATGGACAGCTGGGGCCAGTTCTCAAGTCTAAAAATTATCATGTGATTGGTACGTAGGATTATGCATCTGTTTATTATTCTGACTAAGTGTATTCTATGTCAGTTGTTTTTTTTTGGAAGCTATTTTCAAATGTTTTTAACCTCTATCTTATGTTGTCCTTGCCCAGTTTGAATTTTACCTCCTAATACTTTGGCAAGTCTACCTGCTCATTTTCATACATCTTGCAGTGGGCAGAATTTCCCCCACCGCTGAATTTATAGCTGGTTTCCATTATTATAATTTACTGTAAATCTGTGAGTAAAGCTAAAATTGGATTTAATACTATCTTGGATTTAACTCTTTCAGTCCCAAGCAAAAAAGTGGGTTTGGCCCAAGCAAAAATCCACCCCAGTGCGTTTTTATTGTTGTTGTTTGGAAATAATTTTAAAAAATGTTCGTATGCATAAATAACTTTGTTGTTGTATATGAAACTGAAGGTAATTGGATGTACTTTACTCTTGTGCTACAAGTATAAAAGCTTTCATTGAAAAATGATTAGTTATTCAAGGTAAAATGGAGGATATGCGCTTAAAAAAATGATTAGTTATTCAAGGTAAAATGGAGGATATGCGCTTAAAAAAATCTCTTTAAAAATCTAAAATAAATATCTCAAAACAGAAACACGTTCACTCTTAAACACGTGCGGTATTTAAAAGAATGTACTTGCAGTCAGAAATGACTTTGTGGGTAGTTATAATTAGAAACAGTCTCAAACAGAGGCACATATACTAAAGGCTTTTTAAAGTCGATTGGGCCAAGCGCGTCTAACCCCTGAGCCTTTATAAAGTCGATTGGGACTTAAAGAGTTAATACTATTCTGGATTTAACACTATCTTGGATTTAACACTATATCTGTTTTGCTGGTTTCCTCACGTCATATCTAACCTCCAGTGTCTTTTCCCCACCTTGTTCTGTTCAACTGGAATTTGCTTTTTTTTTTCCATGAATTCCAAACAGGTGACCTTGTCATACTATTTTAAATCTGTTCAAGCAAGCATTTATGACAGCCTCAGTCAACTTTCAGTGTCATTTTTTGTTTATATTTCACCTGCCATAAAATAGGACTGCCCTGACATTAATATAATAAAATGTGTAATTTTATGCCAGAGAATTGCACCTACTGGGCCATGCTAAATAAATGTATCATAACAAAGTGATAAGGAATATTTTATATGACTGAACTGAAAGAAGGCCAAAACAGCAACCAAAAACAGATCACAAAGAAATGGACCAGAAATAGTTAAGAACCAGAAACTGGAGATGTTATTAGGTCTAGACAGTGACTGTTAGCATGAAAGAACCTTTAAGGTAAAAGTGAGCACTGCATCAGACAAATGGTTGCAAATTCTACACCATCGGCAAAATAGTTAGGGAACTACTGGTCTATACTGACTCTAGCCCATTGTAACAGACTGAACTTAGGTATAAATAAATGAAACAGAAATAGGGCAACTATGCCTGAAACCAATGATGAACTCTGGCATTTCACAGGCATGGCAGGCTGATCTAAAGGAAATTTGTAAAATTCATTCATCTTAACCAACAGTAATATTACGAGACACGATTCTGCATGTAAGTTTCTAGCTCTGTGACAAAAGCTACCTTTTATCATATGTTCGACCACAATGCAATAAGATAATATTTAAGATATTGCACACAATATTTCCTAATTGGGGGTTTGAAAGAAACATTATCTTCATCTGTTTAAAAAAAAAGAACAAAGCTGAGACTTTGACATGAAATTATGCTAATTTTGCATATCTTCACATTTATTTGTGCTTGAATATATCATTGATCTTTAGCCAGAAATGCAGGATAAAACGATGTTAGTACCTATAATTGTAAATTCATCATATATTAACATAGTTATACATTTAACACTAAATCTTTACAGTCAATTATATGTGCAATTTTTCACACAATATTTTAGGATCCAACTTGTGCCTTCCCCTCAACAACAACAAAATAGTGCCATATGACTGCACAATTCCCTCACTAACTCAGGATAACGTGAGAATTCCAAAGTGGGCAAAGCACTATACATTACCAAGTGACATTGAACCTTGTTGTGTTTACCAATTGGCTGAAGCTGAATAACAAGGCTCTAAATAAAAAACAATTACAATCAAAACTGTTAAAAAATTAACTTGTAAATTGTATGCAGAAATTGTTTTTTCTGTTCAAATAAGCAACAAAAAATTACTAGTATTAATAAAACCTTAAAATCAAGTCTGCATGTTTCAAAGCAGATTTTCTCAGAATACCCCAAATGTTAGAACATTGTTATTCTCAGGTCACAGTGTGTGTAGCTACTTGTTATGGGGTACTCATTAGGACGAGTACTGACAGTTACCTATTACAAAAAAGATAGAGTAAGTGAGAATACAGTTCAGAGTTTCTTAACCAGTGGTCCACAGATCCCTCGGGGGTCCATGAATGGATTCTAGGGTGTTCTAGAATCTTGAATTTTATTTTCATCAGAATTGTTACTCTGAAATTATCATAGATTTTTGCATTTAAATAAGTATTTTCTTTTTAAAGACTTTTTTTTTTTTTTAATTTCAGTATGGCTATATGTGAGCTTAACAATTTTTCGCTGTAATGAAATGTATTATTTGTATGCAGAAATTTCAATTATGTGTGTATGTACACTTTTTCTAAGAAGGGGTTCACAGCCTTCACCTGACAATTAAAGGGGTCCGCAGCCTTCACCAGACAGTCAGAGGGGCCCATGGTACAATAAAGGTTAAGAACCCCTGATATAGATACTCATGAAAAGGAATGATAATGGAGAGTACTGTACTTGTTATGATAAAAAGTTATTCAATATGAGATGCTATTCATTCCAAAGGACCATGATTTAAAAAATGGTAGTTTTAGCAGCTCAGTAACATAATATAATATGAATTACATATAAAAATGTGCAGACTGGAATAATTGGAGAGGAATCACTCTTCTCTCAGTTCCCAGCAAAATACTAGGCAGGATAATTATACAGAGAATTTCAAAAGCAGTAGACCACAAACTGAGGAAAGAACAAGCAGGATTTAGAAAGAACAGAAGATGTGTAGATCATATATTCACTCTCAGGAACATTATAGAGCAGTGCTCAGAATGGCAAAGACAGATGTACATTAATTTCAATGATTTTGAAAAGGTTTTTGACAGCATGCATAGGGACAGTTTATGGAAAATACTGAGGGCTTATGGAATTCCAAGCTGCATAGTGTCAATCATAAAAAGCTTCTATGCCAACTTTACGTGTAGTGTTGGGCAGAGCAACCTAACCTTTGAGGTGAAGACAGGAGTACGACAGGGATGCCCCTTATCAACCACTCTATTTTTAACAGTCATAGACTGGGTGATGCGCCAGACAACAGAGGGCAGTCCAAGAGGAATAAGATGGACTACATTTTCTACATTGGAAGATCTGGAATATGCAGATGACATTGCACTACTAGCACATTCACATCAACACATCCAGGAAAAAACGGATAGACTAAATAAGTTTAGCCAGCAGGTGGGCTTGAACATCAATTTAAAGAAGTCAGGGGTCATGACGCTCAATGTGAGCAACCCTGAGCCCATATCAGTAAGGAATCAGCAACTGGAACAGACACCTTCACATACCTAGGATGCATAGTAACACCAGACGGCGGGGCAGGCAGACATCAACATCAGAATGAATAAGGCAAGAACAGTCTTTTTTAGCCTAAACAACATCTGGAAGTCCTCTCAATACAGCACAAGCACAAAATTAAGATTATATCAGAGCTGTGTGCTTTCTGTGCTTCTCTATGGTGCGGAATGCTGGAGAGTTACAGAGAAGGAAATGTCAAAATTGTCCTCTTTTCACACAACATGCCTAAGAAAAATTCACTGAATCTTTTGGCCGAATACCATCACCAACCAAGATCTGCTTACTCGGAGCAAGCAAGAGGACATGCACACCATCATAGCTGGCAGACGCTGGAGCTGGGTTGGCCATGTCCTCAGAAGAGACCCCGATGCCATCACAAGAACAGCTATGCTATGGACCCCTGAAGGAAAACGAAAGAGAGGCCGACCAAAAACAACCTGGCAGAGGACAGTGGAGGCTGAGATGCAAAGAATGAACCAGAGTTGGGGCACTGTACGATGGATGGCCACCGACCGAGCAAAGTGGAATCAATTTGTTGTTGCCCTACAAGGGCCCCACTAGGCGTGATGGCCACTGACTGCTTTGACGGTCGGCGGCTAAGGATCAAAGAAGAAGAATATAAAAATGTATGAATAATATATGTTTTTCTAGTTACACATATCAGCAAGCACTAGTGGGACAAAAAGATTATTTTCTCTTGTGTAGAGGGAGTCACATTAAGTTACTGACAGAACCTTTTTATAAATAAAGCAGATCTACAGCGACTGGGAGTGAACCAATCTTCACAAGCAGGACTTTTAAAAAAATAAACAATCATTTTTTAAGGCAAATGAAGGAAATTAAATTTGCAAGATTCAAAGTTCTGCTTATTCAGCAAACCTGACTTTTTTCTATTTGGGCATGAAGAAAAGTCAGGACTTTAAATCTGGAAAATTAAAAACTGACTTGACTATTAGCACATGAATTCCATTTTCACCACTCTGTGATTATGTCGCCAATAAAAGATTTTTCCCCCCCTAATCAAACTATAAGTGTTTCAATAATTTCTGGAACTCATTCTGAACACCAATTTTTATTACAGCAACTCGGGCAAAATTTAAACAAAACAAAGAATTCAAAAAAAGGTAGAAAATGCTAACATTTGACCAAGTTTGTATTACATACAAATTGTTCAAATTTAAAATCAAGCATAAATTCTTTCCACATAGCAGTTTTCTGTTATAGACAATCTATATTTTAATTTTATCCTAAGAACTGACCTGTGACCATTTATGTGAACTCATGACTACAGCGACAAGGCCACAAAAACATGTTAAGCTGGATACTGATGAACAGGGATAAAACAAAGATATGGAAAGATTTCCAACAGATGGCACAATACAGCTTGGCATCAATTCACTGACAGTTTATGTTCCAAAGAGAGTTAAAGGGTACTGAATGAATTATACTGACAGTGAAAACATCATGTTCATAAAATAACATTAATAGCTGCAGGTTGTGCTAAGCTATACAGATCTATAACAATCTACACAGGTCAAGCCATACAGTGATGGTAAAAATGTGATGGGGGGGGGGGGGGAAAAAAGGAATTCAGAAATGTACAAATTACTTATTTCAAAATGCTGCCTTCTAAGATGTGTCTGAAGATGTAAAAAGTCACTGCACAACTTGTCTGCTTTTAATGCAGCCATTTAACAGGACAGCAGACATGAGGATAATGAACTTTTTATACACTTAAAATGGAAAATGAAACAAATGAACGAGTGAAAATGGCTGAATTAGCTTACAAAATAAAGTGAGCTGTTTAGCTATAACTGACCAAACGCTCACATAATACTTACATGCAAAATTATGTAGACATATTAGCACATTAACTTGTTAGCTTGTGTGGTTTCTCAGATGAAATATGAATAGCCCCACTGCTCCCGCAGGTATGTCGTAACAGATAACTAAATGTGTGGTTGTGCATGGGGCTAGCAACTATACCATGTAAAACAAGTTGCTACAGAACCCACTAGTTGACCCCCTTGCTGGAAGCTATAACATCTGATGTTTCTCCAGCAATCTGTTTGATATGATTAGGTTTTGTTATTTCCTGCTAGGGGAAATGGGTTTCTTTAGATAAAACTGCTTTTTATTATTTTTTTTTCAGTCAAAGCATTGCAGGAGAATGATGATCAACCTATATTAGAGCTGTTGCATTAGGGTAAATTTGCACAGGATGGTGGAGAAGAGAAAAGGTGCAATTATGATTTACACAAGGGTTATGTCAAGAAGACACGCACATAATTTGAATTCATGTAAAACCGAGATAACTTTTTCCATAAATACCTAGTACGTTACAATTGGGGAATGCTTCTGCAAAGTAGGTTAACGTAAAAATTAATAAAATTTTCCACAAACAGCACAGGGCAACACACACAGAACATAAGACATCAAATACAAACATGAAACTATGACGGTGGCACTATCCATGAGTTATCTAGGTAGTAGTAATCTTCCTGCATGCGGTAATTTCAAATTCTTGTAAAACTTTGACTGTTTAAGCAATGTTCACATTGTATATCTAAAGAAACTCATTCCACCTGTTACGAACTAAACATTTTACTAATTTTTGAAACAGTTAAACTGGGCTGAAAATCTTAACTCAGACATTTGTTATATTCAATCAAAATTTGCAAGAATAAAGATGCACAGGAATTGTCACAACTTATTTTACTCGACTTAGCACTTAGAAATTAAAAAAACAACTTAATATTTCACATTAACCACCGTTTGACCTGCCACTACTGGTGTTATAATTTGTAAGTGTTAATCTTCATATTTGTTACATATTGGACATTATTTGAAATTTGAGCATTTTAATGAAGATGTGTTTAAATGCTACCTTATGCTTTAGATGACCTATAAATGAACTTGTGATGACTGACGATCTTTAACTCTTGCACATCATTACTGCCTTATGCGGATGTATGATACAGTGTACTAGTGTGAGTTCCATGGCCTGGTTCATAAATGTTTTAGGTACATATGTATACATAGGTACCATTTGTAGTCCGAGAAAGTCAGGCAAGGAACAAGCACAAACATTCAATGACTCATACAAATAGTAATTTTTCTAATAACACAAAAAACATATTGTACGATATATATGTGGTTGATTCTTTGTAATAAAAAATTCATCACCAACTACAGAACCAAAGAGTCAAAACTGTTTTAATTGGTCTTTAAGAAGATAACACAAGGTGCCTAAACTGTTCTTTACTGGTGATAAATATGACTTTTACCCCTTATGGCTGACAAAATTAATTAAACTAGGTGTACATCATGATAATCAGCATTCTAAAATGTTTCATGTTCTCAATGAAGAAAATTTTATTCAGACAATGTCAAATTGTATCAGCTAGAAAAAACACTCAACACATTTCATTAAAACTTCTTATATTTTATTTTTGAAAAACAAGCTACTTACACAGTCTCCATAAAATTATATTGTCTATGAACATTTAGTATATTTAAAAAAAAAAAAGCTAGGCTATACATGAATATATATATATATATATATTTTTTTTTAAATCCAGCGACACAAAAGTTGTTATTGTTATTTCTGACATCTACTGATTCTCCTTAATCTAATGTCATCAATGATAAATTAGACTTGAACAGCAATTAAAATAAAACAAAACGATTAATAATTTCCAAGACATATTTTTAATGTGTCGTAGTAAAACAGGCTCTTTACACGTGTTTTGTGTTAATAAAAAAAACTATCCTGGTGCTAAAATGAAATGAATTTATTGCCATTCTGTGAAAACTAGTATCCATTATTTTCAAACCATTCTGAGAGTTTTCTAGAAGCTCAACACCTTGAAACAAAACAATAAGGACACTGAATGATAAGCTGGCATGTTAAACGGCAATGTTATTTTGATCACAACCGGTAGTTTAGCTGAGGGAAGCACCAACACATCTTTGGATAATGCAATGAAACACAATTTATAACTGACAAAATAGCAACAACCCTTCAACTTTAATGTTGCCTTTCACTTTATATGATCTTCCACAGATTCACATTTTTTTCTACATAGTAAACAAATTTCCATTATCATGCTGTCTGTATTCAAATTTAACAAGTGATGTTACCTGCTTCACAAATGACCTTTGTCTACTGAAAGTAAAAGTAACATTTAAACACACATTATGGAACTGCTCAGACTTGTAATCTTCAGAAATCTGTTACGTCACCGCTGTTTTTCATTTCAGTAATTTACAGATCAGATAGGAAGCTGTCTTTATTAAATTTTTAGGGTTTTTTTTTTTAATTTATTTTTGTATAGAGGGCCAAGCTGGTTCTTTTAAATCAAATGATGCTCATACTGTATATATTCCAAAAATAAAAAGTGCACAAAAGACCATTTTTACCTACATCATGAATAGGCAACAATTGAACAAAATTCATAATAAAACAAATCTTTAACTAACCAGTGGCTAATAACCAAGAAGCCAGACATAAAACACTGTAAGACTTCTGGGGTACATAGTTTTCCTTTAAACTCATAAAATGGGCAAATATGTTGGTTCCCTTATGCCTGCTCACAGCAGCCTAACCAGTTTGATCCAACATCAAAGCCACTGTTATACAAAGATTAATGCAATGTCAATGAAAAACACAGGATTGCTTCTTAGGCAAGTGAGGTTCTGGTAGGGAAAATATCCCACTCCGTCCTAATCATGAAGGCTTTAAAGCCTAACACAGACACGTCAGTCAACTGCTATTCCCATTAAATGACAAGAAATTAAGCAAGCAAATAAAATATGCTTGTCTTCTATAGATTAGACAGTGCAGATTTAACAATATTCTCACCCACATATCACATTGGGTTCATCTAGTTTAACAGAAGCAGGCATTGAATCTCAACCAGTAAAATGAGCAAGACTGACAAAGCAAGAAGGAACAAATACCATATTAACGGAAACTTGTATCAGAAGCTCGTACAGATATACGTGCAGCAGAAGTGAATGGAAAGGCAATCAGATCTACCAATATAAGGACAAATAGGATGAAAGATGAATGTCCTTCAAAGAAATATATCATATGGTGAAGTAGGATGCAAGCAAAATGCTCTAACAATCACAAGGTCACCCAACTTGCTCAGGAACATCTTACAAGTTTAACGTTAATCCTTGCAGCAGAAAAAGAAAATAATGAATAATAAGAGAAAAGACAAAACATTTACTTTGTAGAAACAAAATTTCTGGCTCTTCATACCTTTATTAATATCTCAAAGTGCACGCCCTCAAGGTTCTAAACCATTTTTCCTCAAAATTTAAAATTATGTTCAGTTGCAGAACATGCAGATCAAATGTAATGATACTAGTTTACAATCTTGTACAGAAACATTTTGAGAGAATAAGGCTTTGATTCAAGTAACAAATACATATAAATGATCTGGAGATAGAATATTAGAGCTCTGGAACTCATTTTAAAACAGCAATGGAAGGTGGGGGAAGAAATCATAAAACATACAACTGTTTGTAACAACAATATATTGTATTCATTGCATCTGAAAGCATAAATTTGTTCTGGCATTCGTCATTTACGTCTAAATTAAATGCTGTGGTACATGGAAGCGATAATAGATATAATAGATGGCCATAAAACGACAACATAACTACCTATTACTTAACCCTTACAACACTGATACGGCTGATATACTTCTGCCAGACACAGGAATCATCTTTTACCTATTGCAGTCATGAGTTGTAAAAAAAAATATTTTGTAAACCAATTGCTAGTTTTCATGTTTCAAGCTACATCGTGATTTCAGCTAACATTGATGCTTTATTACTAACTTTAATAAACCAAAGCAGAAATATCTTCTACCACTAACATTATCCCTTTGCCAATTGAAACCTTCCCAGTACACCACAAACACCTGATTAAGATTACGAGACTTGCGTACTTTCTGTACTTCTATATGGTGCAGAAGGCTGGAGTGTAACAGAAAAGGTAACTTTTTGTACTTCTATATGGCGAAGAAGGCTGGAGGGTAACAGAAGAGGTAATGTCTAAATTGTCCTATTTCCATACTCCTAAAAAATTTTGACCCGATTACCACCACCAACCAAGAATTGCTTACACGGAGCAATCAAGAAGATGTGCACACCATCATAGCAGATGCTGGAATGGGGTTGGCCATATCACTAAAACTGCTATTCTATGAACGCCAGAAAGAAGGCAAAGGAGAGACAGACCAAAAAACTATTTGGTGCAAAGAATGAACCAGAGGTGAGGCACCAAACTGAGCAAAGTGGAGACTGTTTGTTGCTGAAAACAAGAGGCCATTAGGCGTGATAATTTTGTCAGTCAGCATCTAAGGATGTTTGTTGTATAAAAAATAAGGAATAACTTTTAAGAAAACTGGCATAAAGAACACACAGAGTCCAATATTGCAGAACCATACTATACGTTTCCAAGAAGAGATATTTTTCAGACTTAGAACCAGGTACTGCAGAATCATATACTATCTGCTCAACATACTGAAAATCAGACACACAGATATATGTCCAAGATGGGAGGACAAACAAACAGTATAACGTGTATAACATGTACTTCAAGACTGTCTGCTCCATGATAGGAGCAGGGTGACCTCCAACCTGGTTGAGGGAGAAACTGTATGGTGATGACAGAAGCCCGAGATGGACTGCCAACTTTATAAGAAAGGTAAATGTAGTTATCTGAGAGTGAATTCCACGGAAGAGGATCCAAGAAGAAGTAGATCAACATTATCAACAGTGTCCTCAAATCAAATAATCTCAGATTCACTCCTTATATCAAGCAAAACTTCACTGGAGACATTCAGACCAAAAAACTCGTTAACAACAAAAATGTTCCACAGAATAAAAGTAAGTAACTATCTTTCATTAACTGACTGGCTTTTCAGGGGGAGCCAAAAATTACCTCTTCTGTGGTTTTTGTGATGCCTCACAGGGCCAATTATTTGCCCTTTCAGTGTTAGATGTTTTTTTTAAACAGGAAAGGGAAATAATATATGCCAACAAGGAAAAAGATACTACAGGTTTTAAGAAAATAGCATAGCTTTTATCAATTATTTAAAATTTTCTTGCTCATCTTTTTCTCATAAACTAAAAGAGTTAAAATATTCTAACAACTTTCTCTTAAAGCGTAAGAATTTAAAATATCCTAATAGATGGCTGTTTTTAAAAAACAAGCATCATTTAAGGCAAAAGAATTTGTAACCCTCTAGAGTGATGTAACTTTACATGACGCAGCACTTGTCTTTGTCCTGAAGCTGTGGAGAAAACATAACTCTTATCAGTGCACATTGCTGTAGTTATGCCCACAATTCACTGCATATATTCAGCCAACAAGACAAACAGAATGGGAACATCTTAAAATATGGTCAAGACTAAGCATATTTCTATTTCTGTTGTCAAACTGTGTATCATCAGGCATGCTCTTAACTATTACATATAACAACTAGAATATATCTATCTATTAAAGGTCAAGGCCAAAGTAGTCCCATTGCAGACACTGCTGTAGGGGAATGAAGGGTCAGAGACTTCACATATACTAGGTCCCAACTTTAGAATGCAGGTCACATATACTAGGTCCCAACTTTATAATGCAGGTCACATATACTAGGTCCCAACTTTAGAATGCAGGTCACATATACTAGGTCCCAACTTTATAATGCAGGTTACATATACTAGGTCCCAACTTTATAATGCAGGTCACATATACTAGGTCCCAACTTTATAATGCAGGTCACATATACTAGGTCCCAACTTTATAATGCAGGTCACATATACTAGGTCCCAACTTTATAATGCAGGTCACATATACTAGGTCCCAACTTTAGAATGCGGGTTGATGAGTTCCTTTCCACACGAACTTTGTCCTCCCTAACTCACAGGCAGTCAGGTACCCAATTTTGCACCTGGGTAGACTGCAGCGTGACCCAACCTGGTTTTGAACCAGGTCCTTTTGCCTTGAGAAGAAAGCGCTAAATCGCTCTGCCAGTCTAACACTTTATCTATTAAGTAGAATGTAAGCTATTTATTTCACACTAGGTATAGAAAACGGCAATCTTATACACTCAACTTACATCAAAATACAAAACTATTTACACTCATAATAACCAAATTTATTATAATAAAGGGTGTCATCTGTCCATTACATAATCTGCCCCCGCTAAATTTTTTTTTTAAAGTGTCTCCTTGCACACTAACGCCAGAAACACTAACCTCTCCAGATCCCAGGTCATCTCTGGGTCCCGCCCTTCTCTGGCTGTAGGAAGATTCACTCCTGAGGTTTTTGGTCATGGTGCAGGTTGCTACCTCCTGTGGGTTGATATTTTATTCTTTAAAATGTGTAAAATAAATTCATACACTATCTTTTAATCGTAAACTTAGTTGCTTATTAAAATAACTTTAAAAATAAAAATATTAGAATAACTGGAATACAGATCAAGAGTTGTTCACACAGAGAAATATGTAAACAAAAATTTAGAGCTGCTACCTGAAAAAATAAAAATAATACCCACTGAAGATGATTACATAAGGAGAGAAGTTGTTTTTTTTTACCCTCTCATCTTGGTCCAAGAGTGTTGTGGTCATGTCCCCACTAGCAAACCACTTCTTTCCTTTCAACACCAGGTCATGGGGTGGGTTGTGAGTCTGGTCAGAGTCAGCACTCCACAGCTGAAACACGAAGCAAAACAATCATCACTGGAAAATATTTAATTATTCTACTTACTTACTTACTTAGTCGTTCCCCTTCTACCGTGAGGTGTAGAGGTTTGGAAGAGAGAGCGCCAGACCATTCTATCAGCTGTCTTCTTCCTGGCCTGGTTCCATTCTAGTCCTCGGTCCTTCAAAGATTGTCTAATGTTGTCCTCCCAGCGGACTCTGGGTCGTCCTGGAGGTCTGGATCCCTGGCTCTTTGTTTCCCATGCTTGTCGTGGTAGCCGATCTTCTCCCATTCTGCAGACATGGCCAAACCATCTTAGTTGGGACTGTTCTATTTGGGTCTGCAGCGGATGGGATTTTAGGCCTTGACGGATCGTCTGGTTGCGGACCATGTCTCTTCTTGTTACTTCAACCACTTTCCTCAGATACCTCATTTCTGAGGTTTGGATCTGGCTTTTGTGGGTTGTAGTCATTGCCCACGACTCGCATCCATATGTCAAGACTGGGACATAGGTGGAGCGGTATACAGCCATCTTCGTTTTCTTACCAACCTCTTTCTTGCTGAGGAATCCACGATTTATGACCTGAAAAAGTCTCCCAGCCGCTGCTTTTCGAGTGGCCAACTCTTCTTTGATGCCTCCCTTTCGGTCTATAATAGCTCCGAGATATTTAAAGTGGTCGACCTGCTCCAGGACCTGTTCTCCCAACTTAATCTGATGTTTTCTTTCTTCTCGTGATATCACCATGGATTTTGTTTTAGAGCTGCTTATGACCATCCCTCTCTTCTCCAGCTCTTCCTTCCAGACTTGCAGGTTGGATTGGAGATGTGCCTCTGATTTTTAATTATTCTATAGTAACATATTAACAACAGCAAGCTGCTCACAATGCCACGACTTCGCACCTAGCGCAAGATTTTAATTTACCACGTTTTCAAAATGTAGATTGATGTCAAATTCACAAAATTAATATTATATTCATAGTATTCAACTTAACTCCACCAATGCCGGTCCCAAGCCCGGATGAAAAAGGAGGAGGGCGGCCTGCATAGAGGCCGTAAGGAGGCAGCCCCTCCACCATGCAAAGGCACAACAGGCCAATCACCTGTTTGCTTTAAATCATGATTACGCGAACTACAAGAGAGAAAACTGGACTGATTCTAAAGGCGAAGAACTGGAACGGACTACGGACTACGACTTATGGAACTTGGAACACAAGAAGTATAAATGGGAAGGAAGAGGAGCTGGTGGAAGAGATGAGGAAAGCAAAACTAGAAATCCTGGCTATAACGGAAACGAAGAAAAAAGGACAAGGAGTCATGGATCTCGATGGCAACACGTTGCTCTACAGTGGTGTACCCATATCTGAAAGAGCTAAAGGGGGCGTGGGTTGCATTGTGGCCCAAAATCAAAAAGATAGTATCAAGGGATGGAACTTTGTCTCGGAGCGCATTATGGTTGTAAAACTAAAAGAAGGAGAAACCATAGTCAACCTGGTCATAGTGTATGGGCCAAATGAGGATGAGAGAGCAGAGGTCAAGGAGGAATTCTTCGAGCTGCTTCAAAGGACAGTGGATGACTGCCTAGATGAAGTTATTATGCTCGGAGATTTTAATGCCAGAGTTGGAAATGACCATGCTAGATGGGGTGGAGTTATCGGAAGATATGGAGAAGATACTCTCAATGACAATGGAAAGCGACTCCTTAGATTCTGCAGTGAGCAGAATCTGATCATTACAAACACAAAGTTCCCCCATAAGCGCATACATGCATACACTAGATGTGAACCAACCAAGAATGAGAAGTCAGTGATCGACTGTGCCATTGTTTGGAGAAGCTCATTCAGATATGTCCGAGATGCAAGAGTCTGGAGGGGGCCAGAGATTGGAAGTGATCACTACCTGCTAACAATCAAATGAACAACTGAAAGAGTTGCTCAGCCTAGGAACTGCCCAACATCACGCAAGAAACCAAGTAAACGAGCAGGAGAAATGAGCATTAGGACCTACAAGCTGAGAGAGCCAGAAATTAAGACCAGATATCAGGGGCTTATTGCGACAGCAGTGAGCAACACAGAAGAACGACCTGATGACTTGGAAACCCTCTGGAATAAATTCAAGGATATCATAAAGACAGCTGCTGCAGAAGCATGCGGTGAAGTCCGACTTGGGAACCAGAGAAAGAGGACAACTTGGTGGA
The DNA here is from genome assembly GCA_024509875.1 of Oreohelix idahoensis. Taxonomy (NCBI): domain Eukaryota; kingdom Metazoa; phylum Mollusca; class Gastropoda; order Stylommatophora; family Oreohelicidae; genus Oreohelix; species Oreohelix idahoensis. The sequence continues at coordinate 1,153,911 of JAMPIV010000770.1, forward strand.
CAGAGGAAGTCAAAGAGAAAATAAGAGAGAAGAAAATGGCATGGAAACAATACTTAGGAGCTAAAAACACAACAGGACAAATGGAAAAATATAGAGAATATGTGACACTCAGAACAGAAGCAAAGAACAAAGTGCTAGCAGCAAAACAGAAGTCCTGGGAAGAATTTGGAGAAAAGCTAGAAAAAGATGCACAAGAAAACCAGAAATTGTTCTATAAGACCCTAAAGAACATGAGGAAAGAAAAACAATGCCCTCTCAAATTTATAAAGGACAAGCAAGGCAAATTGCTTACTGCCCCGAAGGAAGTAATGGAAAGATGGAAAGAATATTTCTCAGAACTCCTGGATGGTGAGCATGATGAAGCATCAGAAATGATAACCACTGACACAGAAGAGGAAACCAATGATGGTGAAGATGACATAAAGATGGAAGAACTGAGGGCAGCACTAGAGAAAATCAAGATGGGCAAAGCAGCAGGGCATGATGGTATAACACCAGAAATGGTTAAGTACATGGGAGCATCAGGCGACCTATTACTCCTAAAGGTCCTACAGGCAGCATGGTGCAACAAGACCATACCAAAGGATTGGGAGATTGCCATCATAACACCAATTTTCAAAAAGGGTGACAATCGACAATGTGGAAACCATAGAGTCATATCCCTTCTCAGTGTCCCTGGTAAAATCTACTCTAGAATCCTAGAGCAGAGACTCCGACGCCTAGCTGAGCCACAATTGGATGAGGTCCAGTGCGGATTCCGAGCAAACCGAAGTACTCAAGACCTAATCTTCACACTCAGACAGCTGAGTGAAAAGGCCCTTGAGTATAAGAGTGAGATCCATCTTTGTTTCATAGATCTGGAAAAGGCGTTTGACAAGGAAGAATATTCCAGCACCTCTGATTCATGCTATACAGAGCTTCTACAAGTCTTGCAGAAATTATGTGAGGACAGCAAACCATAAGTCAGAAGAGTTCAGGACCACCACTGGTGTAAGACAAGGTGATATCCTATCACTTACCTCTTCATACTCCTTATGGACGATGTCATCAAGGCATGTAAGGAGAGAACAAAAAAGTATTCAGTGAGGTACTGGAAGATGAGACAGGTCTATATTTCGGAGCTGGCATTTGCTGATGATGTTGCCCTGATTGCTAAATCAGAGGCACATCTCCAATCCAACCTGCAAGTCTGGAAGGAAGAGCTGGAGAAGAGAGGGATGGTCATAAGCAGCTCTAAAACAAAATCCATGGTGATATCACGAGAAGAAAGAAAACATCAGATTAAGTTGGGAGAACAGGTCCTGGAGCAGGTCGACCACTTTAAATATCTCGGAGCTATTATAGACCGAAAGGGAGGCATCAAAGAAGAGTTGGCCACTCGAAAAGCAGCGGCTGGGAGACTTTTTCAGGCCATAAATCGTGGATTCCTCAGCAAGAAAGAGGTTGGTAAGAAAACGAAGATGGCTGTATACCGCTCCACCTATGTCCCAGTCTTGACATATGGATGAGAGTCGTGGGCAATGACTACAACCCACAAAAGCCAGATCCAAACCTCAGAAATGAGGTATCTGAGGAAAGTGGTTGAAGTAACAAGAAGAGACATGGTCCGCAACCAGACGATCCGTCAAGGCCTAAAATCCCATCCGCTGCAGACCCAAATAGAACAGTCCCAACTAAGATGGTTTGGCCATGTCTGCAGAATGGGAGAAGATCGGCTACCACGACAAGCATGGGAAACAAAGAGCCAGGGATCCAGACCTCCAGGACGACCCAGAGTCCGCTGGGAGGACAACATTAGACAATCTTTGAAGGACCGAGGACTAGAATGGAACCAGGCCAGGAAGAAGACAGCTGATAGAATGGTCTGGAGCTCTCTCTTCCAAACCTCTACACCTCACGGTAGAAGGGGAACGACTAAGTAAGTAAGTAAGTATTCAACTTTCCAAGTCAGTTTACCGAACTGTTTATAAAACAAATTACCATGACAATCAGTGATATCTTCTTCTCTGATCCTTAGCTGCAGACTGTCAAAGCAGTTAGTGGCCATCATGCCTAGTGGCGTCTTGTAGGGCAGCAACAAATTGATTCCACTCTGTTCAGTCGGCGGCCATCCTTTGTACAGTGCCCCAACTCTGGTTCATTCTCTGCATCTCGGCCTCCACAGTTCTCCGCCAAATTTGTTTTTTGGTCGGCCTCTTTCGCTTTCCTTTGGGGGTACATAGCTGTTCTTGTAATAGCATCAGGGTCCCTTCTAAGGATGTGGCCAACCCAACTCCAGCGTCTGCCAGCTATGATGGCGTGCATGTCCTCTTGGTTACTCCGAATAAGTAGTTGTTTGTTGGTGATGGTATTCTGTGAATTTTCCTTAGGCAGATTGTGTGGAAGGAAGACAGTTTTGACATTTCCTTCTGCATTCCGCACCATAGAGAAGCACAGAGAGTACACAGCTCTCATATAATCTTAATTTGGTGTTTGTGCCGTACTGGGAAGACTTCCAGGTGTTGTTGAGACTAGCAGAAGAGACATGGTACGCAACCAGACGATACGTCAAGGCCTAAAATGCCACCCCCTACAGACCCAAGTAGAACAGTCCCAACTAAGATGGTTTGGCCATGTCTGCAGAATGGGAGAAGATCGGCTACCACGACAAGCATGGGAAACAAAGAGCCAAGGATCCAGACCCCGAGGACGACCCAGAGTCCGCTGGGAGGACAACATTAGACAATCTTTGAAGGACCGAGGACTAGAATGGAACCAGGCCAGGAGGAAGACAGCCGATAGAATAGTCTGGCGCTCTCTCTTCCAAACCTCTACACCTCACGGTAGAAGGGGAACAACTGAGTAAGAGTTGAGACTAGCAAAGGCTGTTCTCGCTTTATTCATCCTGTTGTTGATGTCCTTGCTTGTTCCGACGTCTGGTGTTACTATGCATCCTAAGTTATGTAAATGTACCTGTCTGTTCTAGCTTCTGGTTCCTTATTGTTATTGGCTCAGGATTGCCCACATTGAGTGTCATGACCACTGTCTTCTTCAAATTGATGTTCAGACCCACCTGCTTGCTATACTTATTCAATCTATCGGTTTTTTTCTTGGATGTATTGATGTGAATGTGCGAGTAGTGCAATGTCATCCGCATATTCCGGATCTTCCAGTGTAGACAACAACATTTTCTACACTGGAACCAGTGATATGGTTACACACAAAACACTCATACGCCTCCCCTAACTGCTGAATAGACTAGAAACTTGTTGCAACAGCTGGTAGGTATGTTTGGTATGTCTAGCGATGATGAGGACAGTCATTCAAAGTGGTTTTTATATCAGTGACAAAAATAGTAGAAACGATGCAAAACGTGATGATAGTGAAGATAATAAAAGTCCTGGGCCATCGAGGGGCTGTAAAAATGCAAAGACCTCAGAGTTACAAATGGTGCATTAAATAATGCAACACGAAAAACAGAACAGAGACATCAAGTCACTGAAGAAGAAACAATAAGCAGTATTCGCTTTGTTCCAACTCAGGAACCTGGTCTGCATATGAATGTATATGCATCTTAATTACTTTATACACTTTCTAATATCTACTGTAACAAAAAATATACCATTCATTTCATTTGTTATAATAGTACATTCATTTATATTCAACATGATACATCATAATCTGTTACAAATTAAGACAATTACAGCTTAATTTGAACATAGTAACTTTCAGGTGAAAAAAAAATTAAAACATAAATTAATAAAAGAACCGGCCCATTGCACCTCATAAAGAATGTCATAAAAGGTGAAGGTGACAAAGTCATGTGCGCCTAGCAGCCTTCATCATATTAAAAGAATTGCTGTAGAATGCTCTACTGCAAAAGCAGATGAAATGCTTTGGAGCAGCTTTCTGCGTACAGCAAACAGCAAGGATCTTACAACTATGGCGATATAACTTGAGAAAGTATTTACAAAAGGACATGCTACTTGACAGAGATCATTTATCAGGTGTTCCAAGACATATTCTTCTTCTTCTTCCGTCCTTAGCCAACGACCGGCAAAGCAGTCAGTGGCCATTACGCCTAGTGGCGTTTTAAGGGCAACAGCGAATAGATTTTCTTTGCCGCTGTTCCCATCACGCCTAATGGCGTCTTTAGGGCAACGACAAATCAATCCGTTCGCTGTTGTTTCCGTAATCAAAGTGACTGGCAAACGGGTGATCAGCCCGTCCAAGACATATATATGGTCACAATGATATTACAGATTGTCCTCACTTTGCGGCATATGTGACGTACAATCACTCTGCCATTCCATTATTTCTATTATATTATTTTGTTATAAATATTTTTTTATTGTAAATATTCATTATTTAGTACAGTATTGACATTATTTTATGTTTTAATTTGTACATTGTATTATGTCACTATAAAATTATTTTTTTAATATCACAAACCAGACCTGAAAATTTTAGCATTCAGGCACGTTAAATGTTAATATATCCTTAAATTTCATCTTGTAAATGGTGATTTTTAACTTACGGCCATACTGAGTTGCGACGGGGTCATCCGAACAGAACCCCACTGCAAGTTGAGGACAATCTATACTTATGTATTAACTGGAAATCTATAACAAATGAAACTGAACTTACTGTAACTGACTGTTCGGCTTTGAGGATATTCTTTGAAAACTTGTGCCTCGTTTCATTGTCTCCAGACACATGTCTGACTTGCCAGTGGTTCAGAGGAATATCCTATACAAGTAAATCACACAAAAATTAGTACAGATTCCAAAACATTTACCTGAAAAGCATGACATATATATAAAGCCCATTTTCTAATACAGAAAAGTGTCAATTATTTGAACTGAGACACACTATAGTTTAATTATTTTAATGTTAGAATAATCAAACATTGAATTTTGTAATAATAAACTACAAAACCACATATTCTACTATTAGATAGCGTGCAGAATGTTTCCTTACTATTAATGTCATGCCTTAATTTAAAGTTCATTAGCCAACCTGAACTATAATTAGAAGTGTCATCTAACATTCCATATAACACTAGTACCATTTCACACAATGAAGGTACTCATACTGTCTCCAATAATCCTTGCTTTTGCAGTTGCTGCCTTACTTGTATAACTGAAAAGATGCCTCTCTAAGTTTAATCATTATTTCTATATAGTGATGTTTTGGGAGAAAAAATGACAGCGTGGATAACTATTCACAGAGCATGATTGTCAGTGATCATCATTCCTGCTAAATTTATCCACAGGGTGACCTGAAAAGTCCCAGTCTATTTTTGCATGTTATTTCTTCAATCTTATCCGACTAATTTATACGAAACAAACATTGAAATAAATACAATTACATGCCATTTAATTACATAAAATACTATGTTACATTTGGATTGTTTGTTTGGTTTTAAGGGCTATCTTAATTGTACACAGACAACTCCATCAGTGCTCTGATCTCCTCCCTTCTATCACACAGAGGATCTCAGCACAGTGCACAAACTCCGTAGCACCACTGATAATCCCAATGTGTATATTATAGGAATCACACATTCTATAAATATGTCTGTAGGTGGGTAGGTTTCTAATTTTTAAATTTTGCCAGGGTGTGGCCTGATAGGTCTACTTTTTACGATTTCCAACTGCCGTGGGATTTTTAACGTGCGCAACTTGCACGTGACCTCCTATTTTTTCGCCCTTATCTGAGAAGGCTAGGCATCCGATTTCACTACCCAGGAGACCAGGGAGGAGTATGACATCAATAGGACCACTGGTTCTGATAAAAAATTTTGACAAAATATATATATTCCCTTCAACTGGGAATCGAACCTGGCACCTCTAGAATTCGAGGCCTACGTCTTTCCTCTTAGCCCCTCCGACTCCTTATGTTACATTAACATTGGCTACTGTATTTATAATTTCATAGCGGGCAGCAATTTGTGCTGTCTCTTGTAACATCAGATTATTGATCATTTTAGATTATATTTTATTATGTTTCAGGGAATACACACACACACACAAAACCACTTATTTGTGAAATGGCAGTTATTTTTCCCATTTTGACATTTGTGTCATGTGTATCCAATAGATGGTTTGGCCATGTCTGCAGAATGGGAGAAGATCGGCTACCACGACAAGCATGGGAAACAAAGAGCCAGGGATCCAGACCTCCAGGACGACCCAGAGTCCGCTGGGAGGACAACATTAGACAATCTTTGAAGGACCGAGGACTAGAATGGAACAAGTCCAGGAAGAAGACAGCTGATAGAATAGTCTGGCGCTCTCTCTTCCAAACCTCTACACCTCACGGTAGAAGGGGAACGACTAAGTAAGTAAGTAAGTAAGTATCCAATAGATACAAGTGATAGCATAAACATTTAAAGATAGGATGTGACCTATAATCGCCCTGGATATCTAACAAAATTTTACTTCAATTAAAATAAAAATCCTGAGGCACACCTTATCTGTGGTGTTGGTTAGTTTGATATATTTCCCTTCTGTGTCAATTTCTGATATTTCAATGCCACAGGAAGATGTGGCAGAGCGTGTAAAGCCACTGGATGAACTGCGTTGAGTATACTCTTCCACAGCTTGACCAATGTCCACTCGCTTCCTCTTCTTAGCACCTGAAGTGGGGGTTGTGGTTCTTTCTGATCCAGAAATATTCAGCCTGAAATACAAATACTTTTAAAGTTATGCTGACAGAGAGAAAACCATGCTTCAAAATAATACACCGGCCATTATCTTCCCAGAACTCAAGCTGTGACCCTTAACACCATTCCTACAAAGCTTGCGTAAGTTAACAGCCATTCAACATTTTTAGTTAAAGCCATGACCTGCTTAGAGGGTGCATTGGTATTTTTTGCCATAAAGTGAATGTTGTACTGAAAAATTATCTTTTGTTCCATTTTGACTCTGTCAAGAAAATATTTTTCAATAACAGTAACTAGGTTTTGGGAGTAATGACACCTTATTTACTTCTTTGTTTATTTTCACACATTCAGAAAATATGGACTGGGCAGTTGGCCCAGGGTTGAAGTAAATTCATATATATCTTATCAGAAGTGGTAATTTTATCTAATTTCTTTAGTGGCATGTAATACAAATGCCAGTTTGTAAAAAATTCACAATATCAGGAAAATGAAGCCGTGATGTGTAATGGGTTCATGCAAAGGTGCTTCATTGTTTTCTTGTATGTGATAACAGCTGTAACACAAAATAGGTATACACTGGAAATTGTGAGGCTCACATAATAATTCCAGAGTTAGACCATTTACCAAGAACCTGTAAGACTTCTAGCTTGTGCATCCTGGAACTAGGTAACCAATTTCTCTACATGTTACCTGGCCAATGCTCAGAGATCCTTTAAAGAACATTACAGTAACCCAATACCACAAGTTCCTCTGTAATGAAACATGTTGAGAACTGGGGTCAAGCAGATGTTGCTGTTTGTTACATAAGCACTGGTTTAAATAAAGCCCCATGCCATATAATAGTTCCAAAATTAACGTTAAAACTCATCTTGTAAATATTTCACCCTGGACCTAAACACACTATGCTGCCTCTTTATGATTACTTCAGTTTGTTTATGAGCAAAGAATTTTACCAAATGGGCTCAATATAACCAAGGAAAAAGCAACAGTATACAAATACTTATAGGAATGCATATGTGAAAAAAACTATGTTTTGTTTTCTCAAAGAACAAACCAAACACATCTGGGCATTCTGCAGAGACTGTTTATGACTGCCCAGTGTGCAATGAACTGATCTGTTCATCACGTTGAGGATTGTTGCATGGTCAGCAAGCATTTTGGTTTGAACCTGATTCAGATGGTTGCACCATGCAACACCTCACTAGGCCGAAATGAAATTAGTTCGCATGTGGCGATACATGATACGTTGGACTTAGTTACTGTCAGTCTTTTGTGTGGCCTTCGAGCCTTACGGGAGTGTTTAAAATGTGTGCATGGCCACTAAAGTATGACAGTGTAATAGTGTATAACTATAAATTATATGGCGGTATTGTAGAGCTGGTAAAGCATAAATAAATAATGTATAAGGACCATTGAGTCCGAAGACGTAAGTCGGTAATATTAACCGCAATCATTTATTATTAACGTAAGTCGTGAAATGCTAAACGCAGTTAGGATATGTAAGGCTGATAGAGCCTGGCTATGAATGGTAAAGTAAATTAATAATATGTCAGAGTTCCTGAATATTATAGACAGAGTTTCCGATGTGTGGATTACTCCTTCATGTCACTAGTATCAGAAATATAATAATTATGCCAAAAGCTTGGTAAAGTGAAATAGAGTTGGTCAAGGACATAAACGATATATTTAAAACCAACAGTTACCTGATAGACATGTAATGTCTAAGAAGATACTAACTCTAAACTATGATAGTCAGTGTTTTCAATGTAGAATGTGTTATTGTCAAGAGGACATTATGATCGATGAATTGTTATTAAATGTTGAGTCGTCAGAAAAGGACTTGTTCACTGAAGTCTTCTACAAGTTTTAATTATGTTACCCTAAAGATTGACGGTTAACTTTCAAGGTTGGTTCAAGTGTACAACACTATGTCAAGCTACTAATAATTGAAGTAATAAAACACTAATCGACAATAGGTATACACAAAATATAATGAAGAAACACTGATCCTAAACTATGAAATTAATAACGATGAACCCAATGTTACAGCAAGAAGATACTCTGTGATGGTAGAGCAGATGAATATAAAATACACGTACTGAATTGAAATATAATCTCAGCCCAATTATTGAAGCCGGAAAGTCTGAACATATGTCATGAACAGTTATCGTTTATTAATAAAAATAAATGTTTAAATGTTTTGGGTAATGAATTAGCACAACAAATGTTCTAAATTTTGACAAAAATATTTTTTCGCCACATTAATGAAATTGTCATTGCATAATACTAATATATACAGTTATTAACCTTTAGCACGCTGCATAAAAATTCAGAAAACTTGCCCAACCACTGCATTCTTTTTCACAGCGTCCCGTTTTTATAGTGGGTGACTTGTAATGTCTATAGTTTTTGTGTTTCTTGGTCAACTGCTATCATTTTTGGAATTTCTATAAATAAATGAATGGTGAATCTGATGATATAAAATGTCTTTGTGTACATGTTAGATGTGATAGGAAGAGAGGAAAGGAAAGATGAAAAAACGAAAAAAAAAAAATTAAAATAATAAAAAATAATTTTTTTTAAATTTTAAAATTAAAAAAAAATAACCAACACACGAAGAGTCCATATCCCTTGCATCTCAATGAAAGTCATTTGACCAACAGACCAATACAAATCAAATGACGATCTTTTCGTTACACCCATCATCAGTAGCAAAGCAACAAACACTCTCGTCAGCAGTGACATTCGGCCGAAATTCTAAACCTTTCCAATATTCCTAATCCTAATCTAACATACTTGAAAGGCCATTTTACTTTCGTTTCCATCTCGGCCATCAAACATATTCTGAGAACCGATATCAGCGCTTATAAAGACAAAAATCTCATCCCCACCGCATGGCGTCAGAATCCAATAAAATTAGAGCAAAAATGGCCGCATGTTGATGCCGATTCATTTCGATTTTAAAAATTTACAAAAAATAAATGCGGATACACCCATCGCTTTTTTAAGATCGGAAACGGAAGCTAGCTCTCTTGCAAATAACATTAGAACTTAACATCCGGGGCTGAAATCACGTGTACACAAGTCCTCATGCTAGAAACGGTGATATCCGTAAGGCGCAACATTGCGCCTCCAGCATGGAGAACATAGGTTACGTTCGGCGCAACGCTGCGTCCGCAGCGTGCTAAAGGTTAAGAATACTGCAGATGGCACATGATTCAATTTTGTGTATTTAAAACTAATAAGCGCAATTTTTTCTGTTAGTCTTTTTAATGAATTTTTTTAGATGGTCACTGTGTTAGAAAATAGAGTTGCTCCCTTTGTCTGGACATTAAGATATATTAAATTGGACAGGACGGTGAAGGGTTAATGCCTTCATTTCTACTCATGCATCTGAGCAGGGTGCAATGTGGTAGACAATTGCCAAAAACTTAAAATTACTGTCAGAACAGTAAGTTACTTCTAAAATGATGTACTGTTATTATTACTGTAGTTCAGAATCGACATCACTGCACTCTGGGTAAACCCATATATGCTCAGTACCACCTTGGCAAATGTCGAAGGGTATCAGTGCTCATTAAGCTGTAGCAAACTGGTTTCCATACATGCCTGACCCATCCTCTCATACATCCATCCCAGCTAGTTTTACAGACAATTCCAAATGTCCGAGTTGTTTTGATTCATCAATTGCAGAGTTGTTCTCTAATATGTGATTGTTAATTGCCCTTACCATCTCTTTCATACCCATATCCAATGCCCCCACAATGGGTGCTCTCGAGGCTAGTCTGCCAGCTCCTGTTGCTGTGTACTCCTGAACGACCACAACAGTAGATCCACGCCCATTCCAGAAGGTTGAAAGTTTATGCAAGTTCTCCATTCATATCGTAGCCATTCATTTTGTACCTTCCAAAGCATGTACTGAGTGCCGAACACAATAAGTGCCCCCGTTAATGTTGTTTCAGACAGGCACCTCAGGGCTGCAGTAGTTGTCCCTATCTCCATTCTCATGCTGGAGATTGTTGTAATGTAAACCCCACTCTGTTCAACAGTGATCTTGCCCCTTAATCTAGCCAAGAAGCCCCGTTCAAATTTCTCATCGCAAAGAACAGACCCATCAGTGTATTCTATGGCATCATCAACCCCAGCACGATCGTCTATCAGCTGATTAATTTCAAATTAAAATGTTGTATACACATACGAGTACTTGAAAAAAAATAACACTTATATGCAAAATATTTCTTGGACTGCTAGGGAGAAAGTTAATGAATATGCATGTTTTTTAAAAACCTTTAAAACACTGCACACAAATTTCCTTGGTAAAGAAGAGAGCATTTACCTTGATTCCTCTGACTCTAGCAACTTTCTGTATGCTTCAATTTCTCTATCTAGTTTGATCTTGATCTCCAGCAAATTTGCATATTCTACCTCAAGGTCCTCAATGCTGGATCTGAGAAGGGCAATCTCAATATCGCGCTGCTGCAATCTACTGCGGAAGTCATCACGTTCACGGGCAAGCTGCTTCTCAAGGTCACGAATGCGAGCATCATAGCCAGCATACTGTGGGGAAAAAAGGGCTGTTTGTGTCCTGACATGCAACAAACTACAAAGTGATGACAAATTTTCCTGTGTACTACATAGTACTGATGCATTTAACAGTTTTCGTGCCCCTAGATGAACCTACTTTGATCATGACCATTCCAAACAAGAAACAATGACAGTTACAAACCACTGAATCTAAAGTAAGAAATATAATATGACAGGACAGAATCAATGTTGATCAATCAGCTAAAAAATGTCGATGAATGTATTTATTCCATTAGTTTACAAGCTTTCCACTCTACAAATTATAACATTGAAAACAAAAGTAAATCCATTGACTAAAATTTGCAGGACAATGAGAGAACAATAAATAAGACCAACCTCTGCCTTGAGCTTGTTGAGCTCAGCCTGAAGATCATCAATGGTCTTGCGAGCAAGGGTCAGCTCTTCCCAAGCAGCACTGGAGCTGGAACTGCTTCTAGCTACCTGCCCTCTCAGATCCTCAATCTAAAGAAAAACAGCCAAAAAATCTCATGTTAATAATAAAATTATTAATTTAAAATCTCAAGGAGACAAAAGCATGTTTGTGTACAATATTAATTTAATTAGCTCAACCTTTCAATGAATCAAGAGTTTTTTTTCCAAAATTGTTCCTAATGAAGAGGGGAATTTTAAAACCTATGCTGCAGCATTGTATTTTTTCTTCTTCATTCACCCTCAGATGTCAACTTGAATAAGTTCAAAGAAAGCAGTGGTCAGCCTGAGGCTGTTGATATCTCTGTAGATTTTCTCCAGGAATGGTACTGGTGATGGCCATATGCGTTTTCTTTGTTCCTCATATGTTGGGCACTTTTGAAGCAGATGTTCGGCAGTCATTTTATCGGTGCCACATTCACACTCATCAGTAGTTCCTATCTTTAATTTGTTGAATAGATGGTATCTCAATCTGTTATGACCTGTGCGAAGTCTGAAGGTTACCACTTGTTCACTTCTGCTGAGCTGGTAATACTGATCATTTTTTGTGTGGCCTGGATGCTCTTCTTGCCACTTGTGCCTGTATCTGCGCTTGATAAAACTCTTGGCCTCCTCATAAGTTATATTTGTGTCGAGTTGAGGAAGGTTTCCCCCTTCCTTTGCCAATATGTCAGCCTCTTCATTTCCAGGGATGTTGCAGTGAGAAGGGATCCACTGTATCACGACTCTTTTGTATTGCTGACATAGTCTGTGAAGTGTTACTCTTAGGTCATCCAGTTCAGCATTTCTTTGACTTTTCAGCATTGTAATCACTGACAGCGCATCTGAGAAGATAGCTATTGGTCTATCTGGGCTTTCTTCGGTCATTAGAATTTCTGATGCAGTTGTTAAGGCCTCTGCCTCTGCTCTGAAGTTACTTGAAAATGTCCCTGTTACAACTGCTATCTTTTTTTTGTGTGCCATTGCTTAAGCTCAGGAAGACTCCTCCACCCCCATCTTCTGTTGCATTAGTTGCTGGTCCATCTGTGTATGCATGGATCCAGGTGTTGCTTGGGTAATGTTTCTCTATATATTTTGAGGCTAGGACTCTCCTGTTTCATTTTGGCTGTTCTTTCTCTCAATACCAGGAACGTTTTCTATCATTTCAGGGAAGCACTGTTGTTTCCAAATTGGTAGCTTGTGTGCAGTACATATGGGTGTAGCTGTTGATATTGCATTTATGGGGGTCTGCTCTCATCTTTGTTTTGACTGTCTCTACGAAGTTGCTTCGCTTTAGTCTTCCCCTTCCAAGTCCATTTATTCTCTGGTGCGTTGGGTGGTCCCCCATGGTGGACATTTCCAACATCTGCTGTAGAAGAAACTGCTGCGTGGTACTACAATGTTGTACGAGGTACTTTACTGCACAGTAACTTTTATGACACCCTGTATTTTAAATACAGTGTATTAAATATTTATCAAACATTTAACACATTAAATAATTCTCTATATGTTTTTTATTGCAGCATTCCGTAAGTTGTTGTTTTTTTTTTTTTTATGTGAAACAAACACTCCTCCAACATCAGCAAGAAAAGAAAAAAAAACAATCTGATAAATTTAAACAACAAAAAGTATTATTTTAATGAAGTAAAATAATTTCTGCAAAAAATGTAAAAAGGTTCAACTGAAAAATAAGATTTTTTAAAACACTTTTTTTCTTAAACATAATTTCTTTAAAAAATGTAAAAGATTTTTGTTTATGTTTTGGTAACCAATGTGTCATGGTTCTTAAAATAGAAACATTTCTACAATAAATCTAAACATTTAGACAGATAAAAGTGCATATTTCACAACAACGCAGGAAAATGTACCCATTTCCCCCACACCTAAAGACAACAGTGTCCTTTTTTCAAGAGACAGAAAGTGTCTCCTCAACTGACTTGACTTAAAACAAAAATGACTATTGTATCTCTCCACACAAAACAGCACCACTGCATTTTTCTTACCTTGCTCTCGTACAGAGTTTCTAGTTCCACTTTGACAGACTGCAGGTCATAATCATGCTGGGCTCTGATCTCACGCAAGGCATCCTGCAGTCGAGCTTCATACTCCTGCTGAATTCTGCCATCATCCTCCTCCAGATGGGTAGTGGTTCGTTTGTGAGATTCCTCTAACTCCTGACAATGTAGAAATTATTAGTTACAAGTAATTAAAATGGCAAACACTTTTTTTCCTTATCTTTCACTAGGTGTGAACATGTATCTTTTTTTTTTATGTTCTCTCTTGAAGTCTCGCTAAATGTTGGTCATTTGAGAGCTGTATGAGAAAATTAATTAATTTGTTGGGGGCGACTCTGGTAGCTCTTGGGTTTCCCACATTTGTCATGGTAGCTGATCTTCTCCCATTCTGCAGACATGGCCAAACCATCTTAGTTGGGACTGTTCTGCTCGGGTCTGCAATTTTAGGCCTTGGCGTATCATCTGGTTGTGGACCATGTGTCTTCTTGTTACTTCAAACACCTTCCTCAGATACCTCATCTCTGAGGTTTGGATCTGGCTTTTGTGTGACCAAGATCATCTACATAATATTCTAGCAGAATAAGTGGAGAACGCAACTTATCAATGTCCATTTGTTTTACACAATCTGAAGCATTACGATGCCCACAAATGCCGAGATTTGATGATTATGAAATTGCTTCTTATGTAGTGTGGTGCAGATGTTATTTTATCAGTAAGAATACAACACACTACTTTCATATGAACAACCTATAACATCAAATAAAGTCTACCAAGTAATTTACCATAAAATGACATGTAGCGTTTTGCTTCTTTTTCAGAATATCCAGGTTATTCTAATTCCTTTAAAAGTTCTATAAGATGAATAAACATTTATAACACATAAGGAAGGGAAACCCGGGGCCTGTAAACAGTAAATAAATATTTAGACAAACATAAAGGTATGTTTTCAGGCACTCGTAAGAAATAAAGAAGTAGAAAAATAGACAACAGAAAAACAACAGACGTTGAGTGGCTTACCCAGGACCCTTTGTGCGACAACCCCGCCTAGCTATGTAAGGGAATCACACTATCCTCCCTGCCATCTAGGCATCCCCTAGATGGCAGGGAGGATAGTGTGATTCGCTTACATAGCTAGGCGGGGTTGTCACACGGAGGATCCTGGGTAAGCGAACTCACGTCTGTTGTTTTTCTGTTGTCTATTTTTCTACTTCTTTATTTCTTACGAGTGCCTGAAAACATACCTTTATGTTTGTCTAAATATTTATAAGATGAATACACAGATTCAATGTACTGCACATTTTGATAATATTTCCGTTGTGCTCTGTACTGTGCATGAAGCCACTCCTGTAGCCGACCCCCTTGCTCCACACCAGGCATTCAAATGCTATGTAATGGTGGTTTCTGTGGACAACTTATTTGACACAATGAGGCTACAAAATGTTAAATAGCTCTTGTAATAATGAAAATCCATGTAGCAATAGAAATCTGGAAAAACTATTTGGGCATCTTACCTGCTCATACACCTGACTCTTGAAGTGAAGGTCTTCCTTGAGGGTCTTCACTCTGTTTTCTAAGTCAACCCTCAGCAAGGTTTCATCTTCTAATTGTTTCTTGGCAGTGGCCAGTTGATTTTCCAGTTTAGCCAATTCACCCTTCAGATTCTATTATAAAGAATAAAACAAGAATGTAAACAATCAAACTGAACATTCAATCTTCATTATTATGTACTTAGTTAAATTGGGCATTTGTTGAGAAATTTAGTATTAAGCATTGTGAATAAATGAGAGCTGAAAGGTATAGAAGAATTGTGAATAAATACTCAGTGGCATGTTAATTTCACTACAAAGTTTCACAGAGTTGCAGCCAGCACACTAAAAGCTTAGGATATGTGGGTTAATATTTAATTTTCACTTAATTTTACAACAGTAATATGTATCTTTATTTAACCTTCACATTTTTATATTTTTATTATTCTATATTAGTTTTTGTTCTCATCTAGCATTATGTGCATTTATTTTCATAACAGGTTTTTATATATCGGTATTTTAACTAATTTTCACAATGACTCATTCTTCTTCTTCTTCTTCCGTCCTTAGCCACCGACCGTCAAAGCAGTCAGTGGCCATTACGCCTAGTGGCGTCTTAGGGCAACAGCAGATAGGTTTCCTTTGCCATTGTTTCCCATCACGCCTATTGGCGTCTTTAGGGCAACGGCAAATCAATCCATTTGCTGTTGTTTCCGTAATCGAAGTGACTGGTAAACGGGTGATCAGCCCGTTGGTGACTCATTCTTACTTACCATGAAATTTTGAAACAAATTAATTTGCACAGAACACAAATATGCAACATCAATTCAACAAATAATTAAACTGTGTAGTTATGTTTTCATATGATGCTACTATGCTCCTTGATAATTAGTTGGACATTAACACAATTATCAAATTAACCTTTAGCACGCTGCGGGCGACACATGTCGCCGAAGATAACCTATGCTCTGCACGCTGGAGCTGCCATGTGTCGCCTTACGGATATCACCGTTTCTAGCATGAGGACTTGTGTACACGTGATTTCAGCCCCGTATGTTAAGTTGTAATGTTATTTGCAAGAGAGTTAGCTTCCGTTTCCGATCTTAAAAAAGCGATGGGTGTATCCGCATTTATTTTTTGTAAATTTTTTAAATCGAAATGAATCTGCATCAACACACAGCCATTTTTGCTCTAATTTTATTGGATTCTGACGCCATGCGGTGGGGATGAGATTTTTGTCTTTATAAGCGGTGATATCGGTTCTCAGAATATGTTTGATGGCTGAGATGGAAACGAAAGTAAAATGGCCTTTCAAGTATGTATAATGTTAGGGGTTAGGACTAGGAATATCGGAAAGATTTAGAATTTCGGCCGAATGTCACAGCTGACGAGAGCGTTTGTTGCTTTGCTACTGATGATGGGTGTAACGAAAAGATCGTCATTTGATTTGTATTGGTCTATTGGTCAAATGACTTTCATTGAGATGCAAGGGATATGGACCCTTCGTTTGCTGGTTATTTTTTTAAATTTTTTTTTTAAATTTTAAAATAAAAAAAAAAAAATATTTTTTTTTTATTTTAAAATTTTTTTTTCGTTTTTTTCATCGTTCCTTTCCTCTCTTCCTATCACATCTAACATGTACACAAACAAATTTTATATCATCAGATTCACCATTCATTTATTTATATAAATTCCAAACATGATAGCAATTGACCAAGAAACACAAAAACTATAGACATTAAGGGTCACCCACTATAGAAACGGGACGCTGTGAAAAAGAATGCAGCTGGAGGCGAAAATTTTTGCCAAAGAATGCAGCGTGCTAAAGGTTAAACGCTCTGAGATAACTGAAACCTGGGCCAGATATGGGTGGTCAAATGCTTGGACCAAACACAATTTGTTGTTCCTTTTTTTCTTCTAATTTAGAAACCAATGAGTTACCAAGAGAAGAAAAGTTATAAAAAATATAAAGATTTAGCTCTCTCTCACATAATCTGGCCTATTCATTATCAACCTTGCTGAGATCAAACTGAAAAATCAATACAACAGGAACAATTGCTGGGCCTCAGTGATTAATATTATACAGGAACCAAAATTTAAAGATCACATATCTGTCTATTCTTATCCTTACTTATCCATACATATAAAACAAGTGTACAACAAACCAAACCAAGACAATGTTATCTTCTTATCTTTTTATCCTTAGCCGCCGACCGTCAAAGCAGTCAGTGGACATTACGTCTGGTGGCTTCTTGTTGGGCAGCAACAAATTAATTCCACTTTGCTCGGTCGGTGGCCATCCTTTGTTCTTGTCCTTTGATCCTTAGCCACCGACCATCAAAGCAGTCAGTGGACATCACGCCTGGTGGCATCTTGTAGGGCAACAACAAATTGATTCCACTGTGCTCGGTCGGTGGCCATCCTTCGTACAGTGCCCCAACTCTGGTTCATTCTTTGCATCTCAGCCTCCACAGTCCTGCTCCAAGTTGTTTTTGGTTGGCCTCTCTTTTGTTTTCCTTCAGCAGTCCATAGCATAGATGTTCTTGTGATGACATCAGGGTCTCTTCTGAGGACATGGCCAACCCAGCTCCAGTGTCTGCCAGCTATGATGGCATGCATGCCCTCTTGCTTGCTCCGAGTAAGCAGATCTTGGTGATGGTATTCGGCCAAAAGATTCGGATAATTTTCCTTACACATGTTGTGTGAAAAGAGGACAATTTCGACATTTCCTTCTTTGTAACTCTCCAGCATTCCGCACCATAGAGAAGCACAGAAAGCACACAGCTCTGATATAATCTTAATTTTGTGCTTGTGCTGTACTGAGAGGACTTCCAGATGTTGTTTAGATTAAAAAAGGCTGTTCTTGCTTTGTTCATTCTGTTGTTGTCTTGCTTGCCCCGCCGTCTGGTGTTACTATGCATCCTAGGTATGTGAAGGTGTCTGTCTGTTCCAGTTGCTGATTCCTTACTGATATGGGCTCAGGGTTGCTCACATTGAGCGCCATGACTTCTTGTCTTCTTTAGATTGATGTTCAAGCCCACCTGCTGGCTACACTTATTAGGTCTATCCGTTTTTTCCTGGATGTGTTGATGTGAATTTGCTAGTAAGTGCAATGTCATCTAGCAAGCAAGAGGACATGCACGCCGTCATAGCTGGCGGATGCTGAGGCTGGGTTGGCCATGTCCTCAGGGGAGACCCCGATGCCATCACAGGGGCAGCTGTACTGTGGACCCCTGAAGGAAAACGAGAGAGGCCGGCCGGGTAACGGCTTGGCGGAGGGCTGTGGAGGCTGGGATGCAGGGAGTAAACCAGAGTTGGTGCACTGTACGAAGGATGGCCACCGACCGAGCAAAGTGGAATCAATTTGTTGTTGCCCTACAAGACGCCACCAGGCATGATGGCCACTGACTGCTTTGACGGTCGGCGGCCAAGGATCAAAGAAGAAGAAGGCAATGTCATCTGCATATTCCAGATCTTCCAATGTAGAAAATGTAGTCCATCTTATTCCTCTTGGACTGCACTCTATTGTCTGGCACATCACCCAGTCAATGACTGTTAAAAATAGATTGGTTGATAAGGGGCATCCCAGACAATGTTACGGAGTTATGTTTTTCAATGAATTTGCCTGCTGCAGTTTTTACATTGCCTAAAAGTGCAGCTTTCCCAACCATCAAGAAAGTCACATGTGATTAGTGTGTTTTCCCATCATCCATCTGCCTTCCAAACCTACAGGACAGTTTGCAGTTCTCGTTTATAATTTGCAAGTGTACACGGAATTTTACTCACTTTTCAGTGTAATTAAGTTTTTTGCTAAATAAATTTTCACAAATGAAGTAAGAAACAACATGTCAAGTTACAGCCAGCTCCAGTGTTTCCTGTTTTTTTTTCCTCTTAGGGCACACATTTACTGAGTTATTATTTTACACTTCAACAGGAAAATGAATCACTCAGGACAGGATGACCTAGGGGAGAGATCTGGTTGAATGTCTATACTCCAAGGCAAATCTAAGCAAAGAAAGCAAACATAAAAATAAATTACGCAAATAGCTCAACCTGTCTGAAATTATAACTACAATCCTATACTTGTTTACTTCATTAGTAAATGAGTTTACTACACACCTGACAAATTCAAAGGCTGTAATCAAGTTACAACCTGATGAATGATTAATGCCATCACATGGTTATTCTGTTTTATAAACTATTTTCCAACTTTAAATGTGATTTCAATTAGTTACTTGCCTGGTTTTCTTTTTCCCATTCCCGTGACTGAGTATCTGCCAGCTGCCTTTCCAAAATCTGGACACGTCTTTCAAGGCCACTTGCTTCACGGTCCCTCTTGTTGAATCTGAAAACAAAATAATACTAGGTGAAGAAAAGAGCTTGGTTTCTTAACCTTTCTTTGTGCTGTGGGCCCTTTGATTGCCCGACGAAGGCTATGGATCCCTATGATAGTCCAGTGAAGGCTATGGACCCCTCTGGGACCCCAAGATGCAACAATAGTGAATGCAGTCAGCGACCCACTTGCATCAGGATCAGCGAACCAGAGCTGGTCAAGACCGTACTCCACCTCCACGTGGTGGTCCTGGAAACAGTCTGCAGCAGTGCAGTCTGGCTGAGCGAGTACGGATCGAAATGGGAAGGCAAACCCGGTCCCTAAAAAATGCCGTGCAGAAGTCGGATGTGTCGACCGAAAGGTGCAGATATCACAGCTTAGGCGCAAACAGACACAACGCAACCACCGTCCTTTTCAGGGCGAACGAGGAAGAGTGAAGGCTATGGACCCCTCTGATAGTCCAGTGAAGGCTATGGACCCCTATGATAGTCCAGTGAAGGCTATGGACCCCTATGATAGTCCAGTGAAGGCTATGGACCCCTCTGATAGTCCAGTGAAGGCTATGGACCCCTCTGATAGTCCAGTGAAGGCTATGGACCCCTCTGATAGTCCAGTGAAGGCTATGGACCCCTCTGATAGTCCAGTGAAGGCTATGGACCCCTATGATAGTCCAGTGAAGGCTATGGACCCCTATGATAGTCCAGTGAAGGCTATGGACCCCTATGATAGTCCAGTGAAGGCTATGGAGCCCTATGATAGTCCAGTGAAGGCTATGGACCCCTATGATAGTCCAGTGAAGGCTATGGACCCCTCTGATAGTCCAGTGAAGGCTATGGACCCCTCTGATAGTCCAGTGAAGGCTATGGACCCCTATGATAGTCCAGTGAAGGCTATGGACCCCTATGATAGTCCAGTGAAGGCTATGGACCCCTATGATAGTCCAGTGAAGGCTATGGACCCATATGATAGTCCAGTGAAGGCTATGGACCCCTATGATAGTCCAGTGAAGGCTATGGACCCCTATGATAGTCCAGTGAAGGCTATGGACCCCTATGATAGTCCAGTGAAGGCTATGGACCCCTCTGATAGTCCAGTGAAGGCTATGGACCCCTATGATAGTCCAGTGAAGGCTATGGACCCCTCTGATAGTCCAGTGAAGGCTATGGACCCCTCTGATAGTCCAGTGAAGGCTATGGACCCCTCTGATAGTCCAGTGAAGGCTATGGACCCCTATGATAGTCCAGTGAAGGCTATGGACCCCTATGATAGTCCAGTGAAGGCTATGGACCCCTATGATAGTCCAGTGAAGGCTATGGACCCCTATGATAGTCCAGTGAAGGCTATGGACCCCTATGATAGTCCAGTGAAGGCTATGGACCCCTATGATAGTCCAGTGAAGGCTATGGACCCCTCTGATAGTCCAGTGAAGGCTATGGACCCCTATGATAGTCCAGTGAAGGCTATGGACCCCTCTGATAGTCCAGTGAAGGCTATGGACCCCTATGATAGTCCAGTGAAGGCTATGGACCCCTATGATAGTCCAGTGAAGGCTATGGACCCCTATGATAGTCCAGTGAAGGCTATGGACCCCTATGATAGTCCAGTGAAGGCTATGGACCCCTATGATAGTCCAGTGAAGGCTATGGACCCCTATGATAGTCCAGTGAAGGCTATGGACCCCTATGATAGTCCAGTGAAGGCTATGGACCCCTATGATAGTCCAGTGAAGGCTATGGACCCTATTATAGTCCCTATGGACCCTATGATAGTCCAGTGAAGGCTATGGACCCCTATGATAGTCCAGTGAAGGCTATGGACCCCTATGATAGTCCAGTGAAGGCTATGGACCCCTATGATAGTCCAGTGAAGGCTATGGACCCTATGATAGTCCAGTGAAGGCTATGGACCCTATGATAGTCCAGTGAAGGCTATGGACCCCTATGATAGTCCAGTGAAGGCTATGGACCCCTATGATAGTCCAGTGAAGGCTACTTGTATTTATTCTCTCTCCCAGACTTTACTGAGTAATCTGTATAATATCTCTATAGAAGTGTCAATGTCTGTTTTGATGGCCCCTGCTTAATTTGTTGCTAGGAGGAATGGTTTAACCTTTGACCCGAGAAACAAGTTTTTCCTGCTTGGCAGCCTTTTCAGATCAGACCAAATACTAGCTCCACGTTGTAGGTCAGCAGCAATGGATCCCAAACTTTTCTTGCCTTGATGATACACTCTGATGAGCTATTTCCAGGTCCATCTCTACATGTTTATCTTCTTACTGGTAGCACTGTTGTCCTCCTGCCAATTTCCCTTCAATGCTTCCTTCAAGTGTTTTATTTCCAAAATATTTTTGTGTGTCATTACTGGATCTCTTTCTTAAAGACTGTAATGTCAGGGTGGCCATTAAAGCCATCACACAGATAACTACTAGTTTTGTCCATTCATGTCATACGGGACAAAGGTTTCCTTTATTTACAGAATCAGCACTATCCTTCAGCTCTCAGTGCAGCACAGACCCTTAATTTGGTCACGCCAGGCTCTCCTACCCTCTGCCACCTGTTCAAGCTATTTCTATGACTTCCTTATCCTTTTTTTAAGCCTGTCTTTGATTCCTTTCTCACTGTTTCTATTTCTCTTTTACTTAATGATTAAAACATGGTGAATCATATTCAAAAATAAAAAAAATACTCAAGAAGGTTTTTTTTATTAAGACTTTTATAAATGGATGCATGCGCAGAACAGCATGACTGAATAAGGGGTGAGACAAAGATGCTGGCATGGGATATGGCACACTTAAAAAAAAAAATCTGATAGCATGATAATCCAATCCTTGTATTGAAATCTCCAAGGTTAAAGAAACAAAGAAAGACCCAAAAATACACGGAGACAGGAACTGTACAAAGAGACATGGAAATAGCTTGAATGGATAATTAAACGGAACAAGAGTGCAAAGAATCAAACTTATTACAAGCAATTTCATAACAAAAAAGTTCTTTTAATGATATGATGTGTTCACAACACATTTCCATTCTTACATACAGATGCTCAACAAAGTTTCATCTCTTTCAATAATACATTCTTTGATCTCAAATAATTAACCTCCCCATCAGGAATCACAGATACTGAGCTATAAGTATACAAACATCAATAATGCCATAATTATACATTTTTAAAATGAAGATACCGATAAGGAGTAGTATGATGCGGTGCTTGTGTGGATGATGGCAGGTAATTGGTGGATTTGGTGTAGGCCTAATCTCAAACACCCATGGTCTTTCTCACTCCTTTTCACCTAGCCGTTAATAACAGAGTAGTTATGAGAGACTTTACTTTGTATGTTTGTTTTTATTTTTTCTTCCGTTCTGTTTTTTGTTTGTTTGTTTCTTTTAAATTTTTATTGCTTTTTTGTTTCTTAGAAAGGGTAGGTCACACACAATTCTGGTTTTGATTTACTCTATTTGGACTGAGTGGAGGGAGGAAGAAGTTAGTATAGGGCCTACTGTCTTGAATTTATTAGCCTACACTATATATCCTAATTAGGCCTACAACCTATCGAGAGTTGAACGGGATTCTGTGTTTAAATTTTTTTTTTTAAACTTTGATTTCCCATATCCAGTCTTTAGCCTGTGGCACCATATTCTAATCAGTCCAAAATAGAGTAGGGCCAAAATTAAGTGTCAAATTGTGCAAAAACAATCAACAACTGTAATTTCTCGTAAAGCATCCTGTTTGACTAGGCCTAGGCTAATCCCGTTTCTTTACTGTCAGTCGCCTTCACTTGATAAATTACAATACTTGTACAACAACAATATCCATTTTCTGATCATAAACACGTCCGTTTCAATCTACCATCTCCCTCCCTCCTCCCCCGAAACTATACCGCCAACTACCTACACCCACATACTCACAGTACGCACGCTAACAGCGTCCCTGGAGTTTCCCGTCTTCATTCTTACTTTGTGTGATGAAACTAAAAATAGCAGTGGTTCATTGCATGACGCATTCCAAACGTTGCCGGCTGTCAAGACTTTTCTCACCACATACAATAGACCACGCCCTTGGTCGTGGTATTATTAAAAATCATTAAAAATGTATTACTTAAAATATGCTTAAATTTTTAAAAAGTTATCACACTTACTTTGCCAGCAAATCCTCATATTCTGCCCTATATTTGTTTGCTTC
Source organism: Oreohelix idahoensis (assembly GCA_024509875.1). NCBI lineage: Eukaryota > Metazoa > Mollusca > Gastropoda > Stylommatophora > Oreohelicidae > Oreohelix > Oreohelix idahoensis. The sequence continues at coordinate 1,177,602 of JAMPIV010000770.1, forward strand.
GATTTGAAGACGGGCTTTCTCCTTTGCGGTTTCATCCAGCAATTTGCGGAGCTCAGCAAGTTCCGATTCGTAAAGGGTTTTGACGCTAGTCACTTCTCTCCTCACGACCTCCTCGGTGGATCTTACTTGTATGGAAAGGCGACTATTTTCTGCTTCCAAACTCCTTACTTTGTCGATGTAGGCTGCTAAACGATCATTCAATCCTTGAAGTTCCTCTTGCTCCTGCATTCGGCTGAGCCTAGCCGGCGATGGTTGTCTGCCTGTGCGACGACCTGATGGAGAGCTAAAGCTTGTGCTTGCTCCTTCCCCTCCCGAGGAAGAGTAGGTCGTCGATGTGACAGTCCTTTTAGTTTGCTTGGCCGACATGTTTATGTAAAATTCCAACGATCAAAACACTTATTTCTGTTTACAATTCTGAAACTCAATCCAAAACTTATCAAACAACCCTCACAAATGGCCGACAAGTAACGCGTACTCGCGCGTTGATGGTCACGTGACAACGCACCTTGCCGGGGTAAAGATGTGAAAAATGGGGGGTAGGGGGTAATCATTAACTATTCATAAGGAGATGCCCAATATTTCGAAATTTATTGATTTCATGATCATACCAGTGTGAGGGCTGGACACTCACTGCAGATACGGAGCGAAGGATTCAGGCTTTCGAGTATAAATGTTATAGAAGAATTTTGCACATTTGCTGTAAAGAGCACAAAACAAATGTTTATGTTAGAGAGAAAATAAACACCTATGCAGGCTACCAAGAACCACTTTTGTCAGCAGTGAAACGTCGAAAGCTTGCCTGGTTTGGGCATGTAACTCGTCATGACTCCCTTTCGAAAACAATCCTCCAGGGAACAGTCGAAGGTAAACGGAGAAGAGGGAGGCAAAGAAAATCCTGGGCTGATAACATCAAAGAATTGGCAGGACACGGTTTTTCCACACTTGTACGCATTGCTGAGGATAGACAGCAGTGGAGGACCCTGTCTGCTGATGCTTCCACCATGGCACCTTTACGACCCATGACGGGTTACGGGTTGAGATGAGATGATCATACCAGGGTAAATTAAGAAGAAATTAACCATTGTTGCTTGTTTTATCTTTTATTTAATTTATGAAGAACATATCCTGTTTAAACTCTGATTGGTTATAATCTGGATATATAGTGTCCACTATTTCAGATACCATGATAAATTGCCAATATTTGGTTCTACCATTATCCCTCCTATCCAACTACTGAATATATTTAGAGAAAACGAACATTTTAGTCGGACCGAAGACGCAGCAAAAGAGATGAATGCAGTCAGCGATTCATAGCTTGACTGCTTGCGTCAGAGTCAGCGAACCAGAGCTGACCAAGACCCTACCCCACCTCCAAGTGTTGGTCCTGGAAACAGGCTCCATCACTGCAGATTTTAGTTACGCTATTATCCCAAACGACAGAAAGTCAGGTTAGGTGCAGTAAAAAATTTCCAAAATTCATTTTAAACAATGAATAAAGTAAGGGATTTCCTGGAAATGTGGGAAACTTTCTTACACTTCGCATCACAAGTGATACATTCCCAACGTTTGCTTCCGCATGTTCGCTACCAGTGTTGCCACAGCTGGGTATTTTTAACTACATCTGGGTTTTATGGCTTCCGTCTTGGTATCTGGGTATTTTTTTTTCCAAATCTGCATTAATCTGGGTATATCTGACAATTGGCATTTACAATGTATGTATATTCTGCGCACTGAGCATCATACATTATATTTATATTATAATTAGATGTAAAAATATTATGCGCAATATATTTTTTACTCCACTTAAATTTAATTTTTGTTTTTAACCACATCAATGACGTTGTTTTTTGTCTCGTTTCCATCAACAATCTATTTCCTTTTATTCTGTTAATGTCTGTCATCTACAATACTCAGTCATTTTTGCGATGTGTTTTAAAGTATTCTTTTTAAATTTTAGACTTAAGCAGATAAACAGCATATTGTTTTTTTTTGTTTTTTTTTTTATTATAAGGTTATAAAATGAGCGATGATGAAGGTACACTAGGTAGTTGTAGCAGCATGACGAAACACACGCCACCTCACTTCTCAGCATGCGTCGAACGAGTGTTTTCAAAGGTTAACGTAGTTAAAACTAAACAAAGCAACAAGCTTTTGTGTGAAACAGTTTTCAATAGAATACTAGCCAAACAAGCAGTGGCCAAAGATGGAGTTTGTCATAAGTTTAATCCTAATAAAAGCGTGGTTGAAGATGTGCGTGAAGGACGCTGTCTGCAGAGATATGCAAAGATTTTGGAACTCCACAATCAAGATTCCATGTTGTCAATTCATGCATATGATCTTGACGAATGAGAAGTTGTCGACACGGATGCCGAGTCGCTGACAAGTGACAATTTTCAACAGTAACAAGTTACAACTAACATTTTATATTTGATTTGAGGAACATTTGGTTAAAGTAACTACTGTAAGTATGTTACTGTTAAAATATCTCATTTTCAATAGTTCATATATTGGGGTGTTAATAAAATCATTTTTATATAATTGTGAACTTTTGGTAATAAAAAAAATAAAATAAAAATGAAGAAATAAATAAAAATTGATAGCACACAGCTTATTTGTGCTAAAGTTGCACTAAAAGATTGTGTAAGCATCCTCTATCCCGTGTATTTGAGGTATAAAATAATCTGGGTATTTCTGGGGTGTTTTTAGAAGAAAATCTGGGTTATATATATACAGTATATTTATACTGTATATATATATATATATATATATATATATATATATATATATATATATATATATATATATATATATATATATATATATATATATATATATTGTTTTCAATTCCAAATAATACGACTAACTGCCGATACGGGAAAGTGGCATCACATCTGTCAAATCATTGTAAATAGGGCAAATCATAATTAACAATTTTGCGTGTATGGTACCGTACATTAAAAAATAAATAAACAAACAAACAAAAACGAGATAAAACAAAACCAACCAAAAACACCAAATACTTTTCAGGGGGAGGGATATAAAGGCCTGGTGTTTCCAGTTAGATATTTAATTGACTTTCATTTGCCATAAGTCATATGTATTGTAAGAACATCATCAGACCTTCATCTTACCAATTACTATTTTGTTCTTGTTAAATACTGCTTGACTATATTCTGCAGTTCCCGAGGTCTGTCTATTCTTAACACTTCTTCTATATTTATAGGTAAATTTGATGCCTGCAAATAATCTAATTTTGGGATTCTCATTTGTTCATACCTCTTACATTTTAACGAGAAATGTTCTATATTACTGTCATGAAGACATCCTCGCAGTAAGGTTCTTCTATTTTTATTAAAGTTTAATGTTCCCATGCCATATTGTAAATCTGCCCAGCATCTTCTCTCTTCGACATCCCATGTCTCTTTGGTCGCGGCTCGCGATTTTGATTGTGTTGTTAGTTCCACCATCTTTTAACATACCCAGTAACTGACGAGTGATAATCTTACTTTAGACACTGACCTCTGTCAAGATACGTTCGTTAGTCTTTTCAGTTGTCAGTGTGTTTCGTAACATCGGTAAAGGTGCATCTTGTGGCCTTCTGTGCAGTGGCGTATCCTGGTAATGCGAGCTAGGCGTGCTCTACTTAAAATGAATATGTACGCCTACTATTTAACTTCTTCCCCTCTTAATTTAAAAACCAACTATATTCAATTAAGCAACGGTAGTTATTAGGGGTATATGTCAATTATCTCCGAAATACTAATTAACTTACAACTTGAAACTCACTGTCACTGTAATAATCCGGCAACTAACAAAAATTAATCACAAAAAACACTGGACGGACACAGCCGATTTTTACAACTCCGAAGAGCTGCAAGACCACCGCACGCATGTTCGTATTGTATTGACGTATCTGGCCATGACCCGATTCCACACAAACCAATATTCAGACGTAAATCTGAAAGGTACCGCACGCATTGTGACGGAATTACCCGAGAAACTTCGGGCGATTGTAACCAACCAATAAAAACTGCACTATAAAACGCGTCTGGGAAACTGAAACTAGATAAACTCGTAGGTTCTATGCGGGAAAATCCGTTATCCTGATGCGTGCGGTCCGAAAGCAGAACTTTAGAAGAGAAATATTTTATAGAATAATAAATTAAATTGTTATTTTCCTTCGGGCATAGGTGTGCGCAGCACGCACAGCACACATAGAGAATACGCCACTGCTTCTGTGCTTTCATTTGTTTAGCGATGGTCCATGATTCACGTCTGTTGGATACTGTAAATGTGTGCGGCTATATTACTTTTAGAATGTTGCATTGTCCTTAACTTAATTCTTTAATAAGGTTTCGATACTTTTGAGAATGAATGGATAAAGTGATAAATAATATTTTAAACACAGGCTTTTAATGCACTAATAAGCCACAAATAATTTTTCAAGGAGTTTATAGCTTGCAGTAAAAAAATGTAACATCAAATTGACAAAAAGTCTGGGGCGCTGATTCTACATGAAATTAACTTCTGCTTTATACTTCATTGCACACTTATGGATAAAATATATGATAAGTGTTTAGAGCACATCATGGGGCAGGGCAATCCTGATAAAGTTATATTTGGATGGATTGTTGTGCACCATGATGTTCCTCACCAAAACGCATAGAATTAGAATGAGTAGCTATGACAAAGGGGGGGGGGGGGTATCTACTAGTGCCCCTAGATCTATACATCAAGGGGCTCTAGTATCTAGGGATGACGTGGAGGAGATTGTGTTCACGCATTATAGCGTACAGACGTATCAGTCTATGTGGCCATGTCCACTTAACAAAGTATAGCTTCTTCTTCTTCTTCCGTCCTTAGCCACCGACCGTCAAAGCAGTCAGTGGCCATTACGCCTAGTGGCGTCTTAGGGCAACAGCAGATAGGTTTTCTTTGCCATTGTTTCCCATCACGCCTATTGGCGTCTTTAGGGCAACGGCAAATCAATCCATTTGCTGTTGTTTCCGTAATCGAAGTGACTGGCAAACGGGTGATCAGCCCGTTGGTACAAAGTATAGCATAGTCTACTTATATATGTGTATTTCATGAGTTGGATTTAACTCTAAAGAAAGTTTTAGTATCCGCTGTGTAGATTTTGCTGAAATGGCCATGAAGATAACGAGAGATGACTACTCGAGAAATTCGAATGTTCCCAAGGTCGGAAGCACCTATTGTGAACATATGTAAGATGTTATGAAGTGATGGAACTGTTTTATTAGGTCGTTAATGACCATAAATATAAGAAATAAGTGGACACAGAACATTATGGATGTGTAAGAAATATAAAGGAACAATGTATTTATGAGTATCGGCAAGGTTGTAGAAATAGTAACAGTATGTGGAAAGGATTTATAAGAATCGATTCGTACTACTTGGTACCTAACAGTAAATTCAGTGGAGCATGTTATAATTCATGATAGATATATGTGCGTAATAAAAGAAAGTCGTTTGAACCAATATTGTTGAAGAATCTATACAAGAGTTTAGATTCATTATTTGAATTAATCACATCAAATTGAAAGTTCTACACAGTAACGGATACGAATACATATTCAAATGCAAACGATTATATTGGAATGGCTTGGCCAGATTTAAACAAGAAAGTTGGAAATAAACACTCAAACACAAATAGTAATTCACAAGTAATATTTATTTATTGAGAAAACATTTGACCACAAAGAAAAAGTGAAGTAACCCTAGACATTAATAGAGAAGAATAAATCTGGTTCTTAACATATGTACCCGAGGGAAATCGAACCAGGCTTTTTGTCAATTTGATGTTACATTTTTTTACTGCAAGCTATAAACTCCTTGAAAAATTACACTGACAAACAACATTTTTCTTTCTTATATAAGAATAAGTGTTCTTAGGTCAGTTTCTTGCGCTGATTTCAAATTTGAAATCCGTTTATCTCTATCACATCGGGTTCTTAAGATATTTGTGAATAAATATATTTTTGGGAAACCGTTATTTGCTCCGTTTCATTTTTACTATATAACTTATTAAAAATTAATAAAATGCAAAATTATTCTACTTTTTTATACTGCTAAAAGATGCATGACATATGTTATGCTATTTTCAAATAGTTACTTTATTTTGAAATAATTCTGAGCGAAATATGGCTTCTAGAAGTTGTAGAAATTCGGCTGATCTGTTCTGTTACGTGTGCGGATATTTTACCGATCGTGTTCACCAGAAAAACTTTACACCATTACTAAAGAAAGCATATGAACTTTATTTCGATTCGAAAGTTGATGATGCAAATAAATCTTGGAAGCCAAATGCAGTTTGTTCGACTTGTGCAAATACATTGGCAGGTTGGTTACGAAAATCGCCGAAGCATAAGTCGATGCCTTTTGGACTGCCAGTAATATGGCGTGAACCGACAAATCACGCTACTGATTGTTACTTCTGCTTGACAAATATCCATGGTTTCACTTTTAAAACTAGAAAGTCTGTGGTTTATCCAAATATTTAATCTGTTTCGAAACCAGTGCCTCATGATCCAATCACGTGTCCGATCCCAGTTCCACCAGAACATATCCGTTGGACGTGAATGAACCATCAGAAAGTGATAGTTATCATAGTTTACCTGCTTTAGAAACTAATTCTGACTCGGATTATATACCGGTGAATGATGGTGTTCACTTAATTAACCATTCAGAACTTTCAGATCTAATATGTGATCTCGCTCTTACCAAAGGACATGCGGAATTACTCGGTTCGCGACTCAAAGAATGGAATCTTTTAGCGCCCAATACTCCGATATCTAAATTTCGTCATAGACACAGAGAACTTGTTAATACTTTGAGATGGATGATGACATTTGCTATTGCAAGGATGTAAACGATCTAATGGTGCACCTCGGTTATGAGCACATAGTCAACGAATGGCGACTTTTCATCGACTCTTCCAAGACTAGTCTAAAAGCCGTGTTATTGCATAACGGAAATTTATTTTCATCAATTCCAGTCGCCTACTCTGTTCATATGAAAGAAACTTATAAAATATTTCTCTTCTAATGTTCTTCTTTCGGACCGCACGCACCAGGATAACGGATTTTCCCGCATATAGTCTACGAGTATAATCTAGTTTCAGTTTCCCCAGACGCTATTTATAGTGCAGTTTTTACTAATTGGTAGCAATCGCCCGAAGTTTCTCGGGTAATTCCGTCACGATGCGTGCGGCTCGTTTCGGATTCACGCCTGAACACTGGTTTGATTGGAGCGGGGTCAAAGGCCAGATACGTCAATACAATACGAACATGCGTGCGGTGGGCCTAGCAGCTCTCGGGTTGTAAAAATCGGTTGTGTCCGTCCAGCGTTTTTTGTGATTAATTTTTGTTAGTTGCCGGGAATGCAGATTATTACAGTGACAGTGAGTTTCAAGTTAAGTTAATTAGTATTTCGGAGATAATTGACATATACCCCTAATAACTATCGTTGCGTAATTGAATATAGTTGGTTTTTAAATTAAGAGGGGAAGAAGTTAAATAGTAGGCGTACATTTTCATTTTAAGTAGCAGCACGCCTAGCTCGCATTACCAGGATACGCCACTGGTTGCTTCCTATGTGAATGGGACAGCCGCAACAGACAGGAATATTATGCAAGAAAGGTGTGGCCTATCAGGGATCGTATGCAGCTCGGGCATTAAAATGTAATACACGAGCCATTAGTTAACAAAGACAGCATCATTTTACCACTGTTACATATAAAGTTGGGGCTCATGAAGAATTTCGTAAAAGCGTTAGATAAAACGAGCAAAGCTTTCACTTATCTTCGAGAAAAGTTTCCGCAAGTTAGCGATGCAAAGATAAAGGAAGGTATCTTTGTAGGACCTCAAATTAGGAAAGTTATTGCAGATAAACAATTCGAGAACTTGTTACATGGTAGTGAACTTCGCGCATTGATGGCATTCAAATCGATCGTCGATAACTTTCTGGGAAATCACAAATCTGTCGATTATGTGCATATTGTTAAGCAGTGCATAGATGCATACAGAATTATGGGCTGTAACATGTCCCTCAAAATCCATTTGTTCGATTCGCGTCTTGACTTTTTTCCTGACAACCTTGGCGAAGTCAGCGATGAACATGGAGAACGATTCCATCAAGATATCGCCGTAATGGAGTCACATTATCAAGGACGGTGGAGTGTGACCATGCTTGCCGATTATTGTTGGATGCTTCATCGCGATGTACCACATACCATTCACCGACGAAAGTCGACAGCAAAGAAATTCAAGCCTACATAACTGTTATACTTCTTGTACGAATGATGTTGTAATACTGCATGCGTTGTTAAAAAACTTCCATTGCGTATTTCTAGAGATCCCGACCTGATAGAGAAAAACGGTTTGCAGATTTAAAAACAGCGCATTAAAATTGACCAGAAAAACATAGAAATGTTAGAGAAAGAAAAAAAAGTTATTTTTTTGTTAGCCAGTGTTATTTGTGGCTTTTTAGAGCATTAAAAGCCTGTGTTTTAAATATTTTTTTTTTATTTTATTCTTTTTAGTGTTATATGTTTGTTGCTTTTTAAATTTAAGTCGATCCGCTAATGACGTTATCAATTTGTGATAAACGAGTCCAGAGCACAGGAGGCGGATTTCATTATTCATTATATTACACGGAAAGTTAATATTTATTTTTTTTATTTTGATAAGAGTTGTAAATTACATTTTATTAAATGTAGTTGTCAGTTGTGTGTATGTCTGTGCACACGCGTGCGATAGTGTGTGTGTGGAAGGGGGGTGGGAAGTTTCAATATTTCTCTCAAGAGAGACAATCTTGTTGGAAAGAATATACCTAGTATGACAGTTTGGTGCACGTAGTTCGTTATTTTTAATTCTATTGTTTTTACGACTGATTATTGTATTTGTAGTGATGTCTGGATCATATCTCGGCGATCATTCAAAAATTATCACCGTGCAACCCCTGTGGAAGTAACTGACCAATGAAACGCCAGCTTGGTGCACGTAGTGTCGGAGTATACGCTAGGCTATTCAACACGGAGGCAACGAAAGTGTAGATGTTGGTAATATTTCGGAAGGCAGTGTGCATATATACATGAAGTAACTAGTTAAGGAAGGACCCGATTCGATAATAGGGATCATTAGCCTTAGGCAGATAGCAATAGTTTCACTGAATGTGGTGTAGAGCCGAAGTTATTGTTAATAGAAGACAGTAGAGCATGAACCATGTTGTGTTTTTCCCTCTTCTTCTTCTTCTTCTTCTGCGTTCGGTTTGTAGTCATGCTAAATCTGCAGGCCTGTCGCCAGGACGAAGTCCACAGTCTTTTCCAGGTCGGCGCGGCAGCCCCATAGCTTCTGCTGGAGCTCATCACCTTTTGGCCAGGTCGCACGTCGCAATTTATCATGGGTTGGACAGTTCTGGAGAATGTGTTCTGGAGTCTGGATATCAGTTCCACATGGGCATTCATTCGTGTGGGATATCTTGAGGCGATAGAGATGTCCAAGTAATCTGCAGTGACCAGTTCTCAGGCGGAAAATTGTCGTCTGTTGGTGTCTGTTTAGGTGTTGGATTGGGTCATCTCTGCTGTATATATCCCCTTCCTCCTTCCACTGATTTTTGTACTTGTTGTGGATGATGGTTTTTGCTTCCCGATAGGGCAATGGGTGGCTGTATTGTTCCATTTTACTGCCACTTCTTGATAGAGCATCTGCTTTCTCATTACCAGCGATTCCACAATGGGCAGGTAACCACTGAAGGGCAATGGTTGATGACCTTTGGATGATGTTAAGCTCAGATCTGATCTCATTCATCATGTTATCATTTCTGGTGTTTTTATTGATTCAAGTAATGATCTGCAGTCAGTGAAGATTACTATCTTAGCTTGTGGCTGCTGTTCAGGTCTGGTGAGGATCTTCAGGGCTTGCAGTAGTGCCATAGCTTCTGCCCTAAAATTGGAGGAGATCTTTCCAGTTGGGAAGGCCTCTCGGATGATCTTTCCATTTAGGAATCTTATAAAAATGCCTCCTCCACCGTTCTTTACTGCCCCCTCAGCAGATTCATCTGTGTATGCATGTGTCCACTCCTTCGGGTTGTACTTTTCTTCAATCATTTCTTGAGCCAAAGTTTTTAGTTGTTGAGGGGTCAGGTGGCCTTTATTTTTTATTTCAGGGACTTCTGTGATGATAGATATATTTCCATGGCAGTCGTCTGGCTCCTCGTAATCAATTAACATTTCAATCTCTGTAGATCGATTTGGGAGGAGGTCTTCATGGCATCGATGCAGATGTTTGGAGATGTTTAGGAAGCTGGTTCTTTTCAGCCTGTTCTTTGTCACACTATGGAGAGTGGCATGCATTGGATGACTTGGCATTCGTAGAAGCTTCTCACTGTGAGTGAATACCTTTTCCTCACGTCTGTCATCAAGAGAGCGGATGTTGGTGTATCGCTCCATTGCCTGGATTGGAGAAGTCTTCATCCCTCCAGTGATTAGTCTAAGGCCTGAATTTTGCACTTTCCCTAGACATTCTGTGTTTGTTTTAGATGCTGTGGCCCAGGCTGACATGCCATATTTAAGTACAGGTCTGACTGTGCCTGTATAGACATTTTTAAGTATGTTGGTATTTGCCCCCCAACTTGTGCCAGCCAGTTTCTTCATAATAGAGAGTTTTCTTATTGCTCTCTGTTCTACTGCTTTTATGTGCGGCTTCCATGTGAGTCTCTTATCCAACTTGACTCCTAGGTATGTTGGGGTTTCCTCGATTGGAAGTTCACTTCCATTTAGCTGCAGTTTGATCGTTTCTCCGCGATTTGACAGAGAGAAGCAGGTTGCTACTGTCTTGGAGAGGTTTATCTGTACTCCCCAATCTGATGCCCATTTACCGATGGTATTTAGCGCTGCTTGCATCCTGAACTTCGCAGTAGGCAAATGTTCAGCAGCACACCAGGCAGCAAAATCGTCAGCATGAAGAGCCCTGGAGATATGCCCGGACAGTTTCTCTGCATTATCATTATATATATATTATAAAAAGTGTGGGGGAGATAACTCCTCCTTGTGGCACACCCTGTTGTAGAGTGACACGATGGCTCAGTTTCCCGTCAAGTTTTACTCTTGCTGTGCGGTATCGAAGAAAGTCCCGTATCCAGTTGAACATTCTCCCTTCAATTTTGCTGTTGAGCATCTTAAGGAGGAGTCCTTCTTTCCATACCTTATCAAAGGCTTTTGTCAAGTCTACAAAAACCGCCAGTACTTTCTTTTTCTCCTGAAAGGCATTTTCTACTTCCTGGGCTAGATATACTAGTTGGTCTTCGGTGCTGCGATTTTTCCTAAATGCTGACTGTGTGTTATCAAGCAGATGGTTTTTTTTTTCCAGATGTTTCAGTAATCTTGAGTTCACCATTCTTTCCATTACCTTACCCAGACAGCTCAGTAGGCTAACTGGTCGGTAGCTGGACTTGCTTGTTTTCTCCTTTTGTTTCTTTCTGATGGGAACAATGATTGCTTCTCGCCATTGATCTGGAAATTTTCCAGTACTCCATGACTGATTGAAGATTAGGAGGAGCTTGTGCCTGGCTACAGGTCCAAGGTTCTTGATCATATCATTTGTGATGCCATCTTTTCCTGGAGATTTTCTGTTCTTTAGTGTTGTTATGGCAGCACTGAGTTCTCTCATAGTAAGGGGTGACTTCATGCAGATATCTGGGTTTTGGTGCTTCAGTTTTTCTTTTACTTCCTTACGTACTTCTTGGATCCGTGCATGTGAAAGTGATGTGGTGCTTTCTTCCTTGTAGAAATCTGCCAGGATGTTTGCTGCCATCTTTCCTGTGTGGTATTTTTCATTTTCCTTGATGACAGTCTTACAGTAGCTGGTTGTTGTTTCTTCATTTAGCACTCTTGTCAGATTCCATAGCTTGCTTGAGTCCTTTTCCATGTTGAGACTGCTGGTCTTCTGGTGCCAGCTCCTTTGGATTTCAGCTTTCTTTTGTTCATTGAAAGCTTGTTTTATGCTGTTGTGCCTCTGTGTGTTCTCTAATGTGGGATTTTGCTCCATAGTTTCCCGTGCTTTATTTAATTCTTACTTACTTACTTAGTCGTTCCCCTTCTACCGTGAGGTGTAGAGGTTTGGAAGAGAGAGCGCCAGACTATTCTATCGGCTGTCTTCCTCCTGGCCTGGTTCCATTCTAGTCCTCGGTCCTTCAAAGATTGTCTAATGTTGTCCTCCCAGCGGACTCTGGGTCGTCCTCGGGGTCTGGATCCTTGGCTCTTTTTTATTTAATTCACTATGGAGTTTTCCCAGGTTGTCACTCCAGTATGGTTTGTAGTCTCGTCGTTTACCTCGTGGAATTGACTTCTTTGCTGCTTGGATGATTGCCTCACTGATGATGGAGATGTTTTTATTGATGTTATTTGAGTGGGCAATGTTCTGACAGAAATTGTCGGCTTGTTCTTTAAAAATCCCCAGTTTGCTTTTTTAAAATTCCAGCTAGGAGACATATTGATTTCTCCTGCACTTCTTATCTCAGATATCTGTAATGTGACTGGTACATGGTCACTTCCCCCAAGTTGAGTATTTACTGTTCTGTTGGTGAGTCGATGTATGTCATCTGTAGCCATAGCAAGATCTGGTGTGCTCGTTGTTTTCCATACTCTAGAATAGAAGGTGGGCTTATCCTCTGGTTGGTTTATTAGAATTAGTTTATTCTCTACCATCCAATCTTCCACCTCTTCTCCTCTTGGATCTGTTGCGTCATAGCCCCAGCTGGGTGAGTGGCTATTGAAGTCACCCATAATGAGGTGTCTCGATGCTGCAAGCTTCACTTTGTGTAGCTCCAGAGTTGTGGTTGGAGGGCTGTAGCAGTTTGTGATCATTAAATCTCCACTGGGCAGCAGTAGTTGGACTGTTATGTATTCAAGTTCGTCCTCACCAGATCTGTGTGTCTCTACTGCTGGGATTGAGGTTTTAATCAGTGTGAGGATTCCTCCCTTAGTTCTTTTTGCCCTGTCTTGGCGGAAGGATTGGTATCCACGTGGTATCTTTTAGGTGAGTTTCTTGGATGCAGATTATATCAATGTTATTTTCCCTGAGGAATTCTTGTAACTCCGGTTTCTTGTTCCTCACTCCTTCTGCATTCCATTGAGCCACTGTAAGATAGTGGGTTGGTTGGTCAGTTGCTCTACTTTGCCTTCCCCCGACCATTTGGTTGGCAAAGGCACCGGTTGCTTGGGTGGGCCCTTTCGAGGCTAGGGGCCCGGCTCCGCTCCTCCCTGGTTGTAGCTGATAGGAGCGACGCCATGACGTAAGTCGAGATTGTCGCATGACTCCATACCGCAAAAGCGTGTGTGTCCTAATTTTTCCCGGTGTCTGCGCCGTAGCTAACACACTCCGTCTTCGGCAGGCCGGGTTGTGTTTGTTGTTCAGGGTTGTCTCCCATAGCCTTTCTATCTCCCGGTGGTAGCTTCAAGGCAGCAGATTGGTTTGTTTACCGAGGTTTACCTTCCCCGTGGCTAGAGCTTATAGCGGCTCTTACTCGCTTGATGCACCCGTCGTAGGACATGTGGGGGATTTCAGTGGGGGTATCAGTGCCACCTGTTACCCCTCCCCGTCCTGCTGGGAGGACATCGCCGTTTGGTCCGCGACTGCTTATTCGTCCAGCAATGCTGACTTAATTCGCAGCTGACACACCATATCTGGAGGTCGTTCCACTATCCGCCACCCGTGGACGCGCCTGGTTGGGGTCGGTCGCCCCTTTGCCAGGTGTTTTTCCCTGTTTCGGCTGCTCCGGTGAAAAGTCGGATAAACTATCGTATAAGTTGGATATCCACAGTGATAGAGCTCATTCATATGAGTAAAATAAGCCTAAGAGGGAGGAAATCGGTGCAGAAATAAGGACTCAAGAATTATTTTAGATTGGTCATCTAAGCACATCTTGCCCTACCTACACGATTTTTGGGTGAATGAAAAAATACGTTGGCCTAGTTGTTATCTCGTACATCCGGAAGCCCACTATATAAGGGGGATGAACGGAAGGTGCAAACACACTCGCCGCTCAATTCAAACTACAGACACGGAGAACAGTATCTGTATCAACTCCTTTGCCATTTGCAGAAGTGTGAGCGCAGACTGTGTAACCATTAAAAGCATGTCTGTGATTGAGTTCCCTGCCGGTCGAGAGTGTGATAGTCGTCTTTGGGTTGGTTCTGTTCTCTTCTGATAGTCTGGATAGCTCTCTTTTTCTCAAAGTATGTGACTTCATTATCTTCTTGTTCACATTCTCCTCCCTTTTTTGCAAGTTTATCTGCCTTTTCATTTCCGGGTACACCACAATGAGATGGTACCCACTGAAGTATGGTTCTCTTTTTGGCAGCTACCTTGTTTAGTTCATTTCTCAGATGCGGGAGTTTACCACCCTTGAGAGCTTGCAGGACAGACAGTGCATCTGTGAGGATGACTACCTGGTGGCAGTCAGAGTTGGTGTTAAAAATCATATTTGCAGCTTGCTCTAGAGCTTGAACCTCAGCTGTATAGTTGGAACAGAATTTACCAGTGGGAATGTGCCTAGTCTCATAGTGGTTGTCAGGATATGAGATAAAGATACCGGCACTTCCATTCCTAACAGCATTAGTTGCTGATCCATCTGTATAGGCATGTATCCATGATTGATCGGGATAGCTTTCTTGGATCATACTCAATGTAGCAGTTCGTTTTTGCAGATCATTATACTCATATCCACTTGTGAGACCACTGACTGATGTATTAATTTGGAGGGCACTGCTGGCCTGCTCCCATGGTACAGGGTATAGGGTGGGCTTCAGTGGTGTTGTCTTCATGGATAGGTCTTCTTGATGCTGTCTTATAAGTCTTTTCCCCCGATGCACAAAGCTGCTACGCTTTAGACGTCCCAATGCCAGATCATCTAGTCTTGCCTTCATTGGGTGCATTGGCATACTGTTGTACTTTTCCATCTGGATCATGGTTTTTGTGTCTCTTCTATGGGACAATGTCTGTAATCCAGCAACCTTCTGCATCTCTGTTATTGGTGTAGTTTTCATGGCTCCTGTAATGAGCCTGAGAGCTTGATTTTGCACCTTGTCCAAAGACTGCAGATGTGAGTTAGCAGCTGATGACCATGCTGCTGAGCCAAACTCTAAGTGTGGTCTTATTACTCCATTATAAATCTTCTTTAGATTTCGTTCATTTGCTCCCCAGTTGGTACCTGCTAATTTTCTGAGTATGCCTAGTCGTCTTCGGGCCTTTCCTTCTGCATTTTCAATATGCTTATTCCATGTAAGCCTTTGGTCAAATGTCACCCCAAGATAGGTGGGGTAGCTTTCTTCCTTGATCACGGTTGTCCCTAGGTGTATGTTAGCTGATTTGTCCTTGGGGGCGAGGGAGAACAGTGTTGTGGAGGTTTTGTCTGTGTTTATTGTGATAAGCCATTTCTCTGCCCATGACACTAGCATGTCTGCTGCCCGCTGCATTCTATAATTTGCTGTGGTGACATTTTCATCAGCGCACCAGAGTACTAGGTCATCTGCATATAAGGCAGCTTTAACTCCTGCAGGGAGATCTTTTCACCAGGTCATTGATGTAAACAAGGAAGAGTGTTGGGGAAATTACTCCTCCTTGAGGTACCCCCTGATGGAGCAACACTTTTCTGCTCTGCAGACCGTCAAGAGTGACTCTAGTTCTCCTGTTATGCAAGTATGACTGGATCCATTTCATCATGTTTGCCTTGGATTCCACTTCTCCTAAGTTTTGCAATGAGGCCATCTTTCCACACCTTGTCAAAGGCCTGCTTGAAGTCGACCCAGATCGTTAGGACCTTTTTCTTCTCCTGGAAGGCATCTTCTATTGCTTGAGACAAGTAAGTAACTTGGTCTTCTATACTGTAGCATTCTCTAAATCCAGCTTGTTCCGGCACCAGGATCTGCTCAGACTCTAAATACCATTTCAATCTGTGGTTGACTATTCGCTCCATAGTCTTCCCAACACAGCTTGTGAGACTGATTGGCCGGTAACTTGCAGCCTCGGTCTTACATTTCCCTTTCTTTAGTATGGGTATTGTGATGGCTTCTCTCCATACTTGGGGTACCGTTCCTTTCAACCAGCTGTGGTTGAATATCTCAAGCAGTTTTGTCTTTGCTGCTGAGCTCAGATTTACTAGCATTTCGTTGCTGATTTTGTCTGGGCCGGGTGACTTTTGAAACTTAAGCTTGGAAATAGCCTTCTGTAGTTCTCCTAGTGTGATGGGTTCCCTCATTGGGGCAGGAGTATCTGTCTGTCCCATGGTTGCCAGTATTTCTTTTCTTATCTCTCTCTGATGATCTATGTTAATGGGTAAGTTGCTTTCTGAACTGTATCTTCTAGCAAACAAGTCTGCAGCTTGTTTTCCTCTGAAAAGTTTGCCACCTTCATCCAATGTGATAGTCTGCCTAGGTGAGGAACGCTCTTCATTTAGAGACTTGACTAATCTCCAAAGTTTCCTGCCGTCTTTCTCAAGGTTCAGCGATGCCGTTTTAGTTCTCCAGCTTTTCCGTTTTTCTTCTAGCTTTGTTCTCTGAAACTCTGCTACAGCCTTTTTCCATTTGTTGTGAGTTTCAAGTGAAGGCTGAGACTCTGCGTCCTTTCTAGCCCTGTCCATAGCTTCCTGACGTTCTTGGAGTGTGCTGGACCAGTATGGTATGTAGTTACGCCGGCATCCTTTGGGAATGGTTTCTTTTGCAGCTTGTAGTATGCATCTGTTGAAGTCTTTTACCACTTCATTAATGTCTCTGTTCTGTACCTTGAGGGTAGACAGCAGCGTGTTCACCTGATGCCTGAATAAACCCCATTTGGCTTTTTTGTAGTTCCATCTTGTAATGGCTGGGCCTGTACTGAGAGTTGCACTCTGGACAGTAAGAAAGATTGGGCGATGGTCGCTTCCCCCTAGTTGGTCTCCTACTTCTCTACTAATAGTTCCAGCTATATCTGGTGTGGAGAAGGCAAGATCTGGTGTTGAAGTTGTGTGCCATCCTCTGGAGTAGAAGGTAGGAGTATCTGTGGCATTATTGACTAGGATTAGGGGAGTGATCATCTTGCCAAGTTTCAACCTCTTCACCTCTGTGATCCAGATGGTTATAGCCCCAGCTCTGGGAGTGGCTATTAAAGTCTCCAACTGCTATAAAGTTGGTGGCTGGTACCTGTATAGAGCTGAGACTCAGGGGTTTGTTGTTCGGACAGTAATAGTTCAGGAGTTCTATTTCCATCTTGTCTACCTTTATCTGCAATAGCTGATATTCTGCTCCATCCATGTAGGTTTTCCCTTTCGTGTGCAGGAATGTAAATTCCTTACAAGAGTAAGTACTCGACCTCCTCTTCAGCCTCCTTTCTTCGTCCATCATGTTCTGTCGGATCTGAAGCAGTGCGACGGATATCCCCTTATTTTTTAAAGTTAGATCATGGCTTTCAGGCGGAGATTGAGTCTCTTGGATACAGCAAACACTGACTTGCTTCTCATACAAGATGTTTTCCAGCTCTGTCTTTTTGCTGTATCCAGCCTGCTTGCTGTTCACTCCCTCTGCATTCCAGTGCATCATGACAAGTTTGGCACTCCTGGGTTATTCTCTTTTTCTGTTTTGTTTTGGTCAGTAAGTGTCTCCTCCGCGTACTGCTGACTTCCACAAAAACGGTTCTAGAGGTCCTCCAGTAGCTGAGGGTGGGCTTCCTGTCGAGGCTCAGAGCCCCGGCACTGCACCTGCCCTGGTGGAGCTCCCTAGCAGGGTCGAGCACCGGGGGTAGTACGAAATTGAATTTACGGGTGTACTCACTCCAAAGAAAAAAAAAGCGAGTTGCGTGATACCTGTGGTTTACCGGTGCGCCATTCTGGCCCAGCTAATCTACGACTTTTAGCCACCTGTTCAACCGTGAAGTGGGCTCATCCCTAATCTGATTTATGTTCCCAGTAGTAGAACTATTCCGCAAGCAGCCTGGGGTGTTACTGCTCTGCGGCTGCGCGACCCATTGTTTGACCGAGGCCGCGTACCGAGCTCGTAATTGGTGAAAATAAGGGTGTTTGCGTTATCTTCAAAAAATAGCCCTGACTTTTCCCATGGCTTTTCTCTGCCATCCCTTCAACTTTTGAGTATAGGGAGTAACTTAGCTCCAGTGACTCTTTTCCCATGCATTTTAATCCATGGGCCTGGCACGCATTACAGAGGACCCCACTTTTGGTGTCTAAGTTAGCAGTTTGGGATGAGTGAGGTGTTGTGAGGCGTGCGGACACTGTGCATCCACTTCCCCGTCATCCAGGGGGCTCCTCGCAACTATTCAGAGCTTGCACAATGCTGTGGCTCTTGTTCTGCTGGGGCTCTTGCCCAAGGAAATCCTCCACGAATCCTCATTATGTATGTTATGTATTGTATGTTATGTATGTAGTGTAATGTATGTAATTGTAATGTAATGGTATGTATTCATGTATGTATGTTATGTATAATAAGTATGTAATTTAGTATGATGTATGTATGTATTGTAATGTATATAATAGTAATGTTTTATGTATTTTAATGTATGTAAGTTATTATGTATGTATTATGTATGTGTATGTAATTTTGTTATTATGTAATGTATGTATTATGTATGTATGTTATGTATGTAGGGTTTTGTATGTTTAATGTATTTATGTATGTTATGTATGGTATGGATGTATTGTATGTATGTATGTATGTATGGTGTATGTATGCAGTTCTTGTAGGTTAAGAATAATATGTATGGTATGTATAGGTTTTGTATTGAAATATGTGATGTATGTATAATTAATTAACTATGATTGATGATGTTTTGATTGAATGGTATGTATAGTATGTATTTATTGTATGTTTATGTTATGTAATGTATGTATGTAGGTGTAATATTTGTTATGTATTTATAATATAATTGATATTAATTATGTATGTATTTGTAATTGAATGTATTGCGTGGTATGTATGTATGTATTAACCTTTCTAATTATGTATGGTTTTTTAATGTTTTATTTATGAGGCTGATTTTTTTGTATTATGTATGTTATGTTGTATGTAATGTTTATTTTTGTGATGTATGTATATATATATATTATGTATATATGTATTTTGTGGATCATATTAGTATAATTATGTATACATATTATAATGTATACAATAATACATTAAAACATATATAATATAATATTCGTCCTAATATATATATAAAAATATATATATAGATATAAATATATTATAAATATATAAGGTATAAATAATAAACGTGACACGTTTATCATATATATACAATTATGTGAAATTTGGTATAAACCACCACACACTATAAATATAATGTTTAAAATTTGATGGGTATGGTATTATTTTGTAATGTACCTACAATGGTATATATACCATGAACTGTAAATAAGAAGCTTTGCAAAAATTTTATAATGTGGGTATATGGATTTTCTATTCTCAGTGCAAGTTTTGCCATGAATGTATGGGAAAGATTTTCGAATGGCTGCTGGAATGGAAAGTGCAAGATTCAACCCAGGGGTGTGTGTACAGACTACATGAAAACGATGAAAGTTACACGTGCAACACGATACTCAACAGCTATGACCCTGAAAATGTGTACGCGTTGTGGCAGTATACTCGGTATAAAAAGGCCGTTGAGACAAAACACCCAGTACATGTGCTTGAAATGCCACGACTATCTGAAAACGACCGCCAACGAGCCATTGGTATGTTGGAGACCGGAATGAGCTCGCGGGCCATTGCCAGAAGGATGAATTGCCACCACAGCACTATTGTGCGTCTCAATGAACGTTATGGAACCACTGGCAGTGCCCGGGATAGACTTCGGAGTGGCCAACCACGAGTTACTACCCCTGCGCAAGATCGTCATATTGTGCTGAGTCACCTAAGGAATCGTACTCTCCCGGCAAGTCAAACAGCAAGAGCAATAGTGGGTAGACATGGGCAAGTCTCTCGAATGACAGTCATACGACGACTCAGAGATACAGGCCTTACTGCAAGACGACCTTATGTTGGGCCAAACTTGACTCACAGACATCGTTAGCAGCGCCTGCAATGGGCAGAGCAACATATCAGATGGACTAGACTGCAGTGAAATGCTGTCCTATTCACAGACGAGAACAGATTCAACATATCCTTTGCAGATGGACGTATGCGGATTTAGCGACGGTGTGAAGAGCGCTTTGCAGATTGCTGTGTCAACCGATTTCGAGGTGGCAGTAGTCACATTTGGGGAGGATTCAGTTTTCACCATCGCTTGCCTCTTCACGTCTTCCGTGGAAATGTTAATGCTGTGACATATCGAGATGAGGTTCTGGATGCACTGGTTGCTCCTGCGTTCACAATTTATCCAGACTTGCAGCTTCTCCAGCAGTATAACGCACGTGCATTTTTTTGTATTTTTGGTTTTCTCCCTTGCCTGCACAGAATGCAATGAATTTCATAACAATCAAATGTACAAATTAATGACCAGCATGGATTCATAGGAAAATGAATAAAGATTCCAAATATGTAAACTTGTACACACTTATATTTACATTTCACACTCTGTTCCTGGATTATACAGGTGGTGCGTTTTTAATGTGCTTCAGTATATATATATATATATATATATATATATATATATATATATATATAATATATATATATATATATATATATATATATATATATATATATATATATATATATTGATAAGGGTGGATTTGAGCTGAAATGATAACTTGCCACCCCTATCGACACCTGGTATTAAAGTGCAAGATGTAGGTGTCTTCTCTGATTTAGAATGTTGCTGTGTGTGTTGCAGTAGAGCAGTTCATAGGGTACACCACAGGCAACATGACGTGTAGAGTCATAGAAATGGTAACTTCGCTTTAGTTTTATACCATTTATTGCACGCCACAAAACAGTCATGATATTTATGTCATCATCAGCATAGTATAACGAATGCAGCATTCAAAATCATATTAACTGATAGTCATGTAGGATTCAATACTCAATAGTTGCATTGCAAACAGATATCATAAAGTTCTGGTTCGTGAAGCTGTATCAATAATATATATATAACTTCTGCAACAGTCAGCTGCAGATCTTCAATGTTCATAGACAACAATAAATGCTCCCTTTTCTGATGCTAGCAGATCAGATGTATACAATAAGTCCGTTTACTGTCTGCACGTGAATAGCATACTGGGCATATAGGTCATACCGACCTTTATAACGTTTCTAAGTCTAACCATCTGACTTGGACGTGATCTCTGATATAACGAATCCTGGAACACAGACAATAGTCTTGTTGGTCTAGAGCGACCCATATATATATATAACTAGAGCAGGTATCAAGATACCGGTGACTTAATCCTAGTCAAAGTACCTCTCCATTTAGAATCACACAGGCGAGCAAAAAGGCGACAAAATGACGAACCTCTAGATGATAGCATAAAGTTCGATACAAGAGGAATTACCTTATTTCGGAAAATCAACCATGAACATATGCCTCCAGGCAGGCTTGAATAATACTGGGAAATAGTCTAGTTAGCTAACTAACTCACAAAGACAATGTATTTCCCTCAGAGAATCACAAGACGCAGGTTGCGTCCGCTCGCTACTCAGACCATTTCTAAACTGCCCCGAGCTGGGCGGAACAACAAACGAACTCCAAGTCGAGACATGCGCAGAACGACAATCTCTGAGTCGCCGTTCACAATAAGACGATTCTAAGAACATTCGAGATAAAAGTCTTACACAGTCGCGCCTTTTATGGTCATGAACAGAAGCGTTAAGGCAGGTTTCAGACATCTACAACAGTTGACTGATACTACCAAATAAGGAGATATGGTCACGCTTCGTTCAAGAAATTATAGACCGAACGTGTCTCTATACAAGAGAAGGCAAACTCCTAAAAAATTGTAGTCTCGATAACTCGGGTGATGTCCCTTTGACTGTAAAAAACATAATACACACTTCAGTCAAAAAATGATCATACATACGAAAAATGATCATACAAAGACTTTGGAAAAAGTAATTATTTGTGCGTAACAATATATATATATATATATATATATATATATATATATATATATATATATACATACATATATACATATATATATATATACATAGATATATATATATATAGAGATAGATATACATATACATACATATATACATATAGACATATATACATATATATACATATACATACATATATACATATATATATATATGGAGATCAAGAGAAATCGGATCCAACACGAAAATAAGAATCTTCAACTCAAATATTTAAAACACAGGCTTTTAATGCTCTACAACTGCTCATCCCTGGTAGAGTCTTTCCCAAACCCTGAAAAACACATGAAGTCCCTGCGCATTTAAAAGCAGACTGTTCGAATATTTCTTGAGTTCTGGTTATATGTCACCCTAATCTGATTATGTTTAAAACCATTGTCTAATATACTGTATGAAGGGTTTGTATCTTGTTTGTTTTGTCTTTTTTTTTTTTTTTTGGTCTTTTATTAGTTTTTTTTTAACATACTTTATTTTGATTATGACTGATTACGGTAGATGGGACCCAAAGACGCAGCAACAGAGAATGCAGTCAGCGACCCATAGCTTGACTGCTTGCGTCAGGGTCAGCGAACCAGAGCTGACCAAGACCCTACTCCACCTCCAAGTGGTGGTCCTGGAAACAAGCTGCATTACTGCAGTCTGGCGGAGAGAGTAGGGATCGAACAGGAAAGGCAAACCCGGTCCCAAAAAATGCCGTGCTGAAGTCGGATGTGTCGGCCGAAAGGCGCAGATATCGCAGCTTCGATGTAAACAGACACAACGCAACCAACGTCCTTTTCAGGACGAACGAGGAAGAAGAAGAATACCTCAGATGTGTGCTGTTATATATTACCTTTATAATGCTCCATGTCTTTAAATTAATACTCAAAGTACATGTTGGAATGAACTGATACATTATAAAAGGTGAAAGAGAAAAAGAGAGAGATAGAAAGGGGAGAAGAATTTTATACTGGCCTGCACAGCCCTATTCTTAACCCTTTGAGAATAAAGTTTGTTCGTTCTATATAGCAGTATAGACTAATTATAATGCTGAATGTCTCACAAACTTCTACTGACAAAGATATTTTGCTTAGCATGCTACACCACCCTCCCCCTTTTGTTTCCATGTTTTGGAAAGCTACTTTTGCTTGGGCTATATCAGTTCTTTACGTCAATATAACATCTTCCACCAGGTGTTTGTTAGAGGGCTCATGACTGTCGTAGATTTTTGATAGGGGAATTAAGACTTGGGTTGGTCCCTTCTGAATAGATTAGAATGAGTGATAGCCACAGTGAGAGATAATAGTAGAAATAGATTTCCACGAGTGAGATGGTAGAAATCAATAGAGGCTGTCTCTGAAATCGAGAATCTTCTCTCTCTCAGCCTATCTTCTACAACAGATCTAGAGGAGTCAGACAGTCTATTGACTACATATATTAATATATACTTGTATATTACCCCTCACGTGCATACACACAATTGACGACATGTAGACGCACACACGTGGGAAAACTATAACAATGATTAGATAGATATTTTGGAACGAGCTGACCCGACACACTGATTAAGTTTAATGAATTTTAATATCAGAATAAAGTTCCATCACAACACATAAAATTACATCGAACATATACAAA
Organism: Oreohelix idahoensis; assembly: GCA_024509875.1. Classification (NCBI taxonomy): domain Eukaryota; kingdom Metazoa; phylum Mollusca; class Gastropoda; order Stylommatophora; family Oreohelicidae; genus Oreohelix; species Oreohelix idahoensis. The sequence goes on from JAMPIV010000770.1 coordinate 1,201,315, forward strand.
TAGTCATAACGTCAAGGAAATTTCTACAAGAATGATAGACCCATTGGTATGATCCTTCCCCTCGATGAATAGCCCACAGTCCTGTTAGAAGAAAAGTGATAGCCCCAAAGAGTCACGGATACATATGATTTAGTCTAAGTCTTCCTTTTAAATGTATTGGATACTCTGCTCTATCCTAAATAAAAATATTTGTTAGCAACAAAACTTGCATAAAGAAATTTAAGGCAGCAAGAAAAAATGGGTGCCAAAATACCACAATAAAGGAATCGCTCAGTCCTGCATTCACTCTATTCAGTCATCAGGGATCCCTGTCATACATTCTTACCTACAATCGTGCTGTTGTTCGCCGTCTGGCGCAAACTTTAGGACACTTCTCTACAGTGAATCTGTATTCTTTGGATAAAGAGAATCCCAGCTCTGCAGATACAAGTTTCTTCCACTGCTCTGGGGAGCATTCACTTCACCAGTTTATTTTAAGATTACTGTTAAGGTCACTTGAATCAGTTTGGGTAAGAAAGTTTAAACGGGCTCACAGTGTCAGAATCACGAGGTTTCCACTACTTAGGAAAAATGGCAGTTTTGTAACTTCGATCAAAGGTAAAATTATGGGTCACACCACAAGGTTTCAAAATCGTCGGAATGTTAGTTTCTTGTAATATGTTACTCGCCCCAAGGGCTGACATGTACTTGATGTTTTATCAGGAAGAATTTAATCTGGCTCGGTAGGCGCAGTTATTTCATTAAAATCTTAAAGTTCTTGTAAAGTTTAACACCAAGTCTTTAAGGAAAACGTTTTAGTTCTTCACAGATATTTCTCGTGTACTCAACGCTGGCAAAGTTGGGTGACCTCAGTTTTCACTGTATAAAGAAAAACAACATATCAAATACTTATACCTACTATGTACTTCGGTTATAACTTACATTATAAACTGCAAGCGGAGAGCTTGACTTATCGTTTAAAACTTCCCGTGAAATAAGTTATATTCATAAAATCAATCATCATGAATTAGAAATACATACGTATTTCGTCAATACTCAGTGATGAATCTATGCAGTTATAAGTTAGTTTAAATATTCTCGACTGGTCAGTTAAATTGAATTATTTTATAGCTGCATGAGTTTTAAGCTAGAAGTTATAATTTATTCTGCTTTCCACTGAAACACGTCAGCTAGAGAATATAACAGACTTATAAATCAATCCTACTGCATAAAAGAAACTAATGAAATAAATCGGCGATTAACCCTTAATCACTCACAAATAATACTAGATATCTAATATTTACCTCCACATAGAACTACAGATTAAATACCACGAAACTAGAATCCTTCAATATAATGGTAGTCTAGAACTCGGCAAAATTTTGCCAAGAAACTCAGAACTTTTTCAATATACAAGATAATTCCTAGCCCGAGTGATCTGTCTACTGCGAATCTTGAGTATGAATGACCATTCTAAAACTCTCTCGGGTAGATATATCTTAAACAGACAAAGGATGCACGCTATTTCGCAAACCCGAAATAGCACCAGTATCTCCCCCTCTCTTAAAACTTCACATTAGCTCAGACCCTGCCAAAACGCGTTTTAACGCCTCACACGACATGTGGCCGTTCTGAGCGATGCATGTCTGGCGCTTTCCACACCTCAGGCCAAGCGACTGGCCGAAGGAGCGTGGTGTCAGGTGAAAATGTAGACGATATGTCTCATTTTAGAACGCTGCGTGAGTGTCATATCACACTTATCGCCGAGCGACTAGCCTGAAGAAACGCCCGTATCAGATGAAAATGTAGACAATTGTCTACATCTATGTCTGGCGAAACGAATTATCACACATTCCGTCTACCTGCAGCTACTGACATCTGATGTAATACAATGCGTACTCAGTAAGAGAAAAGAAACAGGTAAACGTCAGAATGGGAAAGTAAATTTTGTCGCAAACGAACGAATGCGAAAAACATGAAAAGGATGAAAGAGCGCTAATAAAGTAGAGGACACTGGTAGAAAAGAAAGAATATAGAAAATTTATTGATCATAAATGTCTATGCGACAATGACTTTGAATCTACGGACTAATTTCAATATTGTACTGTTTACTCGGATATTGCTGAAGAATATTTTTATCACTTCTGTCTGTCCGTCATTAAATCATAATCAGTCATAACCCTCCACTCCCAAAGAAGCATAGGCCTTCAACAAACACATGCCAAGTCCTCCTGTCACGTGCAATCATCTCAAGTTCTTTCCACGTTCTCCTCATCATTTTCACCTCTGTTTCCAGCTCTCTTCTCCATGTGCTTCTTGGTCTACCTCTGCCTCTCTTGCCCTAGGGGTTACAGAACAAAGACTGCCTTGTAATGCTATCAACAGGTTTCCTCAGTGTGTGTCCTATCCATCGTCATCGTCTTCTTCTCATCTCTTGTTCCACTGGCACTTGTCTAGTTCTTGTCCTCAGTTCCACGTTGGTAACCTTGTCACACCATTTTAATCCCTCTATTCTACGCAAGCACCCATTTATGAAAGTCTGTAGCTTTTTGGTTGTTTTCTTTGTTGTTCTCCATGTCTCAGAGCCATACAATAGTACTGACTTCACATTTGAGTTGAAGATTCTTATTTTCGTGTTGGATCCGATTTCTCTTGATCTCCATATATTTCCCAATGCAATGAAAGCTCCTCTTGCCTTTTGTATTCTTATTTTGATATCGCTGTCTGTCCCTCCAACTTTGTCTATATTACTGCCAAGATATGTGTATGATTCTACATCTTGTATTGGTGTTTCTTCAAGTTCAACCCTGTTATCATTACCTGCATTTATTCTCATTATTTTTGTCTTTTCCCTGTGTATTTTCAGACCCAATTGCTGTGACATCTTCATTAAAGCTAAGGTCATATTTTCATTTTGTCACCACTGTTGCAATTATTTCCTGTATGTTTTTAACTTTTCCTTATGCGCTCATCAGTATGGACAGTTCACTCATCCGTAACTTAAATCAAACATTGCTATGCTGTGTTTTCCATCTTCCCCTACAAATTACTAGAAACAAGTATTTCGGCCTTTATTTTGTTTATACTAGCTAATAGGACAGTCATATTAGTGGTAGAGTCTATAAATGTCTAGATCGTTCTCGGATCCTAAATGCCATAGTTAGCAGTGGCGTATCCTGGTAATGCGAGCAAGGCGTGCTGCTACTTAAAATGAATATGTACGCCTACTATTTAACTTCTTCCCCTCTTAATTTAAAAACCATTAATATTCAATTAAGCAACGATATTTATTAGGGGTATATGTCAATTATCTATGAAATACTAATTAACTTACAACTTGAAACTCACTGTCACTGTAATAATCTGCTCTTAGTTCCGTGGAAGACAGTATGGCAGGTGAACCTCTAACAAAAATTTTCTCACAAAAAAAACACTGGACGGACTACAGCTGGGATTTTTACAACTTAAGAGAGCTGTGACTGTGTGAGGCCCGTGGCACACATGTTGACTGAGGTGGTCATAAGTGTGTTTTGACGTAATGTATGCCTGCGCAGGGCTATAGAGACCTTGATTCATTATATATCCCGTAGAAGCAGATTCACACATGTGAATCAGAGATTTTGTAGGCCTTTTAGACGCGAATCCGAACGGTCCAGCACGCATTGTGGGATGATTCCGCTGTAGGAATTACCCGACAAACTTCGGGCGATTGCTACAACCAATTAAAAACTGCACTATAAAACGCGTCTGTGAAACTGAAACCAGATATACTCGTAGATTCTATGCGGGAAAAACATCAATTGATTCCTGATGCGTGCCAATCAACGGGTCCGAACACCCAAATTACATTCGCTTAGAGGAGAAATAGGTTTATGAATAATTAAATTAAAATTTTATATGTTTGGCTCCTTGTGGGCGTGGCTTATTCAGTACACAGTGTGCGACAGCGCATATCGCACAGCACACATAGAGAATACGCCACTGATAGTTAGGTATAGTGTCGTGAACAATGACCACAGTCAATGAGGCGTATATGGGGAGGCGTTCATGATTCACTCTCGCTGCGGGGCTATGGTACCAGTTGGATGGTCCCTGGTTTGATTTCCCGGTCATCCCATCGCTTTTATCGTATTTCTTTTCAGCTGTCTGATGTTCTCCTTATTTCTGTCTTACTCGTTAAGTGCTATTTTGTGTGTGTAACTGTTGCCATTCTGTCCATTCAACAAGCTACTACATTATTGATAACTATTGACTAATTATAGTTTCCTTCATTATTTACGAAAGAATTATAGTGCATCTGAAAATTGTGAAAGAGACATTCGAGGGAATAATTAGTACTGACTAAATGAACGAGGTTTAGATACAAAACCGTTTTCATATTGAGTTAGAAATATTTACAACGACGACTCAATGAAGTAAGAGCTAATTGATCTGAGCGATAACCAGGAACTCAGTCCCTGTACTGATTTTCAATCAATGAAGTTACCGTACACATTTTTATTTTTAAATGTACGGTACCGTAAAACAGAGTACACGGAAAGGGAAAGTTGTCATATTCTTACTAAACGAAAAAGCTAAACGGTTTTATGTAATTCCGTTAATAACAGACTTATCAAAATGTGAATCAGATGGACTCTCAAAAAAAATGGCATTAGAATTCAAAAAGTCAAAGAAGACGGAGATGAAAAATTAGAAGATTAACAAAATGGAGGTTGGATATGACATACTGGTATTTAAATTTTTTTTTTTTCAACGTAAAGTCAACACTGTGCGAAGTGTACAACTGGTTGTTGACAAGAAACAGAATCAAATCTCTCTCTCTCTCTCTCTCTCTCTCTCTCTCTCTCTCTCTCTCTCTCTCTCTCTCTCTCTCTTTTTTTTTTTTAAAGATGATGGAAGGCGAACGGGCTAGTATCAGCTGACCCCGATTCACACAAATCAGTCTTTAGACGCGAATCCGAACGGTCCAGCAGCGCATTGTGACGGAATTACCCGACAAACTTCATTGCCCAATTAAAAACTGCACTATAAACCGCGTCCCTGAAACCAGATATATCAACCTAATTGTCAGTTATAATTAGAGTATTTATTGTCATTTTATTTTCAGTTTTGTGTTACTTTGCTATTGATTGTGTCAATTTATGTTAGAACTAGCAATAACCCGTCAAACTTGACGGGTTTTTAATTATAGTGTGCTGTTTCCGTTCCCAGATGAGCAGATAGAAGTACATTCTTAGAGTGTTTTTGGTTTCTTTCCATTATATAGTGTAATCAAACTGTTCATGAATGTGACAGATTATGAAAATAACATTTCATATATCTATTTCTTTATCTACACTTTTCTTTTACCAAACTTTCACCTACGCCTGTTGGTTATAATCAAACCATTCTATACACTCTGAGATCTGTCCCCTTTTTCCAATTAGCACGCATATTTTATTGCTGTTCGCTACTTTCTTTGATGTAGGTTCAACCAGCAGACCTATTAGCTACGTTGAGCTGTATTTAACGCCAGCGATTGAAAATCGTAGTAATAGATAAGACAGCGATCAAGAATGAATTACTTTTAGTACTAAGAGAAGATAATTTTGGAACCAAGGTGAGCAAATGGCTGTTACCTCCCTTGCAATCCGTACGTTTGAAAAGCAATTAATCACGGCGAATCGCAAGATCTAAGAACACTGCTCGCTAGAAATGGCCAGACAAGCAGAGACGTGTAAAATTTGCACTGATTAGCAAATTACGTTATGCTGATCTAAGCGAGGCCCAATGGGCTGATCACCCGTTGGCTTGTCACACCGATTACGGAAACAACGGCAGATGGATCTATTTGTTGTTGCCCTAAAGACGCCGCTAGGCGTGATGGGAAACTACAACAGAGAAAATCAATCTGCTGTTGCCCTTAAGACGCCACAAGGCGTGATGGCCTCTGACTGCTTGGTCGGTCTTTGGCTAAGGACGGAAGAAGAAGAAGAAGAAGATCTAAGCGAGAGAGCATGAGTTCTGGTTTTTCGGCTTTAGTGTGAGAAAGATCTTTGATTTGCAGATTGAACGGAGAATTCTCCGTAGGTGCTAACATCTGGCAGAGAGTCTGGTTTCGGTCAATAGTGTAATAGTCTCTTTGATTTCAGATAAATATATATATACTAGAGCATTCTAACTCTAGTTATCCAGTACTCCATAGATTCAGAAGACATCTAGCTACGATTCTAGAATCACTTGTAAAAGTAGAGTCTTAGTTTACGGTGGAGATAGTCTCAGTAGTTTGTGTGAAGCTAATTATTATACTAGTAGTTGGAGTGATTTTAACTAGTTAAATCGTCAATTATATTTCTCTAAGATTTTGTGCAGAGTGATTTACTAAATAGGTCCGTAAATGGTATTTCTCTAGATTTATTGTGTTACAGTGGATAGCAGAACAAATAATAATTTCTAGCTAAACTCTTCCAGCTATAATATAAATTTAATTACTGCTAGTAACCAGTCAGAGAATATTTTAACCCACTAAGTAAAGGCACTGATTCATCATGAGTATTGACGAAATATGTATTTATTTCTAATTCATGATGACTGGTTTTTTTTTAAATGACTAGAATTTATTTCACGAGTTTTTAAACGATAAGACAAGCTCTAAGCTTGTAGTTTATAATTTAAAGTTAAATAACCGAAGAGGATGAATATATTATATTTTACGCGAGATAGGATTGGATTGTGTATACTATATATTGGTTAAGTATTTTGTATGTTTTTCTCTTTATACAGTATTTGGGTCAAACCCTAAACCTTACCAGCGGCTTCCATGTAAATCTGGGAATAATCATACTATAGAACATTTTTAACTTAGTTCTGGGTCTTCAAGGTAAATCTGGTCTGAGGTTGTGTTTACACCCAGAGAGAGACCGAATACCAACCCAAAGAACATTTAGAGTGACTTGGTAACTGGCATATAGATCCAGATTTATTGTTCCAATCTCATTTACATTCAGTCCCGTTGTGGCGACCTAACAAACCTTAACATTTTCGACGTTTGATCATTTGTGGTGTGACCAAGAATTTTATACTGAGAGAAGTTACCGACCTGACATTTCCTAAGTACTGGAAACCTCAAAATTCTGACACTGTGAGCACTGTGACATCTATTACCTGAACTGATTTGAAGTGACATAAACAGTAATCAAAAAAAAATATAGTCGTAAAGAGAACGCTCCCCGGAGGAATTGGAATTAACCGGTCTCTGTAGAGCTGGGGTTCTCTTTGCCAAAAGAACACTGGAGTTGCTGTGAGTGTGTGTGTCCTACAGTTTGCGCCAGAAGGTGAAAATCAAGTTTGTAGTTAAGAACGAATGTCAGTGGCCACTGTTGCATGGATAGAAAGAAAGCAGGAATGAATGGTTCTTTGATCGTATAATTCATGTACCCACTTTTTATTTTTTTAATGCAAATTTCTTTTTTTGCTAATACTGTTTCCCTTTCAGAATAGATTAACGTATAAACTCTGTTCTTTACTGTAGAGGGAATTTCTAGACCATAGCGTATAAATCCTTTACTCTTTGGGGGTTAATAACTTTTCTTCTAACGGGAATTTTGTCTCAACAGAGGGAGGTTTACACCTATGAGTCTAGTTCTTGATTAATTCATTAACTTTATGTTTACTTGTATTTGATTTGAAAGTCATAATATTGTTTTTGTGAAGTTTCTTTATGATAAATAAAATTTACATAAACTTTATTTACGTGTGTTTGGTCAGCTCGTTCCAAAAGATCTATTCCATAGATATAGTGTTCACGTCTGTGCGTCTAACTGTCGTCACGTATGTGTGTGTGTATGTGAGTGGTGATATATATTATTATATAGTGTGGTATACTGTCTGACTAACAAAGTCTTGTCGTAGAGATAGGCTGAATGAGAGAAGTTTCTCGATTTCAGGGACAGACTCTACCTATTTTACACCATCTCACTCGCGAAAATCTATTTCTTTGCCTTATCTCCCACTGAGCTATCACCATGTTCTAGTCCTATCCAGAAGGGACCAATCTATGTCTTAAATTCCTATCGAAAAATCTACGACAATGAACACCGTCATTTGAACGCTTTTCTTTGTTGATTGTAACTGTTTTCGGGAGAGTATATATAATGGAAATAATACAATTTTTCAACACGGTTGCATTCCTCACCTGTGACCAACGTACACACGGCGAGAATTATGTTATTTTAGATTCAAAATTTAAAAGTTCTTTTATGACAACATTTCTTGTGAAAGTGCGTGAATTATTTTCAAAGAATGTTCCCTGATAATAAGTGGTTTTCTTTGTCGAGCGCTACTAATTTCGTGAAAGAATAAAAAATAAAACCAAAGTATTTGTTTTATATAACACCCACGCCGCGCAAGTTGCACACCGTGCGCTGCGCACTTTTTTTTCTGGCGCGAGTTACTATTTTGAGTGAGACCGACCGACGTAACATACATCGGTAATTATGTTAGTTGTGTGGGGGGGGGGGGGGGAAATTAGTTGTTGTTACGTCGTGTTTTTGTTACTTCATTTCTTTTCTTTATATTTAGAGTAGTCAGTAGTTTTTTCTTTCTTTATGTGTGGTTCCTTACTTTTTAAATGGTGTGTTAGTTTTTGTTTATTAATTATTATTGGTTTGATTTGTTTTTCTTAAATAGTATTATAATTGTTATTATTACTAATATTGTCACTGTTATTACGCGAACGCGGAGAGGGCTTTTGGTATCCTCAATCAGTGTATATAGGATAGGGTGCCCAACGGTAGGAGGATTTCAGGCACCTCGAATCCTGTGTATTGGAGTTGGGGACATCCAGATGCTGGAATTTAAAGGCACCTAGTATCCGATGTGTGACCAGGGAGACAGCTAGTTGTACTGAACCATGAACCTTGTGTCAGTCCCAGAGCCCCGCACGGTGCTTGCAATATCACCCTTTCTACACTAATTGACTGTCATTCGCTAAATCTTTCTAACTGATTGGACAGTGCTGTGATAAACATTTAACAGCTTTATTGTTCTAAGGTTTGTCGTTCATACCACTCCACATATGTTCCAGTCTTGATATATGGATGCGAGTCATGGGCAATGGCTACAACCCACAAAAGCCAGCTCCAATCAGAAATGAGGTATCTGGGGAAGGTGGTTGAAGTAAGAGACAAGGTCCGCAAAGCCTAAAAACCCAAACCCTTCAGATCCAAATAGAACAGTCCTAACTACGACGGTTTGGTCCTGTATGCAGAATGTGAGATGATCGGCTACCACGACAAGTATGGGAAACTAAGAGCCAGGGATTAATACCTCCAGGACGACCTAGAGTCCCCTGGGAGGACAATATTAGCCAATCTCGGAAGGACAGAGGAGAAGATTGGAACCAGGCCAGAAGGAAGACAACCGAAAGGATAGTATGGCGTTCTCTCTGGCTAGCATGTATATCCCAGAGTAGAAGAGAAACGACTTAGTAAGTACGTAAGGTTTGTTGTTAAGAATAAAGGTTTCTTTATGAAGAATTAATTAATGTGATTCTCTCTCTCTCTCTCTCTCTCTCTCTCTCTCTCTCTCTCTCTCTCTATATATATATATATATATATATATATATATATATATATATATATATATATATATATATATATATATATATATATATATATATATATCTGTGTGTGGTAAGCTCTATAATTTTTTTCTGTTAATGCTTAATAGGGGATACGGGAATGTTTACTAAACGCCAAGGCGGTTCGGGTAACGACAAAGGTTGGAAACCCTCAATGTTAGGGACGAAAAGGACACGGAAAGACGCTCGAACGGATGACATAGGACAGAAGGGCTTGGCGTGAAGTTTTGAAGGCTTGTGCATCATAGGGAGTTGAAAGGTAATGATGATGACGATGAAATGTTCTCGCATGTGTATGTGTGTTGGGAATGTCCTATATGGGCTGTCAGTTGTTACTATTATTAAAGCTGCTATCTGATGCCCGTATACATTGCATACATAAAATAAAATAAGTGACCCAAAAGGTAGTGTGTCTTATAGACGTTTACAAGAAAGTTAAAAATTCCGTGGACAACCAACAAAGTCTAACGAAAGTGTCCTGAGTTAAGTATGTATACCGTACACGAAGGGCGAGGACAATGTAGTATAGGAGAAAAATAAAAAGGAAAGGGGTTGGGGGTGAAGGGGAAGTCATTAACTTTTAACGTGCTAAATTAAGGAACGGTGGTGTGTTTTATTTTGCATACCTACCTTTAAGCAGCGAAATTTGTCATTTTTTTTTTTTTTTTCACGAGCGAGACGTATCGCATACAAAAGAGGTGAGCATCGAGATCAAGGTAGCAAAGTTCGCGAGATCTGTGTTTTCTCTAAAAAAAGTAGAGTAAATTAACAGAGGTGGGAAGGGTGAAATATATAAATTACAATCGCTGCTGAAATACAATATATTTAAACACGTTGTTGTGGTTCCCGATGTTGTTGTTGTTGTTTAGCCAGGGCTGCTGAACTCTTCGCTCTTTCGCAACAAATGCCACGTGTGTATGTGTTCTGTATTTATTGGGTGGTGCAGTATAGACGGTATAGAGCAGTGCACCTCAACGTTTTTTGCTCCTCACGAGCACATTTTATATTAATAAAGGGAATGACAGCACCAACCAAATACCGCGACTCTCATGTATGAAAAAGGGGTTCATTTTTAATGATAACATATTAAACAATACTTATATAATACTTTTAATGGCTCAATAAACACATTTAATCATATAAGCAGTATTCAGGATTTAAGGAGAATAAAAGATCTTTCAAAACATTTGAGTCAAACGTGTAATTAGTGTGATCTTTGGCACTGCATGTCACCAGACCACACGGTCTTTTATTTTGGGTCATACGCCCTAATATAACCGATCACCTTGCGTCTACTTTGAACGGAGCGTGCCTGCCCCTTATATGCGGTACAGAGAAAGCGCATATGGCCAACACCAGCTCCTTTCGTGGAAAAGCTTTACGGGGATTCAAATAGCCTCAAACTGACTACTGCTTTCTTTGAGAACATTCAAGTGGGCGTCGCGTGATGAACTTTTTCCTGGGTACGGTTGCAGAATTAGGCTCAAGTGGGGGGTTTAATTTGTGTAAGTACTTGTCTGATTTGTTCTCTACTTTTTAATTTGGTTATTGGTCCATGCACAGGAAAACTGGTGTTACTCTTATGCATGGGATACCTGGTTCAACCCCATGTGGGTTATAATTTGGGTATATGGTATTATTTATTCTATATAGCATATTTACATTTGATCTTTTTTTCCTTATGTAGTTTTTCTTTGTGACGGTATTGCCTCCCCTGATTTGCAGTAGTGGTCCAACAATGGCCAAAACTCAAGAGTATCTAATATGGGCTTCTGAGGTATCTACCTTCACACAAGATTACTCTTGGCAGATATGTAATTAGAAGAAACAACACGCTTTTACTCGTATTTCCAGGGAGTCTTCACAAGATATTCAGAATATGCGAGAACAATACTGCTTTGGATGAGTATGTTAACTCTGTAATTCTGCCGACGCTTTTGTGAAGGATTTAAGCACTTATTTATTTCAGCTCGTTCCCCACCCCTGATTTACTCAGTGGAATTCTATTATTCTAGCACAGCTCTGTTTAGAGTGTGTGTAGCAAATTGACGGAGACAAACATGCAGTAACTTTAAAATGATTAAATCGAAGTTAAATTTGTATAATTACAAATAACAAAATTGAATAATCACTTCAGTTTTAACAGTTGAAAAATAATTTGAATAGTTATGGATCAAGAAAAGTTATCACCGTGGTCGTTATTGTCGTAGATTTTTATCAGATAGGTAATAGATGTTTATAGTCCTGTGTCGTAAATTTATTTAGAGAGAAAGAGTCTTAGAAATAGTGGTCCGTTTTAGAGTGGAGAATGATGATGAAAGCTCAGTGATAGAAATTGTAGAGAGTAAATAGTTGCTTCACAGAGTGCTGGAGGAGAGTAAAGACAGACTTATTTACGACAAATCGTTTCTCTCAATCTACTCTTCAGTCTCTCCTGGTCAAACAATTATTTGCCAGTTTTCCAGACACACATCTGCGCTCACACCGATTTGGTGCTTCTGACACACAAACGCACGTGAATACAACTATATTAAACAAATAGAGGAAATGTTGGGCTTTGGGTATTTGGAACACAGTGCTAACTAGGTTTATGATGTTTATTAACCAAAAAAGAACAAAATCACAAACAAATATCAAGTGTTACATAAAATTATCATAAGTACAGAAAATGCAAATAACAAGGTGGGGAGGGGGTGAAGAAGATTGGTATCGACTAAGCCCTTCCCGCTTATTAGACAAAGATGAACCCAGTCCAAAAATAGATAGTTATCAGGAACATAGGTAATGTAACCTAACAGTGAAGTTAATTACTCTGAAAGAGGGGTTACAATACTAGGTATGGGTGGTAGAAAAAAAAATCCTGTTATCCCAAATTGTTCTTCCCTTTACTAAGCAATTGAAAGGGAGGGGGTTAAACAGAGTTAACAAAATATCCCACTTAAAGGAACAATGCGGGGTATACAGATAATGTATTGCCCGGTAGGCAAGTTAACAAATGGTTTGCAAAAACAATTAGATTTCCTGTCATTCATGCACGCGCGTGAGGATCCACACTCATATACACACACTCACACTTACCGATTGCAGCATCAGACAATCCATAGAATTATATAAACAACAATTACTCTTGACACGTGAAAATGTCTAGTACTTCGATGTCCCGCCCCAGATGTAGCGAGGTTTGCTGATAGCGAATATTTCCACTAATCGCCGGACTTCAAGACTCAGAGTTATTATGTTTTATTATATAAAAGGAGTCTATGGGATGGCACTGACACAATTCAATACAGGGGGTGAAAATGAGGTCTCTTTAATTTCGCTGCTGGAGGTAAAATTCCTTCAAGGCGTGATGATAGCAACTGACCGGTATGGTTTAAATCCAGTGAGGAAAAATTAGGCTCAGTCACAGTCAGGTAAATATGTATTCTCTCACAGTAGAGCCGTAAATAAATTATCGCTACTGGCACTGTTCATCTTCCAGTTTATATTACAGATTGTAATTAAATTTGATGAGTTATTTAAAAAAGGTTCTTGGGGGTGCTTTCTTCCATGTAATTGGTAGCTAGGTCGCATCGGACCGCCACAAGAATATATTTAAAAATGTTCCATCAATATCTGGAAGTTAAGAACCGAGTCTGAAAAGGACTCTGTATGATTTCTCTATTGCTTTCTTTATGCTGGGATCGCAAAGGTTACGATCACTCTTTATGAAAGAAAAAGACATGTAATATACCGAAAAATCAAATAACATTCTAAAGCGCGATGCATTTCCCGTTAAGACTATCTATATATATATACCCTCGCGTATTTAATTATGTATTTAATAAACACTGCGCGAGTTCTAATGGTTAAAACACACATCTATATATATAGGACAAGATTGGGGGGACATGAGAATTTTGACACCTTTTTTTTTATCTCAGAAGACTTTTGGGGATCTGACCGCCAGACCAAAGAGAGAAGCCGCCCCTGGTCTCTCGTATCTTCGCTCGCTGCTTGGGCCGGTTTTCCCGTTCGCTCCCACTGCGATCGGTTTCGTGTTTAACACCGAGATGCGAAATACCGGCAGGAAACTTGCGTCGCTCGTTTCAGGGACCACTACTGCCTTTGATAGCATGCCGCCAGTCCTTCCTGAGATCTCCCCAAGTGTCTTTGATCGTGGTCACTACTATCGTTTGATGCTGGCAACGCCCTCCACTGGCCAAGTTAATGAAAATACCTGCATATGACTCTCCATAGAAAAGAAAAAAAAGCGAGTTGCGTGATACTGTGGTTTCCGGTGCGCCTTCTGGCCCAGTATCTACGACTTTAGCACCTGTTCAACGGGAGAGTGGGCTCATCCCTAATCTGTTTATGTTACCAGTAGTAGACTATTCGCAAGCAGTCTGGGGGTGTCGCTGCTCTGCGTGGACCTTGTTTACTGAGGCGGCGTCCGAGCTCGTATGGTGAAAATATGGTTGCGTTATCTTCAAAATAGCCCTGTCTTTCCCATGGCTTTTCTGCCATCCTGCAACTTGGAGTTAGGGAGTTCTGAGCTCCAGTCTCTTTCCCAGGCATTTTATCCTGGCCTGGCACGCATACAGAGGACCCCACTTCTGGTTCTAAGTTAGCAGTTGGGGATAGGTGGGGTAGCACACTGTGCATTCCCCGTCATCCAGGGGGCTCTCCAACTATGCAGAGCTTGCACCATGCTGTGCTCTGGTTCTGGGCTCTCCCAAGGAATCCTCACGTCCTGCACAGAGCCACTTCCAGATACCCACCACCTGCCAACCCTCCATTGTAGAAATCTCCTGCATGCGGCCATCCAGTCAAGAGCCAGTATTAAGTCTGGTGCCCAAGTGATCCCCCCAAGCTCAGTGTGCAATGCTGGGTTCTCATCATGCTGCAACACAGGGGGGATTGTGATGCTCAGCCATCTCTCTCAACTCTGCACCGATAAGTGACATCGGGGACTTAACTGTGCCTCAGTACTGGGAGGCCCCGTTTCCGGGTACACCACACACAGCCATTTGAGGCAACGGTCGCCGTGGGCGTGTCTTCAGTTGGGAAGTTGTGGAGTCTTCCTGTCCATGTTCTTGCACATCCTAACACTGCCCGCAAGACATCGGAGGTTTGGAGAGTGGCCTTCTCTGCTTTTTTGAGCCGGGGTGGGCTCCCCGGGCAAGTCTCGATGGGGATCGGGACGTGTCCACGCGCCAGTGGGCCCAGCATCGGCCGCATCTGATGGAGGACTTGCTCTGCCAGGTTTGATGTGGATTTCCTACCGCCCCGGGTAGAAGCCAGAAGTGTACTGTGCCAGCTCTGGTGGAGATAAAGGGGGTGTTTCTGCGTCTCCTTGTGATATGTAGCCAAGGTAGGGCTCACAGTGCTCTTTCCCCGCCACCAAATTGCCTGCTGGTTACGCCAAGTTCTCCGAGGCTCTAGGCATGTGACCAAGAGTTGAAGGCAATAGGATCGTCAAGTCCTGAGTCTCTGTGCCTGTACGATGGGTTCCGATCTTCAGGGATCAGTCCACACTCGTTCCCACTCCCAAGACTTGTTCAGTATCCATCTGGCTCCTTCTCACCCACAGAGGGCGTGTACGGTGTAGTGCACCGGTTTTATTATCGAGGTTTGCTCCTCTAGATCCGTTGTGTTTAGCCTGAGGATTCGCACCCTCAGTTACCAGGACTACCTCGAGGAGGGTGTGGCTCTTCACCACGCACAACGATCTTGGGGTATGAGAGGTTTTGCTAGGCCAAGAGACTAACACCGCAATGGTCGCTCCTTTCATGAACAAGAATTCACTAGGCCTAGGGTGAAGCAAGGGGGAAACCCACTACCCACAACACCAGCACATCATACCCCCTGTCTGTAAAAGACTTTGCCCCACCTGCATATGATTGCTCAGGAGATGTCCATGGGCGTGATTTAATCTCTCCTTAAATCAATGCGATGACCAGAATGAACGGTAGATAAACTGTCCACATATTAATCAGCAAACGTGTTGACCATCTGCGTGGAAAGGTTGCATAGCTAATGAGTCCAGGTGAAAAAAAATCCCGTTTGACGAAAAGTTACAATATATTCAGGAGCACTGATGCTATACGAACGGGTCGTTACAAAGGGTCGTACTATATCACCCAACGCTTCAGGGTCAATCAGGGTCAGCTAAGTTCGTCTGTCACATCCTGTCTGAGCAGAGGTGATGGTGATAACTATGCGAGAGTAAGGTGTAAGAAATAGTTTTTTTTTTCCTCACGAGGTGATAGTGTAAGAGAAAGGACAGTCTCGGGATTGAGTAATTTCTCTAATCCAGCCTATCTGTACGACTATATTTAAATCAGACGCACTTTCTCTCCTTGTACAAAATACAAGTTACACTGCGTCCACATGCACACAATTCTGTGACAAATACGCACAAACGTGAAAACAACTATGGATAACAGATAGGGTAGGGGTTGACCAACACGATAACTTAAGGTTTATTAAGTTTATTTATCACTAGAACTTTACAACATAAATCATATACATCAATAGATCATGGGTTACAAACAAAATGAAAAAATTAATCAAACAGGTTCTCCCCTCTGGTAACGGAAAAGAAAAGAAGATCCCAACAGAGGTTAATTCACCCAAAAGATCAAAAGTTAACAATAAGTGTATGGAATAGTCAGTAAAGAAAAACAAAGGACAAGTCCATAATTAATCTATCCCGTAAATACTCAGGTTAATGAGAACAGAAAAGAAAAGATTTGTATGATAGTGGTAATAACAGAAAATTATGTTACTCTCTTACAGTTCATTTAATACATCATACTGTAGCCACATTCATATTCGATTACCAATAGTTGTCGCAGGCATTCCGTGGAAATAAACACTAATAAGTAATAAGACTATTCAGTGTCGTATTAATTTTTGCCAAATCCAGCCCCAGACTAGACGTAGTTGCTGACTGCAAATTTCACGGTAGTCGCTGGAGTTGGTGATTTAATTGTTTTCCTGGATAAATACTGTATCTCTGCCTTCAGAAGGTTGGAGTAAGGTTCATACGTGGTGATCGCCGACATAGGAGGAATAATACATATATATTTCCTGTGTTGTCTAGCCTCTGGTTGCTGAGACACTATGTTAAGTTACACAAATGTTGCTGACAATATCTTTTGCCACAGCTGGCTGATGAAATTTATATAGGTAAAATCTGGTATAGTTCTGGTCCAGTTAACATTTACAATTATTGTTCTAGTTTTGGTCTCTCTCATAAAATGAAGAAAATGAACCGCATAGATCATAGCCCGAAGACTCAACAATATTATAAAGTTTCTAGTTGCTTATTCACTTATAAAACCAATGGACCATAGTTCATAAGACATAAGTTCATATGACCATAAGACCGCTAGTTTGCTGGGTTTTAGATCGGCCTAGATTTTAGGAAAGAAATATAAACATTTAACCATAATATCAATATTATATCTCTACCACGTGTTAAGGTAAGACCTCTTTAACCACTACTTTATTAAATTAGATTATAAACCACAAATGTTTAGCTTATCCTATCGCTTTTAACGCGTGATATGAACACTAGTCATTTATAAAATTGCACAAAATGGATATAAGTAAATAATATATACCATCAATAGCCAGTTATTTAATGTATGTACTAGTCAATTAAAGCAGCTCTTTCTGAGGAATAGGGAGTAATTAAATTTACTTTACAGCTGGAGAAATTTAGCTATATGTTATTTAATACGCTATTCAATTTAACACAGAAAATCCCAGTGAAATATAATGAAAAACTTTTAACACACTAAATCACTTAACGGCTAGTATATAAATTACCGCAAACAGAGAAAGATGGAAACAACTCCACGAATCTAAGCATTCACTTTGTACGAAAACTCTTAGTATATCGAGCTAGTTATTTCAGAAAATTCTCTGAGCAACTGATAATGACTTTAGGGGAGACGGGATATATATCCATATATGCCGTTCTTTCGTTCCTTAATGCGAAAGTCGCACCAACGGCCAGGGCCGGGCACATCTACAGTTCGATTCCTGAATGAAAGGTTTTTTCTTCACCTCTGCCAACCGACAACCTCTGGCTTGTCTTTCATTCTCCCCGCCTGCCGTATATCAGCTACGTAAGTTAATTCCCCTGAAAATTTAACAATCCTAGGTACGTCTCAGACTTATCGTCCTTGATTCTTCAAAGAAACTGTTAACGCCTGGCTTCTGCCCGCGTGTTTCCCTGATCAAAGAACGATTACGCCGTGCTGCGCACTTCGCTCTGTTCCCCCGTGCTTAATTGCCAGACGGCTCGCGTGTTAATTGCGATAGTGAATCAGGCGTTCGTGTAGCAAAAAAAAAATATAACCCTAGAGGGGCGGGGGGGGGGGGAAGGTTAATGTAGCAAAACAATATAACCCTAGATGGGGGGGGGGGGACAAAAGTGGACGGTCACTGCTACACTATTTACATATGTGACAGTTATGGATTGTGAAATGTTAAAAGAAGTTCAAGTGGCAGCATAGATTTGAACTTAGCATCCAGTGACGGTTCTGCTCCTTCTTATGGGTTGGTTCTTTTCACACTGCTCACGCTCGTACCTGATCAAGGTTGTCGGGAGTTGCTCTTTCCCCAGAAATGTCAAGGAGAGTCTACCACGTGGGTCCTGCATCTTAAAGCTTAGGCCACTGTTCCCTTCTTGTCCAGAGATAGTACTTTCTGCTGGTACCACCATTTACTATGGTAAAAGAATAGAACGAAACGCTCTTCTGACTATGGCGTTTTTTACCCCATAGTTATGGGTTACTATCTTCCCATACCACCATCCCAATTAACTCAGAATTTACCCTCGATGAGAATTAAATTTAATCCCTCGGGATAAAACTATCTTTACTGTGATAAGAGGTTTTGGTGTTATTAAATATAGGATATCCTGGACAATTAGATGTATCAGAAGATACCAGGATAGTGCCAGATAAGAGACTGGTCTTATAAGAAATACCCCCTTCTCTGAAAAGAGCACGGGTGTATAGACAATCAAGGTGAGGTCCAGCTATGTAAGTTCCCAGAGTAAGGAATGATGATGATGAAGTTCTCTGGATCCCTATCTGCTACCTCTTGAGATCTCACCAAGAGTATGTTAACTCTGTGTGTTGTTATTTGGCAAAGTGTCTAGGGTAATGATTATCACAGCTATGAATTTCAAAACAGAACTTTAACTTTAATGAAACTTAAGCAAAACTGTTTGAAAATAGATATATTTACAATTTATTATTCCTGTACCTCAATCTTGTTGGGACAGGAATTCTCAAAAAATCAAGAAAAGGTTATTTACATGCAAAAATAAATATTTTTGGAAACCCTGTCCATTTGTGTACAACAAAAGTCACTGGAATGAATATACCCACAGTTCTTGATATTATCATTACTTCTATACTGTAAGGTCTGCTATTTTCATCACTCCCAGGTGGTTTTCTTTTAGTGGTGAAATTATGTTTTAGGATGAGGTATCAGTGCCTGTATAAAGGACTTATCTGTAAAAGGATTATTGCAGCTGTTTTGTTGATCTTAGGCCTGTACACCAACGTTGTGACTCCTGACTGAAGAAAAGGAGCTAGCTTCAAATTGTAGCATGAGCACTCACTCCAACACTTTCTTCCTTTCAGGCTACTGCAGCAACGAGGTACTTTGTAATACAACCCTCAAGTAAAGAATATTCACACACACAAGCGACCCGACAGTAAAGGGCTATAGCACTAATCTTGCAGTGCAGAAGGCAAAGGCTTGTCCCTCTGTCTCTTTCAATAATGTCAGCTTCGTATGGAAGCTTTGTCGTCAATGGCGGACTTTACAAGAATTTGTTAATTTTTATCCCACTACACCCAGCCAATCAGATACCGAGTCAAAAAAAAAATTAACTATTTCCTGGGCTATAGAATTTGAGCAGTTTTAAGCGTGTTTGTCTAATCTGACCGAATTTGTTTATTTTATATCATAGTTACTTGTGAACCGATTTTAATTATCAAAAGTGATAGTTAAACGGCCAATTATTATTTATCGTTCTATATAGCTTTCCTTTAGTTATTCCTTTGCATTCAAATGGGGTTAATTTTTTTTTGTAATTAAATGTGATCTTAACCTGATGTGAAAATATTACTAAATTAAATTTTCTAAGTTAAGATAATTTTTCTATGAGGGAATCTCTATGTGTATATGTTAAGCGATATCAGCGCTATAATTTGAGATATCTCTTTTATTTTAATTATCTTTAGTTATCGAGAAATAAATTATTTAAGTTCGGTCAAAAACTCAAAATAGGCATTATTTCTACTTCAACCAAAAATTTGCCTGTCCTTACAAAAAAGAGGTAACGATTTGATTGGTTGTTATATTTTACTACGTCCTTCGATAAATAGTGGGATGGGTGTGTGGGTGGGGTGGTAACTTTTAACTTGTTTTCTTAGAAAAATTCAAATACTCTTAGTTAAATGTTGGCGGTAAATTTGACTAGACCCTCAGACAAATTTCAAATACTGTAGTTATTTATAGATTTTAAATAAGTTAGCTCGTACGTTTTAAGCGGGGAATTTGAGCGTGTTGTCATGCGGATTCACTTCACTACATTTACATTTAAATATAATAGCTTTCATGGTTACTTTATATTTAAATGAAAAGGTTAATAATACAGATAGTCTGTTTACATATACATCTCCACTGATTGAAAAGTGTTCACAATATAAATTGAATATGTTTTCATGTATGTTTACACTGATTGAAAAATTTGAAACTTCTATTAACTTTAAAATGAATATTTTCACATAGACATTTACACTGGTTTAAAGCTTGAAAACTTACATTAATTTTAAAGTGAATATGTTTATATCGACATTTACACTTCTTTGAAAATGTAAGTATTATACTTAGAATGTACATCATTTCTTTCATCTTTCCCTCCCTGCTCCATATGGAACCTGGAAGTACTTTATGCTTTTAGTTCTTTTTACGAAACTAGCAATAAAGCAATCACCAGCCCGTGCAGTGGTGGTTCATGAATCATCATTCTATACGCTGAGGTTGCCAGCCTTAAATGACTTTTACATCCACTAGCGAGTTTCACATATTAAAATTCACATGTTTATATATATATATATATATATATATATATATATATATATATATATATATATATATATATATATATATATATATATATATATATATATATATATATATATGTATATGTATGTATGTATATATATATATATATATATATATATATATATATATATATATATATATATATATATATATATATATATATATATATATATATATATATATATATATATATATATATATGTTAGTTCACATGTTAGTAATAAAATATGAAATGTAAATCACACTTACGCCAATCCTGGCTCACATACTTTTTTGCTCAGATGAATAAAAGAGACTTGAATCGGCCTCTTACACGCGTCTGGGGTGTCGTTAATTTAATAAGTTCCCTCTCTGACTTCGTGTGTGGTCCTTCAGTTTCCTCAGTCCCGGTTTTCTTACTTAATATGAAAAAGATTTCCTTTGCTATGAAAGTCCGTCCAAAATTCTCCAATAAAAGGTGTCCGGTTTGTCAAGAAGAAATTCTGAATTCTAATTCTTCACTGCAGCAAGGTCTGGTATCTTGGCGAGCGATTTCTCAGGTGAAATAGCTTGAGAAAATGGTTAGATTATATCCACTGCCTTCTCACGCATTTCTTATGCGCGCCTCAAAGGATCAGCCAATTTGATTTGAATATGTTGCATGACTCAGCGAATGCAAAATTTCAAACATTACTTTTCTGAAAATGGGCTGTACACATCCGCTTGCCCTTGGGTACAAACTTACGAACATGTCGGTAAACTCATATAACACGTGTTCACAATGTAACCATCATTACTTTGAACAGAAAGTAATCTCTTATCTGTGTCTGCCCATCAGTTGTCTCCCCGTATTCCAAGCTTTCGTGATGCGCGTACCCCCGTCTTATCAGTGATTAAGCACTGCGCTGAGGCGATTTACGTGTTAATCTGTATACTGATATCGCTGCTCCCACGATAGCCAACATGGTTAGGTCGCTGCCACTCCTTGCAACGTAGGGAGAAATGGATAACAACCAGACATGTCTACTTATCCCTTGGAAGGGTGTACGAAGGAAAATACATAATATCTGCAACTCATAGCAGAAAAAGAACGAAAAAAAGTGCGACAAATGAAAACCCACAATAAAATCAATACCACAAAAGTACCGATACTGCCGGAGTGAAACAAAGATCGATAGGGGCCGCCCCGTTCTGTCACATTCTTCCAGATTGCAATTTTTCTGTCGTTTGTGGTCAATCAATCAATACCCTTTAGTTCCCCAAGGAGCATAGGCCTTCAACAAACACATGCCAAGTCCTCCTGTCCCGTGCCATCTGCTCAAGTTCTTTCCATGTTTTCCTCATCATTTTTACCTCTGCATCCAGTTCTCTTCTCCATGTGTTTTTGGTCTACCTCTGCCTCTCTTTCCCTGTGGATTCCAGAACAAGGACTGACTTGTAATGCTATCAGCAAGTTTCCTCAATGTGTGTCCTATCCATCGCCAGCATCTTCTTCTCAACTCTTATTCCACTGGCACTTGTCTGGTTCTTGTCATCAGTTCCACATTTGTGACTTTGTAATCCCATTTCAGTCCTTCTATTCTACGCAAGGACCCGTTTATAAAAGTCTGTAGCTATTTGGTTGTTGTTTTTGTTGTTCACCATGTCTCAGAGCCATACAATAGGACTGACTTGACATTTGAGTTGAAGATTCTTATTTTTGTGTTGGACTTGATTTCTCTTGTTCTCCATATGTTTCCCAATGCAATTAAAGCTCTTACTTTTTGTATTCTTATTTTGATATCACTGTCTGTCCCTCCAACTTTGTCTATATTACTGCCAAGATATGTGCACGATTCTACATCTTTTAGTGGTGTTTCTTCAAGTTTAACCTTATTATCATTTCTTGCATTTATTCTCATAATCTTTGTCTTCTCCTTGTGTATTTTCAGACCCATTTGTTGTGAATTGAGAATTTTCATTTTGTCTTGCATCTGATTATGATTATGGGACAGAACCATGTCATCTGCAAAATCCAGATCATCATGCTGTTTAGTCAGATTCCAATGGATTCCATTTTTATTGTGTGATGTCGATGTTGTCATAACCCAATCTACTGCTAGTAAGAGAAGAAATAGAGACAAGAGGCATCCCTGTCTCACTCCCGTTCTAATCCTAAACGGTTCTGTAAGTTGTCCTTCATGAAGAACTCTGCATGCCATGTCTTCACAGGACTTCTTTATTAAGTTAATGATCTTCATGGGAATCCCATAATGCCTCATCAATTTCCAAAGTGATTCTCTGTCTACACTCTACACTGTCAAGTGCCTTTTCATAATCCACAAATCCAGTGTTTAGCGGTGAATTCCATTAAAGACTTTGTTCAACTATTATTCTCAATGTGGCTATCTGGTCTGTACAAGATCTGTTTTGTCGAAAACCTGGTTGTTCATCTCTCAGTTGCTTGTCTATGGACTCTTTTAATCTCTCAAGGATGATTCTGTTTAATACTTTTCCTGGCACTGATAGTAACGTTATTCCTCTATAATTTGTGTACTCTTGTAAATTTCCCTTCTTAGGCAACTTGACCAGATAACCTTCCTTCCATTCTGCTGGCTTCCCTTGCTAACTCCTTCAATATACTTCCTCTTGTCTCTTGATGTTTCTTCTTACTTCTTTGTTTGCTTCTATGTACACTTCATGAGCCTTGGCTTTGGAGCTTCTGGTTTTGCTTCTGTTTAAATCTGCTTTCTTGTTTTTCCTGTCTTCTATCTTACTAATGGTTTATGTTGTTATTCATGCTTTGTGCTGATGTTCTCTTTTTCTCAGTACTTCTTCACATGTCCCGTTCTTATATTTTTTACTTGTTGCCAGTGGTCTTCCGTATCTGCTTCATCTTCCAGCTGTTGGAATACTTGGTATTTGTTGGATACTGTGATTGACAAATTTTCTCTTATTTCCTGATTTCTTAGATATCCCACGTGAAAGGAACCTCTATACAGAGCGATAACTAGGAGGCAATCTGATCATCAGAAGTAGTCCCCCGTCGATCACGTGTTTCGGCCCCTTATTCTCCTTTATTACTCAAAGGGGTTGTCCCACTGGGTCATGACTCCCAAGTGTCTCAGCCTCCTGCTGTCTTGTGTAGAAAATGAACCCACTCCACCTTGGTTGCAGCTTTAAAATCCACAATTCCGCCAGCCGGAGGCAATTGTGAAAGTAACCCCCATGTTGAAAACAAATTATTGCGGTCGTTCCACAGCACACCACGACTAAGGACAGACACTGGCACACCTGCGTGAAGCCATTGCGATTTGGCAACTGAAATCTACCTTCAACCGACACCTCATATAATACACCGCGGGTTACCTGTAAGCCACCGTTCTTTCACCAATACAACGAAAAACTGAATGTATTGCGGACTTAGAAAAATTCAATTTCCGAATGTTTCGTGTACCGCAGGTGGGGCTAGAGTTTACTGTCCCGAGTTCCATAGCCCATTGCGGTTGTTCCACAGCCAGCATGATGCCTTTTCCGCAGTTTCACTAAGCCTCTTCAGTGCCCTTGTTCTCGACTGTCCCCTCAGCCCCAACAGTTTCAATAAAGCTTACGAGGAAGTTGAGGGGAACTGCGGTAAGACGTGGAATACAATGGGTGGGTTTGAAAAAAAATCGAAAAAAGGTGATTCGTCTTACGTAAGACGAATCACCTTTTTTCGATTTTTTTTCCAAACCCACCCAATAAAGCTTACACTGATTCAGCCACGAGCCGTCTGGCACCTACCTCAACAGCCGTGACCCTTGCAGTGAAACCATCGTGTCTCAGTTCCGCGACCAGATCATTTTACTTGGCCGCTTTGAACGAATGTTGCTCGTCCAATCTGGATTCAAATGGCACGGTCAGTTCAATCAATATAACCTGATGCGATGATGAAGAATGCAGCACTATATCCGGCCGTCTTCGAGATTTTCTTATACTCTCTGGAAATGCGACTCGTCCAGGTAGGTCTTCTGCCATCTCCCAGTCATTTGCACAGTCAAGAAGAGATGGTAAACTGTTACCTGATTTACTCGGAGTGTTCAGGGCCGTCTTAACAGCATTGTAGGCCCTGGACAAAGCAATGCACTGGGCCCCTACCAGCCCTACCCACCCACTGGAATAAAAATGTAAACGGTCAATAAAATTAAACCTATAGATTTATAATTTAATGGTACTTTCAACAAAAATTTCGTCAACTTACCCACGTCATGTTTGATTTGAATCCCAGACCTTTCCAGCGAGAGATCGAGTAATTATCCACTTTGCCAAGAGATGTCTTATGAACAATATGGCAGCATCCCAGCATGGGGCCCTAGAATCGTGGGGCCCTGGGCACTGCCCAGTGTTCCCATGCCTTAAGACGGCACTGGGTGTGCTGACTTTCCTGCTCTCAGAAAGTATGTATTCGCGGTGCTCGGCCTGACTTTGCTATTCGCCTTCATCCTTACCAGGTCTATTGTCGCAGCCAGCTCATTTAGCACTTTGTTGTGGCGCCATGTGTATCGCCCTTGCTCTAATGACACTTTGCAAGCATTATACTGTTGTCTATTGCTATATACTGTTGTAAAATTCTTTAGTTTTCATTTTGTTTTAGCCAACAGAAGATGGTGGTCTGATACCACATCTGCTCCTCTACATACTTTTACATCATGCAATGATGACATACACTTCTTACTTATGCATATTTGATCAATCTGATTCTCAGTTCTGTGGTCTGGTGATATCCATGTTGCTTTATGTATTCTTTTATGTGGAAATATGCTTCCTCCTATAACTAGTTGATCTGAAGCACAAAAGTTAGCTAATATTTCCCCATTCTCGTTCATCATACCTAATCCATGCTTTCCCATGATTTCTTGAACGCCAGTGTTGTCTGTTTTTCTCATGTGATCAATCTCCTAGAATTCAGTGGAAGGAGGAAGGGGATATGTACAACAGAGATGACCCAATACACCATCTAAACAGATACCAACAGACCACAATGTTCCGCCTGAGAACCGGCCACTGCAGATTACTAGGACATCTCTATCGCCTCAAGATATCCCACACAAATGAATGCCCATGCGGAACAGGAATCCAGACCCCAGAACACATTCTCCAGAACTGTCCAACCCACGATGAACCGCGACGTGCGACCTGGCCAAGGGGTGCTGAGCTCCAGCAGAAGATATGGGGCTGCCGCGCCGACCTGGTAAAGACTGTGGACTTCGTCCTGGCGACAGGCCTGCAGATTTAGCATGACTACAAACTGAACGCAGAAGAATCTCCTCCTCTCTATGCCCTTCCATAGTGTCTCGCAGAGACCCAGGATATTAATCCTGTAATTTTCTATTTCTGCTTCGACCTGTGCAGTTTTCCCTTTATAATATAGAGTGCGAACATTCCAGGTGCCAATCCTGGAGATTTTCCTAGACGAAAAAAGGTCAGTCGGCAACATAGACTCCTTTCGGCTTTCTCTGTGTTGCTTCATGCGCCTCCTTTCCAGAGGACCTTCTTCTCTCTTGGGCGGCTGAGTTGATTTATATTCTGTATTTGACTTGTCCATGTTTGTTGAAGTTTGTTGGTAAAATGTTTTTTACGGCATGGGGTAACCAGCCCCATGCCCAATCCTCCTTAGTCGCTTTTTACGTACAGTGTTACTATTCTCCTCACGGTAGAAGAGGAATGACTAAGTAAGTAAGTTACTATTCTTCGCTCCCCTTTCGGGCCCCGGTAACACACGGGTGAGAAGCAGGAATATTTCTTTAAAAAATTTTCCGGCGACATTTGGTATATTGGGCACTCTTCCTTGTTTACATCAATGACCTGGTGAAAGATCTCCCTGCAGGAGTTAAAGCTGCCTTATATGCAGATGACCTAGTACTCTGGTGCGCTGATGAAAATGTCACCACAGCAAATTATAGAATGCAGCGGTCAGCAGACATGCTAGTGTCGTGGGCAGAGAAATGGCTTATCACAATAAACACAGACAAAACCTCCACAACACTGTTCTCCCTCGCCCCCAAGGACAAAGCAGCTAACATACAATAAGGGACAACCGTAATCAAGGAAGAAAGCTACCCCACCTATCTTGGGGTGACATTTGACCAAAGGCTTACATGGAATAAGCATATTGAAAATGCAGAAGGAAAGGCCCGAAGACGACTAGGCATACTCAGAAAATTAGCAGGTACCAACTGGGGAGCAAATGAACGAAATCTAAAGAAGATTTATAATGGAGTAATAAGACCACACTTAGAGTTTAGCTCAGCAGCATGGTCATCAGCTGCTAACTCACATCTGCAGTCTTTGGACAAGGTGCAAAATCAAGCTCTCAGTCTCATTACAGGAGCCATGAAAACTACACCAATAACAGAGATGCAGAAGGTTGCTGGATTACAGACATTGTCCCATAGAAGAGACACAAAAACCATGATCCAGATGGAAAAGTACTACAGTATGCCAATGCACCCAATGAAGACAAGACTAGATGATCTGGCATTGGGACGTCTAAAGCGTAGCAGCTTTGTGCATCGGGGAAAAAGACTTATAAGACAGCATCAAGAAGACCTATCCATGAAGACAACACCACTGAAGCCCACCCTATACCCTGTACCATGGGAGCAGGCCAGCAGTGCCCTCCAAATTAATACATCAGTCAGTGGTCTCACAAGTGGATATGAGTATAATGATCTGCAAAAACGAACTGCTACATTGAGTATGATCCAAGAAAGCTATCCCGATCAATCATGGATACATGCCTATTTAGATGGATCAGCAACTAATGCTGTTAGGAATGGAGGTGCCGGTATCTTTATCTCATATCCTGACAACCACTATGAGACTAGGCACATTCCCACTGGTAAATTCTGTTCCAACTATACAGCTGAGGTTCAAGCTCTAGAGCAAGCTGCAAATATGATTTATAACACCAACTCTGACTGCCACCAGGTAGTCATCCTCACAGATGCACTGTCTGTCCTGCAAGCTCTCAAGGGTGGTAAACTCCCGCATCTGAGATATGAACTAAACAAGGTAGCTGCCAAAAAGAGAACCATACTTCAGTGGGTACCATCTCATTGTGGTGTACCCGGAAATGAAAAGGCAGATAAACTTGCAAAAAAGGGAGGAGAATGTGAACAAGAAGATAATGAAGTCACATACTTTGAGAAAAAGAGAGCTATCCAGGCTATCAGAAGAGAACAGAACCAACCCAAAGACGACTATCACACTCTCGACCGGCAGGGACAGATAACTATTTTTCGACTCAGGACAGGGCATAACAAACTGAATAAACACATGCACAAGCTACGATTGTCTGCTTCACCACTGTGCACATGTGGATTAAACGAACAAACTGCTGAGCATGTTCTACAGGACTGTCCTCTGTATGACCAGTTAAGAAAGATATACTGGCCCAATGACTCAACACTAAACTCAAAGCTATATGGAGTTAAAGAGGAACTTCAAACAACAGTCGAATTCATCATGAGAACTCGTCTGACGGTGTAATCATCAAAGATGCGATCGCAAGAAGAAGAAGAAGGTATATTGGGAACAAATGCACGTTATTTCAGTAGGCGAACAATTGAGTTCCCCGCTTGAAAAATGCGCCATGAAAAAAAGATTACAACTTTGGTGGTAAAAGATAGGACATAAAAACTCAAGGGAGCGAAGACAATTCTGTAATAAGACAATGTTGTAATTTTCCGAATTGGCAACACTGATCGCTATAGATAGATCAAGGTTTATAATACAACTTTCCCTAGAGTCGTGACGTCACTTGTAAAATTCTAGAAACAAGATGGCGGAGGCTACACTAATAGAACGTCCTCCTGGCTTATTTTACTGTCATGAGTGCCTGAGAGAGGTTCTACCAAACATCCCGGTAATTAATATTATGTGATATGTACTATAAGCTATAACAAAATCATTGGAGAACAAGCTGAATACATTCGAGAACAAATGTCTTAGAAAACTCATGAACATCAGTTGGAAAGAATTCAAGACTAATCGACAAATAAGAGAAGACTCTAGGCAGAAATATGTCTCCAACTATATAAGGAAAAGACGATGGTCATATATCGGTCATGTCCTACGAATGCAAAACAACAGAATACCACTACAGGCGCTCACTTGGGTTCCTGAGGGTAAGAGGAAAAAATGAAGACCAAAAGAAACAGAAGAACAATAATAAGAGAAGGAAGAACGTTGGGCCTAAATAATGTGCAAGAGCTAAGAGGAGTGGCGTCACAACGAACAACCTGGAGAGCACTGGTTTCTGCCTTATGCGCCGTGTTTGGCGCTTAAAGAATTTATTATTATTTACTATAAGCTGTAAGATTTGACATGTGTTTGGTGTCGTGACATTAAGCAGTCATTTGAAATTGGACAAAAAGACGGAATCGGTAGTCCTATAGGCTACAAGAAGAACAAAACCAATTAGCCTAATAAATAAAGTAGGACCTATTAATACATTCGTCGAAGCAAGACTAACACAAATAGGGGAAAGTCAAGAAGAATGAATAAGAAAGCGAAACTGATCTCACTGGTAGGATGTAAGTCTTGTGTGTTCAAAACATATCAGTGTAGAGCGTTGCCACTGTAATATAGTAGGGCCTATGCATTAACAAGTCATAGGCCTAACTAATGACGCAGTAATTTGATGTTTATCAGGCAGTCAAGGTAGACATAGAAAAGCAGCCGCAGATTCATAATCTTACTTAACTGCACAGGTTTACTGATGAAAAGGCCAGTCAGTACTAGACTTACGTAGCACCTAGAAAGAAAGCAACTGATGACACCCCAACAGGCTGGTTTCAGTCAAAACACCGTCAACTGAGAATCAGATATATTTATATCGCTTGGAAGACAAGCTTTCCAGGAAAAGTAACACTGACATTTTGGGTAGATATGGAGAAAGCGTTTGATGAAGTGTAGAGAGCAGGGATTTGTTGTTTAACTAGGGCTTTTGAGCTTTTCGCTCTTTTGCAGCCAGTACCAAGTTGAAGACTCCTTGGTATTGTGGTATTCTATCTTAGTCCTCTAAATGAACCAATGCTAGACTCTTGTCATTCTTAACATTTATTATACAGAGAGAGATACAAACATGTCTAACATCTCACAACGGCCATTATTCCAAGTCCTGTAACTCTCTCCTCATATCTAAATATAGGACACTACATTCTCTCCCTTTCTTGAATAACAAAAACACACTGAAACTCAAATTATTCTACAAACATCACTAATGACAGAGTCATTGTCAATACAAAACATAGTCATTGAGACGTCTTGGGACATTTCGGTGTCTAGGCGGTGGTCTGCCTGTTTGCGGTTGTTGTCCATGGTGACTTCAGCTGGTTCTGTGGCAGTTAGTGGCAACTCAGGACTGACAATGTCATCTAAGTAATCATCATCTGGCTGTGATTTCCTTTTGGCTGCTCTGGCTAGGTTTTCGTTGACTTTCTTGAAAAACGAGACATTTCTTGTCACAACTCTGCCTTCACCTGAAGCACTTATCATGTTTCCCTTGATTTTAGTAATCTGATAAGGTGTGATTCTTCTGTGTCTGCATCCAACATGGTGCATAAAATTGTTCTTGTCTTGACTGTTAAATGGGGAACCATTATCTGTTTTTAAAGTTTCAGGAATTCCAAATGTCGAAAATATCTTGTCAATCACAGGAATGACAGTTCTTGCTGATGTGGAATTAATGATTTCAGCAATTGGAAATCTTGAATATTCATCTACCATGACAAGAATATACTGTCCACATGGTAATGGTCCACAAAAATCTGCAGAGACCTCTGTCCATGAAGCTTTGGGAAGCTCAGACATTTTCAAAGGTGTCATATGTGCTCCACTTTCTGTGCAAGCTTGACAAGCTAAACAATTTGCAACAGTCTCTTCAACCATTTTGTCCAATCTGGGGAACCAAATTTTCACTCTAACCAAACATTTGGTCTTGACTGTGCCTTGATGTCCTTCATGAGCCAAATCTACTGCTCTTCTCTGGAGTGTTCTAGGAATTACTATTCTTGAACCTCTCAGTAATAAATTGTCGTCAGTAAGTGTAAGTTCATTTCTTCTTCTACTTTTTGCCTGATGTGAAATGGAATCCTTCTGTGCTGTTGTGCTTTAGGTTTCACATTTGCATTTATGTGTAATTTTAGCTCAAAATTTTTCAATTTACTCACACCTTGGAACAGGTCTGAATATGTTGCAAACAGATTATGTGTTCTCTTGCTGTTGATGCTATTTATTATTTTGACAACCTGCAATTTAGATGCTGTCTTATGGCTCAGAAGAACTTCATGTCCACCTTCTACTACATAGATAGTAGTACTGGCTTGATGATGCTTGGATTCAATGGTTGTTCTGAACATTCCAACCACTTTTATGGGAGTCTTGGATGCATATGCATATAACTTTTTATTAGTGGGAAACAACTGTGGTCTTTTCTTCAACTGGTTGTACGTGGTTGCGCTTATGACATCCACACTTGAACCCTGGAAGTGTGTGGATGATCTCAAAAGTTAATGAGGGTGTAATTAGCTTCTCAGATAGAGGTTCACATCCAAATCTACATACTGTAGCACTGTGCATAGCTGGTGGTCATATAAAGATGACTAGATATGCCTCCATGCATAGAGAGCAGGGATAAAATAACACTTTTTTTTTGTAAAATTTAGTGATGAAAAATAATCCGTTCAACCTC
Source organism: Oreohelix idahoensis (assembly GCA_024509875.1). Taxonomy (NCBI): domain Eukaryota; kingdom Metazoa; phylum Mollusca; class Gastropoda; order Stylommatophora; family Oreohelicidae; genus Oreohelix; species Oreohelix idahoensis. The sequence continues at coordinate 1,232,748 of JAMPIV010000770.1, forward strand.
TGATGGGTTATAATTGGGATATATATTGTTTGTAATTCCAAATAATATGAATAACTGCTGATATGAGAAAGTTACATTACATCTGTCAAGTCATTGTAAATAGGGCAAATCAAAAATATTTTTTTGAAGAAAAATGAAAGAGAGGCCGACCAAAAACAACTTATCGCAGGACTGTGGAGGCTAAGATGCAAAGAATGAACCAGAGTTGGGGCACTTTACAAAGGATGGCCACAGACTGAGCAAAGTGGAATCAATTTGTTTTTGCCCTACAAGACGCCACCAGGCGTGATGGCCACTGACTGCTTTGACGATCGGCGGCTAAGGATCAAAGAAGAAGAAGAATAAAATAACAACTTCTCAGATATGTAGTGTGTGAATGTATGTTCAGTCTTTACCCGTATCTCCTCAAGGAGCATACGCCTTTAACAAACATATGCCATCCTCCTGTCATGTGCCATCCACCTGTCATGTGACATCCTCCTGCCATGTACCATCAGCTCAAGGTTTTTCCATGTCTCCCTCATCATTTTCATTTCTGTCTCCAGTTTTCTTCTCCGTGTGTTTTTTGGTCTACCTCTGCTTCTCTTACTCTGGGCATTCCAGAACAAAGACTGCCTGGTAAAGTTAATGTGGCTGAATGTACAGATGGAAACACCAGTTTCTTCACAATAGGCACGCCAGAGTGCAAATATAAGAATATCTGAACTAAATGAAGTCAGAACAAGGAGTACTCCAAGGCAGTGTGATATCACATACACTGTTCCTGGTCTATGTCGCGAGAGGTTCAAATGTTATTAAGATGTAAGATATCCTGGACAAAAAGATGTATCTGATAATACCAGGATAGTGCCAGATAAGAGACTGGTCTTACAAGAAATACCCTCTTCTCTGAAAAGAGTAAGGGTGTATCGACAATCAAAGGTAGGATCAAGCTGTATAAACAGTCAAGTATGATGACAGTGTTGGTTCCTGAATGTCTATGTGCTACCTCTCCAGATCCTCCCTTGAATAATGGTTATTATTGACTCTGCTAGGGGATGAATTAATTAATGAAATATGTAACTATATGTCAACCAGAACTTTAACTCGATTTAAATAATTAAGCAAGACTGATAGTACATATTTACAATTTATTGATCCTATACCGTTTCTCTTTTCGGTTAGGTAACTTATAAAGAATTCAAATGTTTTTACAAAATAAAATAAATAAACATGGAATGTCAATTTTCAAAATAGTTCAGTGTGATAAATTTATCTTTCAAGTATCAATTATATATTTCACATATAGTTATCACTTTCGCTGGACTGTGAAGTTAGTAATCAGTTTAATAATGTCCATCATGAATCATCACTCACTAAGTTTGTGTTATTTGTATTTTTATTTCTTATATATATATATTCTCTGGATAGGCTGAACAGTGGAATTTCGTTTCCACTTATCTGTTAGGTTGAGATGCATCCGACTCTAGCCACGATCACACAATGTTCTGGATCTCCAGGCTGGGAAAACAGGGTGGCTAGTTCTATGAAGCTCAAGAACGTTCGCACCACAGAGTCCCACAGAAGTGGATGTCTCGTACAATCTTGGTAGTTGCAGGATAAAACCTGGAATACAATTAATCACAACCCCTGTATGGTCCAGCACTATTCTGTCCACACACACAATTGACGTAACAAACCGTGTCAGACATTGTGCTAACATTTGCACAGGACAATTTACCTCAGTACCACTCACAGCCAGTTTAATGTGACTACACTTTTCTTATAAATCCTAAGTTAGATCCATTTGTCCATGATCCGCTTCCATACAATGATTTGGTCTAGTATAAACTACTAAGTAACACCTTGATCGATTCATTACAACAATTCCTGTCAATCCTTCCTTAGGTTCCTGATAAATGTCATTCCTTTAAGAAATACTCCTTCAAGTACATCAAACTTACAGTCGTATTTTTGCCATCATTCTTAATTATTCTACACATTTCACAATGCTGGCTTTCATCTCTAAAATTCAACACATGCTTGCGTTTCAGCCGGCAGCACACTCGTCCTGTAATATTTCTTAACCTTTAGCATGCTGCATTCTTTTTCCGAAAACTTGCCCTGCAGCTGCATTCTTTTTCACAACCCCCCGTTTTTATAGTGGGCGACTTGTAACGTCTTTAGTTTTTGTGTTTCTTGGTCAATTGCTATCATTTTTGGAATTTATATAAATAAATGAATGATGAATCTGACGATATAAAATTTGTTTGTGTACATGTTAGAATTGATAGGAAGAGAGGAAAATAACGATGAAAAAACGAGAAAAAAATTAAAAAAAAAAAAATTTTTTTTTTAAATTTTAAATTAAACAAAAATTTAAAAAAATAACCAACACACGAAGAGTCCATATCCCTTGCATCTCAATGAAAGTCATTTGACCAATAGACCAATACAAATCAAATGACGATCTTTTCGTTACACCCATCATCAGTAGCAAAGCAACAAACGCCCTCGTCAGCAGTGACATTCGGCCATAACCCTAAACCCCTAAAATTATACATACTAGCATTGCCATTCTACTTTCGTTTTCATCTCAGCCATCAAACATATTCTGAGAACCGATATCAGCGCTTATAAAGACAAAAATCTCATCCTTACCTCATGGCGTCAGAATCCAATAAAATTAGAGCGAAAATGCCGCGTGTTCATGCCGATTCATTTCGATTAAAAAAATTCACAGAAAAAAAACGCGAATACATCCATTTCTTAAAAAAAATCGGAAACGAAAGCTAACTCTCTCCCAGATAAGTTTAAAACTTAACATCTGGGGGTGATATCACGTGACACACATCCTAACGCTAGAAAATGAATATATCCGCTCGTCAGCTGCAGTAGACTGCAGCGTGGAGAGCATAGGTTACCTTCGTCGACTGATCGACGGCAGCGTGCTAAAGGTTAACACATACCACACCTTTCTAACGCACAAGTGGATTAATCACAGGAAAATTACATAAATATATACATATATATATTCTTTCTTACCCTCAGGCAATACACATAAGCTGTTACAGGCTGTTAATGGGCATCTAGGTCTACTATGCAGATGCAGTGGCAAAGTATATGACAGTAACACTTTTACTGCTCTCTTCTGTTCAGCTTGTTTTTTTGAAAAAGTTGTTGCCTCAATTCAGCCAAGTTCAAGGACTTATATACTACTACATGCTCCGTCTCGGGTGGCATGGGGTAAAAGCGGTGTTACAAATCTAAAACTCAGGAGTATTTTAGCCTTCAGTTCAATTAGCAAAATTTTTAATATTCATCATTTTTGTTAATTCTGGGCTGATTTTGATCATTTAAAGCTTAAATTATTCTAGGGATTTTCCTCTACTGATCTATATAATAATTATTTAGGTAGCAAAATGCATTTAAATCTATGCAGACTTTAACTAGCTAAATTGGGGACTACCCTGATATATAGATGTCATTTTACACGATCTTTCTCTTTAACTAAACTAATATTCGAGGAAGTCTTTGCACCTACCTCTAAAGTAACATTCCCATTGTTGAAATATATACTCCTTCCCGTTTAAATTTCTTTAATCCTTTTGAAATTAAATATCTACGTACTAGAAGTTGCACAAAATGGGCCTCCATGTTAAGCATAAAATGTTTCATTATACACACCAGAGAAGAGAGCGTTTTCATTGGCTATTGTATCGGTCCGTTTTCCCATAGTATGGCGTGCGGTAAATATGACCGTGTTGTAAGACAGAACAGATCACGACAGTCTGCATCATCATTATAGATGGCTCGCTATATGTTGATGACTTGGCACTGTGGGTAGCAGAAGAGAATGTCAAAACAGTAAACATCAGGATGCAGAGAAGCCTTTAAAAAATTAGATAAATAGGCAGTGATTGGATACTAAAAAGAATTTACAAGAAAATAACAAACACAATTTTCATCCTGTCAGACTAGTAACAAAAAAGTGATACTGAAACTGAATGGATATGAGTGGCCAGAAGAACAGTCCCACATACACAGAACAGCAAACTAATAAAGATCTAATTGATAAGTGCAAGCAGAAACAAATGGTCATGATTAAAAAAAAAAAAAACTAGCTGGAACTGTTTGAGGTGCAGAATAATGAAATAATTAACATAATACATTCTTCTTTGATCCATAGCCGCCAACCGTCAAAGCAGTCAGTGGCCATCACGCCTGGTGGTGTCTTATAGGGCAGCAACAAATTGACCACTTAGTTCGGTCAGCGGCCATCCTTCGTACAATTCCCCAACTCTGGTTCATTCTTTGCATCACGGCCTCCACAGTTCTCCGCCAAGTTGTTTTTGGTCGGCCTCTTTTTCGCTTTCCTTCAGGGGTCCATAGCATTACTGTTCTTGTAATGGTATCAGGGTCCCTTCTGAGGACGTTGCCAACCCAACTCCAGCATCTGCCAGCTATGATGGTGTGCATGTCCTCCTGGTTACTCCGAATAAGTAATTCTTGGTTGCTGATGGTATTCGGCCTAAAGATTCGGAGAATTTTTCTTAGGCAGATAATGTGGAAGGAGGACAGTTTCGACATTTCCTTCTCCGTTACTCTCCAACATTCCGCACCATAGAGAAGCACAGAAAGTACACAGCTCTCATACAGTCTTAATTTGGTGTTTGTGCTGTGCTGAAAAGGCTTCCAAATGTTGTTGAGACTAGCAAAGGCTGTTCTCGCTTTATTCATTCTGTTGTTAATGTCCTTGCTTGTTCCGCCATCAATGCATCCTAGGTAAGTAAATGCGTCTGTCTGTTCTAACTTCTGGTTCCTTATTGTTATTGGCTCAGGATTGCCCACATTGAGTGTCATGACCTCTTTCTTCTTCCGATTGATGTTCAGGCCAACCTGCTGGCTATACTTATTCAGTCTATAGGTTTTTTCTTGGATGTGTTGATGTGTATGTGCGAGTAGTGCAATGTCATCTACATATTCCAGGTCTTCCAGTGTAGAAAACGTCCATCTAATTCCTCTTGGACTGCCCTCTGTTGTCTGGCGCATCACCCAATCTATGGCTGTCAAAAATAATGTTGATAAGGGGTTCCCTGTTGTACTCCGGTTTTCACTTCGAAAGTTAGATTATTCAATCCAACACTGCATGTAAAGTTAGAATAGAGGCTTTTTTTTGATAGAAACAATGCAGCTGGGAATTCCATAAGCCCTCAGTATTTTCCTTAGGCTGTCCCTGTGTATGCTGTCAAAAGCCTTTTCAAAATCAACAAGTTAATGTAGCTGTCTCTGCCATTCTGAACACTGCTCTATAATGTTCCTGAGGGTGAATATATGATCTGCACATCTTCTGTTCTTTCTAAAACCTGCTTGTTCTTTCCTCAGTTTATGGTCAACTGCTTTTGAAATTCTCTAGATGATTGCCTAGGATTTTACTGGGAACTGAGAGGAGAGTAGTTCCTCTCCAGTTGCTGCAGTCTGCAAGGCCGCCCTTCTTGGGCAATTTGACAATTATTCCTTTGCTCCACTCTGTTGGTGTTGTCGCCCATTTTGTTTCCTGCCCCTGTGCTGTGGTGATGAGATTTCCTTGCTTGTCTCTTACTAACGTTATGTTGTTTGCTTATTTATTTACTTATGTTGTTTGCACCTCGTTTTCCACTGATAGTTTTAGTTATTTTATAAACTGTGCTTTGTTAATTTCTCAGTGCTGCCTCTTCTGCCTGTCTTACAAGGTCATCCAGAAATGTCTTTTTGTTAGCACGGGTTTGACGTTTTACTTCCTTGTCCAGCTGACTGTATTGTTCACTATATATTTCCTTTAACCTGGGAGACTTAGCTTCTATTTTCTTTCTTTTCATTTCCTTTCTCTTCGCTAAGGTGTTAAGCGTTTCTGGTGTTATCCAGTCTTGGCTCTTTCTTTCCTGGAATCCCAAGCATGACTCGCTGCTTTCCTTGTATATTGTTGAGATGGTGTTGAATTTCTGGTCGAGATCATCGGTCTCTGTTCTTTCCTGGCTTGTGACAATCTGATATTGTCTCTATGTCAACCACAAAAGCTTTTCTGGTGAGGGGGTCCTCTACTAGGTGATGATCACTTCCCACATCTGCGCCTCTTCTTACTTTCATGTCTTGTAGTGCATGTCTCCATCTGCCATTGATCATTATGTGATCTATCTGGTTTCTGTCTCGTCCGTTTGGTGATTCCCATGTTAACTTGTGCACTTCTTTGTGTGGAAAAAGTGTTCCTCCAATGACCAGGTTACATTAATACTGCAGAAGCTTATCAAGTTGTCCACATTCTCATTTACTGTTCCACTGCCACATTTCCCTATTACTCTTTCGTTACAAGTATTGTGTGTTCCAACTTTCACAGTGAGGTCTCCCATTACTTTAATAAGATCATACCTATGTGCAGTTTCCATTTCCGTTTGTACCTGTTGATAGAACTCATCCTTGACCTCTTCAGCGCTGTCGTTTGTTGGTGCATAGCATTGTATAATTGTGGTGTTGGTGAATCTCCCTCTCAGTCTTGTTCTTATCAGTCTGTTGTTGATGGATTTCCATTCCAGTAAAGACTTTCCATTCCTTTCTTCAGGATAATGGCTACACCTTCGTTGTGCTGACCATCCTCTCTACCAGAGTAAAGTACTGTTTCCCCTGTAGCTGTTTTTATTCTCCCTGTCCCGGTCCATCTGCTCTCACTTATTCCCAGGATATGTAATTTGTAGTTCATCTCTGCTGTGATCTGTCTCAGCTTTCCTGCCTCATTCATAGTTTTGACGTTCCAAAATCCAATTCTAATTTTGTGGTTAGCAGTCGGGGCATTTGTTTTCATGCCAGTGGCTTCCTTTCGGCGGCTTTCACTACGACTCCGGATGTCCATCCTGCATCAAAGTTTTTCCATTTGTTGCCGTTTCCGTAACGTGTGATTTTTTTTCCCAAGACAGGGGTGTCGGCCCTGCGCTAAAACCCCCATCCTGGAGGACCAGGGTACCAGCTTTTGTCTGACCCCTACCCACGCAGACCAGTCCAGCTTGGTTGAACCTACCAGGAGTAAAACTCCCTCTGGCATAGCTCTGGGGGTTGTCAGGGTACACAAGCTGCCATACTGCTACAAGTTATAGGTACCATTGATGGCAGAACATAATACATATTATACTTTATTTATAAAGAGGTCAGTTTTTTTCAAAGAGCTATTGTTTCTTAACACCTTCCATTTTAAATGTAGTTTTATTTGTAAGCGTACGGTCATATTTGTGAAAGGTGATTATTAGGTTTTTTAACATTTTATTTTCAGGCTTTCACATGCTCAAGATGCAACAGTGGTTTCATAGAGGAAATGGAAGAAGAGTAAGTCGAATGATGTGATTTCAACTATTTATTGGTTGCCTATCACAACTACATATTACATTCTGTAAGTGAAGTAGACAGATGAGGCTGAATGATGTAAAACATTAAATTATAAACAAAAACAAAAATCAGAGTAAATCAAGGTTTCTTAATCTGTGGTTCAAAGGGTCCATGAATGGATTCTAGGGTCTTTGTACATAACTAACACATTTGAATGTTATTTTCACTGTAATTTTTGCTCGGAAAATTATCATAGATTTTTTTTGATTGTTTTTATATTTCAGTATGATTGTATGTAAGCGTAACGATTTTTCTTTGTAATAAAACATATTATTTGTTTGCAGAAATTTAATTATGCATCAATGTACATTTTTTCCTAAGAAGGCATCCATAGCCTTCACTGGGTGTTAATTCAAGGAATCCGTAGCCTTCACCGAACATCAGTGGGGTCCATGGCAAAATAAAAGTTAAGAACCTCTGAAGTAAATACTAAAGAGATTACTTAAAATTAGTAAGGTTTTAGCATCCTAACAACACACAGACAAATATGCTGCTTAAAATAGGACGGTTTTAGCATCAAAAAAAAAAAAAACAGAAATGTGCTGTGTATATTTTCTTTAATGTTTCGTCGAAATACAGACACTGAACAAGCAGTCAGAAGAAAGAATTGAAGCTCTTGATGTGGGGATATGCCAAAGAATGATTTATATTTCATAAAAATAACAGTATGCATAGACGTATTTGGAAAAACTAATAATATGAGAATTTATTTTGTTAAAATCTGATATGAAAATTAATCCTTTAAAAAATTGGAGTGAAGCAAAAAATAGTTTGAGTAGTGGAATAGTAAAGTAATGTAATGTAGTATAAATAGTCTAATTGTTTTTTTGTTTTTTTCTGCCTTCAAATTGCTATTATAATCTACATAGGTAAGCATTTTATCGGTGGAGAACGCATAGACTAAATATGGTGTGGGAACTACCGCTTTATGTGACTCAAAGAAACAGAAAGACAAGTAGTTGAAGTTTTACACTGACAATGATGACCAAAAATAGTGCAAGAAATTAAGATCTTGACTGTGTGCTGAGAGAGTGGATTCGACAATGAGGAAGTGAATGTGTGCCACTGACTGATTGTTGGTCATGGAATGACGTAGCGTATGCAAAGAAGAACTGAACGTTGACAATAAGTGTGAATATTTAGGATGGCTGCTAATACAATAATGTGTTTATATTTGGTAGGCTGTCACAGACCCTGCAAGGATCTAACTGTAATCTACGGTACATGTACCATACTACCATTCTGGAATCTAAAAAATTCAGACACTTCTGGTCCCAGTGGGTTTATATAGTGGGTTGCGGACCTGTAGTAACTTTTACATTTACTTTTGCTTCTTCAGGAACTTTATGACCAGTGCATTGTTAGTGAACTGTAATTATTAGCACATAACAGAACAATTGCAGGATGAAAGAAGAGACCTACATAATTTATGTTACAGAAATACATACATTTTATGACCCATCTGGTTCATTGTGGTCTCCGAGGAAAGAATAGTACAACTGGCATTACCATAACATGTCATAAGAGGTGACTAATTGGAGTTGCATATGGAACTAACAGTTATCTCACAAATTAAAACTGAGAATCGTAAAGTGTTATATATATTCTGCATTTCTGTATGGTGCAGAAACATGGACGATGAATAAGCATTTGGAAGAAAGAATTGAGGCTCTTGAAATGTGGATATATAGAAGAATGGGGCGTATGTCATGGAAAGAGATGAAAACAAATATGGAGGTCCTAGAAAATCTAGGTATGAAAAGAGAACTAATGAGGGAGGTCAAAGTTCGGCAGCTAAAATACTTTGGCCACATAAAAAGGCATAACACCTTTCAGAAGACCATAACAGAAGGGAGAGTTGAAGGCAAACGTGCAAGGGGAAGACAGCGCTATAAGTAGGAAGATAACATCTTCTTCTTCTTCTTCTTGCGATCGCATCTTTGATGATTACACCGTCAGACGAGTTCTCATGATGAATTCGACTGTTGTTTGAAGTTCCTCTTTAACTCCATATAGCTTTGAGTTTAGTGTTGAGTCATTGGGCCAGTATATCTTTCTTAACTGGTCATACAGAGGACAGTCCTGTAGAACATGCTCAGCAGTTTGTTCGTTTAATCCACATGTGCACAGTGGTGAAGCAGACAATCGTAGCTTGTGCATGTGTTTATTCAGTTTGTTATGCCCTGTCCTGAGTCGAAAAATAGTTGTCTGTCCCTGCCGGTCGAGAGTGTGATAGTCGTCTTTGGGTTGGTTCTGTTCTCTTCTGATAGTCTGGATAGCTCTCTTTTTCTCAAAGTATGTGACTTCATTATCTTCTTGTTCACATTCTCCTCCCTTTTTTGCAAGTTTATCTGCCTTTTCATTTCCGGGTACACCACAATGAGATGGTACCCACTGAAGTATGGTTCTCTTTTTGGCAGCTACCTTGTTTAGTTCATTTCTCAGATGCGGGAGTTTACCACCCTTGAGAGCTTGCAGGACAGACAGTGCATCTGTGAGGATGACTACCTGGTGGCAGTCAGAGTTGGTGTTATAAATCATATTTGCAGCTTGCTCTAGAGCTTGAACCTCAGCTGTATAGTTGGAACAGAATTTACCAGTGGGAATGTGCCTAGTCTCATAGTGGTTGTCAGGATATGAGATAAAGATACCGGCACCTCCATTCCTAACAGCATTAGTTGCTGATCCATCTGTATAGGCATGTATCCATGATTGATCGGGATAGCTTTCTTGGATCATACTCAATGTAGCAGTTCGTTTTTGCAGATCATTATACTCACATCCACTTGTGAGACCACTGACTGTTGTATTAATTTGGAGGGCACTGCTGGCCTGCTCCCATGGTACAGGGTATAGGGTGGGCTTCAGTGGTGTTGTCTTCATGGATAGGTCTTCTTGATGCTGTCTTATAAGTCTTTTCCCCCGATGCACAAAGCTGCTACGCTTTAGACGTCCCAATGCCAGATCATCTAGTCTTGCCTTCATTGGGTGCATTGGCATACTGTAGTACTTTTCCATCTGGATCATGGTTTTTGTGTCTCTTCTATGGGACAATGTCTGTAATCCAGCAACCTTCTGCATCTCTGTTATTGGTGTAGTTTTCATGGCTCCTGTAATGAGCCTGAGAGCTTGATTTTGCACCTTGTCCAAAGACTGCAGATGTGAGTTAGCAGCTGATGACCATGCTGCTGAGCTAAACTCTAAGTGTGGTCTTATTACTCCATTATAAATCTTCTTTAGATTTCGTTCATTTGCTCCCCAGTTGGTACCTGCTAATTTTCTGAGTATGCCTAGTCGTCTTCGGGCCTTTCCTTCTGCATTTTCAATATGCTTATTCCATGTAAGCCTTTGGTCAAATGTCACCCCAAGATAGGTGGGGTAGCTTTCTTCCTTGATCACGGTTGTCCCTAGGTGTATGTTAGCTGATTTGTCCTTGGGGGCGAGGGAGAACAGTGTTGTGGAGGTTTTGTCTGTGTTTATTGTGATAAGCCATTTCTCTGCCCATGACACTAGCATGTCTGCTGCCCGCTGCATTCTATAATTTGCTGTGGTGACATTTTCATCAGCGCACCAGAGTACTAGGTCATCTGCATATAAGGCAGCTTTAACTCCTGCAGGGAGATCTTTCACCAGGTCATTGATGTAAACAAGGAAGAGTGTTGGGGAAATTACTCCTCCTTGAGGTACCCCCTGATGGAGCAACACTTTTCTGCTCTGCAGACCGTCAAGAGTGACTCTAGTTCTCCTGTTATGCAAGTATGACTGGATCCATTTCATCATGTTGCCTTGGATTCCACTTCTCCTAAGTTTTGCAATGAGGCCATCTTTCCACACCTTGTCAAAGGCCTGCTTGAGGTCGACCCAGATCGTTAGGACCTTTTTCTTCTCCTGGAAGGCATCTTCTATTGCTTGAGACAAGTAAGTAACTTGGTCTTCTATACTGTAGCATTCTCTAAATCCAGCTTGTTCCGGCACCAGGATCTGCTCAGACTCTAAATACCATTTCAATCTGTGGTTGACTATTCGCTCCATAGTCTTCCCAACACAGCTTGTGAGACTGATTGGCCGGTAACTTGCAGCCTCGGTCTTACATTTCCCTTTCTTTAGTATGGGTATTGTGATGGCTTCTCTCCATACTTGGGGTACCGTTCCTTTCAACCAGCTGTGGTTGAATATCTCAAGCAGTTTTGTCTTTGCTGCTGAGCTCAGATTTACTAGCATTTCGTTGCTGATTTTGTCTGGGCCGGGTGACTTTTGAAACTTAAGCTTGGAAATAGCCTTCTGTAGTTCTCCTAGTGTGATGGGTTCCCTCATTGGGGCAGGAGTATCTGTCTGTCCCATGGTTGCCAGTATTTCTTTTCTTATCTCTCTCTGATGGTCTATGTTAATGGGTAAGTTGCTTTCTGAACTGTATCTTCTAGCAAACAAGTCTGCAGCTTGTTTTCCTCTGAAAAGTTTGCCACCTTCATCCAATGTGATAGTCTGCCTTGGTGAGGAATGCTCTTCATTTAGAGACTTGACTAATCTCCAAAGTTTCCTGCCGTCTTTCTCAAGGTTCAGCGATGCTGTTTTAGTTCTCCAGCTTTTCCGCTTTTCTTCTAGCTTTGTTCTCTGAAACTCTGCTACAGCCTTTTTCCATTTGTTGTGAGTTTCAAGTGAAGGCTGAGACTCTGCGTCCTTTCTAGCCTTGTCCATAGCTTCCTGATGTTCTTGGAGTGTGCTGGACCAGTATGGTATGTAGTTACGCCGGCATCCTTTGGGAATGGTTTCTTTTGCAGCTTGTAGTATGCATCTGTTGAAGTCTTTTACCACTTCATTAATGTCTCTGTTCTGTACCTTGAGGGTAGACAGCAGCGTGTTCACCTGATGCCTGAATAAACCCCAGCTGGCTTTTTTGTAGTTCCATCTTGTAATGGCTGGGCCTGTACTGAGAGTTGCACTCTGGACAGTAAGAAAGATTGGGCGATGGTCGCTTCCCCCTAGTTGGTCTCCTACTTCTCTACTAATAGATCCAGCTATATCTGGTGTGGAGAAGGCAAGATCTGGTGTTGAGGTTGTGTGCCATCCTCTGGAGTAGAAGGTAGGAGTATCTGTGGCATTATTGACTAGGATTAGGGAGTGATCATCTTGCCAAGTTTCAACCTCTTCACCTCTGTGATCCAGATGGTTATAGCCCCAGCTCTGGGAGTGGCTATTAAAGTCTCCAACTGCTATAAAGTTGGTGGCTGGTACCTGTATAGAGCTGAGACTCAGGGGTTTGTTGTTCGGACAGTAATAGTTCAGGAGTTCTATTTCCATCTTGTCTACCTTTATCTGCAGCAGCTGATATTCTGCTCCATCCATGAAGGTTTTCCTTTCGTGTGCAGGAATGTTATTCCTTACAAGAGTAAGTACTCCTCCTTTTCGTCTATCTTGTCTGTCGGATCTGAAGCATTGATATCCCCTTATTTTAAAGGTTTGATCTGCTTTCAAGTGAGTCTCTTGGATACAGCAAACACTGACTTGCTTCTCATACAAGATGTTTTCCAGCTCTGTCTTTTTGCTGTATCCAGCCTGCTTGCTGTTCACTCCCTCTGCATTCCAGTGCATCATGACAAGTGGCACTCTGGGTTTCTCTTTTTCTGTTTTGTTTTGGTCAGTAGTTCTCCTCCGCCGTCTGTTGACTCCACAAGACGGTCTAGAGGGTCCTCCAGTAGCTGAGGGTGGGCTCTGTCGAGGCTCAGAGCCCGGCACTGCACCTGCCTGGTGGAGCTCCACAGGGCGAGCACCAGAACGAGATTTATTTGACGGTGTACTCTCCATAGAAAAAAAAAGCGAGTTGCATGATACTGTGGTTTCCGGTGCGCCTTCTGGCCCAGTATCTACGACTTTAGCACCTGTTCAACGGGAGAGTGGGCTCATCCCTAATCTGTTTATGTTCCCAGTAGTAGACTATTCGCAAGCAGCCTGGGGGTGTCACTGCTCTGCGCGGACCTTGTTTACCGAGGCGGCGTCCGAGCTCGTATGGTGAAAATATGGTTGCGTTATCTTCAAAATAGCCCTGTCTTTCCCGTGGCTTTTCTGCCATCCTGCAACTTTGAGTTAGGGAGTTCTGAGCTCCAGTCTCTTTCCCAGGCATTTTATCCTGGCCTGGCACGCATACAGAGGACCCCACTTCTGGTTCTAAGTTAGCAGTTGGGGATAGGTGGGGTAGCACACTGTGCATTCCCCGTCATCCAGGGGGCTCTCCAACTATGCAGAGCTTGCACAATGCTGTGCTCTGGTTCGGGGCTCTCCCAAGGAATCCTCACGTCCTGCACAGAGCCACTTCCCGATACCCACCACCTGCCAACCCTCCATTGTAGAAATCTCCTGCATGCGGCCATCCAGTCAAGAGCCAGTATTAAGTCTGGTGCCCAAGTGATCCCCCCAAGCTCAGTGTGCAATGCTGGGTTCTCATCATGCTGCAACACAGGAGGGATTGTGATGCTCAGCCATCTCTCTCAATTCTGCACCGATAAGTGACATCGGGGACTTAACTTTGCCTCAGTACTGGGAGGCCCCGTTTCCGGGTACACCACACACAGCCAATTGAGGCAACGGTCGCCATGGGCGTGATAGACGACAAACAGTGAAGAATGAGGCAAGAAAGCATTTAACCCATGAAGTGGGGGTGGATTGGTGCAGACCAGAGCATGTACCACTCGCCGGTGGGTTCTGCATCTACACCTATAGGGTTCCACCCACTCCTCAGCCCATTTAGTCTGGCCCCTCACCCAGGACCTGTCCGGCTTGGGTGACCCTGCCAGGAGTAAAACTCCCGCCGGCATAGCTCCCGGGATCATTGAGGCGCTCAAGCTCTCCAACCACGGCAAGGTAGGCTTACATGTGGAGAGGGAAGATAACATCAAAAGATGGACAGGAAAGAGTCTATCAGAGTGCACCACCAAGACAAGAGACAGAAGACGTTGGAGATCCATTACAGCCAACCTTCGTTGTGGAGATGGCAACTGATGATGATGATGGAACTAACAATCCTATCATACAAACCAAATTGTAACAGAGATCACCACTGCTAAAGTACTTTGGGTTAGACTTCCTGTATAAGAGCCGGCTGCATTAATGACCTTATGCTCTTTAGGGTGCAACGAAGGAACATTTGTTCATTCATTATTTTTTGTGTGAGATTCATATATTAAATTGCACAATGTTTTGTTTTACTTTGCCTTTTGAGTTATTCTAGAGAAAAATTTACTGAAATTTTGTTTGAAATAAAAATTTAAACTATTTGACTACAGTTGCTGCAGAAATTTGTAAATCATTTTTATTTTGTCTTCTTTTCATCAACAGGCCAGCCATGCCCTCACATTCGTTTATTGATCCTCATAACTCAGATTCTTTTGTACAGTTTGCCGAGGTGTGCATTTTTTCATGTGCAATTATTACTTTGACTAGTTAATTTGACAGGTCTTTTAACACTTATTACTTTGACTAGTTAATTTGACAGGTCTTTTAACACCTGTACTGTATATCGAAATGGTCATTGATGAAATAAAGTGACCACATAATTAAATGGTAGGTGATGTGTTAGAAATTGAATTTATGATATTAATAAAGGAAGAACAAGAAGAGTCTCCAGAACTGAAACATCCACTTCACCAGCCGAAGAATAAATTTGAATGCCTTCAGACTAAAGTACAGATATTAACAGTATGTTAATTAGGAGGTCCTGGCAGTGGTAGTTGGGGGAAAGAGTCCTGTAGAGTTACGTAGATCCAATATTGCTTTATAGGCTATAAATCTTGAATGATTAATTTATAAAAAAAAATATTTATTTGCTTACATGGGTGTAGTTTATGAGAAAGTTAATGTTCTCAATGGATGGAAAGTAATCGAGCAAGAAAAAGAAACTAAAACAGAATGCTAATAATTACTAAAAGAAGTAAAAGAATTGCAAGAAAACAATGTACTGATCACATTCTGAGAAATTTGCATTTAGCAAAGGAGAGACATAGAAAACTAGAATTGTCTCTGAAAGAAAAATAGAATACAAGCCTAAGAAAGAATATGATGCATGAGCTGCACTTGATGCTATGCGTCTGAATAATGTCTTTGGTAATTAGTAGAATAGCAGAAATGTTTCTCATACACACATACACTAAGAGCTATGTATATGTACAGAGTGTGTGTCATACGAGTATCTTTATTTGCTGGGCAATGTTATTCATAGTTTGCAAGTCTAACTTAAAAATACCTTGATATCTTTATAAACAAGAAAGAACGTATTTTTCTCTCTTTATTCACAATTTGTATGTCATCTGACGTATTGATTCTCAAGCTCTTGATTTTTACAGCTGCTGAATGCCCCCATCTTTGAAACACTCAGAGCTGCGGGTGTTCCATCGTGGCATCACAGATATGGTACCCGCTTAACATCCCACAGTGATGATGTGGACATGGAGGAGGATGAGATCAGAGGTGTAGCTCCCAGCGCTGTGTTTCATTTCACTACAGGCGACCCACAACAGCCTGGTCATCAAACCATCCATGGGTAAGGAAGCTCATTATCTTTGTGTTGTGAATAATTTCTTGTTGTGATGTGACTTGTCAGAAATTCATTTGCATATGAGTAAATAACATTTATTCAAACTGTTATCATAAAGGCATAAAATGACACCAAAAGTGATGTACAGGAATTGATATTGTCCACACTGCATGAAGAATATTATATTAAGTAATAATCCAGCTGTTGATCATAGTAAACAGGTAATAATATCTGTATAGTTCATAAGGCATTCATTTCTCTGATATAAGGGTATTCATGGTTATGCCCAAATGGGTTCCTTTGGCTTATTTGTGGGGAACAGTGGAAAATGCTACCAATCCAGGACACCAAGGTCGTAGTGGTATCGGAAGAAATTATCACTGTGCTACCATGTCCACTTATCATCATTTTCCTTTTTGCTCCTCATTAAACAGAGCTAGTCCCCTTGCAGTTAACCCTACAACAAAACATACATGTGCTGTTGTAGTTGTTGTTTCTGTAGCATGATTGTTTAATGATGCTGCTGTCAGCCCCACGCACTCTTGTCATCTCTTATAACATGCCTGAGATAGCAGTAGTCTGATTCTGTGTCTCCTCAGAGATTCCTGGGAACTATACAGGGCCTGGACACTTCTACTGGGCATTAATTCTGGTATTCATTTGTTATTTTGCAATCTATTGGACTACCAAAATTTCCAAAAAATCTGAAATTTAGAAAGATGCATGGCAAAGCCAAAATCGGAATGATGAAGAGGTTGACTGTTTGGCCCGGCTATGTTATGACTGAACGCTGTAAATATCCAAATCAGTAAAATTATCTCCATCATCGTCATCATTATCTTTTAACTTGGCGAAGCAGGGGTTGTTTCTCAAGGCATGCTGAACACCTTTCCAGTCCTGTGCTATCCTTTCCAGTTCTTTCCACGTGTACTTTATCCAGTTTTAAAACCTGTCTCTAGTTCTATATCTGTATGTTTCTAGATCTGCCTCTACTTTTACTGAAAGTGACTGTCTTATGCTGTCAGCAGTTTTGCTCAGTGTATGTCTTATCCATCGCGTTGTTTTCTTATCTCTTTTCTACTGGCAGTTGTTTGGCTGTTGTCATCAGTTGCACTGATTTTGTTTAATCATGGCAATCCTTCTATTCTATGCAAGCACCATTTATGAAAGTCTGTAACTTCTTGGTTGTTGATTTTGTTGTTTTTCTCCATGTTTCAGAACTAAAATGTAGGACTGACTTGAAATTTGAGTTGAAGACTTATTTTTGGGGAGGGGGGAACTTAATTTGTTTTGCAGTCCATCTGTTATGCAGTGCATTGATAGCAGCACACCCCCCTCCCCCCATTCACTGACCATTCCTGTCATGAAGTGGCTTTAAGTTAGAGTCTGTCTGAGTACAGAGACAAGACACTAGTAATGAGAAAGTCTGAGAAGATAGATTTAGATGAGAATACAGTGAATGTGGAAGGATGAGACTTATAGCTTCGAGGGTGAGAACCGAGATTGACTCTCCCTCGCCACTTGTGACTTAATTACTAGCTACTGTCTCACTACCTCTGACTACCAGAAAGGAGATAAGGTTTCACTAAATTATCCACAGACACAACTATACAGACAAAGCATACAAGTACAGTATAGTTAAAGATAAACTGATCCAGTGTACATTTTATAGTTTATTAAAAAACACCAAATCAATACCACAGTAAACAACATAAAGTGGGACTTCGCACAACCTAAAAAAGAACAATTCAAATGAAAGACACAATATTAAAACAATCCACACTCTCACACCTGCATGGGAAAAAACCTGAGGATTAAAGAAATATGCATGGTGGGGGTCTCTAATTAAGAGCCACCACTCCTGACTACACTATATTTACTAACTAACACACTGTCCCACCGAAGATCTAACTAAATAACTACTGTCTCAAAAACGCTCTAGGCTGTCGTACACAACTAACAAATATGCCACCAGCGCTGTACACTAATTTGACTGTTCAGCGCTAACTCAGAGGCTGTCCTCTAAGTATTTCTGTATGACCCTACTGTTCCTTGCTAACTTCTCTCTCCTCTGTCTCAGTTCAGTGCCTCCCTGACGCTACCATCTTCGTCTGAGGATCTGATGAGTTGCTTTTCCTTCACGCCCCTCCTCTCTTTAGCATTTGGAAAGGTATGTTTTCCCTCTCTCCTTTCCCGAATACCGATGATGAGGGCTTGTTAATAAGATAGCGAGGTAATTGCCAAATGATGTAGATGTTTTCACTGCTGATGACAATTCTTCAACCTGCTGAGTTAACCTGGTTCAGGTTTAGGCCTTACTGCTTTATTATGGCAGTATTATAAAACCAGGCAACGTGCCTGTTTGGTGGGCCTTAACGAGCTAAGAGCTCCTGATCTAGAGACAAGTTCCCGCTGAGGTATTTGCCCTCACTGCAAGAGAACTTCCCCTTCCTTTCAGCGTTGCTGACGTAACTGAGCACCGGTACAGTCGTGAACCCAGGTTTATGCAATTATGCCGATGTCTCGTGCCTCCTTCTCCTTAGAAGGCAAAGTCTGTGGCAGATTTAGGTCTATCAATAACCTCCACCACCAAGCCGTGACTGCTGTAGAAACAAAAAAAATAACCACATCTGTACAACAAGTCAAAATTCCTAAGACAATAACACATTACCACCTAACTCCATCTACACCCTTGTGCCCCCCTAAATTAATAAATCTCCCCTACACACAAGCTACACACAAGAAATAAACAAATATTTCTGCCCAAGGGTCAGACTAATTTACAGTCCCCTCCTATCTCTCTCCTGCACTAACTTACTGTTATGTAAACCCCAGATGCAGCTGACCTGAATCTTTTGTGTGCGGGTCTCGCCTTTAGGCGTTACAACATTAGCTTCATTGAAGCAAAAATCCCCCTGTAAGGATAATTTCTCAGCCTTAACTTCTTATTAAAGACTGACCCGGGAAGGTTATCAATTTAACACAATTATTAAACACACTAGTCTACACCATCTTTGTAATATTAAATCCACTTCACCCCTGTCTCCTGACTACAAGACCAATTAACACAACAAATAAATACACAACCATACCCGCGTATATGCACTACAAATTATCAATAATCAAATTGTGGTTACACAGACCTCCTAATTACATTACATTACTCTAACGTGCTAAGCTCTTATATAAAACTAACTTTCTACACCGCTAATTAAGTTATGGACATACCCAATTAATACCGAATTTCTTGAACTGAGCAGACGATATAGAATGGAGCTTCTTCACTGCAAAAATTCTTGGGACTAGTGAGCGATAAAAGACTTTTGATGCTCAATATATAGTATGAATATTTCTGATGCAATAACAGATGCGAAGAGTCATCGCGTTCGCGTCTATCTATCTGGAACTCTTTAAACCAACCTTTGACCTACTATCATCTTTTCTTCTTCTTCTTTGATCCTTAGCCGCCGACCGTCAAAGCAGTCAGTGGCCATTACGCCTGGTGGCGTCTTGTAGGACAACAACAAATTGATTCCACTTTGCTCAATCGGCGGCCATCCTTCGTACAGTGCCCCAACTCTGGTTCATTCTTTGCATCTCAGCCTCCACAGTCCTCCGCCAAGTTGTTTTTGGTCGGCCTCTCTTTCGTTTTCCTTCAGGGGTCCATAGCATAGCTGTTCTTGTGATGGCATCGGGGTCTCTTCTGAGGACATGGCCAACCCAGCTCCAGCGTCTGCCAGCTACGATGGTGTGCATGTCCTCTTGCTTGCTCAGAGTAAGCAGATCTTGGTTGGTGATGGTATTCGGCCAAAAGATTCGGAGAATTTTTCTTAGGCATGTTGTGTGAAAAGAGGACAATTTTGACATTTCCTTCTCTGTAACTCTCCAGCTTGTGCTAGCAGTGCAGTGTCATCTGCATATTCCAGATCTTCCAATGTAGAAAATGTAGTCCATCTTATTCCTCTTGGATTGCCCTCTGTTGTCTGGCGCATCACCCAGTCTATGACAAAATTATCATACTACCATACTATCATACCTGCACATAAATTAAATCGGACCCGGTCAATCATATCATAAGCTAACCTATGACTCAGTGTTTACCCTGCCAATCACAAATTTATTTTGCTCACGTGCAGAAATATTACATAATATTTGGCAACCATCTGACCTTGTAGCTACCAGAATAATTTTATTGGTTCCACGTGAATCAGGGTCGTGCTTCCCCCCATCCCTACAATTAAACAGGGTAAGTGCGGGTGGTCGGATTTTTCCTGACGTCCAAAAAATAAACCCAGAACTAATAACTATGAACTCGTACACCAAATAACAATTAATGAACAAAATAAATTACATGGAAAAGAAACTGGGGCGAGTTGAAAATAAAAATACAGAACTCATCACAATTCCACAGACTTTGTGTTGCTGCTAAAGATACGAGTGTGGTGAGTCCACATCTTGTAGGGCTGTTTCTTCATGTGCAGTTGATCCTTTGCCATATTTGTTCTGATAATCTATGGTGTTATTTTCAAACTCATATGCTGTGACCTTTCGTCCAGTATTCTCATTTTCTCACTGGGTACCATTTCTGTTGGTTGATGTTTTCATAACGGATTCTATAGCCATGTTTGGTCTTTTGAGGCCATTATGTGTGTCTTGTTTTATTGTGTGGTCATGAAGATTTTGTTTCCCAGGAGCTTCTGTTGTCATTAATTGTGCCGTTTCAATATAAAATTGAAATAAAATACTAATTTTAGTCCTCCTTATAAATTATAAACTAATCCAATCCACACAATTTTCTGGATAGAACTGTTACTTCTGTTCTTGCTTATTAAAAATTCCTTTAGTAGATTTTATGCTTAGTGTTCTGAAATTTAGGAAATCATCTTTAGAAAGTACGAGTCTCAAGCATTCCTAATTTTAGTTCCCAAGTTGTTTATAGATATCTGTGTGAATGTATGACCTATTCTCAAAAGGTGGAGTGTAACGTGACAAGGTCAACATTTCAAAGTTCATTTAAATTGAATTTTCAGGGGGTTTGCTGCGGAGATCCCCCTCATGAAATAAGCTGACATCTGCAGTTGAGAGTCCCGTTCATACCATGACCCTAATGTTGCATGTCAGGCTACATGAGCATTGAACTAAAGAAGTAACACTTAAGGTCACTTGATAGCAGCATACATGCATTATGCTGATTGTTTTGTCAAGGGATGGCTCAGTTTAAATGTCTGCTATCATAATGCTTATCTCTCAGTTATTAAACGTTCTGTTGCCGCTTATTACAATTATGTAATGTTAGTCTGTTCTTTTAATATTTCAGAATAATTAATTATGTGATACAGCGCCTTGGCAATGATTTGGGAGGACGAACTCCGCTGTAAGTACCAGTTTTTTTGGTTTTTTTTTAAATTGGCTGTTTCAGAGGGTTTGTTAAGGTAAAGTAGTCACTTAATTTGTCTTTATGAATTTATAAAGGATGTAAGGATGGCTAGATAGACAGTAGTCATTCACATTTTGTGTATATTTGATCACTTGTTTTATTCCATGATGCTAGCTATTTCTTTATGTAAAATGACACATCACAATAATATATTGAATTTCCTTATTAATTGACATCTGAACTCGTGTTTGTTTGTTTTTAGAGTAATGTGTAAACAAATTGTAGATATTTGGATTTGATAACATACTTAACTTTTTCTCATTAATTTAGGCTTTGTGAGCAGTTAATATTTTTCTGCCTGTTGAAATAATCTGCGGTCTCTTCTATCATTCAAGGATTGTAGTTTGACACTTCTGTTGCAGTTGGTTTTGAAACAATTGACCAGCTTGGGATTCCATATTCAAGTTGTGGTCTAATATTTCCTATATACAGCAGCTTCAGTATCTGAGGGTCGGCACACCCAGTAACTAATTCCTGCTACATCAGGATCATTCACTGTCTAGTTTTTAGCTGGCACTTATCATTTTGATTTGTCCATGTTAACCTACTGATAATTTCATTCAGATGTATGTGGGGCAATTTTTCTTTGGCAGTTCATGTCCATTCAGTTTCATGACTTTGTTCCTATTTGGGAGTGCGAACATTGTGTATGTTTTCTTCTCATTTATGCTTTGTAGCCATTCTTGTGCCTGATTATCTAGTTTTTGTAATGCTTCCTGTCTCCTGCTGTGTGCTGTTTTGGTATTTTCCCTAGCACTACAAATTGTGCTAGGTTGTCAGCATGCTGCGAGCGGTGAACTCTGATTGATAATTAGTTCACTACATCGCTGATAATAGACCAGGAACAGTGTAGGTGATATCACACTGTCTTGGAATACTCCTTTTTCTGATTTCATCCTGAAACCTAGAGCCTCTGTATTTGCACTCTGGCATGCCTGTTTCAGAGGAAGTAGTTAATACATTTCTACACACGTCCACAAATTCCATAGTTGAGTAGTTTTTGTTTTATTCTAGCTGTATGGAACATGTCTGAAATCAGCATGTTGGGATGTAATCCATTGCCTTCTTTATGGGTGTCACATGCCAAGTATTGACTAGTATTTCCATCAGATTACCTGTGTAGCTAAGTAAGCTGTTTGGTCTGTAGCTGTCAGTTTTAATTTTGTCTTCTGCTGGTTTTAGGACTGGAATCATAATAGCATTTGTCCATACTTATTATTGAAATATAAAACTTAAACTAAAACTAAAGTACCTTATCAATTATCTTATTTATTAGCTCACTTACTAACTTAACTGGCTATCTTTATGAGCTTATCCTCTTTATTAACTGTTTATATAAACTTGTGTGGTGAATAAAATGCTGACTTTATACTTTCATTTCTTTATGAACAGAATTTTACGTGGCAATCCAGCAGACTATGCCTGGGGTCCAAATGGTTTAGATGCTATAATATCACAGGTGAGATTTACGTATGTGTGTGTGTGACCAGAGATGTATTTTAAGATAATTTAAAAAAAAAAAATTAATGCAATAAGAAATTATAGAAATTTTAATTAACCTGTATACAATATGGAATACGTGATTAGAAAAGACATTGCCAGTAAGCAAATAGCAGAGGTTGAATATATTATCTACTATTACAGACGCCTTGTATCCAAATTATAACCCATCAGGGAACAAATTTTTATCCATAAAATTTACGGGGAAAAGTTACTAAAGCTTATGTTGTAAAAGTGCCTGTTCAGGAAATGTTAAGATTAGAGGCAGTTATATTTTACCGAAACATATTTTACAAAGGTGCTTGTTAAAAAAAGTTTTCTGTTGTAAGTAGCTGACAGACATCAGACATTATTGTAAATTGCAAGGAATTGTAATGAGCTTTAATTTTTACTTATTTCTGCAGCTGTTAAATCACTTAGAAGGCACCGGGGCCCCTCCTGCACAGAAGGACAAGATTGACAGTTTGCCGAGGATTATTATTGAGCAGTGCCATGTTGGTGAGTTGGCAAAAGTGTTCCCCATTTACATCTATCTGCTAGTGTTGTTAATGTCTCACCTTTCAAGCTTCTACTGCCCAGGCTGCATCTTTCAGTATTCCACCAGGTCAATCCCATCTTGTTGGCTTCAAGGTTTCTCTTCAAGCTGTCTCTTATAGACACCATTTAGTATGGATTTCTTCTGATGTATGAGGAGGTTGCTCTTAGTTGTGTTCAGACTTTTAATAAACATTTATTACTTATAATAATACTTATGTTCAGTAAAGGGTACCTTTATTGTGCTTAAGTATTATTAAGTTAGTTGCTTATCCTTTACAGGACGTGGCAATCAACCCCAGCTTTTATTGGCTGTTTGTGATTTTTCTAGGCAATTTTTACGTTCAGTAGTTTGCCATTGCTTTCTGAACGGTACGGCGCTTATACCATTGTTAAAAATCCACACAAAGCGATCTGCCACCAAACCGCCTGCAGCAGGTTTCGAACCTGGTATATCTGGATTATGAAACTGCGTTCATATCCATTAGGCCACAGACGCCGACTAAGTATTATTATAAGTATTAAATATATCATCATAAATATTGTCTTTCTTATTTTGTTCTAATGCTTTTAAAATAAAATTTAAAAATACAGGTCCTCGGTAATGGTGTGGGGAAAGTATTTTAGGTGGCTAGACCAAAAACGCCTCATATGGATTTCAGTAGATTTCTGAAGAGACTGAAGAAGAACAGAAGCTCTGTTCCCCACAGAAAGCACATACGAAGTGCTCTGGCACAGTCTTTCTGCAAGGATCTAGTTGCAGTAATGGTTTCATGTTCCCTAAGGAGAATAAAAGGCGGAGGATGGTTAAAGAGCAGCGTGATCTATAATTCAACATGCTGTTTATTATTTCTTCTTTTTGGATTCCATTTAGCTTTGCAAGCCATTGAGGTGCTTTATTGCACAGACAGCTTTTTACTACTATAAATTTTGTCTGTGCCCATTTTTGTAGGTGCTGCCTTATATTTTCTTTCTTCATCATGGTCGATCCTCAGCCTGGCATGTTCTGTTTATTCTGGGGATATTTCTTTGTTTGACACCTTATGTAAAAATAAAAGAATATGCACTAAATGCACATAGCCAGTAATCACTAAATACATTTTCTTGTCTACAGTTGTTTAATTGCAGGAAAACACTGCATGGCATATACCGCTAGTTCTGTATAATTAATAATTCTTTTCTTTGAACGATGAGAACTGCTTCAGTAAAATGGAGCAAATGCAGTATTTTAATCCAGACTTTGTGATGCTCGATACATCCTACAGACACACCCACAGCCATAAAGCAGTGCAATCCTCACAACTAGTAGTAATCATGTCCCATGTCATTGGAACCATCAGTTGTGAATTTTCACTAGGTCTTAGAATGTCTTCTGTGTCATTCATAGGTTTAGTTTATGAACAAATCTTTATTAAATGGTGGTTGTTTCCACGCTGAGAATTTATATAAAAAATTTGATTCAAATTTGACATTTTGTGTTTGGTGTGTCAGTCTAAAGTTGACCAAAGTTATGTTTATTCACTGATTTTTACATTTTTTTTTTAACAATGTGTGTGTCTAAATACCAGATAACATGCTGCAGTGCTCTATATGTATGGATGATTATGAATTGGCCATGGAAGTAAGAAAATTGCCCTGTGATCACTTGTACCATTCAGACTGCATTGTCAAGTGGTTGGAGATGGTAAGATTGGACATTTATAAGTTAACTAAGAAATGTTAAAGAAAGTAGATGTGTTTCAGATGTGCAAACATATTCATTAACATTGAAATCATAATAAAAATACAGACCTTTGTTTATGGCATTTACTTAAAAAAAATATTCCATGTTTTGTACGTATGCTTGGTACGGATAGATAGATTGACGTGTTGTCTTTTAATTATGGCATGTTCCAAGAAGTCATTTTTCAGCAGCTTTTTTAGGATAGGCGATGATGTTAGTGGTATATGAAGCAACTTGATTGTCGTTTACTATTTGGCATATCTGATTTCGAGAGAAAAGCTGGAACCTACAATTTTGTTAACAATACTGGTTATTTATTTTGTGATTCTCTACTGTGAAATGGTGTAATTTACAATGTGTCATATATACAACTTTTAAAAGAAAAAAGCAAAATGCATATTAAAATGTGGATAACTTTGAGCAGGAGCATATCAGCTAAAATGTGATAGCTTGATTATACCATGGTATTTTGTATCTTTGTGCTGTTATTAAAATGTTACTTTACTGTGCCTCACTCACACACAACTATGCGCACACACATTCATTTGAGTTTTTGAAATGATAGTTATTGTTTGTCAAATATATATTTATACTGTTTCATGTTGGTATTTTCCTGAATTATACCTGATCCGAATATGCTGTTAATTTTCTGTATTCTATTTGTTGATTCTTCAGCATGGAACCTGTCCAGTATGTAGGAAGGATCTGAATGGAGAGGATACCTCAACGAATGAAGCAGAATTTACTTCTGGTTTCCACCTGTCGGGAGGTGGAGATAATACTGCAACTTCCTCCTCCTCCTCATCTACTTCCATGGAATCCACTCCTTCCTCATCCTTCTCTGATCCCTGGAGGAACTAGCATGGACGTGGAAATAGCGAAGATATTGAAAAAAAATAGCAGACTTGATTACATCTGATGAAGCAGTGTTTGTTTTTTTTTTTTTTTGCCAAGTATTTCTGATCTTTTCTCAGCATTTCTGCATGGCATTTCCATGTTGAATACATTGAAAGTTTCAAATGTTGCATTCAGATCTGATAAGAACATAAATAAAGCAGTGAATGGTTCCAGTTGTTCCAGTTTTATCAAGCAAAACCATTGTTCTGTATTTAAGTATATGAACTTAAAAACTCATGGTTGTTTTGGCATAAATTCAATTGGAACTAATTATTTTGTGTAAGTTGAGAACTTCTACATTTACAGTTAGCTCGTCCACATGCATGCAGTACATTATCTTTATTTTTTTAGAGGCTCTACTGTATTGTTCCCATTTGATTTTGTTGGAAACCACATTCTGCTGTTTTCCTTTAATTGCCCTGTGATAAATGAAAACAGCGTTAAATGTTATACGTTCTACTTGATAAACAGCACTTAACCCAGGCTAATGAAAATGTCTGCTGACATATGTTATCTTGCCAGCCATTTTGGCACAACTTTGTTCCAGATTCTGTGAAGCAAACAGGTTTTTGTTTAGTAGTTATGGTTAACGAACATCTAGGACTTTTAAATATACTTAATGGTAACTTTAGTTGGATTTTGCATTTGACGTACTTAAATTAGATCCGCAGAATACTGTTTTGAGATTTTGGGTTAAAAAAACCTTTTGATACAGAGTTGTACCTTTGAGTTGTCTTTTGTGGAAATTTATAGTGAGTAATGATGCATGTATGCATTGTTCTGATTAAGTGAAAAGATTAGCCGAGTTTTAAAAGTATATTCATACAATAATACATTCAAGTTTGTTTTACATTGAAACTAAGGTTGCTTGCCTGATCTCCTGGTTTATGTTAACTCTTTCTGCACTACTCCCAAGTACTGTTAATACATCACATTGTACATTTCCCATTCATTTATATTAGCGGTGAGAAGCAGGCATGGTAATTTTCTGAAGTTTAACCTCACTGATATTTGTAATAAATCACAATAATTTTATCGTATTAGAATTAGTTACCACCATTTGTGTAGTGGAATGCCATTTATCAGTTTGGTACCAGTGCATTAATATCTAAAACATAATTGTTATTAAGTTTCCTTATCTAGTACTTTCTACAAAAGATACATTGATTATCAAGTCCGCAAACTTTATTTTTGTCCTTGTTTTGCATTTTCCAGACTGTTCTATCTTGTTGCTGTTGTTAGTGATCCAGTGATAAGTGATTATGCCTTTGACTTTTTGTTTATAGTAAAAGCTCCCAATGTGAAAAATTAATGCTGGTACCATTAAGAATCTTAACTTCACCATCATCTGTTTCAGAATGTTAGCGTCAGTGTCATCTCTTTTATCACTTCATGTGTACCGAGTGAAATATGTATGAACCATCTCCATTTCAATTTCATTAATAAATTGTATTAACTATTACAGTGTGAGTTGCCTTTTAATGGTGATTCTGTGTGCACTTATTTTAATGCTTCAGAGGAGGCCAGTTTTGAGATATGAAAGATAGTTGAAAACAGTGCATGTGTGCATAACTAAACACTCTTCTGAATTTTGTAAATCTTGTTTTTGAGATGAGATTTTCCACAAAACTGAGAGCTATAAAGTAGAGAAAATTAGTTACAGAGGGCCTGTACTTATGGGCATAGATGAAATAAGGAATTGTTTAAAAGTGCTACGTTATCAGTTAACACCACGGTCTGTAGCACATAAAGTAGAGGTAAACTTTTCATCCGTCCTGGTTCGGGACAGTTATTTTCTTAATCTGTAGCCGTTTCTTTTCCCAACTATCAAAGTCACCTTTGATGACGTAAAGAATCTGTTATCTTATTTTTTTTTGGCATCACATATGTAACCATTTGGTTTCCTGGAACCACATAGAAGTAAACAGTTCTATACTCATACACAAATGCCAGACATTTGATGTAGGGTTCTGGATATGCATTTGTTAAAGCTCGTTTGAGACTGTTTTTCTGCTGATTTTAGCTTAAAAGTTGTCTGCTGACAAGGATTTATATATATGCATGAGTCTTCATAATTGATTTAATCAGGTTTAGTGATACATCTCTTTTCTTTAGAAACCTTTAGTTAAATAATGAGTGTCTTATATTCTAAAATCCTTGACAGATTTACTGTGGTTTTTGTGAGAACATGTGAATGAAAGAAGGCATAACATGTAATATAAAGTTGAGAAACATTTATTTGCCTATGTAAGTCTTCTGAAGGAAAGGCTAATTGGTTTAAGTACAACATTTTTATTGATGCTGTTCAGATTGTTTTGCCTTCAAGTTTCAGTTTGATCAGCCAACTTTTCTTAACGAACTTTTGGTTCCAATATGTAATCTTTCTCTTCTTAAATAAATTCAGCACTTTGAATAAAAATGCGCCTTGTTTGATGGAGTTGTGGAGTTGGAATTAATGTACCATTAATGTACTCATGCATAACTCAGAAAAAGCATGTGGGAAAACTAGATTAGTTAATGTTTATATTTAACAAGGCATGCTCAGACAGAATAGTTTTGTAAAGTTAAGAAGAAACTATTTTCACAACTGTATTGAAGGCAAAAAAAGGGAAGATGGTACCTACAGAGGCAATTCATTCCTTAGTCATGTAGGGAAAATATTTGCAGACAGAATTATGAATGGGAAATAACATCAGTACTGGAACCAGCATTTCATTTCATCATCATTTTGCATCTGATGGGAATAATGAATGAATGAACTTTTCTCCAGCTTGGGTTCATTCCTGTGGTTTATTAATTAATTTACTTACATCTTTTTGAATGTATTTCATTCATTTGGCTGAAGATTTCATTTGGCTGAAGATTTAAACTTACTTCTGGTATGTTCTTGATCAGGTCTGGAATTCTTTATTCTCCTCTATATTGGGAATGTGCTGCTATAGCACGTTTCACTAGCTTTGCCCAACTTCAAAATGCTATATCTCAGCGAATATATAACACATATAAGTGAAATTTTGTGTGTGAATTTGAAATGGTATAGACCCTATGAATAAAATTTTTCATTAAAATGCGGCCATTGGTTTCAATTTTCGTTTCTTTGCGATATAATATCAAAATCCTACTTGCCAACACACATCACACACACACACACATATTGAAATGTCTACAGTAAATTATACGACCTCATTTGCACATGATTGGTTTATCAAACAATTGGCATGATTTTAGCGTGAAATTGCACTTCTTGAACATAAAACAGTTTATATCCGGTGTTACGCACACATTGTCAATCATAGGTGTGTCTACAAAAAGTATTGTGTGGTTAAGTAGAAAAAATGAGTCTGCGAGTACATTTCATGACATTACAGCAAATCACAAATAGGATTTTTAAGTATTTCTGCAATGAAGCTACTCGAGGAAAACTATATCATTCTATTTCAAACCCACAAAAGAGGACTATTCATGCCTTGGGGATAAGCAAACGATCATTGCACCGCTGGATAGCGACATCTGAAATTTCTAATTCCAGTGTTTTACACACGAAAATTAGGCCAAGAGTGGTGGATAATTTTGACAGAGAATTGATCCGCAGAGAAATTTGCAATATGTTTCACAATAATGAGGCAGTGACTTTAAGGAAATTGAAAATTTGGTTAAGAAAGAATAATGACATTGATATTTCCAAATCTACGCTATGGAGGACTATTTGGAGTTTGGGATTCACTTTTAGAAAATATGTTGGTGGTAGAAACCTTATTTGTGAGAAGCCTCATATAGTTGCAATGAGAAGCAAATATTTACGCGAGGTCAGAGAAATGAGAAGAGATTGTTATGATTTTGTGTATTTAGATGAAACTTGGATCAATGCGCACCACAGTAATGAACGAGAATGGCAATCATCTGATGGGACAACTAAGAGACTAGTACCAAGCAGCAAAGGACAGCGCCTAATAATTGCACATGCAGGAAGCAGCCATCATGGGCTTCTAAATAATACTGAACTCATATTTGTTTCAAAATCCACATATAATAAGGATTATCATACAGAGGTGAATGGCAAGATATTTCAAGATTAGATTGTGAATCATGTACTTCCTTCATTGGATAGACCGTCATGTTTGATGGACAATGCTTCATATCACAACATTGTGGCACCAGAAGATAAAGTTCCTAATTCATCAAGTACTAAAGATGTAATAAAGATTTGGCTGACCAAAAACAACATTCCATTCAACGAAATGTCCCTGAAGCCTGAATTACTTGGAATTGTAAAAAAGACACAGCATACAAAGATATTTCACATAGACAAAGCAATTCATGAACATTGTCACAGATGTTTAAGATTACCTCCTTACCATTCTCACTTAAACCCAATAGAATTAGTCTGGGCTAAAATTAAGGAACAGGTAGCAACAGAAAATAGAACGTTCAAATTAAAAGATGTTGAAATACTTACAAAAGCCGCCATCTCCAATATAGCCAGGGATTATTGGAAGAAATGTGAGAACCATGTGTTACAAGAGGAAGAGGAATATTGGACGAATGATGGTTTGTCCTTCATTCAACCGAGATTGATTATCAATTTCTCAAGAGACATCTGATTATGATTCGGATGAAGTTTAATTTCTTTAAAGATGACCTTACCGTTATTTACAAGCACAGTAGAGGAGCAACGTTCCATTATAATATTTATGAACCGCAAAGTGGTGATACCTATTGAAATAATTAGATCATTGAAGGTCCAGTTTGGTAGCACACTAAATGTCAATGACAAACAATGTCACGAGTATCTCACATGCAGATCATTTAAGAAATCATCTTCAACAGGTATTCATTTGCAAATGTGATGGCCACATTATTGTAATAGTAGACACGCCTATGCCTAATCAGTTCACAGAATCTGTGACTGAAGTGGTAAAATTTCTTTTCTCGATACACAATAATTAGTATGCCGACAAAGATCAAAGGATTTCATTCGTTTATGGGAACTAGACAAGATGCACAGATATAAAGTATATATTTGTTGGGTCTAACCCAATATAACATCGGATGCAAAAAATGGCATTAATACGTTGGACAGTTAATCAGATAATTACATTTGAGGGCAAAGCTAGTGAAACGTGCTATAATACATAAACTATCCTTTTATATAGTCTGATATAATAAAGGAAAATGGTCATCAGCAGCTTCAAAACAAAAACCGGGGTGGTATCATGAGAGGAAAGGGCATCAGATTATGCTGGGAAAACAGGCCCTGATCAGGTCAACCATTAAAAATACCTTGGAGCTGTCGTATACTGGAAGCGAGGCATCAAAGAAGAGTTGGCTGCATGAAGAGCAGCAGCTGGGAGACTTTTTCAGACCAGAAATGGCAGATTCCTCAGCAAAAGAGAAATTTGCAAGAAGGCAAAGATGGCTGCATATTGTTCCACCTGTGTTCCAGTCTTGACCTATGGGCAATGACTAAAACCCACAAAAGCCAGCTCCAAACCTTAGAAATGAGGTATCTTAGTAAGGTAGTTGAAGTAACAAGGAGGAATGTTTGCTCAGCCAGAGAATATGTCATGGCCTCAAAACCTAGACCCGAGTGGAACAGTCCCAGTTACCATAGTTTAGCTATGTCTGCAGAATGGGAGAAGATTGGCTATCAAGACAAACATGGGAAACAGTCAGGGATTTAGATCCCCAGGATGACCCAGAGTTTACTGGGAGGACAACATCAGACAATCTCTGAAGGACCCAAGGACTGGAACCAGTCCAAAAGGAAGACGACCAATAGGATAGCATGGTGCTCTCTCTGGCAAACCATGTTGCCCCAAGGTTGAAGAGGAGCAAAGTGACTAAAAGTAAACAGGTATAATGATGGTAAAGGTAGTCCCATAGCAGATAACTACTGTAGGGGTGTGAAGTATTAAAGAGTTTACTAGGTCTGGCCTTACGAGGTGGAGTGACTGGTTCCAGTTCTCGCTGCCTTCGGCATTCCTAATTAAGAGCAGATTCAAGTACCCATTTGCAGCTGGGTAGACTAGAGTGTGATGCTACCAGATTTCGAACGAAGAACCTGGTAATTTTGCTGCGAGAAGCAAGCACTATCAATCTGGAATTCCTGATATATAGGGAAGTTATTTTTATTTTTGTGCGAAAAGGCCTCACTAAAGTCTAACCATCATTGGGTGGTTTTTGAGCAATTTAAAGTGTTCTGCCTGTTGTTGTACTCTTTAGTCTCTTCTGTCATTTATGAATTGTTGTTTTGTGAACTTGTTCATTTTATTTGTTGGGGTTGATTTCATTGCTTCAATAATGATTCTGTCAGCCTGGCTTTGCATTCTAAATACTCTTACGAAGTTGGATTGTTAAGCAGTCGCCCAGAGTGGTACACCATTTTCCAGTGCTGGTCTAACATTTCCTGTATAAAACAGTTTCAGTATTTGATGGTCTGCACCCCAAGTGGTTCATGCTAGGAAAAATAATGGCAGATAAGGTCAGCACTAGAACAAACAATTTGTTATCGTCAAATCTATATTTTGCTTCTGATGAGGCATAACCAGTGATGTCATTCTAATTTTTTTAATGGCTAGTTCTTTAAGTTACTTATTTTCCATCAACTTAACAACATCAGATGAAAGCCACAAGGAAAAAACATATCAAAGCTATTCTGTTTATACAATCCCATGTATCTAGAATTGTCTTAGTGAAATGTCTGTAACAAACCATGAAGCAGTCCCCTGCTTTGTTGAGAAAATTTAGAAAAGCCATGCATTGCACTGTGAAAATTAAATTGAACACCCATTAAAAGAACACTTGTGCCTTTCAATCTTTAATGGTGAATTTTCGGGAAAATAAGGAAACAGAGCACATTGTACTGTGAAAGCGTGATTGAAAACCCATTTAAAGAACATGCATGAATTTCAGTTTTTTTCATGGTGCTTTAAACATAAGTAGTGATAAATTTGACATCAAAGATCAAATGAAGTTGGAATAGAAAGGAATGAAGTGACCACAAGAGAATTATAATAATAATAGCCCCTTCAGTCATAACTGACTATGGGAATGCGCCCCTGAGGTGACAGCCCTCAGCTGCTTATTTTCCTGGTGCTCCTTTCGACGTTTTCTCCTCACCTCTGCTTCTTGTGTGAGCCTCTCTTCGCCCAATCTGAGGTGGCGCCGTAAATAGCATCGCCACTTAGTGCGATCGGCAGCTTCATCCTCCCATGTTGCTGGATCCATGTCCAGTGCCCTCATATCTCTCTTGCACACATCTTTGAACCTCAGCTGTGGTCGCCCAACTGTTCTCTTGCCATCTGCTAATTGTCCGTAGAAGATATCTTTTGGGATGCGACCATCTTCCATGCGGCGAACATGGCCAAGCCAGCGAAGTCTGCGTTGTCTAAGAAGCGTATACATACTTTGAAGGCCAGCACGTGACAACACCTCGACATTTGTCACTTTATCTTTCCACGAGATGCCGAGGATGCGGCGTAGACACCGCAAATGGAAGGTATTGAGCCTTCTTTCTTGCATAGCATAGGTCGTCCAGGTCTCGCTGCCATATAGGAGTGTGCTGGTGACGCAGGCATTATATACCGCAGCTTTGGTCTTCATTGTGAGTTTAGAGTTTCCCCAAACACGCGATGTGAGGCGGGCAAAGGTAGCTGCAGCTTTGCCAATGCGGCTGTCGATTTCTGTATCCAGTGAGAGTTTGTCATTGATGGTAGACCCTAGGTATGTGAAGTGGTGCACCACTGCCAATTCATAGTTATCGATAGTGATAACTGGTGCAGCACCCAAGAGAATTATTAGTGCCATTATCAGGATGTAGCCGCGTTTAAGCAAGGGGAATAAAAAGGGAAGTAAACATGTAGACGAGTGGTTTATGAAATAGTTCCCCATTTTTTGTTGGCTGTCAGGGTCGGAGAGTACAAGGTGAGCGCATGGGTTCTAGGTGAGTTGTGTTCACCATGGGTTTCACGAATTACAGGGGGAGATAAGGGGGACAGGAAAATTCAGAGTACATGGTAAGCAGTTGACTTTTGGTCTTGATAGAGTAAGGACCACAAGGAATCTCAGGAAGAGGTTTCTTGAGTGTGATAGCGGGGTATTGTGCTGACGTGTAAATGCCCTGTTGTAACAGTGGTTCCCCAAGCATACACTAGATAGAGCGATCGAGATGAGATCAGAACAAGTAGGAGGTTCGACAGTGTAATCCTAGTTTGTGATCAAGATTTGGAAGATTCATGTGTCTGCCAGGTATGTTTTTTTGTTTTTTTTAAATAACGTTTTGGCGAGGCGCGTCCCATTCAACCTAGTCGGTTATATTAGGGCACATGGCCAAATATAAAAGACCTTTAGGTCTGAGATAAAGCCAGGTATGTGTATTATGAGCTATGAACATTAGACATATAACGTAGCCAGTGTGAGCAGTATAGTCTTGTGACCAAAGTAACAACCAACCCCGGAGGTGTCCGGTCATCATAATATGATAATCTCAAGCATACAGATCACACATTTTGACTAGCATAGAGGAAAGGCAGAAGCTGTGAGAATGAACTTTTGTAGTACAACCTTGTTTGAGATCTACACATGTCTGTCTTTGCCACTACAACGTGTAAAAAGTATTGTATATTGACGGTGCAGGGAGTGCCCAAATAAATGTTGAAATGCCTACAAATAGAGTCTACATAGTATTGCTCCTTCATATTTGTGCAGTGTGAATGGTTGAAATGTCAGAGTCAAGTCTATAAGATTAAGAAGCACAGTGATCGAACGTACTAACGATTACGTGGTAGCTTCAACTACCATTCTGAGACCCCAGCGGTCACAAGGACGTGCAGCAGAAAGAGCCCAATATAATTCTTTCCCCGTATGTTTTTGTGGGTTACTTACTCATAAAAGAGTAAAATGATAAAACCGTATGTCATTAAAGCAAGCAAGAAAGATTTAATGAATATAAATGACACTGCAGTTGATGAATCATCAAGGCTAAGATTGCTGGAATTTGTCATTTAGCAGGATGGGTGTATGAGAAGAGACATCCAGCTTGTATACAACCAGTTTGCAATAGGAACAGTTAGCATTCAGCATTTGCTGAGGGAGATTGAGCACCTATGGGTTTGCATGGAGTGCAGTGATGTCGATTCTGACAAACAGTAACATCAAGAAAGATAAAGGAAGAATGCCCAAGCTCTGAAAGTTGACAAAGAAGACAGAAGTCTTATTGCATTTTCTCCTTCTATTAGTGCTACAGTAAGAAGCATTTGAGACATTTATTAAACAGCAGCATGCAAAGGGAGTTTGACATAGTTAATAACAACAACAGAACAACTGATGTATTACTATACTATCAGCCACGATGACAGTCATATGAAAATAATGAGACAAATATAGAATAACAAAAAGTAATAACATCAAGGACAGTTAAAAATATGCATATGTTTATTTCCGCGTTTTCAAAACTAATACATAGGTGTGTGGTTTTTTTAAACTCACAGCAACTGAGCGTTCCGTGATTACATATTCATGCATGGTTCAATTTCCGTTTGTTCATAAAGCATCAGCAAGCAACAAAAAGAACTTTATTAGTATGTGTGTCTGGCAGTAAAGATCCTTTAAAGCAACAGAGCCCTTGATCATCTGGCTAAAATAATTTACTGTAGAATGTTTATTTCACAAAAAATGAGAATAACTCAAATAATGAGCAAATATGAAATTCGCATGTAGTGGATTTCATCAGAAATTGAAGACGCTTCATAAGCTACACAAACTCTTTCACAAATGATTCATTTCTACATGATCTTCTAGTTTAAATGTGCCACTTAAGTAGAAAGTTCTGTTAACAGACAGTAGATGCCACTGCTGTTTGTCTATCCTTATTCTACTTTTGGCAACTACCCATCTAATTAGTTTTCTCTTTTGAATTTAAAATGTAAATAATTCAATAAATAATAAAAAACTGCTCATAACTTTTGGTACAGCTCATGCATCTGATCATATTCTGAACTAACTATCGGTCAGGGTAAAGTATGTGTTTATATTTTTTTTAAAAGAAAAGAAAAAAGTAATGCGTGTTACTAGGACAAAAGACAAAGAAAATGGCCTACATTGTGGCCACATGGCCTTTGTCAGGGAAAGGAAAGAAAGCAAGAGCTAAGTAAGAGACATGAGACAATAAATAAATAAGAAAAATTAAAAAATATATCACTCAGTCGAAATAGCCACCATGATACATTTTTAAATTTTCTTTTTATTTATTGTCTCATGTCTCTTACCTAACTCTCACCTTCTTTCTTTTCCCTGACAAGGACCTTATGGAGGCAACGTTCGTCTTTTCTCCTAGTAAGACCTGTTAAATATTTCTATTTTTCTACAGTCCCCCCCTCAACTTCTTACAGTCAGGGTAACCAATCCTAGTTTGTTTCAGGCATAAAAAAATTTTGCTTCATGCATAATTAAAGTTTTATTTCATGCATAATTAAAATGCTATACCAATTTACTTATTTAACCTTTCCATGCCCCCAAAATACAAAACAATAAAAAAAACTTGGAACCAATTTTTGGTATTTTATTGCTATTTCAAAATGATCCAGCCAAATGTTATACTCGCTGGTTCTACAAAGATAAAAAATTAAGCAAAATTAACTATTCCATCACATTAGCTCATAAACCAACTATCATTGCTAGTGTTATAGCTTCGCCAATTTTACATCTGTTAGCTACCACTACCGATGCTTAATTATCTGTAAAATATGTCCAGACCTACTTGCCTTTCGTCTGCTGATTGAAATTCATTTCTCCTTGTTCCTTCTTACAGAGCATAGAGCCACCACTACAGCTGATCCTCATACAGGAAGGCTGTACCAGGCATTCATGTACTCCTGCTGTGGTATTTTGTTGTAATAATGTATTTGACATAATAAGGTTGCCAGCCCCTTGCACGTTATTTGAAATAATCTTACAAAATGGCATTTGGTTCAGCAGTGATGGACACAGTTTTTCAGGCCTCATCTGAGTAACTTTCTGTCCAAATCACAGAGTACCAGCCAGATGGATTTTATATGCAAAAAAATACCTGTTTATGGACCTACCAACACATTTCTAAAACCATTTCAGTAAATTAAAACTCACAAACTTCTGTAATGCTAAAATTAAAAAAAAAAATAATTGTACTCGTGTAACTGTTTATATGCTACAATTTATTATTATTAGAAACAGAACTCTTTTCTGAACATGTATGTAAAGTAACATAGTTATCAAATCATCTTCAGCAAAGATTTTAGGAAAGAGTGGGTTTAAAATGGTAAACACAAGTTATTGCAAATTTTGCTTTACCTTTGCTCATATACAGCTAACTTGCCTCAAGCAATAATCTAGAACTGAAGACACTGGGTCTCCTGCTCTTCATAACTTTAGAAACTGTGCATTCAGCATACAATAATACAGACAGCAACTTTAAGTTGCCCTGACCCTTATTATCCTTCTGGCAACTCAAGTTTTTTTTTTTTTTTTTTTCAAAAAAGAAAACATCATTTGATACTAAATTTCTATGGGACAGATGTTATCCTTCCCACTGTTCTCTACATTTAGACTATATAATTATAACCATATGTAAATAAAGTAAAAATAGCAACACAAGAAAACATAATTTCAATGCAAAACCAATAGTCAATTATGACTTAAAAACTTATGCAAAATATAAATATGTTCAAACACATTTTTTTTTTCTAAACAAAACTATTTTATGATATGAACAAATGTTGGTTATTCAATTCATTATTCACAATGCAATAAAATCCAAAATGGATTATCAGGAATTACTGATTTGCAAAACTGCAATCTCATTTCTCGAAATTATTTACTTCAGCAGTACCTGAATACTGGCACTAATAACCATCCTGATGCACAATGATGTTTATCAAATGACATTCATAACAAGATTGATACTCATGGAATAGTGTTTATTCAAAATACTTGTGCTAAGATTCTGGAAACATGATTTTGAGATAATCATGGAATGGTGTTTATTCAGAACACTTCTACTTAACTGAGATTCTGTAAACAAGACATTAATAACCAAAAAAAAAAAAAAATTAAAGACACTAATGGAATGGTGTTTGTTCAAAACACTTTTGCTTACTGAGATTCTGGTAACATGGCTTGAAAAAAATTGGATGCTGAGGTTGTCAGATAATTTGAATGATGATCATTGTTACTTTCACATGTACTTAAAAGTCAACAAGATCTCATTAATAAAGAAAAGCCCTACCTCTTCAGTTATATCTGCAACAAAACTGTTTTAACTTATAAAACTTATATAGTCTAGTTCATTTGGGCCATGAGGAAATTGTTTGCATGGGTACAAACATGTCAAAACGGAGCTACCTCGAAGACAGTCTCAAATTTAAAAGCTGAAGACCCTAAATTACACATGTGGAAGAAAAAGAAAACATACAAATACAGATATCAGAATGCCACCTTGGCCAAATCCTTAGAAAAGATGACAACTCTCTATGACTAATGATCTTACGCCCTACTATGTTAAAGAGCTGGTTGTGAACCATGTGTGTGGTACATTTTAAGATATTAACAATGAGAGTGTATGCAGAAATGGAGCATGCTGAAATCATTACACAAAAAACTTGAGAAAAAACATTATGCAACAATCTCTTCCACAGAAAAGCATAATATTGCACAGAAGTAAAGCATGGACAATAAATAAACAAGAATTTTCTTATGTACCACTGCTGTGTGCTCTGTTTGATTCCAGGGGCCTGTTAGGACATAAAAAAAACAAACAGAACCATTTTTCCAAGCAGGTATGTCATAAAGGGTGACTAAGATGATGTTGCACATGGAGAGCTAGCAACATCACCACATTAAAAACTGCCACAGAAACCATCACTCTGGCGTTTGGCTTCCTGCATGGTGGCCAACAGTAATGGGTATGTTTTGAGAACAGGAAAGTTAGAACACTGGGGACCACATGATAACTGGTGGAAAAACAGAAAGAGGTCAATAATAGGAAAAGATGCTGGACTGTCTAACAACCAGGCACAGGAATGAAAAAAAAAAAAAAGTTTGAAGTTTAGATATAACTGCTCCTGCCAGATGGTATGGTATCTGATGATATTGTCTTATAAGTATAGCTTTTCCTGTGGCAGAAAAAGTTTAAAAAATGTATTTCTCTATAGTGTATGTAAAATATGCTACAAATGTGTCCACATTAAACCATAAACCTGGCTGCAGTCTGAGGCCACTGTTTGATCTGACCCAGGAATAGTAACTTCAGTTATTGAGCTGCAGAAGTTATTCAAAGGTAAGGTAGTCCTGTAGCAGGCATTGTTGTAGAGTATTGAAGTGCTAGAGACTTTATTTACATTAGATCTCAACGTTTTTTACGTGTAGTGACCAGATCCTTTCCTCATGTTTGACTTCTCCACCTTACAGCAGAAGTAGGCCACCCATTTTTACAGCTGGGTAGATTAGAGACAGACATGAGCTGGTTTTGAACCAGGTCTCTGCTTTGAAAAGGAAGCACATTAACCACTCTCCTACCTGGACCCTCAGAAGTAATTTACTTGAAAAAAATATCCAGCCATTGTCATTCTCACAATAAAGCGCTGTTTTATGCAACTTACTAACAAATGATACTGCAAAATTTAAAATATTTGTAGTTGTTCTTTTAATCTGTCTAACACACGATAAAACAAATAAGTTTTTGATTCATTTAGAAATAATTTTCTGAGCCTTGTTGAATAATAAGTTAATGGCATATAAATTGATGTTCTACGAAGTTTTACTCAGAAAAAAAAAAAAAGAAGCCATGCATTCTTATAAATACAGCTACACATACACACACTCTGTGACTGAAAAAAAAACATTTAAAACGTTGGATATCGAGGATTTCTGGAAAAAGTGAACTTAAAATTTAAAATAATCTTTTGAGAATTCGTCAGCATAGAAATAAAACAAAAAATACAATCACTTTTGATGTTTGCAGACAGCTTGCTATAAAAATCGTGTATACAAAGTATTTTATCATATTCACATATGTACATGTTCTGTATTTTACACTAATTTCTATAAGGATTTAAATACTGCAAGTCATGCATAAAATAAGCAATCAAGCATACCAAGCTACTTCAGAAGAATATCTCTCACAGACTGCATACTATATATCACACTGCACTGGGCAACAGAAGTTGTAAAAATAAAATATA
Organism: Oreohelix idahoensis; assembly: GCA_024509875.1. NCBI lineage: Eukaryota > Metazoa > Mollusca > Gastropoda > Stylommatophora > Oreohelicidae > Oreohelix > Oreohelix idahoensis. The sequence goes on from JAMPIV010000770.1 coordinate 1,272,965, forward strand.
TACAAATGAACATAACTTAAAATTGAAAATATAAAGTTTTTGTTTTTTTAATTACACTTTTATGTACATTTTTTTCCAATAAGAGGTCCATAGCCGTCACTAGACAATCAAATGGGGGTCAATAGCCTTCACTAGACAATCAAATGGGGTCAATAGCCTTCACTAGACAATCAAATGGGGTCAATAGCCTTCACTAGACAATCAAACGGGGTAAATTGCCTTCACTAGACAATCAAAGGGGGTCAATAGCCTTCAACGGACATCAAAGGAGTCCAAGGCACAAAAGAGGTTAAGAAACCCTGGTTTTAAAAAAAGGAATGTAACATCTCAGGAAAACTCGTACTTGCTCGAGACATCTTATTCACATAAAAAATGAAGAATAACAACATAATTTTCCTTCACTGATATACGTCTCTCCCCTTCTCCCCACCCTCTGACTGTTCATATGATCCTTGAGCAAAGAATTAACCCACTGCTTCCTATGAAGACATATTTTTAAAAGTAACTGAAAGAGTTGTCCATGGGGTTCACAACCTCAAATAAACTGGCAGAGAAACATCCACAACAAAAGCCCATGAAGTTACACTGATGTAGCCTTCCTGCATGGGAACCAATGCAGAGGTGGCCCCACGCTCCGTAAGGGCCGTAAAAGGATAAAGTAAAAGAAAACTTTGTTCCCCTGAGGAAAATTACCTGAAATTATGAATGATCACGCAGACTGGAGTCACCCATATTTGCCTGTTTGTTCTGTTTAGTTTTAGTGCATTAACATCACTTCATTGAACGTGGATGTCATGCACCAAGGTTAAGTGGTCCCTCAAATCAAGAAAACATGGTCAAGAAAGGTTTCTACTATAAAAAAGGCAACTGAAAGAACAACTCTCTCTGACTTTTCTTAAATTAATCCTGATTGTCTCCTGTTTTTTTAAAACTGACAAATTTAACTGTTATTAAAATTACTTTGAAAGATGCACTATTCTAGTCAATAAAAAACTTGTGAAAATCATACAAAACCTCTATTAGATTATAAATAATAACGGATATAGTTACGTAATGACATTGTGAAAGCAATATCTCAACATATTTAACAAACATAATGAAAGCACTGCAAAATAAACAATATAAATGCACTTGGCCCCTGACTCCCAATTCTGCATAGATGTCACCCTTGGGCTAAAATATGTTTTTAAAAAGTATGTTAAAAAAAATGGCCCACTCATTTTGAGCATAAGGCTTCCAACAGATACATCTGACTCTATTTCCCACATTTCCAGCACATAAGAGATTTTAAGGCCTGTTAACTAATCTTGTACACAAGTTTTGATTATCAATCTCTGTACTTCTGTCACAGACACCTGACGCTCACAGGAATAAAGTGAGTGAATAAAAAATTGGCACATAATAATGAGGCCTTAACAGGCTAGGAATGTTAGGTAACAGACTAAGACTAGCGGCCTGAAGTATTTGTGAGTTTCATACCAAGCATTTGGTTCCCCACAGAAAATCTTTTGACTCGGTGTTATAAATAAATTCCGTTTTCAACAACTCATTACATATGTCAGTATCTGGAATTTGACTAGACTGACAACTCTGGCTTTACTATCATAATTCTGTGTACTGCTAGTGTGTAGACATTACATAGCACACAAAACAACAGAAAACAAAGAGAAGTATTAAACACTTTAGATTTGGTTAATCCATCTAAAGGACATTTGCAGTGAAGTAATGATGTGGTAGATTTTTAACTCAGTGGGCTGTGAATCTCCAGAATGCCTAATGTTACTTTCTTTTCTGCTTATAATCTTCTCCTCTTCGGGATAGTTTGTTGCTATATCTGTTTATGATTCACAAACTTGCTAAAAATGCCTTTATGACTCCAGTACTGTGACCCTAAGATTCCTTTACGACTCAAAATTCTGTGACACTAAAATTCCATTATGACTCGGCACAAAATTTGTATTGGATTTCAATAAAACTGCATATTTAACTGCAAAACAACAAACCAATTCAGTTCATAGCACTAGTTCTTACTATATGCTTCGGCAAAAAAACAAATAATGCTATGCACACACAGACATATAATATCAAATTACTTCATCTGGCACACTTATTTAAAGGATAACCAAATTACTCTTCTCACAACATGAAAAACGTTTTACTAATATTAGTTAATACCAAAGTACTTTACCTTAAAAAATAGTATATAATCAAATTGCAATTGTTGTCTTGAAACGTTTTGCAAGCTAGAAGGTTCATACTGAACTGAGTATGTTATCACATAGAATATATCAAGTATTTAATAATGGCCTACACCAAAGAGCCCTTCCGTGCTAATTCAGGTCTTATATCCTGGAGTCTGTTGGCCACTGCAGCAACCAGAGCTGCTCCTTTTCCACTGCCATCATGTGACAACATCAGTTTAAACTGGACAAAATTAATAGAAATATAACAAAATAATAAGTGTTGGACTACTAATTGTGAAGAAAGAAAATAATATAACGCTATCATATTTACACTGTTAAAAAACAGTTGTGTATACTGTAATATGAGTGTCAACTGGCTAAGCGGTTAGTGTTTCCTTTCACGGCACAGTTATGGGTTCAATCAATCAATACCATTTAGCTCCCTGAGAAGCATAGGCCTTCAACAAACACATGCCAAGTCTTCCTGTCCTGTGCCATCCTCTCAAGTTCTTTCCATGTTTTCCTCATCATTTTCACTTCTGTATCTAGTTCTCGTCTCCATGTATTTTTTGATCTACCTCTGCCTCTCTTTCCCTGTGCATTCCAGATCAAGGACTGCCTTGTAATGCTATCAACAGGTCTCCTCAATGTGTGTCCTATCCATTGCCAGAGTCTTCTTCTCAACTCTTGTTCCACTGGCACTTGTCTGATTCTTGTCATCAATTCCACATTTGTGACTTTGTCATACCATTTCAGTCCTTCTATTCTACGCAAGCACCCGTTTCCGTGGGTCGAAATCTGGTAATATCATGCTCCAGTTTTCTTCTTCTTTTCTCCAGTCTACCTAGCTGTAAATGGGTATATGACTGCTCTTGAGTTAAGGAAAGAAAAGGCATCAAGGAAGGGAACTGGTCACCCCACTTCATAAAAAAAAGCTGGACCTAGTATAATGAAGTCTCTAACACTTTATTCCCCTATTGCAGTATCTGATATGGGACTATCTTTACCTTTTTATTGAGTACTGTGATAAACGTATGCTGCTTAAGTCAAAAAGACAGCATTAAATCTCATGTACTTTGAGATCAAACAAAAGATACGGAAAAAGGTCAATTGTGTACAACAGTTAAAGCTAGACAGTTCAGGCAAAATATGGAGTCGACCAGAGGTATAGGCAAACTCGGATGTACATGGAAATAAGTCTTCAGGCAGGATTTGAAAGACAAATAAGAGATTAAAATGGAAATAAAAAGAAAGGTCTTGGACTGAGCTGAATAGACAGTTTTTTTTTATCTGAATGATATTCCCATGGGCACAGTGAGGACTGATGATAAATGTGATGATTTTGATTGACCACAATGCAACATTAAATTTGTTTATCTTTATAATAAATAATCTGCTACTCTAGAGCATGAAGACCTTTAATCACTACTGTATGCATATCTGGAGTCATCTTTATATGACCACCAGCTATGCACAATGCTACAATATACATATGTGGAAGTGAACTACTGTCAGTGAGGCTAATTACATCCTCGTTGACTCTTAAAATCATCCACACACTTCCAAGGATTCCCCCTGTGGTGAAACTTGTTGAGAACCCAGCATTGCACACTAAGCTTGGAGAAGTCACTTGAGCCCCAGGCGTAATTCTTTGGCTTTGACTTGGTTGATTGCATACAGAAGGATCTCACTATGGACCCAGTGATAGGCAGGGGGAGCTGAGAAGTGGTTCTGTGCAGGACGTGACAATTCCTTGGGAGAGCCCAGAACCAGAGTATAGTATTTTAGCTCTGCATAGTTGGAGAGCCCCCTAGGATGGTGGGGAATGCACAGTATGCCACGCTCTTCTTACTCCTAGCTTGGAACCAGATGTGACGATCCTCTAAATGCAAACCAAGTGGGAGAAACTGGAGCTCAGGACTTCAAACTCAGCAAGTTTCGGAATGGAAGAAAAGCTACAGGAAAAGCCTAGATCTACAGTGTAGATAATACCAAGGTGTCTTCGACTTGGTACTGGCTGCAAAAGAGCAAGAAGCTCAGCAGCCCTAGTTAAACAACAACAACATAATCACTACTGTATAATCAAGAACTATACAAACCATTAAAAAAAAATGACAACCAATGAAAACTCACATGTATATTAGGTTTTGTCAAAGTTTGTATCTTCTCCATCATCAGATCATGGAAGAATGGATGAAATCGATAGAGAGATCCATCAACTCCCACTGTAACTTCCTTTCTGTTCATCTTATTCAGGAGACAAGCTATACCTTTAAACAGTGGATCAGAGAACAGTGTCAGAAAGTGCAGAGATAATAATAAAACTTTAAAACTACTTACGTCATTTTCTTAAAGAGACTATTATTTGTTCTTGATTATTTAGCTACTGTAATTACTTGTTTGTTGTCCAGTTCTGTTTTGTGTGTGTGTTGTACTGTTTAATTTGAAGAAGGTATTTTACTGAAATATTTGAGCTAGCATATCTGAAGAAAACAGCATTTTTACAGTATCATCACTGCCTACTTCCGGAATACGTCTACACATATGTGTTGCACAATAAAACCCATAAATGTAGTCTTCTAGGTAATTTGCTTACTCAGGGAATTAATACCTTCCTCCATCTTCTGTTTTATACATGTTTAAATTAATACTGTGCAAATGATAAATCAATATCCTATGACTCCAAATGTAAAAACCATTACAACAGCTTACAATTCTACATCCCAATACTATCCAAAAGTTCCCAGACTGGTCACATGCAGCGATAACTGGAAGTGTGCATCACCACATAGCATTAAAAACTTCCTTTCTGAAGCACTGAGTCAAGTTTCCTGTTAGTGCGTGCAAGTATTCATGTTTCACAAGCATTTTTAAACAATGCTGTCAGCGGCATACTCCAATTCTTTTTTTAAGTGAAATGGCAGACTAAAAGAAGTGTGTCTGCATCCCATTTTGTTTCAAGCAAAACTGTGTTGGGAGACCTTTGAAATGCTTCAGCATACATCTGGTGATGAAGCTGTGGTCAGAATATAGACTTATAAATGGTTCTCATGCTTAAAACATGGGCAAATGTCGGTCAAAGATTCTGAATTTTCTGGCTGGTCTTCAACCAGCAGAATGGCTAAAAATGTTGAAAAAGTGCAATGGGCCACACATGATGACTATCAGATACTATCCACAGCATTTTTGGCCTGTCAGATGATGAATCAGCACTTCTGCATCAAGGTCCTAAGGTGTCTGAGGGAGGACATGAAGTGGAGACATCTGGACCAGTGGTGCACAAAAGACTGGCCCCTGCATTATGACAAAACACCGACTCACAACATTCTGTCTGTGCTGCAGTTTTTAGATGGAAATAACATGGCAGTGATCCCCACTCCCTCCCAATGCTCCAAATTTAGCTACCAGCAACTTTTCTTGTCCAACAAAAAAAAAAAAACAATGCTGCTGAAGGGACAATATGCAGCAATAGATAATGCAGTCAGCGACCCATAGCTTGACTGCTTGCGTCAGGGTCAGCGAACCAGAGCTGACCAAGACCCTACTCCACCTCCACGTGGTGGTCCTGGAAACAGGCTGCATCACTGCAGTCTGGCTGAGAGAGTAGGGATCAAAGAGGGAAGGCAAACCCGGTCCCAAAAAATGCCGTGCTGAAGTCGGATGTGTTGGCCGAAAGGCGCAGATATCACAGCTTTGCTGTAAACAGACACAACGCAACCAACGTCCTTTTCAGGACAAACGAGGAAGAAGAAGAAGAAGAAGGGACAATGATTCGAGAACAACAAGGAGATTCAGGCTGAATTGCAGGAGGTGCTGAACAACATCCCAAAAATGGAGTTCCACAGGTCAATCAATTAATATCCTTTAGCTCCCCAAGGAGCATAGGCAATCAACAAACAAATGCCAAGTCACATGCCATCAGCTCAAGTTCTTAACACATCTTCCTCATCATTGTCACTTCTGTCTTCAGTTCTCCTCTCCATGTTTTTTTTTGGTCTACCTCTGCCTCTCTTACTCTTGGGATTCCAGAACAAGGACAACCTTGTAATGTTATCAATAAGTTTCCTCAATATGTGTCCTATCCATCTCCAGCATCTTCTTCTCATCTGTTGTTCCACTGGTACTTGTTGGTTCTTGTCATCAGTTTCACACTGGTGACCTTGTTCTGGTTCTTGTCATCAGTTTCACATTGGTGACCTTGTTCTGGTTCTTGTCATCAGTTTCACATTGGTGACCTTGTTCTTCTATGCAAGAACTCCTTTCTGTAGTTTTGTTGTTGTTGTTTTGGTTGCTCTCAAGAGCCATACAATAGGACTGACTTGACATTTGATCGAAGCTTCTAGTTTTTTTGTGTTGGACTTGATTTCTCTTTATCTACATTTGTTTCCCAATGCAATGAAAACTTCTCTTGCATGTTGTATTCTTATTTTGATATCACTGTCTCTCTTTTCATCCTCAGAGGCCCCAGGGGGACTAAATAAGGCCATAACTGTGAAGGCCACACAAATATTCCTGCATTGACTCAGTTTTTAAATATGGTCTACCTTGAACCCAACTCTTCCGCTAATATGAGCAACAATAGAATGGGACATAACAATAACATAAACACCAGGTCAAACTGAGCTAAATATTAAAGTTTCTGTCCTATCCAAGGATCAGCTGTGACCACTTCAATCAGCACACAATAAATGCAGAAGGGTTTACCTGCTGATGCTAAGTAAGCAGCCCTCTTGGATACAAGACTGCATACATGTCTGACCAGACGGTAGTCCTGCTCATTGTGGTTTACCAGCGCTAGCTCATCAAAGATTTGCCTGGTCACGGTGAAGTTGTTAACATCATCACTGTAAAAAAACAAAATTATTACAAATGTAATACTTAGACAAATAACAAATGCCACCAACAGCATGTTGAACAAAAATGTCAGGTCTTCTAGAAAATCATGATGACAAAATTTTTTTGTGAGTGCTTTATAGACTCCTTTTGTGTGACACAATATTTTATATATAAACAAAGTCATTGCGCAATAAAAACTGATGCCTGCATCACATCCTCCATGTAAAATGACCAGATTGTCTTCAACAGACCTACAGACCTGTTAAAGACAATCAGAGAACAACAAATACTACAAGATATCATCATCACCCATCAGCTCAACAAGGAGCATAGGCCTTCAACAAGCTTATGCCAAGTCTTCCTGTCCTATGCCATCAGGTCAAGGTCTTTCTGTGTCATCCTTAACCCTTTCATATCAATCTCCAGTTCTCTTCTCCATGTGTTCTTTGGTCTCTCTCTACCTCTCTTTCCCTGGGGATTCCAGAACAAGGACTGCATGGTAGTGCAACTGACAGATTTCCTCAATCTGTGTCCTATCTCCAGCATCTTCTGCTCATCTCTTGTTCCACTAGCACTTGTCTGGTTCTTGTCATCAGTTCCACATTAGTCATCTTGTCATACCACTTCAATCCTTACAAAAATAAATATTACATACTTAGCTGCGGAAGTGAATCACACTATTAGTGGTGCCTAGATGGCAGGGATGATAGTGCGGTTCGCTTTCATAGCTAGGCAGTGTTGCCATTTGGATGGTTCTGGGTTCGATTCTCTGGCGAGCCTATCACTTTTGTTGTTTTTCTGTTGTCTAGTTTTCTATTTCTTTATTTCTCACGAGTGCCTGAAACATACCTTTATGTGTGTAATATTTATTTCCAGGCCTCGGGTTTCCCCGCTTTGTTTGTTTAAAATGTTCACTTCAATCCTTGTATTCTATGGAAGCACCCATTTATGAAAGTCTGTAGCTTTTTGGTTGTTTTTTTGTGTGTGTTTTGTTATTCTCCATGTTTCAGAGCCCAGCAATAGGACTGATTTAACATGTGAATTGAACAGTTTGATTTGTGTGTAGGACTTGATTTCTTTTGATCTCCATATATTTCCCAATGTAATGAAAGGTCCTCTAGCCTTTTACTAATTAATATAAAGAGAGAAGAATTGGAGATGAATAAAACCTTCCATTAAAAAAAAAAAAAAAACCAAGTCAGTATAATCAGATAAGCCTTTGACTGGAACCTACAGGGGAAGAAAAGAAGAACATCAAATAGCATATAATTGATCAAACTTACCCTTCAATTTCTGACACATATTTTGTGTAGAATCTTCCTCTTGTTGCCAAGTGGTATGAACCTTCACCTTCAAACAGGAGATGGCTTTTTCTCAGTCGCTCAATCACAAGACGGGCAATCTCCCCCATGTACATTCCAGAGATCATCTTTTCATAGCTGAAGCCAACACGTAACAAAGATTAACGACATGATGATAAGCTAGATGATGAGGAACTGTCTGTGTCCCCTACTGTAACTATGCCCACACCCAAAAAATCTTAAACAATTGTATACATTCTAAGCAAACAATAAATATATATCAAGCATTCATTATTCATAAAATGAATGTGACTAACATAAACAGCAAAAATTAAAGAATAAACCTGACAAAAATAGTTAATTTGCCTTTAAAATAATGGCAAAATAGACACATAATATTCGTCAACAAATATGGCTAAAATATACTGCTAATTTTCATTAAGAAACATTGCTACAATAAATAGCTAATATTCATGAAGCAATATGGCTAAAAGTACTGTATAGTTCCCATGGGGTCTCTGAACAGACAAAGATAGAATAGGATTTCTTCTTCCTCAGGTATGCCATACATGTGACGAATATGAGGCTGCCCATGGGACTCACAACCTCATCACATAAAACAAATTGCTTGAGAAACCACCATTGCAAGATCATGTGATAGCTTAGTCCTGGCCTCCTGTAAGTAGACCAGCTGCAGCGGTGGCCCCATCCTCCAGATGGAGGGAAAAAGAAACTGACAATGATGAATACAGCTAAAATTAACAGCCACTGTTCATTAACAAGTAAAACTAAAATAAACAGTAACAAGTAAAGCTAAAATAAACAGTCAATAGTCACGAACAAATATGGCTAAAATTAACAGCCACTGTTCATTAACAAGTAAAGCTAAAATAAACAGTCAATAGTCACGAACAAATATGGCTAAAATCAACAGCTACAACTCAGCCACTTTATCATCCTTTGGTTTTGATAATCTACTTTATTTTCCTTTAACGGTTTTAATAAAATGATAATGCCACTTTGGCAAGTCAATATTGTTTAAAAAAATAAGTACTTACATCTGCCTCCCTGCGTTGATGGAATGATTATCAATAGCTTTATCAAAATCTGTCTGGATAAAACTTAAACATCCATCATTGCCAAATGCACCCCACTCTGTGTTGATCAGCACCTGAATTAGAATTAAATAAAGCTATACTGCACAGAAGCAAACATTTTGTTAAAAGTATATATTATTATTTACTAACGCTGTTACATAACAAAAACAAATAAACAAAATGAACACAAACAATTCATTTGTCTAAACTAAACCATAGTTGTGGAGAAAACAAAACACTATCTTAATACTGTTAGTATTTCTGTTATTCAAGCATGTTGTTATGGGCCAACTGACATGAAGATGAGTATAAAGAAAGTAGAAAGGAATAATCAAAGATGGATGGCAAGTAATATGCCAGTATTTCCAAAGCAAGAGACTGAAAATTTGAAAATGCATCACAGCCTATCTTCTACATTAGTATGAAACTTGATCTGATCTTAAACACATACATTTTTTGCAGAAACGATGACATAATAAAAACACTCAATGGTACATGAAGTTTAAGTATACATAAGAAACTTTTCTAATGAAGCTTATCTGGGACTTTATAAACAACTCACGCATTAACAGTGTAATCCATGATTAAACAAAGTTACTGCTAGACTTGAACAAGAACAAAGTTACTACTTGTATACTGAGAGTTTACAAATAAAAATAAAACCATATCTTCAACTAGTGGTTACTAGTAGAGTTTAAAACACCAACCTGCTTGGGATCTTTAAAATCTCCAGTCCAGGTCTTCACATTTTGCAACTCCTCAATGTAGCAGGCATTTGTTCCAGTCCCTTTGTAGCACATACAAGAAGAATAAACATACACATTAACAAAGAAGATAACTGACATAAAACATAATAATGTCATAATAAACAAAGATACCAGTGTGTAGTTCTTTCAAACTAAACCAAGACAGAAGTCATCCCTTTTAAGTTAACCAATAACAATGGGCAATAGCACTTTGGCCCAATGACCATACATTCAGACATGCAAATATGAAAGCTAGGGTAGTTATGGTCTTCTTGCATGGTTTGGAATGCAACTGTACAATACAAGCAGGACACTATCCTTGCGTAAAAAGAAATCATGTCCATTGTAATAATGGACCATCCCCTTCCCCACATTAAATGTTTAGTCTCGTTTTAAGGTCTAAGCCAGTGGTTCCCAAAGTGGGCGGTACTGCACCCCTATGGGGCGTTGGAAGGATCCAAAAGGATGATAAGGGAAAATTGGACCGCATGTGGGCATTCAGTAGTAAGTGGGTGGTTGAGAGTTTGACAGGCTAAATTCAAAAATATTACTTAACCTAACACTTACATGCAAAAGCGTTTTGATTATACAGGGACCTGACATGAAGATAACGTAGCCTGAACAAACCCTAACCCACAGTTCCTCCCTAACTTCGCTCGCCCTAGTTTCTGGTACACCTTATGGCAAAGGTATACTTACCAGTGGGTATGAGAAGCTTGTCAAGTGGGATGCGGGGAATTTTGATAACTGACTGCATTATCATATATAGATATTGCGCAGCAGTGTTAGTGAAAACAAAGGTTGTGGATTTGAGAGACAGCATAATTAAGGCGGGGATGAGTTAGGAAAGATGGGTAGCAAATGGGTTTAATTATTAGGATTATTAAGCAAGGAATAGTTTCACCTACAGTCCTGAGCTCAGGTAGCCATTGCTGATCATAAAATTTAACGTAATCATCTGCTGCAAAAGCGAATGAGAATTAAGTCCCTATAGTCCACTCGATCAACCCCAAAGAAAAACTAACAGCGAGAAGGATGTGGTCAGCTCACTAAGATTTAATCAGCATCTGTCTGAAGGTGATAACCAGAGCTAATTAGTGTTTACCAGTTTAATGTTAATGTTAGTCAAAATTGATGTCATTGCACTCCGGGCAAACCCATAGGTGCTCAGTCTCTCTCAGCAAATGTTGAAGGGTATGAATGTTAATTGTTCCTGCTGCGCACTGGTTGTATACACGGTGGATGCGTCCTCTCATACGTCCATCCCTGCTGATCTTACGTTTGATGCCAAATTCCAACAGTCTTAGCCTTGATGATTCATCAATTGCAGTGTCATTCTCTAATAGACGAACATGAATACCGGTGAATATCCACTGGCAAGGTGTGTCTGAATGTACTTTTTGCTGACAGCTGATGACGTTAGATACCTGCAGGTGTTTCAAAAAGGACCAACTTTACTTTGTTGCTGGTTTGATTGTCTCAGTATTTAGGGGAACTAGTGATAACGTGATATCCGTGATATGTTAATAAACAAGAGGAAAGTTTCAATAGAATCAAGTGTATAACCAATGGTGCTATTTATAGTATTTTTAAAAGTAATACAGGAACATGGACACTGGAAACGTGCTCTGGGGGTCAAGGGGGCGGTGACCTGAAAAAGTTTGGGAAACACTGGTCTAAGTCCAGGACACAATTTATCAAATTCATCCATTCGCATTTACCAATTTACAAGTGATTCCACTTAACAATAAAAGCAGACATCCCAAATAGTTCAAGAGGATCTCTAAAGAGGCACAACAGAATAAGGTTAATGCTCACTCAAGCATGTTCCACGAGGCAATTAATATGTGGATGGCTGGCAACCTCATCATGCACAAGGAACTGCTACAAAAACTACCATTGTAACAGCACATTTAAGCTTTGGTGCAGACGTCCTGCTGCAGTGGTGGTTCCATATGGAGTGAAATGGGAAATTATGATGAATTAGCGTAAAAGCCCGTCTTATAAATTCAAAAGCACCAATACCTAACGGCAATTTTACTTATTCAAAAGTATTTTTAAAAACCACTGTGCATCACCACAGTACACAAACTACGTAACAGCAGCGAGGATCCCAGTGTGTGTATACGGGATCACATTCTATAAATAAGTTGTGCACACCAACCTTTGCGCACTTTTCTTTGTCGAGTGTTACTATTTTCGGGAGAGTACATTTAAGAGGAACAATACAATTAATGTCTAACTTTCAACCAAAGTTGCATCCCTTAGCATCCATGACAGAAAAAGCTGGGATTTTATATATATTGATGATTAATGCAGATATTCTAGTCTATATATAGAATATCACAGAAATCCTAAAACATGGGCTGACATTAGCCATTAGGCAAAGTGGCACACCTGGCTCAAGAACTAAAACTTCATGGCAATAGTGGACCAAAAAAGTAAAGTAAAGTTTACTCTAGTCCAGCATTTCTCAAATTCTTTGGTCTCAAGACCCCTTTAAACTCTTAAAAAAAACTATTGAGGACCCCAAAAAGCTTTTGTGTATGTGGGTTGTACGTGAGAGAATGAGAGTGAAAATAGGTAAGTAACGTCTTAGATAATTATGAAAATAGTTTTGACATCGCAGACCAGTGGGAGTCTGCGGACCACACTTTGAGAACCGCTGCTCTAGTTCAACATGTAATACTCATGTCACTGATAATATGTTGATGCACCATCTTCATGTTGTAGTCACTGCTACTCTTTTTTTAAAGATACCAGAGGTGGCCATAAATAATGAGGTTGATAACAGCTACAATGCTGTTACACAATTAGTAGATCAATTATGGTATGGAAGAAGAAGTTTGCAAGTTTGATGTCAACAAACTGGCTGGCCAGATTTTCTACATTTGCTTACCAAGAATGAGACCAATTGCACATTGTTTGTCACTGTGAGCACAGGACATGAGAGCTCCAACTGTATCATTGATCACAGCCAAGCATCTAACTTTTGGCATATCCTGAAAAAAAAAAAGTCACTCACAATTAGTTGTCCCTGCAATCTTCATCCTTAAAGTAATGTCCTAAATACTTCATTCTTTCTTTCTTTCTTTCCTTGCCTCTGTCACTATCAAGCATCCTGGGAAGATTCAGTGGCACTCTTGGGTTATTCAAGTAACTTATGTGAGGATCTTGCCACTTCACTTCTGTCTTTCAGTGGACTTTATCAAGTAGTACATTGCGATAATCTGCACATGATACCAGTTGCTCTGTTCATATCCTGACCAAATGTCAAAGCAAAATGTCAAGCATGTTGTCAGTCACTCATTACCCTTCTGCTCACCAAAATACATAGGCCTTCAAAAAATGCATACCTTATCCTGAGCCGTCTGCTCAAGGTATTTCCATGTCTTCTTTATCTCATCAGTCTCTTTCTCCAGTTCTCTTCTCTATGAGTTTGTCAGGCTCTCTCTATGAATATTACCCTGGGAACTCCAGAACAAGGACTGCCTTATAAAGTTATCAAGACATTTCCTCAATGTGTGTCCTATCCTTCGTCAGCATCTTTTTCTCATCTCTTGTTCCACTGGCACCTGTCTGGCCCTTGCCACCAGTTCCTCATTGGTGATCTTGTCACACCATTTCAATGCAAATGTTCTATGTAAACATGCATTTGTGACAATCTGTAACTCCTTGTATGAGAAAGTAAAGAAGTTGCAAACAGTAGTTTGCATTGTCCTTTGTCTTTTTTTTTCTAAACCTGTTTATATTTCTGGTCTTTGTCTCCTGTTTGTGATTGTGGCTGACAGAGGATAAGTCCCAAAATTTTCCATGTTTTTAGTGTATCATTCAATTGTAAAACTCACTCAGTACCATATTTTATTATTTCATTGCATTATCTTCCAGTTTCACAGAATCCCCCTTCATTATCTACACATACTGCCACCAAAGAAAGCCAGGGGTACAGAAATGACACGTTTATGTTTTACATTCCTGACGCCATCTTTCTAATTCTCCTTTCACATTCTGATATATGTATGCTGTCCACTTATTTTATATGTGCATTCATACTTAAAATGTCATATAATTAACCTCGTGGCACCCACGCAAGATATAAACAAAATTAAACTTATCAAGTGTTTAATTTTTGCCATATAATAAAACTAATGCCTAATTAGCTGCTGAAAAGTTATTAATATAACAAATAAATGCAAATAAATGTAGTAACAAAGTAGCATTATGTACTGACCCCTCGCCGTTTTATAGCTTCATGTAGCAACTGAACAACATCCTTTCCCTCCACGCCTTCACACATAAAGCCTTTTGTCCAAGTCGTGAGAATGGCTTTGTCTAAGCCTTCTTGACGACATGGGAAAGAAAATGTGAAACCTAGGGGCAGCCTACGATCCTGAAGTTTGTGATCTGTTATGAACTTGAAGATACAGTCTGCGATGTGGTCAAATAGCTGCAGGAAGAAATGTACACAAATATTATTTCAGCAAAATTACTGCTGCTGTTGGGAAACCTAAATGTAAAAATTATTGATGAAAATATGACGTCTCTCACAAAGTCTTGTTTACTCAAGTCAATGGACTCAATAAGGAGTTGGATTTAGGTCACCACAACAACTCAACTCAAGTGTATTTTATTAGCGACTTGATTCGATTCTGGAATTGACAATTTTGGCAAACCAACTTCACCATCATCTTTCATAATGAGACGGAGAAACTGAAAATGGTTTTTTTAACTGATAAATTAAACAGTGCCCACAGTGTTTTCAGTGCTGTGTTTTATTGTTATTTATAGTGAATGATGTAATTATTGAATAAAAGTGATTGTGACTATAAACAGTTTTAGATCAAAAATGAGATTCGACTTGGGGACTTGACTTGAAAGCTACTGTCAGAAATAAAAACAGAATAGCCCTACAAAAAGTGAAATTATAGAAAATCAAAAGTGGAACAACGGACGTTAAAGAAAGAGAATTCTTCAGCATTATACAAAGCCAATCATATGCAAGCAAATCACAGACATAAATAAAAAAGTAATAAAATCTCTCGGAAGCAGCACAGATGTGGTTTTACAAAAGAATGTGAAGCATACCATAGACAGCTAAAGTGTGTAATGAAGATGTCCTGACACAGACCAGTGCATAAAGAATGCTTATTACACACATCAGAAGGGAGCAGTCCGTGTTTTTCGGGAATGTCATGGTATGAGGAAAATTGAAATACATTATGACAACAGACAACATTGATGGGAAAAAAGGCAGAAGACACAATGAGAACAAAATACTGTCTGACATCGTGAACATGGAAAGTAGTCAATAACAGTACTGATTTTTTTTTTTTCCCGTACACCCGCTAATACTCGAGGCGAAATCTCAGGTTATTATGTCTAACCTGAGACTGATTTTACGTGAGTATCCCTTTTTTTCTTGCACAGAGACAGGTGTCCCTCGTCATTCAGGCAGATACTCGCTGATTTCGGAGGTACCCATTAGAGCTGGGTCAGCTCAGGAGCCTCCAGTCCCTGGTCAACGACACTCCTTCAAATGTACTCGCCAGGGCTCGAGTTAATCCAGTCCAATTCCCGGTCAAAGAAAAATCTTCAAATGTCCTTGCCCGGGTTTGATCCTGGGTCACCATGTCGCCAGCGCAGTGTGGTAACCACTACGCTAGTGCGGCTCCCACAGTACTGATAAACAGCATTATAGAAATGCAGTTGTGCACAGACATGGCTGCCTATGGCATGACACTCAAAAAAGTGTCTTAAGAAAACTTGGCAAGAAAATCCATGAAAGCAACTTTGGGTTTAAAAAAATATATGTAAGAAAGTCTATATTTTAAAATCTTTATAAGAAATATCCTGCACACAAAAAAATGTGAAATATGAATGCCTCATAGCCAACGCTTATGTGACGTCGAGAGAGAAGCTGAATATCCTACCTTGAATTGCAAATGAATGTAAATGTAGCCAGAAATAATATTATCAAAAATTATTGAACAGATATAAACTGAGCTTATGTAATGCACACTTAAGGCTACCTAATAAAAGGATCCATACATAAATTCAAATGACATCCTAGGACCTCAACAGTAGTAGGAGGGCACAATAACACTGCAAACTGTTGATAAAAGATGTAACTAAAGAAGTAAATGTCACATTAGAGCTCCAAACCTATCAAGTTTTTAAACAACTAACTGGGCTAACTCTTAATGCTCTAGACAACTCTGATGAAGTTTTTTTTTTTTTTTTTACTTTGGAAGCTTAGTGGCTTCTGATTTTATAAAACTATAAATATACAGATAAAGGCACACTCTCCTACCTAAAGGTTATTGACGTGCAGATATGCAGTTAGAAAAGTATTCAGGCACAACAGACTACTGAAATGACAGCCAACGCAGAAAGAAATGGTAGATATAAAGACAGGCCCTCAAACAGCTCAGATGGGTCCAGGCCATTTCACATTTGAAGCCCCCTCATTGTTTGGGAAGATAGGTAAAAATATTTAATGTAAAGATAGGTGTGTAACCAAGGCTGAGGTAAGGTTTCACTGTAAGGTGAGACCTGCGCCAAATAACCCTACTAATCTCCCCTCTCATAGGGCCTACATACAGACACACAGGTAGATAAAAGGATCTTTTCTGGATGTTTTTTTTTAAAACATTTTCTTTAGTGTGGTGTCTGTCAGTAGTCTGCCACTCCGAAAATTAAATTTCCAAGAGAAATATAATAAACAGTAATCAGAACATAGGTACTTCTGCCAGTGTACTGCACAAAAGTCTGTGTGAGATCAGCCATTTTTATAGTTTTACTGCAGTTACCTACTTTATTCAGAACAAGAGGCCTCCAGAAGCAGCTGAATAGAAAAAAAAAAGAAGGCCAACAAATCTGATACTCCTGAGGCCACCTATATAAACATCCAGTGACAGGATGTAAAGGCACATCCTTGTGATGTTCTAAAAATAGAGTACACAGATTTAAGCAAGGCACAGTCAGTTTGTTTTTTTCTCTACTACTACAAGTGCCGGTCCCTAGTTCTGTTTTTCATATTTGTTGTTGACCACCTTCCGTGCCATGTTGTTAAACTGTCCTGTTTAAGTATCTTCCCTCTTTGTTGCACTTATTTTCAATTAACTGTACCTGTTCCCACAATGTTTTCCAACCCCGCTGCTTCTCCTCATAACATGCCCAAAATTAACTGAATGCCTCTTTCTGGTGGCTCTAACATTTTAACTGATGTAATTAGTGATCTGAATATAAGAGCTTCTTTCTGAATTGTCCCATACATATCACTCCATGTACTATCATTTGTAAATAACTTTATGATGTAAATATCACATGAAAATAAAATTACAATGAATACCCTAATTATAAACAAAAATTAGATTGAACAGGGTAGACTCTCCCGAGATATGTGGGTGAGCGGCGACAAATGAAGCTCATCTGATGCTATTCCACTCTCCACTTATTTCTTTGAAATAGATTACTTTTAAAGACCCATTTACTTTTATACTGCCTTATAGTAAATTAGTCTGTTCTGAGACACCTATTTCATCTGACAATGCTATTGAGACTAAGACCATTACTTTCATTCTGTGCTATTATTATGAACTGAAGTAAAAGTAGTCACAATTTCTGGAAAAAAACAGAACAAATTAACACAAAATTTAAAAAAAATTGACCTAATGAAATGTGTCCTGTTTTATATTCGTGGAGATGACGAAGCCAATTCCATGCTAATGGGACATCTAGTAACTTTTAGACCCAAAGCAGATCCTGCCAAAGAGGAGTGAAGTGTTAGAGACTTGACTATATTAGGTCCAGCTTTATGAAGTGGGGTGACCAGTTCCCTTCCTTGCTGCCTATGCCTTCTCAAACTCAAGAGCAGAGTCAGGTACTCATTTAAAGCTGGGTGGAACAGAGCAGGAAGCTACCAGGTTTTGAACCCAGTAACTTTACCACGACAGGTAAGCATTCTAACCACTCTACCAATCGGACCCTCTGCAACTGTACAGATCCCACAGTACTGATAAACAGCATTATAGAAATGCAGTTGTGCACAGACATGGCTGCCTATGGCATGACACTCAAAAAAGTGTCTTAAGAAAACTTGGCAAGAAAATCCATGAAAGCAACTTTGGGTTTAAAAAAATATATGTAAGAATGTCTATATTTTAAAATCTTTATAAAAAATATCCTGCACACACAAAACATGTGAAATATGAAAAACATAGAAGCTTCGAATCTACAGGAGCTGGTGTGGATCTACTAATCATGCAGGTGTACGCGGTAATGAGAGAGCTGACAGACTAGCATCGAGAGCACCAACAGTGGGGACACTGGATATGGATAAGGGAGAGATACTAAGAACGATTAATGATCGCCTGTTAGAGAAAGAGACTGCAACAAATGAAGCATAAGGTTAAGACTTGGAAGTTGTCATCAAATGTCAGGCTAGCAGAGATGGATGTATGAGAGAATGCATCCATCGTGTTTATAACCAGCGAGCTACAGCAACAGTTAGCATTCCCATATACTGAGGTAGACTGAGCACCTATGGGTTTGCCTGGAGTGCAATGATGTCAATTCTGTTCAACAATAACACTAGAAATACACAAGACCACACCTGTGCACCAGATCCTAGCATGATGTGCTGTGGTATAATGAAGATCTTGCTCTCCATTTTCACTTCTTGGCCGTTCAGATTTATCAGGAGCACTCTGAAGTTGGTCCCACCAAGATCTAGAGCAAGGAAATCTCCTTGTTCTGGAAGATAAATTGTTAAATTACTTTGCTGTCCATTATTGTAATCATCATACACGTCATTATCATCAATATCCTCACCACAAATATCATCAGTGTAACATAAATCAATATCCCTTCAACAATGCCACAATAATTAAAAACAGAGCCTATAGGGCTGTGATCTCTAATGATTAATTAATCGACTAATCAGTTAACATTTTTTAATTGATTAATTGATATAATAAATGTTAATCGACTATTCCATTTTTAGCAATGTTTATGTGTTTTGCTTAAATGCAAGAACATTTGCTATGTTAGAGGTTTGTGATACAGAATTTGGCAAGTATGGTCAATAAAAAATACATTGTTTGGTTGTAGCTTTTCAGTATTTTCATTATATTTTCAGGATGATGTTGCCTTATAAACAAGTAAAATAAATAAAGTCCTTAGTGATTTCAAAAAGAAGGTTTTTTATTTTATGGATAACTTTTTTAATTACTCCAAATTGATTGATTGATCTTTGATTAGAGAAATATGATTTATCGATTAAGGTGTTTATTATCAATCCCAGCCCTTTATATATATATATATATATATATATAAACTGCTTAAAATACGTCTTAAATAACTAACATCCTAAAAGCAGATAGTCTAAATGGTTTGGCCATATACAGAAAAAGTGAGGTAACACACAAACAGAGTTTCAGAGAAATGATAAGTAATCAAGAAGAACTGGGAATTCCTGTGCTTGCAATAAGGAATATGAAATGAAATAGAATAGTATGAAATTAAGAAAGACTGTGACTGAAGCAAAGCAGTAGAAATGATCAAGAACAGCAACAAAATGGAGAAAGACTGTGCATGCAGCAAAGCAGTAGAGATGATCAAGAAATAAAGAAAGATTGTGATTGCAGCAACAAAGAAGACTTGGATAATACCAGCAAGATATTCAGAAACACTATTTAGACAGACAATGATTAAAATGTAAAAAAAAAAAAAAAATCACAGGCCCTGGTTCTGTGAGAAATTTTAAAAAGTAACCAATAAACTAAAAAAAAAATGTACTGGAATTTTCCATTCATTTTGAACCATCCCTAGAATGACATTAAGTATGACCATAAACATATCTTAGATGGCCCACCTACTTTAAATCATCCATAGAAAGACATAAAGTAAAACCTTAAACACAATGCATGTAGGCATATCTAGAGAGATCCTTATATGACCACTAGCTATGCACAATGCTTTAGTATGTAAATTTGGATGTGAACCTCTGTCTGTGAGGCTAATTACACCCTCATTGACTCTTGAAATCATCCCCACACTTCCAGGCCCTCTGTGGTGAAACATGTTGAGAGCCCAGCATTGCACACTAAACTTGGAGGAGTCACTTGAACCCCAGACGTAGCTCTTGCTTTTACCTGGTTGCCTGCAAGCAGTGGGATCTCACTATAGACCCCATGATTGGCAAGGGGAGCTGAGAAGTGGCTCTGTGTAGCAAGTGACAATTCCTTGGGAGAGCCCAGAACCAGATCACAGTATTTTAGCTCTGCATATTTGGAAAGCCCCCATTGGATGGCACGGAATGCACAGTATGTCACAACGTTCCTCCTCTTACCTTGGGACCAGATGTGATGACCCTTTCAATGCAAGCCAAGCTGGAGCTCATGACCAGCTCAATACATTTTGGAATGGCAGAAATGGCTCAGGAAAAGCCTAGATCTACAGTACAGATATTACCAATGACTCTTCAACTTGGTATTGGCTGCAAACGAGCGAAAAGCTCAGCAGTCCTAGTTAAACAACAAGAACGACAACAACCATAAATACATCTTAGATGGCCGACCTACTTTGAATCATCCCCTGAAAGACATAACTTATGACCATAAACACATCTTAGATGGCCGACCTACTTTGAATCATCCCCTGAAAGACATAACGTATGACCATAAACACATCTTAGATGGCCGACCTACTTTGAATCATCCCCTGAAAGACATAACGTATGACCATAAACATATCATAGATGGCCCACCTACTTTGAACCATCCATAGAAAGACATAAAGTATGCATAAACATATCTTAGATAACCTACCTGAGCCATCTGGGACAGACCGGACGTAGGTCGGGAAACATTTGATGTTGGACGTTGCATGCGTCTGTGGATTCATGCCCTTGATTATGTCCTCGGTCATGAGCTCCATCACCCTCCGGTAGTGGTCATCCGTCAGATCTAGAGGCTTGAGGATATTCTCCACCTAAGAAAACAGACAGTCATAACATATGTACGGTATTTATATAGATAACATTGCATTATTTATATTTTTGGCCGGGGGGGGGGGGGGGGGGGGGGAGCGTGGTCCGGAAGGGGGGTGTGAAGGTGCTTGATATGTCCGTGTGGTGGTAAGTTGTTTAGCTGGTTCCGCACACACAGACGCTGATCAATTTTTTTTTTTTTTAATGGGGGAAGACGTGAAGATAACGCCTTACTCTTTCAGCATCTGCAGCACGCTTAGAACACTGAGGCTCTTGATCTTCTGAATTCATTACGTTATTGTTACTTTATTCAGTCTCTGTTAACTTTAGCTGTCTCAGTTTATTTATTTTTTTTTCGGGATTGGGGGGGGGGGGGGGGGGGGGGGGGGAGTTGGGGTCGGGGGGGGGGGGGGCGGGGGGGAAATTTTCTTCATGTATGTAAAAGCCAAGCACGACCAAGTGCGAACACACGCGCACACACATACAAACACACATATATAAATACATGTATATATAAAAGTGCAGACATAATCACACAAGGGGGCGGACCGATAGTGATCGGGTCCCCGGGGGGGGGGGGGGGAAGGGGGGAATGGTCACTATTTATCGAGTCCACATGGAGAGGTTGGGGGAGTGTGTACAGTTTTCTATAATCTACTGCTACACAATGACACCCCCCCCCCCCTTTTTCTCTCTCTCTCTCTCTCTCTCTCTCTCTCTCTCTCTCTCTCTCTCTCTCTCTCTCTCTCCTGTTTCATGTTTTGTCTGTATACCTCTTTCTAAAGTGGTCCAAGACCACCGTGCAAGTGTTATTTCAAACTCGATATGGAATAAATACACGGTCAAGGCTGTTAGTGAAACAATCTGCGGTACGATTTACCTATCTGTACCCGTGCTAGTACGTGGACACAACAAGAAAGACAGGTATAGTCCAGAAAGATATGAGCAGAATTTAAAAAAGAAAAGAAAAGAATGCTCATAAAAATAGTTTACACTGATTAGCTTCAGTATGGGTAGAAAAGTTAGACAAGATAGTTAAGAATAATATACTTCGCTACCCGGAATATTCATAGATATTACCTGTGGTCTATACAGCCTACCATAAAAGGAAAGTTAGCAAAGAACCTGCCCTACAACCGCGAGCCAAACTGTGCACAACAGCGACACGTCTTCCTTGTTGACAGCATTTCTAGGAAACACTGGAAATTCCACGTGGCTGTTGTTTAGTTTGTATAGCGATGAGAGCAACCTGTTTCAAACCGCCTACTGTATTACAGGCAGGCGTGCCTGCATGAGAGCGAACGAGGAAGAAGAAGAACGTTTACTTTGAGTGTGTTATTGTTATTAATTAGAAAATATGCGTCAAAAGATCGATGAAAAAATAACAATGAGACAGGCGAGTGATTCACGACTTGTATACCATAATACTGCTCTTTGAAGTAAGCTCTGGTTTCACGTCAGATTTCCAATCCTGCGAGACATCAGTCCAGCACCACCATCTATGCCGTAGGGCTCAGGTCGTGATTCGGCTTACTAACAATCAGCATCATTTTCCTTTGTGCTCCTTACTGAGCATAAAGTCACCACTGCTGCTGGTCCCCTTGCAGATGGACGACGATATTTAAATCAGACGCACTTTCTCTCCTTGTACGAAAATACCAGTTACACTGCACTCACATGCACACAATTCTGTGACAAATACGCAAGAACGTGAAAACAAACTATGTATAACATATAGTGGATAGGGGTTGACCGACACGATAACTAAAGGTTTAATAAAGTTTATTATAAATAGAAAATCACAATATAAATCATACGCATCAAGAGATCACGGTTTACAGACAAGAATGAAAATTAATCAAATAGGTTCTCCCCTCTGGTGAAGGAAAAGAAAGGACGATCCCAACAGAGGTTAATTAACCCAAAAGATCAAAGGTTATGAAATAGTCAGTATGGGAAAAGAATAGGTTCCTAATGTAAACTATCCCGTGACTAATCAGATTATTGAGATTAAAAAAAAGAAACCATATAAGTATATGATGTTAACAAAAGACATAAGTTTCTTTGTTCATTCAATTCACATACACGCAGTGGCCACTTTCAGATGCCCTTACCCCAGTAGTTGTCGCAGGCATTCCAAGGAAATACACTAATAAGTAATATATATATTTAGTGTCAAAGTTAAGTTTGCCAAATCTAGCCCCAGACTCTCCGTAGTTGCTGACTGCAAATTTCACAGGAGTTGCTAGAGTTGGTGTTAAATTTTTGTCCTGGTTACAATAAGTTATCTATGCCTTCTTTTGGTTGGAGTAAGGTTCATGCGTGGTGATCGCCGATGTAAAATAAATAGAACATATACAGTTCCTATGTTGTTTAGCCTCAGGTGGCGGAAACGCTAGGTTTAAGTTACACAAATGTTGCTGACAATATATTGCCACAGTTGGCTGATGAGATATATATATATAAGTAAATCTGGTAATTGTTCTGGCCCAGTTAATATTATAATTCAATGGTTCTATTCTGGTTTCTCTCGTGGAAAATGAGGAAAATTGGACCGCACAGGTCACAGCAAGAAGCTCATCAATATTAAATATTATTGGATGCTTATAATATTATAAGTTCGTATGATCATAAGTTCATATACCATAAGAAAACAAGCCGCTAGTACTCAGGTAAATTGTTTTGATCAGCCAAGAAGCTCATCAATATTAAATATTCTTGGATGCTTATAATATTATAAGTTCGCTTTAGTTGTTCGAATAACACTAAATTAAAACAAATTTTGGCCAAATCAGGCTTTACTTTTTAGGAAAAGAACATATAAACATTTAACCAAATTTTCAATATCATATCTAACACAGGGGAGCCGCGCTAGCGTGGTGGTTACAATGTCAGGTTAGACATTAATAATAACCCGAGATTTTGCCTCGAGTATTAAGCGGGCGTACGAAAAAAAACAAAATCTAACATGTGTTAAAAATAGGACCTCGACACCACTTTGTTATAAATTAAATTTAAAACACACGTGTCTAGCTTATCCTATCATTCTGTTAACGCGTGATATGAACACTAGTCATTAAAAAAATTACATAAAATGGATAGAAGTAAATAATATAAGCCGTCAGTAGACAGTTATTTAATGTATGTGTAGTGGATTTGATGGTATTGTATGATGGTGATATTACTAAGTGTGATGCATGAGGTCAGTTGTGAAGGCTCCTGAGATAAAATGTAGCTGTGAATTGTCAGAAGGCCCTTCGTGCTACCACTACGACCTCACACCTATCTTTTTTTACTAATGAATGTGGCTACGTTAAATGTCTAGGGTAATGATATGTAATGTGTTGTGGTAGTTTACATACACACACACAGATATTTACCAAGTCTAATAATATTAATAAATGTTATAATACACTGAACTAACTCAAGTGTGTAACATTTTGATAGTAATTTTCTTTAAATTTATTTGTTCTGAACCAAGGTTTTAATTTGGTCAGAACATATGAAAGGTTTTGCAATTATGAAAAAAATGCATGAATATTACATAATAAATGCAAGGTGTGTACATATGTATGTTACTAGACTAGTTAGTATTACTACTGTTTATAGTGGTAATCTATTTTGGGAGAACACTTAATGGATGTGCTGTTGGGGTGGCCTCATCACTCCCTGTCTATGGTGACTACACACTGTCCAGTTATTTGATGGAAATTTTATGGGTGTGTTAGCAAATAAGTTGAGTTGGTGAATTCTCAGCAGACCAGGCGCTCACGTAGCTTGAAGGTGTAGCTCTGGTGCTAAGATCTGGTGGCCCCACCTCTCCGTGCTTGGGGCATTATCAGAAGTCTGGTGGCCCCACCTCTCCGTGCTTGGGGGCAATATCAGAGGTCTGGTGGCCCCACCTCTCCGTGCTTGGGGGCTATAATAGGCTGCTCTGACAAAATGTTACTGCACGGGTCCACTCTTGTAATTTTCAACAACTCATTTGACACCGCATTGGTGCCAACTGAAACTCACAGTTCTGCAATCAAAGTATTAGTCATGTGTCAGAATTCCATCCTCTAACCATTTCTGGACACAACACTACACAACAACAACACCACATAGACGGGTCAGATCTTTCTGACCAAACAACACATCTTACCAAGTTGGTTTCACATAGGATAAGTTCTCCCAGACTACGTATTCTGAAATATGTTCATTAGCTTCCTGCCATAGAATAGGATAGGTGATATGTTTCCCTGATCTCAACACTTGATCTGTCCTTCCTAATCCTTGCTGGAGTTTATGTATTTTATTTGTCTCTAGACCCTGAACTGGGGCGGGGGGTCTAGAGCGAATCCTTACTTGTTGTAAGGGACAGATTATGCTATTGCAGTATCAAATCACTCGAAACCTTAAACAAATATTAAAATGTACAAAGAAATAATTTCAGTCTTACCAGAATTATGAATATAGAACACAGTTAAATGCTAGCAAAACTCAGCTGAGCTGCTGGCTTTAGGATGGCGTCCCTCTAAATATTTCAATAGCTTCTGGGAATTACACCACTTAATAATTCACTGTGTCTACTAGGACAACTTATAATGAATGGCACAAAATGCGCGTCTGAGCGCCGATAATATATTCATCTATGGCCAATCACTGCCTTTTCTTTTTTCAAATTCAAATATCCTACCACAAAGTCATTTCAGTCATACCTCAGTCAAGTATGCCTTATTGTCTGTTGGTCCGTCCGTCTCTACTTGCGTTTCACAAAAAAACACACTTGTTTTTTGAACCAACTCTGCCTTCCCCTACACAATTTTGCCCTTTAAAGTTATTTTTAGCCACAATTCACCATCCCACCCCGTCTCTTCATTCCAACTAGATTTTAGCACTTGCGTCTTCAAGGCCACAATTTTTTGAAAATTAGTGACATGTTTTATTTCAATGCAGTCGATCGTTGATATGAACAACACAGTCTTTTGTCAATATCTTTCTTATTATCTATCCGTCTGTATAAATGAAAGCATATTATTTCACTGCTCAAGATGGGCCATCCGGCCAGCTAGGTTTTATATTCCTAACATTATTATTAAGAAAAGTTACTTTTCAAATATTTTCTAGAATCTTCTGGAATGCGTTCATCACTGCATTCAAATAAACGGACTAAGTTATCGCAAAAGCGTCCAAAAAATGACTGTGGCGTATAATATCCAAGGTCCCTTTTGTCGATTTCTTTACTTTATGTCAACTTGGGGAACGTGACTTTTTCCTCCTTTCCCCACCACTTGCGTCTTTTAGCCTTGCTAGTTTCAAGCACGCGTTCAGTCAGATTTTTTTCCTTTTGATCTCCGTTCTCATCCCGTTCCGTTTTGCCTTCAAGTCTAACAATTTAATTTCCATGGCGGGTGATGACCCGCGGCGTGGGCGATCATGTATTCTAGCAGCTTACGCATTAGTTTTTATCCCTACGTTGTATCATTGGAGATATTTTAACGTTGTATCACGGTTAATTTTGTGACACATCTCCCCACTTGAAAACATGCCTACGGCAAGTTCTAAAACCAGTGATACACATAGATAAAATCTCTCCTTACGCCTGCCATTACTCTAATTTTGATCACAGGGGTGCCGACTGAGGAAATCTGCACCGACATTCAATTTGCCTGGGATATATTGGATACTAAACTGATAAGGTTGAAGCAATAAAGACCACCTCAGCAATCTTGCGTTTTCATGCTTAGCCTGAGATAAGAATACGAGAGGCTGATGGTCCGTCTCGACCACAAAAGTCCTACCATACAGATAGATTTGAAACTTCTTTATTGCCCAGATTAACGCTAAACATTCTTTTTCGCTTGTGGAGTATCCTTGTTCCGCCTTATTCAATTTGCGGCTTGCATAAGCGACTGGTTTCAGTTCCCCATCAGGTGAAGATGATCTTTGCAATAAAGCCGCTCCGAGTCCTACATTACTTGCATCGGTTCTTAAGACAAAGTCCTGTGTCAAATCAGGTAGTTTGAGAATAGGCTTGCTAGTGAGTTTTTCCTTTAAGTCTTGGAACGCTAATTCACTTTGCGCAGTCCAATTAATTTTATCTGGAAGTCCCTTGCGAGTCAGATCAGTCAGAGGAGCACAAATAGAGTTAAAATCTTTGATATATTTTTGATAAAATCCGCATAACGACACGAATGATCGCACATCCTTTTTTGTTTGTGGTCTAGGTGCTCTCTGCAGTTTTTCCAAGTTCTTGGGATCAGGGGTCATGCTACCCTGATATACAGTGTGTCCCAAGAATTCCAACTCTTTGCATCCAATGCAACATTTTGTTGGCCTAGCAGTCAAGTTCGCCTCCCTAAGCCTATTAAATAACATTTCTAGAGCTTCAATGTGTTCTTCAAATGTCTCTGTGGCGACGAGAATATCATCCATGAAATTCGTGATACATGGGTTATTCAGGGGATCCAACAATTTGCGCATCATCCTTGAAAATACACTCGGAGCATTTTTCAGTCCGAATGGTAGCATGTTGAATTCATAATGTCCATCCGAAGTGCTAAAAGCCAAATAAGGTCTCACTTCAGGCTTCACTGGGATCTGGTAATAGCCTTTACTAAGATCCACCTTTGAAAAGTATTTTGCCTTGTTCAGTCTGGCAAATAACTGTTTTGTGTCTGGTAATGGATCCACTTGTCCTTCTGTGACAGCATTCAGTTTCCTGTAATCTATGCACAGTCTGTGTTCCCCAGACGGTTTTCTCAACAATACGACACTAGAGCTAAAAGATGATTCACTGTGTGAAATAATCCCCTCCTTCAACAAATAATCTATTTCTTCCTTCAATGCCTTCTCCTTCGCGAACGGAATAGAATAGGCTCTCATACAGATTGGGTTTGAGTCTACCAGTTTCATGTCATACTGTAGCAAATTTGTATGGCCTGGTTTATCTGTTAATACATCTGTATGTTCCTCCAGAACCTGTTGAACTCTCTCCCTCTGGTTTTTAGTCAGGTGCTTACTGACTTTTACCTGTGCTGCTGTTTCACAAGGATGTAATGGGTATTCATGTGAGGTGAGTGGTTCCTTTTGCATTTGAGTTGCGATAGCTAAGGTCAGTAAGGGGGTGCTTTCCTGGAGTGGTCTGTCCAGATACTTCTTTAACAGGTTTACATGATAAACTTTCTCCTTCCCCTTTTTGTCAATTTTATAGTTTGTTCTAGACACCTTCTCTAGAACCGTATATGGACCTTGCCATCCAATTTGTAATTTATTCTGGCTACCGGGTAGTAGAAGCAGCACCTTCTCTCCCACTGCCAGTTCTCTGTCCTTTGCCTTCCTATTAAAATATGCTGCATGTTTCTTCCTGGCTTGTTTCAAATTATCATTTGCCAGTTTCCATCCAGCTTTCAAACGAGTGGTCAGTTCGTTCACGTATTGATAAGATGAGGTAACAGTCTCTTCCGCCTTCTCATCTGTCCAGGTCCTTAATAGGGCTTCTAATGGACCTTTTATTGGCCTCCCAAATAGCAGAGTTGCGGGAGCCATCCCGGTTGAACTATGTGGTACCTCCCGATACGCAAACAATGCGGCGGGCAGGAATTGATCCCACAGATCCGGTTTTTCGTGTGCCAGCTTTCTCAGGATAGAAATGAGAGTCCCGTTGAACCTCTCTACCTGGCCGTTCCCTTGCGGATGGTACGGACTACAATGAAAGTGTCTGGCTTGAAATAGCTTAAAAACTTCTTCCGTTAGTTTCCCCTTGAACTGAGAGCCATTATCCGTCAAGATTTGATGCGGGAATCCTAATCGGGTAAATATTGTAAGTAGTGCCTCTGCTACATGTTTTGAATCAATTGATGGCAGGGCTACCGCCTCTCCCCACATAGAACAAGTGTCCACCAGAGTAAGGATGTAACTGTTCCTCCTCTTGGTCCGAGTGAGAGGTCCTACAATATCCACTGCAACCCTCTCAAAAGGTGTTCCCACTATGGGCATTTCCCCTAGAGTTGCAGGAGCAGTCCAGTGCTTTGGAGCTACCCTTTGACATTCTGGGCAGGATTTGACATATCTTTTTATATCCTCCGTTATCCCTGGCCAGAAGTAATGACAAGCTATACGCTGTCCTGTGGCGCTGATCCCCATGTGACCACTGAAGGGAATCGCATGCCCGAGTTCCATCACTTTATCCCTATATGAAGTGGGAAGAACCAGCTGGTTGTGACCATTTGTTCCAGTTCCGGCCTTCCTGTATAAGAGTTTGTTCTTCATAAAATATTCCCCCTTGCTCGGAGGTGTGTGGCATTTGGGCAATTTTTTAAAACATGGCTTGAGTGTCCTATCCTCAGCCTGCGCCTTCCTCATCTCCTCTGGATGAGCATTTATAGGTTCACCTTCTTCCTCCTTCTTCTGTGACCTGGTCTGCACTGTCGCCATGATCACAGGTCTCTCGGGATTCCCCAAGAAGACGTATCTACACCCCAATATCAGAGGGTAGATTGGTTCATCTATCACTGCTGCTCTGATTTCTCCTTCCACATAGCGAGTTTTCACCGTTATCCTTGCGATGGGAAGTGTCATGAGTGGTATGTCCTTAGTTGCCCCTTGTATTTCCACTGTTTCTGTGGTATACTGACTTGGGTCCACTAGGCTAGACTTCACAACTGAATCATAATCCAAACCTGTATCATAAAGGCACCTTATGGTGACCCCATTACAAATAACATCCTCACAAACTGGGGGGTGATAAGGTTCCTGCTGTCCCTTAGGATTAACCTTTAATCTTTGAGTCCCCGACTTCATTGCAGCAATGTTTGAAGGTTTCCTTCTACAAAATTCGGTGTTATGGTTATCTTTCTTGCACCATTTACACCATCTTTTTCCTTGGTTAAACGGTTTTCTTTCATTGGATTTTTGGTCATTGAACTGTGAGTTTCTGTCTCGGTAGTCATTTCTTGGCCGTTCAAAGTTTGTCCTACCTTTATTTCCCTGCTCTCTATTATCAAATTTATTAAATTGCTGTGGAGCTTTAAAATTGTCTATGTGCTTCTTTTTAGCACCACTTACCTCTGCCTGGGCTGCCTGATACCTTTCAGCGACATTTAAAACCTCTCCCAACTTCTCTGCACCTTGTTCCATGAGAAATTTTCTCATGTCTGGAGCCATGGACTCTCTCAATTGCTCAATCATGATCATTTCTTTAAGATCTTGGGTCTTCCCCAGAGCAGTCCATTTCTCCAAATAGGTTTCCAGTCTGGCAGAGAATTGGTGGTATGTCTCCCCAGACAACAGTTTGGCATTTCTAAATTTCTTACGATAAAATTCCCCATTTTTTTCGTACCTCAATAACAAAGCCTGCTTTAACATGTCATAATTCTCCTGGTCTTCTCTGTTCATTTTTGCGAAGACTTCGTAAGAAGTACCTCTCAGTCCCTGTGATAGCTTTAAACTCCACCTCTCTCTCTCTAACCCATATGTAGTAGCTAATAACTCAAAACGTCCTAGGTACCCCTCTATGTCATCGTCTTTTTTCAACAAAATGGTCTAAATGAAACCCCATAGCTGAGTTTGAGGCTCCCAGACTGGGCGTAGCATCTGAGGCAAAAGGGCTGGCACCATTTTCAGGAGCCTGGCCTTGTAGCTCCAGCTCCCTTAGTCGTAATTCGTGCTCCCTTTGCAACCTTCTATCTTCTGTCTCCCTTTCGGCCTTTTTATCTTCTGCCTCCCTTTCGGCAGTCAACCTTTTATCTTCTGCCTCCCTTTCGGCCTTTTTGTCAGCCTCAATTTGTAGCCTCTTAGTCTCAGCCTCAATTTGTAACCTCTTCTCTTCAGCCAACCTTTCAGACTCTAATTTTCTTTCAGCCTCTTTTTCTAATCTTCTTTCTTCCCGTTCAATATACTTATCACATTCAGCCGTTACATATTGAATTAAAATCTGACCATCCATTCCCATCTCCTTTGCCGTCAGCACAGCAGCTGATCTGAATTTGGCCAGCTCCGCCATACTTTTTAAACAAATCTAGCAATGTGCAAAATAAAATTTCCAACCACTAAAGTACTTCTAATTACTCTAGTCTAAAATAATTCTAATTAATTAATTAACTACCACTGGCTGTGAAGATTCACCAACTTTTATTTTCAGGGACACTTTTAATTTTAAGGGACACTTTTAATTTTTATAATGTGTTCCCCTAATCTAATTCTCCCCCCAGGAGATCCTAATATACTTAATGGGCTAATTATCCCGGGACAAAGAGACCCCAATATATGTAGTGGATTTGATGGTATTGTATGATGGTGATATTACTAAGTGTGATGCATGAGGTCAGCTGTGAAGGCTCCTGAGATAAAATGTAGCTGTGAATTGTCAGAAGGCCCTTCTTGCTACCACTACGACCTCACACCTATCTTTTTTTTTACTAATGAATGTGGCTACGTTAAATGTCTAGGGTAATGATATGTAATGTGTTGTGGTAGTTTACATACACACACACAGATATTTACTAAGTCTAATAATATTAATAAATGTTATAATACACTGAACTAACTCAAGTGTGTAAAATTTTGATAGTAATTTTCTTTAAATTTATTTGTTCTGAACCAAGGTTTTAATTTGGTCAGAACATATGAAAGGTTTTGCAATTATGAAAAAAAATGCATGAATATTACATAATAAATGCAAGGTGTGTACATATGTATGTTACTAGACTAGTTAATATTACTACTGTTTATAGTGGTAATCTATTTTGGGAGAACACTTAATGGATGTGCTGTTGGGGTGGCCTCATCACTCCCTGTCTATGGTGACTACACATTGTCCAGTTATTTGATGGAAATTTTATGGGTGTGTTAGCAAATAAGTTGAGTTGGTGAATTCTCAGCAGACCAGGCGCTCACGTAGCTTGAAGGTGTAGCTCTGGTGCTGAGATCTGGTGGCCCCACCTCTCCGTGCTTGGGGGCAATATCAGAAGTCTGGTGGCCCCACCTCTCCGTGCTTGGGGGCAATATCAGAAGTCTGGTGGCCCCACCTCTCCGTGCTTGGGGGCTATAATAGGCTGCTCTGACAAAATGTTACTGCACGGGTCCACTCTTGTAATATTCAACAACTCATTTGACACCGCATTGGTGCCAACTGAAACTCACAGTTCTGCAATCAAAGTATTAGTCATGTGTCAGAATTCCATCCTCTAACCATTTCTGGACACAACACTACACAACAACAACACCACATAGACGGGTCAGATCTTTCTGACCAAACAACACATCTTACCAAGTTGGTTTCACATAGGATAAGTTCTCCCAGACTACGTATTCTGAAATATGTTCATTAGCTTCCTGCCATAGAATAGGATAGGTGATATGTTCCACTGATCTCAACACTTGATCTGTCCTTCCTAATCCTTGCTGGAGTTTATGTATTTTATTTGTCTCTAGACCCTGAACTGGGGCGGGGGGTCTAGAGCGAATCCTTACTTGTTGTAAGGGACAGATTATGCTATTGCAGTATCAAATCACTCGAAACCTTAAACAAATATTAAAATGTACAAAGAAATAATTTCAGTCTTACCAGAATTATGAATATAGAACACAGTTAAATGCTAGCAAAACTCAGCTGAGCTGCTGGCTTTAGGATGGCGTCCCTCTAAATATTTCAATAGCTTCTGGGAATTACACCACTTAATAATTCACTGTGTCTACTAGGACAACTTATAATGAATGGCACAAAATGCGCGTCTGAGCGCCGATAATATATTCATCTATGGCCAATCACTGCCTTTTCTTTTTTCAAATTCAAATATCCTACCACAAAGTCATTTCAGTCATACCTCAGTCAAGTATGCCTTATTGTCTGTTGGTCCGTCCGTCTCTACTTGCGTTTCACAAAAAAAACACACTTGTTTTTTGAACCAACTCTGCCTTCCCCTACACAATTTTGCCCTTTAAAGTTATTTTTAGCCACAATTCACCATCCCACCCCGTCTCTTCATTCCAACTAGATTTTAGCACTTGCGTCTTCAAGGCCACAATTTTTTGAAAATTAGTGACATGTTTTATTTCAATGCAGTCGATCGTTGATATGAACAACACAGTCTTTTGTCAATATCTTTCTTATTATCTATCCGTCTGTATAAATGAAAGCATATTATTTCACTGCTCAAGATGGGCCATCCGGCCAGCTAGGTTTATATTCCTAACATTATTATTAAGAAAAGTTACTTTTCAAATATTTTCTAGAATCTTCTGGAATGCGTTCATCACTGCATTCAAATAAACGGACTAAGTTATCGCAAAAGCGTCCAAAAAATGACTGTGGCGTATAATATCCAAGGTCCCTTTTGTCGATTTCTTTACTTTATGTCAACTTGGGGAACGTGACTTTTTCCTCCTTTCCCCACCACTTTGCGTCCTTTTAGCCTCGCTAGTTTCAAGCACGCGTTCAGTCAGATTTTTCCTTTTGATCTCCGTTCTATCCCGTTCCGTTTTGCCTTCAAGTCTAACAATTTAATTTCCATGGCGGGTGATGACCCGCGGCGTGGGCGATCATGTATTCTAGCAGCTTACGCATTAGTTTTTATCCCTACGTTGTATCATTGGAGATATTTTAACGTTGTATCACGGTTAATTTTGTGACAGTATGTACTAATTTATTTAAAACATCTCTTACTGGAAATATAGCGAGTAATTAAATTTACTTTACGGCTGGAAAGTTAGCTATAAGTTATTTAATTAGCACAGAAAATCTCAGTGAAATATATATTGAAAACTTTAAACACACTAAATCACTTCAAGGCTAGTATATAAATTACCGCAATCAGAAAACTGAAACACTCCATGAAAATCTATTAATTTTCACTCTGTACGAGAAATCTTAAGATAACGAGCTAGTGAATTCAGATAGATTTCTGGCAACTGATCATGGCTATCGGAGAGACATGGTATATATTGAAAAATTCCGTTCAATCGTTCTCTAACGTGAAAGTCACACCACTGCCAGACCCGAGCCAATTTGCCGTTTGATTTCTTGAATCAAAGGTAATTTTACCACCTCTTGACTTTCATCATCTCCGCCTTGCCGAAAATCAGCTACGCAATTTCACCTGAAAGTTTTACAATCCATGGTCCGTCTCACTGAATATCGTGTGTTCCCCTGATCAAAGAATCTATTACGCCATGCTCCGCGCTTCGCTCTCTGTTTCACATAGGGCTTGATTGCCAGATGGCCCCCGTGTTAATTAAACTGGTGAATCCTTCGTTCATGTAGCAAAAGTATACTCTAGATGGGGAGGGGCAAAAGTGGATGATTACTGCTGCACTATTTTCATCTGTGACACGCAGTACCGGGAAATAAATTAGAACTTTTGTGCCCCGGTCTTGACACTGGTTTGGTTATAAAAAGGTAATGGGAGCCCCATAGCAAATGCTGTTGTTAGGGAGTGAAGTGTTAGAGACTTCACTATACTAGGTCCAGCTTCGTGAGGTGGGGGTGACCATTCCCTTCCTCGCTGCCGGTGCCATCCCTAACTTAAGAGCAAAGTCAGGTATCCATTTACAGCTGGGTAGACTGGAATGTGACGCCACCGCGTTTCGAACCCGGCACCTTTGCCGCGAGAGGCCAGTGCTCCAACAACTCTGCCAATCGGACGCTCGGTTCAATGATTAACTAAATATAACATGCACTTTCAACAGTCGCCACTGCAGTGCCCGATGCCTGGAGTGAAGTGGCCTCTCATGGGTAAGTATGTTCATAAGGTGCGACTTAAGAAGGCTAAAGACAGACCGTATCAACTACCTACTCCGAAAACAAGAGACGGAACACATTAACTACCGCAAGCCGGTGGGAACCGCTTTCGAAATCCTATCATTTGGACCGCAAGCCGCTCAGAGCGTCAATCCAATTTTAGTAATAAAACGAATGAAAAATGTACTGAAACACTTTCTGATCTGGTTCGAGATTTTAAGTTGCCACCGGAAAACAAAT
The DNA here is from genome assembly GCA_024509875.1 of Oreohelix idahoensis. NCBI lineage: Eukaryota > Metazoa > Mollusca > Gastropoda > Stylommatophora > Oreohelicidae > Oreohelix > Oreohelix idahoensis. The sequence continues at coordinate 1,308,078 of JAMPIV010000770.1, forward strand.
TCCCAAAGCATGGTTGTTGTAGAACACTGGAAAATTGATATTACGTTCTTACGTTTCGGCGTTTTGGGCTAGTTACCAAATCGTGTAAAACTGTTTACCGTGGCAACTAGTGATAGGACCACAAAAAATGCGTGTACATCTCGCTTAACGGCTGAATAGGCTAGACACTTGTTTCAACAATTGACTGATAGATCTAGCGACGAGGACAAGAGTGAAAACGGTGTGCACATTGTTTGAAATAGTGATTTTGATAGAGATGGGGCGCAAGCAGTTATAGTTGTGAAAATATTGCAAGTCCTTGGCCATCTGAGGGCCGTTAAAAAGCAACAACCTCTATTAGAGTTACAAATGGTGCTTATTGTAATAGTACATTCATTTATCTTTAAAATGACGTGTAATTCATAAAAATATGTAAACAATTGCGAAAACTACAGCTTACTTTGTGCAAACACCTACAGGATGAAAATGGGAAACAAATTTTATTCGGCCACAGTGTGTTTTTTAATTCGGTAGTTAATAATAAAGAGGAATAGTGAGCGCAAATGGTGTAACATTGCCATGGTACGACAGGATCGTCGATGTGTTACTGACTACAAGAACCAGACGAGTGCCAGTGGAACATGTGGTAAGAATAAGCACTGGCGTTGGAAACGATAATCTGCTAGTAACATTACAAGGCAATCCTCGTTCTGAAATACCCTGGGTAAGAAAGACAGACGGAGACCGACAAACACATGGCGAAGGGCACTAGTAACAGACACGAAAGGGATGAAGCAGGAATGGTAAGACCTGGAGCGGATGGTACATGACACGAAGGTTTGGCGCGATTTGTTGCAAGCTTGTGCGCATTAAAGGGTTTAAAGTTGACGATGATGATGATGATGGAAGTGCGTGGTCATTAACCTAGCCCTCAGAGTAGCAGGGCATTGGACTGATTGACTGTTCACTGGTTCCACCACTCAAGTGTCCGACGCAGTTGACCTTTTAGTAGGTCGTTATAATTCACGCGCATCTTCTTTTAAACTCAGAATTTGTCACCACCAGCACAATGTATGTGTGTGTGTGTGTATATATATATATATATATATATATATATATATATATATATATATATATATATATATATATATATATATATATATGTGTGTGTGTGTGTGTGTGTGTATGTATGTGTGTGGTGTTATTAGTTTATCTTATGTTTATTTGTGGGCTGACTAAATTAAATTCTTAGTTTTATCTTTACAGGTTGCTAACAAACGACATGTTGGGTCGCGTAGCTGTTATTTAAAATACAAGTCCTGAACAACACAGATATAAGCTGAACTGGACAAACATTATGACAACAAAAATATAGACTGTGAGACATACATCCGTTGACATGGTACCTTGTCGCAGTTATGGGTTTTCTGCTGTTGCTTCTCTTATTCAAATGTCAGGAAAAGAAGGCAACGACCAGTACTTACAACTGTTATTCTAACATTGATGTACAAGCTCGCACGCTTACCAATTTCTTGTCTGTCTCGCTCATGTCTTTCAACAGTGTTTGTGTTTGAAGTTTCATCTCCTTCTCTGTCAGAGCAAAATGTCGCAACACGAAATTCAACAAACACTCGAGTGTTTATTACAGTCTTCCTGTTTCAGTTGTCAAGTGTCTAAGTTAGGTTCACGCGCTACACAGTTATGATCACAGCCATAACAAGAATTAATAATTTACGGATCTATTTACTATTCTGGGGTTAGGACTTACACTAATGTATAAAACAAAACCATGTACATTTTGACAACATGACATATGGCTTCAAGCTTTCTACGTAATGTGCTTTACTATTACTACAAGTTATAATAATAATATTATTATTTGCTATTAAAATGTTAATAATTAATATGATTTTTATTATCACTTCTTATTATACTGTATTACTAATACTGTTATTACTACTTATACAGTACATCCCAAAAATTACGTAATCTAAATAAACTGTGCTTGAAAGACTAAACATATAGAGCGCCCGTTACACGAAAAAGATCTAACCAGTATTTGGTGGCAACGGGTCTTTAGTAGGTGATGTCTTCTGTCCATTTATATTTAGACTTAGTGTTATTTAGATATAACAATGTCTTATTCTTCTTGGATCCTTTAACCCCTGTACTGTCAAAGCAGTCAGTGACCATCACGCCTAGTGGCGTCTTGCAGAACAGCAACAAACTGTCCCCATTTTGCTCGGTCGGTGGCCATCCTTCGTGCCGTGCCCCAACTCTGATTCATGCTTTTGCATCTCAGCCTCCATCGCTCTCCGCCAGGTTGTCTTTGGTTTCTCTCTCTTTCGCCGTACTTCTGGGGTCCATAGCATAGCAGTTTTAGTGATGGTGTTAGGGTCACTTCTGACGACATGGCCAACCCAGTTCCAGCGTCTGCCTGCAATGATGGTGTGCATGCCTTTTTGACTGTACCATGTAAGCAGTTCCTGACTGGAGATGGTATTCGGCCAAAAAATTCGAAGAATTTTCCTTGTAGCAGGTTCATTTAACGATATAACATAGGAATATTCAGTTGGACACTAGGATCTGACCACTGTAATTTACTATACCTAAAAAAAAAAACCTGTAGAGGTCAAAAAAAAAAAAAACCTGTAGAGGTCAAAAAAAAAAAAAAGACAATGTACTATCATCAACGATTAAAACCAAATTCAAAACTTTAAATTTAAAATGTATACACATCTTTAAACAATAAACACAAACTGAACATTCAATAACAACTAAGTTTTCATTAATTAAGTAAAATATAACAACGCGATAACTGTAGGCCTATACAATGATATTACACTACACAGAATAATCATATTGACATTTAAAATCAATAGCTGTCGAGTGATCAGATTAATATTTACAATCAATGCTCAAAATCAAATCCTAAATGAATACAGCAGCCAATAAAGTCTGACAGTGTCTTCGAAGTTATACTAGTTATGATCGTTTTAACTTCTTAAAGCACACGCTTATAACTGTCAACGCGTTATTGGAAATTGCGGGAGGGGCACGGGAAGGAAAACAAATGGGGGGGGGGGGGGGGGAGGGGGGGAGATGAGAAGTGAAATATCCGTTATTATTAAGTATTTCCAGAAAAAATGGAGGTGTGCATGCTATCCTGTTAGCCCAAAATAAAACAACTTTTACCCATATGACGCACGCTTCCGGGACGTAGATTTTTCTCTACAAACAATTAAGCTGGCCCAACAGTTAACGAGTGTATACTTCTTCCATTCACAAAATAAGCAGGGAAAGAACGTTCGCGTCACAAATACAGGATGTGAGAATTAATTGGAGCATTCGCACATCCGCGATGATACTGCAAACAACCGGTTCTATACCGGGAACTGTGTAAGGGATTTATTACGACAACAACCAACGCGTCTGTAGACTCATCACCCGCCATCACCCTCCAGCTCCCCAAGGGGCATAGGCCTTCAATAAACTGTTACCAAAGTCTTCCTGTCACGTGCCATCCGCTAAAGGGGCTTCATCCAATACATGTCTGTCTCCAGTTCTCTTCTCAATGAGAAGGTGTCCCTCCACCTTTCTCACCCTGGGGCTTCCAGAAGAAAGACTGTCTAGTAATGCTATCAGCAAGTTTTCTCAATGAGTGTCCTATCCATCTCCAGCTTCTTCTTCTCACCTCATGTTTCACAGGAACTTTTCTAGTTCTTCTCATCAGTTCCACGTTAGCCATCTAGTCATACCACTTCAATCCTTCTATTTATTATACTTCTATTTTAGTCATTTATAAAAGGCTGCAGCTTTTTGGTAGCTGTTATTCTTGTGCTCAAATGTCAAGTCAGTCCTATTGTATGGCTCTGAGACATGGAGAACAACAAAAACAACAACCAAAAAGCTACAGACTTTTATAAACGGGTGCTTGCGTAGAATAGAAGGACTGAAATGGTATGACAAAGTCACAAATGTGGAATTGATGACAAGAACCAGACAAGTGCCAGTGGAACAAGAGTTGAGAAAAAGACGCTGGCGATGGATGGGACACACATTGAGGAAACCTGTTGATAGCATTACAAGGCTGTCCTTGTTCTGGAATCCACAGGGAAAGAGAGGCAGAGGTAGACCAAAAACACTTGGAGAAGAGAGCTGGATAAAGAGGTGAAAATGATGAGGAAAACATGGAAAGAACTTAAGCGGATGGAACAGGACAGGAAGACTTGGCATGTGTTTGTTGAAGGCCTATGCTCCTTGGGAAGCTAAAGGGTATTGATTCTTGTGCTCCATATTCGTATGTAAATCACAGAGAGAAAATGGAGAAAGTGCACTCAGGAAACAACAAATGAGAATAAGTCCGTTCGGAAATTCGTGCCCACAGAAAGCGTCAATTTTCTCCAAAACTGTTTGTTGTATGGACATGAATTTTTGCATGCAGTCTTTAATTTTCCATGCAGTTATTAATGTATTTTTTGCCCTTACAAAACTCATGTCATGTTCGAATTTTCTTCTTTACGCTATATAAAAAACTCTTACTGTTGTCTGGGTTAATTTTTAGTAGTTTTGCAGGAAAGTTACAAGATCCGTTCAAAAATATATATATATTTTTTAATTAGTTACGAGGGACTGTGTACAATAGATGCGCACTCGTGCGGGCATGTAGTCACTACACTAATTCAAACCAAAAAAAAAAAAAATATATTTTTGAACGGATCTTGTAACTTTCCTGTAAAACTAAGAAAAATTAACCCAGACAACAGTAAGAGTTTTTTATATAACGTAAAGAAGAAAATTCGAACATGACATGAGTTTTGTAAGGGCAAAAAATATATTAATAACTGCATGGAAAATCTAAGACTGCATGCAAAAATTCATGTCCATACAACAAACAGTTTTGGAGAAAATTGACACTTTCTGTGGGCACGAATTTCCGAACGGACTATACTTAATGTTTATTTCATTTACAATTATTCAAATGTGGCAGTCTTGAGAGCTGGACAGTGGAACCTGCATGGTTTGTGCAAATCTAAAAGAGGATTATCCATTTTATTTGTTTTTCGCACATCATAAACAACTCATTTGACTTAAGCTGACCCTGACGCAAGCAGTCAAGCTATGAGTCGCTGACTGCATCATCTCTTTTGCTGCTTCGGTACCAGCGTGAGGTATGAGAATAACCTTACACACAACAAGTAAAGCAGAAAAAATATATATCCTTGTACAGTACACGGATTTCTTCTCATGGCGCATCAACACGTTTTGTCTATTAACACGTAGTATGGAGTCATCTGAATTTGGGATTGGCTAAAATTAGCAAATATGTCAGTGGTTATCAGCTTTTTTTACAAGGGCTGTGAAGTGGGAGCTGGAGTAGGGAAATGGGGTCGTGGAGTCGGTCGTTTTTTAGTGGAGTCGAAGTAGGTAAATATGTCCGGACAGCGACTCAGAATCTGATGCCATATGACTAGTAATAAACTGTAGACGGAGTCGGGAGTCGGACTTCTAAAATTTCAGGAGTCGGAAAATGTTTTGGCCGACTCCACTGCCCTGCTTTTTTACGACTACTACCCAGATTTCCCAGTTGGTGAAGCATCAGACCCATTTACCAAATTTAAATTTTTATTGACATGTAAAAAATTAATTATAGGCATTCAGTCAAAGACATGCCGCTGAAGACTTCGAGGAAGGCAAACGTATAGGACGCGACCCAGCGCAATATTTCTGGCGACCCAACAGATATGAGAATCACTAAGATATGTGTTACCTTCACTGTCAACACAGCTGTGGCTTTTCAAAGGCGGATCTAGCGTAAAGAGATCATACGTCCCGCCGGGACAGTTACTACTTTGAATATGTGTGTCCTAATTCCCCCCCCCCACCCCCCCCCCCCCCCCCCCCCCCCCCCAACAAGCAACAGCTTGATTTCCATATAACTGTGACTAGGCTCGCGCCCTGGAGAAGACACCCGGTGCCACCTCATAATGGGTGAAAAAAGTTCTCACAAGCTGAAGAGAAAAGAACACGCCGTAAGGTATGCTGTGTAAAAAAGCAGCTGAGGGCTATCACTTCAGGGGCGTTTTCTCATAGTCAGTCATGAATGAAGGGGCTGTTGCTGCTTCTACTGCTATTACTAATTTTCCCCTTAAATATTTGGGGGACGCTAAATTATCCCGCTTTAGGAAAAATATTAATTTAAATTTTCCGCCTTACTGAAAATTGTTCTCTCCTTACACAAGCCAGAGTCAATCAAAACCTGCTTTGAGTTACATACTTTTGCGAACTTGCTCACAGTTTCTAAAACATATGTAATCCACTAAGAAAAATTATTATTCTTTATATTGCCATCATAACTCCGCCTAGGCCGGTCCCAAGCCCGGCTGAAAAAGGAGGAGGGCGGCCTGCATGGAGGCCGTAAGGAGGCAGTCCCTCCACCATGCAAAGGCACAACAGGCCAATCACCTGTTTGCTTTAAAATATGATTACGCGAACTACGAGGGGCGTTCAGAAAGTAATGCACCACATCGTTTTTCTCAGGAGCTGTTTATTCAAAAAGCATGAAATTTATACACAATATACATGGATATGTCATGTAAACATCGGTATTATTCAACATAATCCCCATCAACTTGTACGGCTTTATGCCAGCGCGAAACAAGTGCATGTAATCCTAGCCCGTACCAGATTTTGTCTTGATCATGTAGCCATTTCTTCGCTGCATGAATCACTGCTTCATCATCTTCAAACCTTGTCCCACGGAGTGCATCTTTAAGTGGACCAAATAGATGAAAATCAGAGGGTGCCAAATCGGGACTATAGAGTGGATGGGGTAGTACAGTCCAACCCAATTTGGTGATTGCTTCCCGTGTTGCCAGACTTGTGTGAGGTCGCGCATTGTCGTGAAGGAGAAGCAGGTCTGCTGGATTCTTGTGCGGCCGAACTCTGCGAAAACGTTGATTGAGTTTTTTCAATGTTTTAACGTAAGTTTGTGAATTGATTGTCTCTCCTCTTGACATAACGTCAACAAGAATCACACTTTCAATGTCCCAAAAGACAGTGATCATGACCTTTCCAGCTGAAGGAATTGTCTTGAATTTCTTTCTTCGTGGTGTGTGACGACTTGGCCAATCTTCTCTTCATTTTTTATTATTATTTACGTGACATCATTTTTTCCCATCCTCAATGCATGATCGCAAAGTCCCGGGAAGTGTCACTTGCGGAAATTCTCCTAGCGTTCAGTGATTTTCTCCTCGCGTTTAATGCTATTTTTAGATACGACGTCATTGTTGACCCCTGACCTCGGTAGCTAGGAACCTGTTTTAATTTAAGACTGCTTAAACTGATAAAACCAGTTTATGCCACTTTCGGAACACCCCCACGTGACTTTTAACGCTATTGATTGGAGCGTTTATATGACGCTAAGGTCACATGATGCCCGCTATGGATCACGTGTCCAAGCGGAAATGACCCGCTAAAAGGCGGCAAATCCAGCGAGTTTTCACTTGCCCAGGAAACCTTGAGACAGCTAGGTCTAACCCAGATATCGGCGAATTCACGCATTAAAAAGCACTGAAGCCACGTGTCTAAATGGCGGGTTAGCGTCCATCTTTGAGTAGGTAAGCGAAATCTCGCTAGAATATAATGTGATGAAATGTGTAGTACCTTGCAAATCGACGCAAAATTGGTATAACTGCGTTTACTTTATTCATAATTTTTGTTTTACGATCACATCCAGCCACATGTGATCGGGTATATTTTATGATCCCACGGGATATGTACAACATGTTCATAATAATGTATAACGGGAATATATATATAGCTATTAATTTCCATATTATTTGATTATTTTTGACCCGACGTTTAGACTAGCGGAAATTAATATTAACGATAATGTTGACAGACCGTGACATATATTCATTATAAATTATATGACGATGCGACCAGACATGAAGTGTGTGATAATGTTGTCAGACAATTCTAAAACACTAATGTCCAATTATTTGTTAAATTCATCATAATTGACATGACGATTAGGCTAGAGGCACAGAACTAGAATACTGTTGCCGACATTTCTATGATAAATTTGGTGGGTTTAACTGACATTTATAATAATTCATCGGGTTAAGTTGACGATAAATCAGTCTAAAGAATTATAATACTGCCACTGGGGCAGAGAAATATAATAAAGGACAGAAAGGAGAAACTTGAATTCAAGATTAGGCTCTAGACATATGATGTTAGAGACTAAAATCTGAGATGACTGGCAGAGGGACGGCTTAGGGAAAGACTGCTTTCTAAAGCTAGAAAATTAATGAAGCCATCGTATTTGTCTTCAGTCTATGGTGGAGCCTTGCACGACAGTCCAATCTCAGAGCAGAATACGGAGTCGAGCACAGAGAAGGCAAATCCGAACCATTCAAGACCTACCTGGGGCAACGTCAGGAGACCGGAGAACTAACCACGCTTCACTATCAGCCAGGGGCTGAAAAGCTAAGTTCCACGAAAAAGGGAACTCACCACATCAATGCATAGTTTTGTCATCTACGATGAAACACACTTGAATTGTGAGACACATAGTACATACAGCAGACACTAATTCCATCGACAATACTATCATTCACCATCTATTCATTTTAGTTGCAATAAACCAATTGGGTGTATATACTGTACCCCATGCTTTGTTCCTTCTGTTAGATGTTACATATTGTCTGATGTTTATCTTCCTTTATAAGGGAGGGGGGGGGCTCGTAACATCTAATATAAACCCAGTAATTGAGAAGAATAATAATAATAGATAACTGAGAAGGGGACGACGGTAGCGAGAGACCAAATATCTCCTTACAATCTTTTCCAGGCCTGTCTAGTTAGGAGAATTTACCCTCTTTGTCTCCCTTCAGTGGTGGAAAACCCAGCAGGAATTCCTTGAGCCAAATCTTCCACATCAGATCTATTATTTCCTCTAAATAAATTCTTATCCATCCAACGCTACGTGACACTGGGGTCTCAGTCCGTGATTTGAACTTATGTATTTTATCATACCTCTGGGATAGTATCATTCATTCAGTCATTACAGTATACCATTTTAACACAGGTATTTTCACACAGTGAGCTCTAGAAAGACAGAAAACATTTTTTCTAGAATTTCAGGCATTGATTGGTGAATCCCTTTATATATGTTGTATTTAATTAAGTTAGTTCATGATTTTGTATTTCATTGAATTACAGACCTTAAGTCTCCATAACTGTAGTAATTTCATTCTACAGCAGTCTGATAAATAATTAGTATTTACTTGTTGTTAGAAATACTATTGGAAGGTAGCACTAGCTTACTCAGTGTGGACTATAACAGCAAAAGATGGCTGAAATAGTTAAGCTTAAGGCAGCACTAGGGGAGGCCGGTCGAGGGCTAGGTTATAGTGGGGTAGACCTTGCGAATTATGTCAGTGTCGAGACTGATAAGTATTACGCTCGAGAAACAGCGAAAGCTGAAAGAGAAGAGCGAATAAAGTTAGCAGAAATAGATGAGAGGATAAAAGCTGTAGACGCTAGGGAAAGAAGCGAGAGAGATGAACGCGAGCATGCACTGAAGATGAAGCAGTTAGAGATGCAGGGACAAGCTCAAAGAGTTGAACCGGTAGCCGGTGCGACAGCATCTACCTCCTCAGGCAACCTATCGCCACGGTCAGATGATATGCCCTCCTTGCACGCAGGGGGCACCGGACCTTTGCCATTCTCACTCATGTCAACTTTGGGACCCTTGACGTTTCCATTTGAAGCTTTCTCGGAACAAACCGACTCGATCGATAGGTATTTGGACAAATTTGAGAAGTTTGCCACCACGTTTGGTTTTGGAGAAGAGCAAGTGGAACCTGAAACTGTCGCAAGGGCTTAGAGGAACTGCTTATGACGTGTATAGTAAGCTTCCTCCAGGTTTACAGGATGACTACGACTCTCTGAAAAAGGCACTATTGGTTCGTTATGAGCTACATGCTGACGCCTATAGGAAGAGGTTCCGTAACTCTAGGAGGGAAGTCGGAGAGAACTTTGCTCAATTTGCCGCTAGACTGGATTCCTACGTGGAGAAGTGGGGTGCCCTAGGGAATTTTACTCATGATTGGGAAGGCCTGAAGGAAATGGTCATGATCGAGCAACTGAAGGACACCATGACTTCCGACATGAGAAGATTCCTGACAGAGAATGGGGCCAGCACTTTAGAATCCATAGTCCAGTTAGCGGAACGATATCAGGCAGCACTATCAGAGAATCCACCACCCAGACGGAAACAACCAGATTACGTACCTAGACAGACAGCTCAGTCACACATGGACCCCCAAGTGAAACCACCGTATACTAACTTCAAAAAGCATGACAAGCCAGACTACAAGACTACTCAGAGATCAAATTTCCAGCAGCAGAGGCAAGGGGAAAAATGGTGTAAGCACTGTAGAACCATCACCCACAATACGCAGGAGTGCAACCGGAAAAACCCACCTCATCATGCTGCCTGCTTACGTAAAAGTGCCGCAAGGGGAAATGGACCGGAAGAACCTCTGGACAAACCCCGACATCCCCCGGTCGTTGAGACAGTCCTCGTAAATGACCAAGAGGTGACCTGCCTTTATGATACAGGCCTTGCATTCGACGCCGTTGTCTGTGCATCCCTAGTCAAGCCTGACCAGATGACAGAAGACAATATATAAATACAAGGACCTACTAAAAGTGCAGCACCTATGCGTTTGGCCATAGCCAAGATTCAGGTCAAATCGAAATATGTGACTGGGGAAATCAGAGCAGCGATCTTGAACGACCCTATTTATCCCTTGATCTTAGGGTGTAGGTATGTGTTCTTGGGAGAACCCATTCACCCTCTGGTTGTGGCGGCTGTCACCACTAGAGGACAGGCCAAACGGAATACGGAGTTGGAATCCCCACCCAACATCCTTCCTGAGGAATTAAAAAAGGCGCAAACTGAGGATCAATCTCTAGCATCCTGCTACAAAAAACTACCAAGAGCGCACACTCCTCTCCAAAAGGGAGACTTCTACAAGAAAAATGGGCTGTTGCATCGGAAAGCAGGAAATGGAGGACAGGAACATGGGCAACTTGTGGTTCCATCAGCATACCGAGCCCAGGTCCTAGAAATGGGCCATGCCCTTCCGTTTAGTGGCCATATGGGCATAAGTGCCACGATTCAGCGTATTTCATGTCATTATTATTGGCCAGGTATCAACGCCGATATCCAGAGATATGTGAAATCATGCCCGCAGTGCCAGAGGACAGCGCCGAAACACTGGACGGCCCCAGCCACTCTGGGAGAAATGCCAATCTTGGGCACACCCTTCGAACGAGTAGTGGTGGATATTGTGGGTCCACTTACTCGTAGCAAAAAAAGAAACAGTTATATACTCACGTTAGTGGATTGTTGCTCCATGTGGGCAGAGGCAATTGCTATGCCCGCCTGTGATTCCAAGCATGTTGCTGAGGCTCTGCTCACCATATTTACTCGGCTAGGGTTTTCGTCACAGATCCTGACAGATAATGGTTCGCAATTCCGAGGAAAACTCACCGAGGAAGTGTTTAGGATATTTCAGGCCCGACATATCCACACCTCTCCCTACCACCCCCAGGCAAATGGCCAGGTGGAGCGGTTTAACGGGACCCTTATTTCCATCCTTCGGAAACTTGCGCAGGAAAAACCAGAGAGCTGGGATCAATACTTACCCGCAGCACTATTTGCTTACCGTGAAGTACCCCACAATTCTACTGGGATGCCACCTGCCACATTGCTGTTTGGTAGACCTATAAAAGGACCTTTAGAGGCACTGTTACGTACTTGGACAGATGATAAAGCTGATGAGACGGTCACCTCTGCATCCCAATACGTGAATGAGTTGACCCAACGCCTTAAAACAGGATGGGAACTGGCAAAGGAAAATGTACGCCGTGCCCGTCGTAAACATGCGCGTTACTACAACCACACTGCGAAGGATAGGGAGCTAGAAGTAGGAGAACAGGTCTTATTACTCCTGCCCAGTAGCAATAATAAATTGCAAATCGGGTAGAGAGGTCCATATAAAATTGTTGAGAAAATGTCGCGCACCAATTACAAGATTGCCATAAAGGGGAAGCAGAAAATTTACCACATAAACCTGCTGAAGCGATATTATGAAAGACCGGGTGCAGAACCAGCACATTTCCTGACACTGGCTATTGCGACGGAAACTGAGGCAGAACCCCTGACCTCATGTGAATACCCTCTTCGCCAGGGCGAAACTCATCAAGATGTTCAGATTAGTTCAACTTTAACGGAGGATCAGCAGGCACAGGTGCAACAGTTGTTGAGAAAACACACTAGTACACTCACGGATAAACCTGGCATGACCAACCTGATAGAATTTGATATGAAGCTAACAGACCTCGCCCCGGTACGAGTTAAGAACTATCCTGTTACTTATGCTAAGGCAAAGGCATTGAGTGAGGAAATCGAGTACCTGCTTAAGGAAAATATTATCTCAAAATCAGAGTCTCCTTATAGTGCGAGTGTGGTGTTGCTTAGAAAATCCACAGGAGAACATCGCCTCTGCATAGACTACTGAAGGCTCAACGCTGTAACTGAATTTCAAGCGGAGCCCTTACCTGATCAGAATCAGCTTTTCACCAAGCTGAGTAGAGCGCGATACTTTTCGAAGATAGATCTTAGCAAAGGGTACTACCAGATCCTGGTGAAAGAGGAAATTCGACACATGTTAGCATTTAGTACTTCTGAGGGCCATTACGAGTTTAATGTATTGCCATTTGGGCTAAGCAACGCCCCAAGCGTCTTTACTCGTATGATGAGGAAGCTACTGGAACCCCTGAACCACCCTGGAATAGGTAATTTCATGGACGACATACTTATTGCAACGAACACCTTTGAGGAGCACCTGGACGCAGTTTCCCTACTCTTCGAAAGACTTAGAGAAACAGGACTCACCGCTCACCCTACAAAATGTCAAATTGCCTGCGAGCAACTAGAATTCCTGGGACACACCATCTCGCATGGATGCATGTACCCAGATGCACGTAATATTGAGAAGTTACAGCGGACCCCACGACCCCAGACTAAAAAGGATGTCAGGTCATTTGTGTCTCTATGTGGCTTCTACCAGAGATATATTAAAGATTTTAATACCCTGAGTGCGCCACTGACCGCGTTAACCAAGAATGGGAACCCGGACAGAGTAACCTGGACAGCGGAGTGCGAAAATGCCTACACGCTGCTGAAGGAGAAACTCACAGCTAGGCCAATTCTGCGACTGCCTGACTTAACTCTGAACTTTACGCTGCGAACAGATGCTAGCAATATAGGGATAGGAGCCACTCTCCTGCAGCCTAGTGATAGACCTTCTGCAACTCTGTTCCCCATTGCATATGCTAGTAGGAAATTGAACCCTGCTGAACAGAACTACTCTACCATCGATCGAGAATGTCTGTCGCTAATATGGGCTGTGCAGAAGTTTCAACCATATTTATATGGGAAAAAGTTCACGGTGCAGTGTGATCACCAACCGTTGATATTTCTTGCAGCGTCGAAGAACCTTAATGCCCGGCTTATGAGATGGTCACTACTGTTGCAGCCATATTCATTTCACATAGAGTACATACCTGGGAGGAACAACGTAGGGGCAGATTTTTTGAGCAGACATCCGGACGCAACCGAGGAGATATGAGAAACTGAAAAAGAAGAGGAAGACAGGACCAGAGGAGTTGGACGGAACGTCAAACTTGAGGAGGGGCTTTTGTGACGACTTGGCCAATCTTCTCTTCATTTTTTTTATTATTTACGTGACATCATTTTTTCCCATCCTCAATGCATGATCGCAAAGTCCCGGGAAGTGTCACTTGCGGAAATTCTCCTAGCGTTCAGTGATTTTCTCCTCGCGTTTAATGCTATTTTTAGATACGACGTCATTGTTGACCCCTGACCTCGGTAGATAGGAACCTGTTTTAATTTAAGACTGCTTAAACTGATAAAACCAGTTTATGCCACTTTCGGAACACCCCCACGTGACTTTTAACGCTATTGATTGGAGCGTTTATATGACGCTAAGGTCACATGATGCCCGCTATGGATCACGTGTCCAAGCGGAAATGACCCGCTAAAAGGCGGCAAATCCAGCGAGTTTTCACTTGCCCAGGAAACCTTGAGACAGCTAGGTCTAACCCAGATATCGGCGAATTCACGCAATAAAAAGCACTGAAGCCACGTGTCTAAATGGCGGGTTAGCGTCCATCTTTGAGTAGGTAAGTGAAATCTCGCTAGAATATAATGTGATGAAATGTGTAGTACCTTGCAAATCGACGCAAAATTGGTATAACTGCGTTTACTTTATTCATAATTTTTGTTTTACGATCACATCCAGCCACATGTGATCGGGTATATTTTATGATCCCACGGGATATGTACAACATGTTCATAATAATGTATAACGGGAATATATATATAGCTATTAATTTCCATATTATTTGATTATTTTTGACCCGACGTTTAGACTAGCGGAAATTAATATTAACGATAATGTTGACAGACCGTGACATATATTCATTATAAATTATATGACGATGCGACCAGACATGAAGTGTGTGATAATGTTGTCAGACAATTCTAAAACACTAATGTCCAATTATTTGTTAAATTCATCATAATTGACATGACGATTAGGCTAGAGGCACAGAACTAGAATACCGTTGCCGACATTTCTATGATAAATTTGGTGGGTTTAACTGACATTTATAATAATTCATCGGGTTAAGTTGACGATAAATCAGTCTAAAGAATTATAATACTGCCACTGGGGCAGAGAAATATAATAAAGGACAGAAAGGAGAAACTTGAATTCAAGATTAGGCTCTAGACATATGATGTTAGAGACTAAAATCTGAGATGACTGGCAGAGGGACGGCTTAGGGAAAGACTGCTTTCTAAAGCTAGAAAATTAATGAAGCCATCGTATTTGTCTTCAGTCTATGGTGGAGCCTTGCACGACAGTCCAATCTCAGAGCAGAATACGGAGTCGAGCACAGAGAAGGCAAATCCGAACCATTCAAGACCTACCTGGGGCAACGTCAGGAGACCGGAGAACTAACCACGCTTCACTATCAGCCAGGGGCTGAAAAGCTAAGTTCCACGAAAAAGGGAACTCACCACATCAATGCATAGTTTTGTCATCTACGATGAAACACACTTGAATTGTGAGACACATAGTACATACAGCAGACACTAATTCCATCGACAATACTATCATTCACCATCTATTCATTTTAGTTGCAATAAACCAATTGGGTGTATATACTGTACCCCATGCTTTGTTCCTTCTGTTAGATGTTACATATTGTCTGATGTTTATCTTCCTTTATAAGGGAGGGGGGCTCGTAAAATCTAATATAAACCCAGTAATTGAGGATAATAATAATAATAGATAACTGAGAAGGGGACGACGGTAGCGAGAGACCAAATATCTCCTTACAATCTTTTCCAGACCTGTCTAGTTAGGAGAATTTACCCTCTTTGTCTCCCTTCAGTGGTGGAAAACCCAGCAGGAATTCCTTGAGCCAAATCTTCCACATCAGATCTATTATTTCCTCTAAATAAATTCTTATCCATCCAACGCTACGTGACATGGTGATTGCGGATGATGCCACTCCATTAACTGTCTTTTTGTCTCAGGTTCAAAATGATGTGCCCAGGTTTCGTCACCTGTAACGATCTTAGCCAAAAAGTTCTCTCCATCAGCATTGAAACGCTCCAACAATTCAGAAGAAATTGCTTTCCTTAGCAACCGGTGGTCATTTGTGAGACTTCGAGGAACCCATCTTGCGCAAACCTTAGAAAATCCGAGAGTTTTTATAACTGCATTTGCACTACCAATGCTGACTGACAGCTGTAAGGTCAATTGTTGAGTAGTGATTCGCCTATCAGTAAGAATAATGCCCTCAGCGCATTTCAACATTTCTGCGTTGGTGGCTGTGGCAGGACGTCCACAGCGCGGCCGATCAAGCAGCTCCGTATCTCCACTTCCTGATTCTTTGATTCTCTGAACACAGCGACTGACTGTACTCCTGTCGACTGCAAAACTTCTATACACATCCTTCTCTGCAACGAGAAATTCTAACACAATTCGCTGCTTATAACGCAAGTTGCTAACACGCTCCATTTCAACGGTTTAGGGCAGCCGTATTATTTGGCCGGTTGCGGTGCAATTTGGAGCACACAATTGGCACATGCCATATTTAAAGTGTGCAAAATTCCATGCTTCTATCTTCATTACTAGCTGAGAAAAACGATGTGGTGCATTTCTTTCTGAATGCCCCTCGTACAAGAGAGAAAACCGGACTGATTCTAAAGGCGACGAACTGGAACGGACTACGGGACTACGACTTATGGAACTTGGAACACAAGAAATATAAATGGGAAAGAAGAGGAGCTGGTGGAAGAGATGAGGAAAGCAAAATTAGAAATCCTGGCTATAACGGAAACAAAGAAAAAGGGACAAGGAGTCATGGATCTCGATGGCAACACGCTGCTCTACAGTGGTGTACCCACATCTGAAAGAGCTAAAGGGGGCGTGGGTTGCATTGTGGCCAAAAACCAAAAAGATAGTATCAAGGGATGGAACTTTGTCTCGGAGCGCATTATGGTTGTTAAACTAAAAGAAGGAGAAACCATAGTCAACCTGGTCATAGTGTATGGGCCAAATGAGGATGAGAGAGCAGAGGTCAAGGAGGAATTCTTCGAGCTGCTTCAAAGGACAGTGGATGACTGCCTAGATGAAGTTATCATGCTCGGAGATTTTAATGCCAGAGTTGGAAATGACCATGCTAGATGGGGTGGAGTTATCGGAAGATATGGAGAAGATACTCTCAATGACAATGGAAAGCGACTCCTTAGATTCTGCAGTGAGCAGAATCTGATCATGACAAACACAAAGTTCCCCCATAGGCG
Source organism: Oreohelix idahoensis (assembly GCA_024509875.1). Taxonomy (NCBI): domain Eukaryota; kingdom Metazoa; phylum Mollusca; class Gastropoda; order Stylommatophora; family Oreohelicidae; genus Oreohelix; species Oreohelix idahoensis. The sequence continues at coordinate 1,325,041 of JAMPIV010000770.1, forward strand.
CATACATGCATACACTAGATGTGAACCAACAAAGAATGAGAAGTCAGTGATCGACTATGCCATTGTTAGGAGGAGCTCATTCAAATATGTCAGCGATGCTAGAGTCTGGAGGGGGCCAGAGATTGGAAGAGATCACTACCTGCTTACAATCAAAAGAACAACTGAAAGAGTTACTCAGCCTAGGAACTGCCCAACATCACGCAAGAAACCAAGTAAACGAACGGGAGAAATGAACATTAAGACCTACAAGCTGAGAGAGCCAGAAATTAAGACCAGATATCAGGGGCTTATTGCTAACAATATGAGAAACACAGAAGAACAACCTGATGACTTGGAAACCCTCTGGCTTAAATTCAAGGACATCATAAAGACAGCTGCTGCAGAAGCATGTGATGAAGTCCGACTTGGGAACAAGAGAAAGAGGACACCTTGGTGGACAGAGGAAGTCAAAGAGAAAAAAAGAGAGAAGAGAATGGCATGGAAACAATACTAAAACACAGCGGGACAAATAGAGAAATATAGAGAATATGTGATACTCAGAACAGAAGCAAAGAATAAGGTGCTAGCAGCAAAACAGAAGTCATGGGAAGAATTTGGAGAAAAGCTAGAAAAAGATGCGCAAGAAAACCAGAAATTGTTCTATAATACCCTAAAGAACACGAGGAAGGAAAAACAATGCCCTCTCAAATTTATAAAGGACAAGCAAGGCAAATCGCTTACTGCCCCGAAGGAAGTAATGGAAAGATGGAAAGAATATTTCTCAGAACTCCTTGATGGTGAGCAAGGTCAAGCATCAGAAATGACAACCACTAGCACAGAAGAGGAAGCCAATGGTGATAAAGATGACATAAAGATGGAAGAACTGAAGGCAGCACTGGAGAAAATCAAGATGGGCAAAGCAGCAGGGCATGATGGTATAACACTAGAAATTGTTAAGTACATGGGAGCATCAGGCGACCTATTACTTTTAAGGGCCCTACAAGCAGCGTGGTGCAACAAGACCATACCAAAGGATTGGAAGATTGCCATCATAACACCAATTTTCAAAAAGGGTGACAATCGACAATGTGGAAACCATAGAGGCATATCCCTTCTCAGTGACCATAAGTCAGAAGAGTTCAGGACCACCACTGGTGTAAGACAAGGTGATATTCTGTCACCTTATCTTTTCATACTCCTCATGGACGATGTCATCAAGGCATGTAAGGACAGAACAAGAAAGTATTCAGTGGGCCCCGACTGGAAGATGAGACAGGTCTGTATTTCAGAGTTGGCATTTGCTGATGATGTTGCCCTGATTGCTAAATCAGAGGCACATCTCCAATCCAACCTGCAAGTCTGGAAGGAAGAGCTGGAGAAGAGAGGGATGGTCATAAGCAGCTCTAAAACAAAATCCATGGTGATATCACGAGAAGAAAGAAGACATCAGATTAAGCTGGGAGAACAGGTCCTGGAGCTGGTCGACCACTTTAAATACCTTGGAGCTATTATAGACCGAAAGGGAGGCGTCAAAGAAGAGTTGGCCACTCGAAAAGCATCAGCTGAAAGACTTTTTCAGGCCATAAATCGAGGATTGCTCAGTGTCGTAGATTTTTATCAGATAGGTAATAGACGTTTATAGTCCTGTCTGAGCCGAGGTGAAAGTGATAACTATGTGAAAGTAAGGTGTAAGAAATAGTTTTTTTTCCTCACGAGGTGATAGTGTAAGAGAAAGGACAGTCTCGGGATTGAGTAATTTCTCTAATCCAGCCTATCTGCACGACTATATTTAAATCAGACGCACTTTCTCTCCTTGTACAAAATACAAGTTACACTGCACCCACATGCTCACAATGCTGTGACAAATACGCACAAACGTGAAAAACAACTATGGATAACAGATAGGGTAGGGGTTGACCAACACGATAATTTAAGGTTTATTAAGTTTATTTATCACTAGAACTTTACAACATAAATCATATACATCAATAGATCATGGTTTACAGAAAAAATGAAAGTTAATCAAATAGGTTCTCCCCTCTGGTAAAGGAAAAGAGAAGAAGATCCCAACAGAGGTCAATTCACCCAAAAGATCAAAAGTTAACAATAAGTGTATGGAATAGTCAGTAAAGAAAACAAAGGACAAGTCCCTAATTAATCTATCCCGTAAATACTGAGGTTAATGAGAAAAAAAAAAAAAGATCTGTATGATAGTGGTAACAACAGAAAATTATGTTACTCTCTTACAGTTCATTCAATCCTTCATACTGTGGCCACATTCATATTCGCTTACCAGTAGTTGTCGCAGGCATTCCGTGGAAATAAACACTAATAAGCAATAAGACTATTCAGTCATATAAATTTTTGCCAAATCCAGCCCCAGACTAGCCGTAGTTGCTGACTGCAAATTTCACGGTAGTCGATGGAGTTGGTGATTTAATTGTTTTTCCTGGATAAATACTGTATCTCTGCCTTCAGTTGGTTGGAGTAAGGTTCATACGTGGTGATCGCCGACATAGGAGGAATAATACATATATATTTCCTGTGTTGTCTAGCCTCTGGTTGCTGAGACACTATGTTAAGTTACACAAATGTTGCTGACAATATATTTTGCCACAGCTGGCTGATGAGATTATATAGGTAAAATCTGGTATAGTTCTGGTCCAGTTAATATTTACAATTATTGTTCTAGTTTGGTCTCTCTCATAAAATGAAGAAAATGGGCCGCACAGGTCATAGCCCGAAGACTCAACAATATTATAAAGTTTCTGGTTGCTTATTCACTTATAAGACCAATGGACCATACGACCATAGTTCATAAGACATAAGTTCATATGACCGTAATTTCATATGACCATAAGACCGCTAGTTTGCTGGGTTTTTGATTAGCCTAGATTGTAGGAAAGAAATATAAACATTTAACCAAAATATCAAAATTATATCTAACACGTATTAAGGTAAGACCTCTTTAACCGCTAAGTTATTAAATTAGATTATAAACCACAAATGTCTAGCTTATCCTATCGCTTTTAACGCGTGATATGAACACTAGTCATTTATAAAATTACACAAAATGGATATAAGTAAATAATATATACCGTCAGTAGCCAGTTATTTAATGTATGTACTAGTCAATTAAAGCATCTCTTTCTGGGGAATAGCGAGTAATTAAATTTACTTTACAGCTGGAGAAATTTAGCTATATGTTATTTAATACGCTATTCAATTTAACACAGAAAATCCCAGTGAAATATAATGAAAAACTTTTAACACACTAAATCACTTAACGGCTAGTATATAAATTACCGCAAACAGAGAAAGATGGAAACAACTCCACGAATCTAAGCATTCACTTTGTAAGAAAAACTCTTAGGATATCGAGCTAGTTATTTCAGAAAATTCTCTGAGCAACTGATAATGACTTTTGGTGAGACGGGGTATATATGCATAGATGCCATTCTTTCGCTCCTTAATGCGAAAGTCGCACCTACGGCCAGGGCCGGGCACATCTACGGTTCGATTTCTGAATGAAATGTTTTTTCTTTACTCTGCCGACCGACAACCTCTGGCTTGTCTTTCATTCTCCCCGCCTGCCGCATATCAGCTACGTAAGTTAATTCCCCTGAAAATGTAACAATCCAAGGTACGTCTCAGACTTATCGCCCTTGATTCTTCAAAGAAACTGTTAACGCCTGGCCTCTGCCCGCGTGTTTCCCTGATCAAAGAACGATTACGCCGTGCTGCGCACTTCGCTCTGTTCCACCGTGCTTAATTGCCAGACGGCTTGCGTGTTAATTGCGATAGTGAATCAGGCGTTCGTGTAGCAAAAAAAAACAAAACAACCCTAGATGTGAGGGGGGGGGGCGGCGCAAAAGTGGACGGTCACTGCTGCACTATTTCCATATGTGACATCAGCAAGAGAGAGGTTGGTAAGTAAACGAAGATGGCTGTATACCGCTCCACCTATGTCCCAGTCTTGACATATGGATGCGAGTCATGGGCAATGACTACAACCCACAAAAGCCAGATCCAAACCTCAGAAATGATGTATCTGAGGAAGGTGGTTAAAGTAACAAGAAAAGACATGGTCCGCAACCAGACGATACGTCAAGGCCTAAAATCCCACCCCCGGCAGACCGAAGTAGAACAGTACCAACTAAGATGGTTTGGCCATGTCTGCAGAATGGGAGAAGATCGGCTACCACGACAAGCATGGGAAACAAAGAGCCAAGGATCCAGACCCCCAGGACGACCCAGAGTCCGCTGGGAGGACAACATTAGACTATCTTTGAATGACCGAGGACTAGAATGGAACCAGGATAGGAGGAAGACAGCGGATAGGATAGTCTGGCGCTCTCTCTTCCAAACCCCTACACCTCACGGTAGAAGGGGAACGACCAAGTAAGTAAGTATATTGCCATCATTACTTTTAAGCTGCACAAGGAGAATAGGCATTTAACAACATTCTTCCTGTCACGTGCCATCAGCTCAAAGTTTTTCCATGTTTTCTTCATGTCTGTCTCCAGTTGTCTTCTCCATGTGTTCATATACTGTCAAACGGCCTACTTTTAACTTAACAAAAAAAGCTGACGTTGCAATCTAACATATTAAAAAAATATATGTGTAATAACCTTGTGGTACAATTAATGATGTCTTCAGAACTACAAGTGTGATAATACTGTGTAGCGAAATCTGTGAGATAATCGCTAAATTCAGTAAGATTTTACTCCTATGATAATAAATAAACCCGCCCGTGTGTGCTTGCCTATCGTCGTCTTCTACGCCAGTAGAGCGCTGAATTTTGTGCAGTGGTAATGCTTAGAAAATGATCCCGCCGTCAAATCTTACACGCTTTCCCAGTTCGTCCTTGAGAATTAAATATAACATTTTTGCAGGGTCAAGGAGTATTTGTTCCAAGACCGAGAAGAAGGGAGGTGGATGAATGAGTGACAGAAGAAATGCTACCATTGTCACGCGTTTGGGTTTTGAAACGCCAAATTGTAACGGGCGCGCGACAGTATTGCCTTTAGCAGATTTGAAAAACAAGACGCAAAGCCACATGCCTCGTACTATATTCTCGCAGTTGAAATGTATATACACACACACAGTCAGCTCTCAATTCTTGCCTAGTAGTGTATTTCTGACGTAACCCAAACAAGTTGTTTTATTTTGAATAAAAATGATAGAAAAGGGGGGAAAGATGGCCGACTTATGGGAAAGTATACAAGGGGATTGACATAAGTCTTGGGCCTGACCATGAAGGACATGTCACAGAGAGCTGAAATTTTGTATAGTGTTTATTCCTTTTCAATATAGCCACAGTCTGAATTGACACACTTCTGCCATCTCTGCTTGACCTTGAAAAGACCTTGGGAGTAGAACACCCTATTTTTCAAACTAAACCAGTCATCACATGCCAGTATAACCTCTTCATCGCTGTCAAAATGATTTCTTTTAAGCTGTTTTTTAAGATTTGGGAATAGAAAAATGTCTGATGGAGCCAAATCTGGAGAATATGTTGGGTGTGGAAGAATTTCAATATTCAAATCGTTGGCTGCTAGCTGCAGAAGCCGTGCTTTGTGAGAGGACGCGTTGTCTTGAAGCAAAGGAAGATTTTGAGTGCGCGTTATCCCTCGTTTCCTGGTCACAACCTTTCTTAGTTTTGTGAGAAGATCTGCATAGTACTGTCCATTAACTGTGTTGCCACGAGGCAGATAATCTTTCAAAAGGACACCTTTGCCGTCCCAAAAAACAGTCAGCATCACTTTTCCTGCAGATTTCTGCGCTCTAGGCTTTGTCAGGTGTTGGGGAGACCGGGATTTTCCATTGCATGCTGGCAATTTTGGATTCGGGGTCATAATGGTGTACCCAAGTCTCATCTACTGTCACCATGGTCTCCAAAAATTTTTTTTGACTGACACTTTTTGAGCAACTGTTGACAGCAATTTAACCTCGTTTGCTTCTGTTCACGTGTCAACAGTTGCGGAACCCAGCGTGCACACACTTTTCTTATGTTCAGTCTGTTGTGTAAAATTCTATAAACTGTTCTTTCATTTAGTTTTACTCTACTAGCTATCTCCACAATTGTCATTTTTTGATCCTGGTCAATGATTTTCTTCACTCTTGTTGCATTTTCATCGTTGCACTCTGAGGCTGGTCTACCAGATCTTGGCAGATCAGCAACATTTGAGCGGCCGAACTTAAACTGTTGACACCAGTTTTTTACCGAAGTATGTGAAGGACAAGAATCACGAAACACTGGTTCCATCTCCCTGTGTATTTCTGTAGGTGTTTTTCCCTGAAACATCAGAAATTTTATCACAGCTCTGGCCTCCTTCTTTTCCATTTTTTTGTCAAATCTGTGGAGCAGCAGATCCGGTCAATAAGGTACATTGCGCCGTGCACCGTAGCGGGAAAACCCATTGAAGAAACAAACGCGTACTTCACACATTCAGTGCAAATATGATGAACTTTAAATGTGCCAAGTTTCATCTTCCTCCTGTGACTCCTTCATGGTCAGGCCCAAGACTTATGTCAATCCCCTTGTATAATTGACGACTAACAGTGTCGAATATGAAAATCCAAACGACAATGAATATAGCCATAAAAATCATATACACCAATACCTCGACTTTCGTCGCTTCGACTTTCGTCTTTTCGCTCTTTCGTCGGTTTTCAATTCTAACCACGTTTCCAAATTTCGTCGCTCGCTTCGCTCTTTCGTCGCATTTGGTCACAACTGCGCGTCATCTTGATTCTTTCGTCGTTCAGTCTTTGAACAGAAATCGTTCGGTGTGCACTGTTTTTTTTTAAGTTGTCCGCATTGAATCTCTTATATTTGTCATTAAACATATTAATACTACTTATTTTTGTGATTAAAATAACAAAACTATTCATACTATATTATTTTTGTGATTATACTGTAAACAGTTCATAGTTATTTTAGTGATAACAGTCTAATGACAGTGTTCATATCGTGATTATACGACACATTTACAGTTTTCATACTGTACTTTTTTGTGTGATTAGGCCTTATACAGTACTACTTATTTTTCTGCTTTAATATATTCATAATGGGTCCTAAGTGTAGTGACAAAGTTAAAAGAACCCATAAGGTTCTCAATTTGCAAGAAAAGCTTAAGCTAATCAAGCTTAATGAACAAGGCATCTTAAATGCTGAAATAGGCCGCAGGCTAGGTGTACCAAGCACTACAGTTAGCAAAATTGTAAAGAACAGAGCTAAAGTGTTAGAGGAAATTAAAAACGCTACGCCAGTGCATACCAAACTTTTTAAAAAGCGGCACAATTTAATTGGTGAGATGGAGAAAGTGTTAAATGTGTGGATTGAAGACCAAGTCAGATACAACATCCTCTAAGCCAAGATCTTATCCAGGCTAAAGCCCAAACTTTATTTAATGCAATGAAGGCTGAACCAGGAGAGACATCAGCTGAAGAGACATTTGGAGCTAGCAGGGGCTGGTTTGAGAAATTTAAGAAAAGGTCAAATTTGCATAATATAGCAGTGAAGGGAGAATCAGCTAGCGCAGATACCGCAGCTGCAGGAGCTTTTCAAGTGAAGCTTGAAACAATTATAGAAGAAGTTGGCTACACAAAGCAGCAGATCTTCAAGGTAGAATAAATTTCGACAGAAGTTCAAAAGTAAATAGTGGGCTAGAACACCAAATAGCCTGTTACAGAGAACTTCTTAGGGAAAGGAAGAAGACATCAATGAAGTAAACGTCTTTGCTCTCCTTTTTCAAGACGCAACCGCCACAACCAACTTCAGTCACCCCTCCCTCTAACCTTTCAGATTCCGAGCCATCAACATCAGCCCCAGCCCCAGTTAGATCTCCTTCAAAGTGCCCTTCTCCTAAAACAATTAGATTGAAATCCTCCAGTTCTGAAGATGAGCCACCTCAATTTTCTCCATCTGGTTTTCTAAGTCTAGAATCCCCCTAAATTACCAACATTCAAAACTGTACATACTGTATATATTCATCGTCTACTTGCTCAAGAATGATTTTAAGGTAAGATGCTATTTACGTATTTTTTTTATTTATTACTGTATTTTCTTTACTCTTATGTTTATTTCTGTTTATCTAGGTGTTGCACGCATTCGCAAGTGTTATATAGTTAGTTATTTTCGTTTTTTTGGCGGCCCTAATGCATTTGTAAGCTAAATAAAGGCTATGCTTCGACTTTCGTCGATTTTCGACTTTCGTCATAGCTCTGGTCCCTAACCTGTCGAAAGAGCAAGGTATTGGTGTATAAGGATAGCCTAGAGTCTCCTGAGCAATAATATGTTTTAATAGACATAGTAGCCCAATTATTAACCAAGATATTGAAATAATACTATATATCTAGGAACGGTAAGACGGACGGACTGTTGCTTTTTGCTCATTCTATTCATAACATTATTTGGGGACGCAAGTTTAAAAAGAGGCATTAGAGTGATTCAAATCCGATTGGTTAGTATAGGAGTATAGGAAGGAGGTTATTGGTGGGCTCAAAAGCTAAATATATTTTGCAGACTCACTCCTAGTATGTTTGGAGTTTTGTTTTTTTAAATTTGAATTGAATAGCTAGCCCCTCGCTGTGATTGGGCCAGTCTAGTGATATTGGCAAAAAGCTTCCAAGGCTTGTCGCCATTTGATACAAAATTGTTAGTATGCAAGCTGCGTTGAGAACAGCAGTGCTAAGAGTGAAACCAAAACCTTGGCAGTCTGGACCGGGGCAAAGCTGAACTTAAGTATATATTAATGCTAATGCCAGTCAACGTATGTTTGTGATATTTCCATTGAATTGTGGGTTTTTGTTCTGGGACTAAGCTAGTGCCAGAACCCTGGTGTATTTATCTTCGTGAGAGAAATTGAAAATTTTGCTGGTACACGCTGTCTACCACACTACATCAGGGACTGTGTCAGATTGGTCATTCGATTGAAATTTTTTGCTGGTACACGCTGTCTACCACACTACATCAGGGACTGTGTCAGATTGGTCATTCGATTGAAATTTTTTGCTGGTACACGCTGTCTACCACGAATCAATCCATGAGGGCAAATAAAAATTGTAAAAAATAGTTTAATACCAAAATTTCAAACACGGTGTTAGTTCATTTGATCATAGACATTAATATTTGTTTATGTGTGTGTGTTTTAGTATTAAATTACCATCACACCACATGTTCATAACCCTAGACACTAAACGTAAACTTCTAATACATATATAGGAATCTCATATAATAAAATTAAAAGTATTCTTTTGTGGAAATTAAATAGTGGGTGAACTGTCAGTGCTTATAGTTGTTGTTTAGTCAGAGTTGATAAGTTACCTTAGAATATTGTTAACGTTGCTTGATATAACATGTCTGACTTGGCAAAGTTCAGATCTGCTGCTGTGCAGACTGCCAGAGTGATGGGTATGGATGGGCCAGAACTGGTCCAGTATGTAACCTCAGAGTGTGACAAATTTATTGATAGGGAGGATAGGAAGTTAGCTGAAGAAAGAAGAATGCAATTAGAATCAGAGAAAGAAATCAAAAGGTTGCAAATTGAGGCTGACAAGGAGTCTAGGGCCTTAGAGGCTGATACAGAGGCTGAGATCAAACAGCTCCAATTTGAAGAAAAGAAATTGGAGGCTAAGGCAAAGAGATTAGAGGCTGAAGAAAAACGACTGCAGAGGGAAGCAGAGGAAAGAAGACTGGCTGCTGAAAGGGAAGCAGAGGAAAGAGGACTGGCTGCTGAAAGGGAAGCAGAAGATAAAAGATTACAGAGGGAGCACGAGTTGCGACTAAGGGAGTTACAGTTGCAAGGCCATGCTCCTGAAAATGGTCACATCCCCTCTGCCTCTGATGCTACTGCTAGTCAGGGGGCCTCCAACTCAGCCATGGTGTTCCATTTAGATTATTTTGTTGAGAGAGATGATGATATTGAATCATATTTAAGCAGATATGAGGTATTAGCTACAACTTATGGGCTAGAAAAAGAAAGATGGAGTCTGAAGTTATCCCAAGGTCTTAGGGGAACAGCTTATGAAGTTTTTTTCAAAAATGAGCAGGGATGACAAATACAATTATGACATGTTAAAGCAGGCTCTTTTGTTAAGATACGAGAAGAATGGTGAATTTTATCGTAAGAAGTTTAGAAATGCCAAGCTTTAGTCTGGGGAGACATACCACCAATTCTCTGCCAGATTGGAAACCTATTTGGAGAAATGGACTGCTCTGGGGAAGACCCAAGATCTGAAAGAGATGATCATGATAGAGCAATTAAGAGAGTCTGACCTGAGAAAGTTTCTCATGGAACAAGGTGCAGAGAAGTTGGGCGAGGTACTTAATGTCGCTGAGAGGTATCAGGCGGCCCAGGCAGAGGTAGTTGGCGCTAGAAAGAAACCTATAGAACAAAATAAGGCCCCTCATAACCAAAATAAGTTTGACCATAGAGATCAAGGTAACAAAGGTAAACCCAACTTTGATAGGACAAGAGTCGATTATTGTGAAAAAAAACCACAGTTCAATGACCGAAAATATGATGAAAGAAAACCTTTCAATCAAGGAAAGATATGGTGTAAGCTGTGTAAGAGGAACACTCATGACACCACTGTTTGTAAAAGGAAACCTTCTAACTTCGCTGCTATGAAAACGGAGAACAAGGGATTAAAGGACAAGCCCGCTGGACAGCAGGAACCTTATCACCCCCAGTTTGTGAGGATGTTGTATGTAATGGTGTCACCATAAGGTGCCTGTATGATACAGGTTTAGATTTTGATTCAGTCGTGAGTTCTCACCTAGTGAACCCAGATCAGTATACCACAGAAATAGTGGAGATACAAGGGGCGACTAAGGATGTAGCATCCATGACACTTCCCATCGCAAGGATAAATGTGAAAACTCGCTATGTGGAAGGAGTAATCAAAGCAGCAGTGATTAACGAACCCATCTACCCTCTGATATTGGGGTGTCGTTATGTCTTCTTGGGGACTCCCAAGAGACCTGTGATTATGGCCACAGCGCAGACCAGGTCACAGTCGAAGAAGGAAGAAGATGAACCTATAAATACTCATCCAGAGGAGATGAGGAAGGCACAGGCTGAAGATAGGTCACTGAAGCCGTGTTTTAAGAAACTCCCAAAATGTGTGGGACCTCTCACTCGGACCAAGAGGAGGAACAGTTACATCCTTACTCTGGTGGACACTTGTTCTATGTGGGGAGAGGCGGTAGCCCTGTCGTCAATCGATTCGAAGCATGTGGCAGAGGCATTACTTACTATATTCACGAGGTTAGGATTCCCGCATCAAATCTTGACCGATAACGGCTCACAGTTCAAGGGGAAACTAACGGAAGAAGTTGTCAGGTTATTCCAAGCCAAGCACTTTCATTGTAGTCCGTATCACCCCAGGTGAACGGCCAGGTAGAGAGGTTCAATGGGACTCTCATTTCTATCCTGAGAAAGCTGGCCCATGAAAAACATGATACGTGGGACCACTTTTTGCCCGCTGCGTTGTTTGCGTACCGGGAAGTTCCACATAATTCGACCGGAATGGCACCAGCAACCCTGTTATTTGGGAGGCCAATAAAAGGTCAATTGGAAGCCTTGTTAAGGACGTGGACCGATGAGAAGGCAGAAGAGACTGTTACCTCATCATATCAATATGTGAACGAACTGACCACTCGTTTAAAACCTAGCTGGAAACTGGCAAATGATAATTTGAGACAAGCCAGGAAAAAGCATGCTGCTTATTATAATAAGAAAGCGAAGGATAGGGAGCTTGCTGTAGGGGAGAAGGTGCTTCTTTTACTACCCGGCAGCAGCAATAAACTTCAAATCGGATGGCAAGGTCCATATACAGTTTTGGAAAAGGTATCCAGAACAAATTATAAGATAGACAAGAAGGGAAAGGAAAAAGTCTATCATGTGAACCTTCTAAAGAAATATCTGGACAGGCAAATCCAGGAAGGAACACACTTAATGGCCTTGTCTATAGCAACCGAAATGAAAAATGACCCTCTCACCTCATTTGAATATCCACTGAAAACCGGGGCACACAAAATTTGGTGGAATATGATATGAAACTATTAGACCCAACACCTATCTGTATGAGGCCCTATTCTATTCCTTTCGCTAAGGAAAAAGCTTTGAAAGAGGAGATAGATTATTTGTTACAAGAAGGGATTATTTCTCACAGTGAATCTCCTTATAGCTCTAGTGTGGTTTTGTTGCGGAAACCATCTGGGGAACATAGACTGTGCATAGATTGCAGGAAACTGAATGCTGTCACAGAAGGTCAGGTGGATCCATTACCTGATACTACACAACTTTTTGCCAGGTTGAACAGGGCAAAATATTTTTCTAAGGTGGATCTTAGCAAAGGCTATTATCAAATTCCAGTAAAGCCTGAGGTTCGACCTTATTTAGCCTTTAGCACCTCGGAAGGCCATTATGAGTTCAACATGTTGCCGTTTGGGTTGAAAAATGCCCCGAGTGTGTTTTCTAGGATGATGCGAAAATTGTTGGATCCCGTGAAAAATCCAAGCATCTAGATTTTCATGGATGATATCCTCATCGCTACTGAAACATTTGAGGAACACGTTAACTCTTTGAATATGCTGTTTGATAGACTCAGAGAGGCTAAATTGACCGCTAGACCAACCAAATGTTGTATTGGATGTAAAGAGTTGGAATTCTTGGGACATACGGTACATCAGGGTAGCATGACCCCTGACCCCAAGAACCTGGAGAAATTGCAGAGAGCACCGAGGCCACAGACAAAGAAAGATGTGCGATCTTTTGTGTCGTTGTGTGGTTTTTACCAAAAGTACATTAAACATTTTAACTCTATATGTGCTCCTCTGACGGATTTAACTCGTAAGGGACAACCTGATACAATTAATTGGTCAGCACAGTGTGAATTGGCATACCAGGAGTTAAAGGAAAAACTCACAAGCAGGCCGGTATTGAAATTGCCTGACTTGAATCAAGAATTTGTCGTGAGAAGTGACGCAAGCAATGTGGGCTTAGGGGCTACATTGTTGCAAAGGTCCTCTTCACAAGATGGGGAATTGAACCCAGTCGGTTATGCAAGCCGCAAGTTGAACAAAGCGGAAAAAACTATTCAACAAGTGAAAAGGAATGTTTAGCGTTAATCTGGGCTATAAAGAAATTCCAGATTTATCTGTATGGTAGAACCTTCGTGGTCCAAACAGATCATCAGCCGCTCGTATATCTGTCACAAGCAAAGCATGAAAATGCTAGGTTATTAAGATGGTCGTTGCTCTTACAGTCTTATTCATTTACGATTGAACATATTCCCGACTCTCAAAATGTCGGTGCCGACTTTTTGAGTAGACATCCATATGATGAAAATCAGAAAAACGCGTAGGACTTCATTTGCGCTAAGTAATCTCACAGATTATAACCTGCAATGAATGCATGTTTTAGGAAGGGAGGTGTGTAGCGAAATCTGTGAGATAATCGCTAAATTCAGTAAGATTTTACTCCTATGATAATAAATAAACCCGCCCGTGTGTGCTTGCCTATCGTCGTCTTCTACGCCAGTAGAGCGCTTAATTTTGTGCAGTGGTAATGCTTAGAAAATGATCCCGCCGTCAAATCTTACACGCTTTCCTAGTTCGTCCTTGAGAATTAAATATAACATTTTTGCAGGGTCAAGGAGTATTTGTTCCAAGACCGAGAGAGAGAAGAAGGGAGGTGGATGAAGGAGCGACAGAAGAAATGCTACCATTGTCACGCGTTTGGGTTTTGAAACGCCAAATTGTAACGGGCGCGCGACAGTATTGCCTTTAGCAGATTTGAAAAACAAGACGTAAAGCCACATGCCTCGTACTATATTCTCGCAGTTGAAATGTATATACACACACACACAGTCAGCTCTCAATTCCTGCCTAGTAGTGTATTTCTGACGTAACCCAAACAAGATGTTTTATTTTGAATAAAAATGTTAGAGAAGGGGGGAAAGATGGCCGACTTATGGGAATGTATATAATTGACGACTAACAGTGACGAACATGAAAATCCAAACGACAATGAATATAGCCATAAAAATCATATATAAGGATAGCTTAGAGTCTCCTGAGCAATAATATGTTTTAATAGACATAGTAGCCCAATTATTAACCAAGATATTGAAATAATACTATATATCTACGAACTGTTGTTTTTGCTCATTCTATCCATAACATTATTTGGGGACGCAAGTTTAAAAAGAGGCATTAGAGTGATTCAAATCCGATTGGTTAGTATAGGAGTATAGGAAGGAGGTTATTGGTGGGCTCAAAAGCTAAATATATTTTGCAGACTCACTCCTAGTATGTTTGGAGATTTTTTTTTTTTAATTTGAATTGAATAGCTAGACCCTCGCTGTGATTGGGCCAGTCTAGTGATATTGGCAAAAAGCTTCCAAGGCTTGTCGCCATTTGATACAAAATTGTTAGTATGCAAGCTGCGTTGAGAACAGCAGTGCTAAGAGTGAAACCAAAACCTTGGCAGTCTGGACCGGGGCAAAGCTGAACTTAAATATATATTAATGCTAATGCCAGTCAACGTATGTTTGTGATATTTCCATTGAATTGTGGGTTTTTGTTCTGGTACTAAGCTAGTGAAAGAACTTTGGTGTATTTATCTTCGTGAGAGAAATTGAAAATGTTGCTGGTACACGCTGTCTACCACACTACATCAGGGACTGTGTCAGATTGGTCATTCGATTGAAATTTTTTGCTGGTACACGCTGTCTACCACACTACATCAGGGACTGTCAGATTGGTCATTCGATTGAAATTTTTTGCTGGTACACGCTGTCTACCACACTACATCAGGGACTGTGTCAGATTGGTCATTCGATTGAAATTTTTTGCTGGTACACGCTGTCTATCATGAATCAATTCATGAAATATAGGAGATTGTCAGCATCATAACTACTACCAACAGAAAGATAAGTGCCCTTGTGTCGGCACTAAGAGTTCATCCACTTGTATTAAAACTAAATAAATAAAATATCTGACTGTTGAATAAACATTCCACAAGAGATAAAGAAAAGAGAGGGGATGATGAGAACAACCCAAACCCACCATTAATTACCAGTGTTACCTTAGTCTATAGTAATACCTAAATATAATTAGATTGTAATACTTCTTTATATGGACAGAAGATCCATTGTGGTATTTAATTTTATGTAAATAAAACCATAAATTTCATTTTGTTGTTGGTCCTGACTCAGAAAATTCTGAATCAGGGTGATAAGGCGTTCTTTTTGTTGTGATGTGTGATGTTACTGCTTTCATAAGGTCATACTGGACACGTAGATGAATGGTCAACTCGTCCCGACAC
Organism: Oreohelix idahoensis; assembly: GCA_024509875.1. NCBI lineage: Eukaryota > Metazoa > Mollusca > Gastropoda > Stylommatophora > Oreohelicidae > Oreohelix > Oreohelix idahoensis. Next base: position 1,340,361 of record JAMPIV010000770.1, read on the forward strand.
AGTGCTGACATCGAGTGAGAATGTAGATGTAAAGGACGCGAATGTGTGTACAGTTCTGTTGAGTTGACAAGTCACTCACTCAATCATAAGCAGAAGTCAATAAAGGGTAGACTGCTGATGACGTTTCATACATTTAATAATGGACGTACACTTCGACATCACGATTACAGTCACTTGAACAGGTTGGCAAAAAATCATCGTATACTTGAAAAATGGGTGACAATATCAGATGTACATTTATGTGGCATGACAATATAATGGAACGATAGTAGGCAAGCACTCAATATTCTGGTTGTCTATCGTCTCATGCTTCAACTGACTAATCACGTCAGTTAAGGTGGATACATAATCATCAACAATGGTTCACTGACAGAACCTTCTCCTGGCTAAGTTTCTCAAGCCGTAAATTCATCAAATGTTTATAGCAACAATGTTAAACCACAGTAGTGGGTTTTCATAATATGTAGATCTCTGTACCATCATCAGATAATAAGACCTTTTCTGTTCTCCGACAATGATCCGCTTACAATGGCGGGAATCCAAAATGGCTCTCCTCCGTGAGCTTCGCTCACCCAGGATGAAAAATTATGAAGCAGAATTACTTCGTTATTCATACGTAAATGTCCTCATTGGGCTTCTATACATATCTGCTATCAATAAGGCTGGTTACATAAAGTGATCTAGTGCTGCTAGATAACACGTCATCTTCATCTGTAATCAACAATCCTAGATGTACGATAATACGTCTCCCATCTAGGCTTAGCAAAAAAGTTCAGCAAAAAATGTTCTGGTTTTACCTGGCTTTAGGAAAACACATACAAGCGAATAACGCACGCCATTCCTAGGCGTTAATAATGGACATTAGGAGAATCTCTGATAATACAGTCATACAGAGAAACAATCTCCTTCCTAGAATAAATCACAGAGATCAATCTTCAAACTTTCTAATCGACCAGCCCATAGTAGCGACGACATGACAGCCTTCTCTGTCCACACACACAAAATCGACGCATGCGCAGAAAGGCCTTTTACCCCAGAGTTCAGCTCACAAAATAGTCCGACATAGAAATACAAAGATACAAAGATATAAGACCGAATCAGCTTAAATAGTCAAGGAATAACTATAAATTCGGGCCATAAACATTTTAAGCAAGACCAATCTGTTTCTGGCCATACCAGACGAAAAATGACGTAAATCTAGTATTCATACGCCAGACCGAGACACAAGAACAGATAACCCATAGAACCGAATACAACATCGACCAATCAGGGTTCTGTCCCTTACTCTAAGAATCATTGATTCTCAAATAAATACTTTTCATCAGACAAATAGTTATTACTTTACATTTGTATGCCTACCAACAGTAATCTGTGCGTCACACAAAAGAATCTGTGCGCAACAGACTACCACACCCCCCGGGGGAAAAAATGAAAACTCACCCAAATAATTGTTACACTCAGAGGCCTTCACAGCTGACCTCATTCAGTACAATATTAATACATAACAACAACAGTTCATAACATCTAAATCCACCACATACTGTATACATTATATAGCCAGATCAACAATACATTTGTGCTTTTTTAATATTATACAATTTACGCAACATTGTTTTATTTAGTTGACAGACATAAAAATTTAAAATCCCGACTATGACCTCACAGAAACTGAAATTAGTCGGAAGTACAACAAGATAAGGCTCAGACAATCAATTTCTTCGAACACGCCATGAGAAGAGAACAATTACAGTACCAGACAAGCTCGGCAATTCAATTGCTAAAGAAGAAAAGGAAGATGGAAATACTTTGAATCTCGGACTATGAGACATTAAAATAAAAACAAAAAAACCCAGCATACAGCTCGAAGTCCAGCGGAAGCAGACAGATGTGATCGCTAACGCAACTCAACACGGTGCATGATGATGATGTCTCGCTTTGCTACTCAAACACTGGGATAAGTTTTAGCTATGGTTCAGTGAAAATTTCTGCCTAACTACAAACAGGAGGCTTCCCATGACGAGTGCAAACTACTCACAATATAACAGCGAGTTCTGACCAAACATCCTATAAAACAGGAGGTTTTCTTAGGATGCCACTATCACACAGTAACCTAGGACGGACGGAAGCTGTGCTGGGTAAAAAAAAAAATTATCGCTATGTCATCCCGAAAGACATCCTGTACACAATAAGCTCTCTGTTGCTTTTAAATCAGACTGTTTCTCAAAATATTTGAGTAGTCTCTTCTCCTCCCTCCCCCCGTTATGTGCCGCCCTTTCATGTCTGCCTGTAATTCCCTGCTACGGGTGTTTGTCTGTCTCCTATATTTCTTTTACCCTGATGATTCCAGAATATGGAGTGCCTTGTAAAGCTATCAACTGTTCTCCTCAATGTGGTTCTGTTTCAGCGTAGTATCTTCACTTCAACTTGTACGCTCCTGGTCCACATTAGTCATCATGCCATACCATTTCAATATTTCTATTCTGCACAAGCACCCATTTGTGAAAACCTATTTCTTTTCTGGCTGTCCCTTTTTCTTGATCTCGATGCCTCCGACTTGACATTTGAGTTGAAGATTGCTATTTTTGTGTTGTACTTGATTTATTGTGATGTCCACATATTTCTCAATCCAATCACATCAAAGCCACACTTACCATTGTATTCTTATGTTGATATCACTGTCTTATGGAAATATATGCACAGTAGTCGGAGATTTCACAACATGATGAGGATACCCAGATACAGACAAGCAGAAGGGACGAAGTGGAGGACAGTGAGATAAATACTAATCTCCATCTAATCAGCAGGCCGAATGACAAACCAAGTTCTACTCCGGAAGATGGCATACCATGTCCACTCCAGATCAAGCCTTCGTAACAGGGGACATCCTTCATAAAATTGATCAGCAAGCAGGTAGCCACCACAGACCAATAAGCGCGGCGATAATAAACGTGCAGTATGGTCTCCAGGAACTAAAACTATTACCCAGCTGGAACTTCAAACTAGCTGACTGGGACGAACTGCAGTGCTAACAGACATGTTTAGTAAGACCATTAACATACGAAACAGCAGTATAAAAACAATGATTGAAAACTTCAACAAAGCAATACTGCAAGCAGTCACTGAGTCCATTCCGAGAGGGGCAAGAAATAATTACAAACCTCACTGGATTGAAGAACTACAAAAGATTGGGGATAAAGTAGTAGATGCAAAAAAAAAAAAAAAAATCACAGAGAGAACATAAAACTGATGCAAACACCTCACTCAACTCCAATAGTGCAAAAATACAAAAGAACATTAAATCAAGCAACAATAGACTGCAGGTAGGAAAAAACCGAAAATCGCAATTTAGAGAAGGGAACATATTATGGAAACTATTTAAAGCCTTTGGTAATGAAGGATCTTAAAAAAAATCACAACAAATCACAATTTGACACGATGACAACATGCTCACTGGAAGAAAAGCTGCTAATGCACTGAAGGAACGCTATGAGAGTGCAAACCCCACTGATGTCTCGACAGACAGAAAAGACAGCCAAAACTGATGAAAACTGAGTCATGAGAGCACAAAGATTGCACCAGAAGAGCATATGGTGGCACATTTCAAACTGGAAGAAATGGAAGAAGCATTAAGGTCACTGAAGAAAATAAATCATCAGGAAAACGGATAACAAATGAAATGTTAATAGGTTTGGGCACAACGGCAAAAATGAACCTTCTGGCAGTCCTAAAATGCATCTGGAAAAGAGGAATCGGACTGTAGGCATAGAAGAAAGCCATACCGATGCCAATTCCATGAAAGGCAAAGAACTCACAGAACCAAATAGCCACAGACCTATCAGTCTACTTGGTTGTGTAGTAAAACTGATGCAGCTTATGATTAATAATAACAGAGTGGAAAAAGACACATTTTAACCCTGCAACAAACAGGACGTAAACAACACAGATCCACTGCGGATCAGATCACATATAGCTCAGGAAATTGAAAACACCTTACAAGAGAAAAAACATTCACTAGTCGTCTAGATGAATTGAGATTTAAAAAAGGAATTTGATGAAGTATGGAACGATAGATTTAATGTCAAGCTGCAAAGACGTTAAGTGTGTGGGGGGAAATGCACAAATGGATCTGCTACTACCTCGAGAATAGAACCGCCAGAGTACAAGTACAAGGAAAGACCAGCTGTAAGATGATATTGGAGGAGGGTGTCACCTAATCGGGAGCTCTGTCACCCATATTGCTCCTTGCATACATAAATAATTAAACAGAAAATATTCCAAAATAACCCACATTATATAGCAGAGTTGTCTTTCCTAACAAGTCTCATGGCGAGTCTCAAGTTCCTAACAGTTGTTTTGAAGTGGAATCTCATATTTTATCTAAAACTTTCACAATCGCTTTTATTCGAACAATCACATAAGTCACTTTAAGTAATAATATAAAAATAATAATCTCTATTTTTAGTATTTTATTTACTGCCTACTTATTATATCAATTTAAACAAAATCCTTTCCGGTTTCTCTTAAGAGTGCATTCTGAATGAAGATGGGGAAGCTGCTTCCCCGAAGCTGCTTCCCCAAAACTGGCAAGTCCCTGAGTCAAGCCGAGTCGCTAATAAACTAATCCGAATCGAGTCTCGAGTCGAGTCGTTGTGGTGATTTAAGTCCGATTCGAGTAAGAGTCGATCAACTCCAGTCGACAACACAGCTATATAGCTATATATGTTTGAGTGAATGGACCGTATAACACAGGTTTTATAAAGCTGAACTATGAACGTTTAGCAAACGGAGACCAACGTGCACTAGGCAACATATTTAGGTGCAGCCGTAAGTCACTGCAAGAGACCCCCAAATAAGACAATAGCCGTGTTATACAGAATCCGGATGCTCTAGACCACGGTGCAAAGGGAAAAACAAATGTATGTATGACGTATAGCAATATATATATATATATATATATATATATATATATATATATATATATATATATATATATATATATATATATATATATATATATATATATATATATATATATATATATATATATATATATATATACATAAATACCCGTACACGTTGCAGGCCTTCCAGAAATGGGATCACATTCAACAGATTCTCGACCATCTTTGAAGCGTTTGTGCCACACCTTTATTTGTGTAGCACTCATTGCATCGTCTCCAAAAGCCTTCTGAATCATCATAATAGTTTCCGTGGAGGAATGTTGAAGCTTGACGCAAAATTTGATGCAGATTCTTTGCTCTACTCGTTCAGCCATTTTGAATGCGACGACCACACAGTGCACGTGCTCACTAAACGGCTTTTAACGGTCGCACTGACTTGTGCAGCAACGTCAACATTGCACACGAATGTGCATAACAGGCCACTCTATTTGGCTGCCAAGTTACATCGATGTCGCGCAAACGGTTTTTCTAATATTAATTATGGCCGATTCTTTTCCGGACAGCCCTTGTATATATATATATATATATATATATATATATATATATATATATATATATATATATATATATATATATATATATATATATATATATATATATATATATATATATATATATATATATATATACTTGTAACGAAAAGGTGAGGGGATGGGGGGAGTGAAGAGAACAAAAGGCAGATCACTCTCGTAAACATCTGGAAATCTGTTTCGTTTTCTTATAATGTTCTGGGCTGTGAATGGCTTTGCCTAGTGCTGTAGAGGAAGTCTTTATTGGTAATTTCCAAATCTTCCCACTGCAGGGCCGGTAAAATACTTCTTGGTCGCATCTTTAGGAAAGCCTATCTATGAAAACGTTTACGTCAGAACTATATTATCTCTTCAGTTAAAAAAAATATACGATGCAATCTTGTTTTTAGATATCAAAATCTCTAATTCAAATAAAGTTTACATCCACTAGTATAGTAAAGTCTCTAACAATTCATTCCCCTGATACAGTATCTGCTATGGGACTGCCAGCCTTACCTTAAATGCTGGTACACGCACACTAGAAGGTTGCAAACACACGCACAAAACAATATACAGTACAAGCAAGTTTGAAGCAAGACCTCTAATAGAAAACAAGACAACAGCTGGTCTTGGCACAGGACAATCGGTGGACGGCGTTCCTCCCCTTCCTTTGTAGTTAAATGAAACAATGAGACAAGCGGAGAAGGAAATAAAACAGAACAAGCGCCCATTCATGTGTTTACTGTTCAAGCGACATTCACTAACTCACGTCCGCGAAATCTCTATCTGGCTTGAGCAGAACACTAATAGACACGCCGACGCATTCGGTGCGTTGTGCGTGCTACCAGGCACAGCATCCTTGACTTCAGATGTCCACGAAGATTATTATAATATCTATGCAGCTGCAACTTCATTAGACATGTATGACACGCCTTTCTCTGGCCATCAGCACCACCTGGTGTCAACGTAGACCAACTCAACTGCCGTCTCCCGCATTGAAGGTGGGCTGCAGTTGATCTTCTCGTGGATCAACGTCTTCAATCTCATGTCTTGATGGTACACTCTGACAAGCTCTTTCTCCATCTCTTTACGTTATCTTCCCACTTATTGTGTGATCTTCTTCTTGCTCGTCTGCCTTCAACTTCGATTATGGTTTTCAACACAGCGTTATGTCTCTTTATATGCCCTAAATAGTATATCTGTTTAATATTGATCTAATTCATTAGTACTCTTTTAATTCCTAACTTTTCTGTGACATCTTTACTTGTTTTCTTCTCATTCCTTGAGAGGCGTCCCATTCTTGTACATACCCACATATCAAGTGCCTAAATTCTTTCTTCTACCAGCTTATTGATTGTTCATGCTTCTGCACCATACAGCAATGAAGAGTGTATCTCACACATAATGGCTCTCATGTTCATTTGGTAGTTAGTTATTTATTTGGAAATTAACACCTGGATCATATTGCCGAATGTAGCGTTGACAATTGCCACTAACGTCTTTGTTTGTTTCAAACCTGTCATCTAGTTATTACGAAAATAAAAATATAATGTGCCTCGGTCTTGTATCTCCCCATTTATTTTACTTTGAAAGTAGACTTCTTATCTGTTTCGCTAATTAACATAGCTTTTGTTCTCGGTATTAATATACAATCCCCATTCATGACATCTGTAGTTTACTTGCTTCACTAGTTCTTGCAATTCTTGTTCACTTTCAAATCTGTATCATCTGCATATTGTAGCCGCGTGCGGAGCACAGGCGATTTTACTGATGTTAAATAAGATAAACGATAATTTAATAGAGGACTTAAAACGACAATTATAAGTATCAGTTAGGTTTTCATTTTAAATAAAAGCATGCAACGAGGTAACTCCAGTGCAGACAAAATCATTGTGACCCGTGGGTGTCAAAGTGATTAACAGATAGGTCGTACTACGTGACCGACAAAGTTTGCATCAGCAGTGGTTCTCAAAATATATAGGAAAAGTCCTTAACTAAGTTTGATGCTAGTAACTACTATAAGTTTAGAAGCATTCATACGCACTTAAAATTATAAAATAGTACAGTCAGCAAGATTTGAATAAAACAGGATGTCTATCAACAGATACAGCATCGCGTGAGAACTGTTAACAAAAAGTAGAATTATAAAAACTAAGATCACGTTGATCAAAGAGGGCATACACAGGCATACAGAGCAGCAGAGAGAGATAGACACAGCAGTGCCAGTAGCAAGTAGAAGCAACACTTTAGACTCCAAACTTCAAAATTTTAGAGATAGTAGCAGAAATAAGAAAAAGATCTCTCCAAAGATAGCAACTCTTCAACATCAAGCACTACGTCTTCGGTGCACGTTTTTCCTAACAAAGGAGAGGTAACAAGTATCTGTACATTATTAGTTGTGCCTGCTCAAACAATGCTGAAGAATATTTTAAACTCTTGTGAAAGACGTATATTCATGTAGTCACAGTTTCGCTGATAACGTAGACTTTCACGTCAGAAGAAAGATAACCTTACAGCTCTGCCTGAAAGAGAAATTTTTGACAGCTTATCGAACCTTAAAGAGACTTTATAATTTTTCTGAGGCCAGAGATATCGATCGAATAGAAGAGAACCACTGTAGTTGCATTTTTCTGAAGTTGATACATCAATAAGGCTAATCGTCACAAATAAATTGGTGTAGCATCGAATAGGGAAGAAAGTCAGGACGGACTAGCAGTTGGGAGAATGTAATGAACTATTTATTTCGCTGATGTAAAATTCCCATCAATGTAAAGAAAAGAAGAGAAAGATTTGAAGAACTGTGTAATCTAAATAAACATATAACGCTTCTTGGACTTGGTGAATACCCTACATGTAACTCTGTCGTGACGTCAAAGAAATACATGTCGTCAAGTTTCATCGTTGCAGATAGTGTTGGTGAACGTTCTTGTTGTGAAGATCTTCTATATTGAACAAATCTAGTCATCATAAGGTTGCTGTGACATATTATGAAAATAGCTTTCATCTATCTATTTCATTATCTACACTTTTCTTTTACCTTTCTTTCATCTACGCACGTTTGTTAACATAAAACCCTCCATTACTCAGAGATGTCTCTTTTTCTAATTTAGCACGCATTTTATTGCTGTTCGCTATTTTCTTTGATGAATGTTCACGAGCAGACTATTAGCTAACGTTGAGCTGTAAATTTTTAACGCCAGCGATTGAAAATAGTGTAATAGATTAGACAGCGATCAGAGCAGATTATTGTGAACCAAGGTGAGGCAAATTTCTATTATCTCCCTTGTAAATCCGTTCGCTAGAAAGTAATTAAACACGGCGAATTGCCAGATCAAAAGACATTGCTCGCTAGAAGGCCATACGAGCAGAGACGTGTAAAATTTGCACTGACTAGCAAATTACGTTACGCCTGATCTAAGAGAGACCGTTTCGCTCGGTGCTCGAGTTTGCAGAGGTAAAGGGTGTAGATTTCTTATCATCTAGAATTTGAGCAGAGATTTCCCCGTAGGTGCTAAATCTGGCAGAGAGTCTGGTTTTCGGTGAATAGTGGCCAATCCCTTTGATTTCAGATATATATATACCCCATCATTCTAACTAAATTTATGAGTACCGCCACAGCTTCAGAAGACATCTAGCTACGATTCTAGAATCACTTGTATTAAGTAGAGTTCTTAGTTCTCAGTGGAGATAGTCTGAGTAGTTTGTGTGAAGGTAAATACTATACTAGTAGTCTAGAGTGATTTAAGTGGTAAAAACGTCGATTATATTTCACTAGATTTGGTGCAGAGTGATTTACTAGATAGTTCCGTCATTTATATTTCTCTAGGTTTTACTGTGTTACAGTGGCTAGCAGAATAAATGGTAATTTCTAGCTAAATTATTCCAGCTACAAAATAAATTTAATTAATAGCTAGTAACCAGTCAGAGAATATTTTAACCAACTAGTAATGCACTTTTCATCATGAGTATTGACGAAATATGTATTTATTTCTAATTCGTGATGATTGATTTTTTTTAAATGACTAGAATTTATTTCACGGGAGTTTTTAAACGATGAGGCAAGCTCTAAGCTTGTAGTTTCGATTTAAGTTAAATAACCGAAGTGGATAAATATATTATATTTTACGCGGGGTAAAGATAGGATTGTGAATACTATATTATTGTTAAGTATTTGTATTTTTTTCTCCTTTACACAGTGTTGGGTCAAACCCTAAACCTTACCAGCGGCTTCCATGTAAATCTGAGAGTAACCATACAAAAGAACAATTTAATTAGTATTTGGGTTTCTTCAAGGTAAAAACTGTCTGAGGTTGTGTTTACACACAGAAAGAGACAGAATATCACCCAAAGAACATTAAGAGTGACTTTGTAACTGGTCATATAGATCCAGATTTCTTTGCAAATTTCATTTACAGTTAGCCCGTTGCAGTGACTTAACTAACATTACCATTTCCCGACATTTGATCAGTTGTGGTGTGACCAAGAATTTTTATACTGAGAGAAGTTACTAACCTGACATTTCCTATGTAGTGGAAACCTCAAGCTATTGACACTGTGAGCGCTGTTAAATTTCTTACCTGGACACATTTAATGTGCTATAAACAGTTAATCCTAAATAACCATAACAAAGAAAACGCTCCCTGGAGAAGTGGACTTAAATCTGTCTTTTGTGGAGCTGGGGTTCCCTTTGCCAAAAATAACACTGGATTTGCTGTGTGTGTGGGTCCTAAAGATTGTTCCAGATGATGCAACACAAGTATTTAGGTAAGAAAGAATGCTCGTGGCCACGGTCGTCTGAGAAGAGAGGAAGAATGAATGAATAATTCTCACATATATCTTGTAGAATCCATGTTCTCACTTTGTGTATTTTTTAACGCAAGTTTTGCTAATGCTGTCCCTTTTCCAGAAGAGATTAATGTATAACTCTGTTCTTTACTGTAGAGGGAAATACTAGACCATAGCGTATAAATCTTTGACTCTTTGCGGTTAATAACTTTCGTCTAACGGGATCTTGTCTCAACAGAGGGAGGGAGGATTACACCTATGAGTCTAACTCTTTAATTAATTCATTAACTTATGTTTATTTGTATTTGATTTGATATTCAAATTATTGCCGTTGTGAAATTTCTTTATGATAAATAAAATTTACATAAACTTTATTTACGTGTGTTGGTCAGCTCGTCCCAAAAGATCCCTATTCCATAGATATAGTTTTCACGTCTGTGCGTCAAATTGTCGTCACTTATCTGTGTGTGTGTAGATGTGAGTGGTTGAATATATATTAATGTATATTTTGGTAGACTGTCTGACTAACAAAGTTCTGTTGTAGATATAGGCTTAATGAGAGAAGCTTCTCGAGTTCAGGGACAGACTCTACTTATTTTCCACCATCTCACACGTGAAAATCTATTTCTTTATCTTATCTCTCACTGAGTCACCACATGTTCTAGTCTATTCAGAAGGGACCAATCTATGTCTTAATTCCCCTATCAAAAATCTACGACAGTTGCTCAGAAAAAGAACCTGACAAAGGAGGTTTCTCACTGCCTCAAACACATAACAAGAGAGACTAATACCTGACATACTGACGAACACACATGATGGGCAAATCTTCGACTCTACTAACACAACCATTCAGTTAAACCAACACACAGACACACGGCTACAATATCTAAGGTTGTTTATTGATCTTTCTGTTGATATTTAATGCTAGCATTTTGTTTCTTATGGCTGTATACCGCTCCACCTATGTCCCAGTCTTGACATACGGATGCGAGTCATGCGCAATGACTACAACCCATAAAAGCCAGATCCAAACCTCAGAAATGAGGTATCTGAGGAAGGTGGTTGAAGTAACAAGAAGAGACATGGTACGCAACCAGACGATACGTCAAGGCCTTAAATCCTACCCCCTGCAGACCCAAGTAGAACAGTCCCAATTAAGATGGTTTGGCCATGTCTGTAGAATGGGAGAAGATCGGATACCACGACAAGCATGGGAAACAAAGAGCCAAGGATCCAGACCCCGAGGACGACCCAGAGTCCGCTGGGAGGACAACATTAGACAATCTTTGAAGGATCGAGGACTAGAATGGAACCAGGCCAGGAGGAAGGATAGTCTGGCGCTCTCTCTTCCAAACCTCTACACCTCACGGTAGAAGGGGAACGACTAAGTAAGTAAGTAAGTAATTTTGTTTCTTTTTATCTGTTTGAAAATGTGTGTGTGTGTGTGTGTATATATATATATATATATATATATATATATATATATATATATATATATATATATATATATATATATATATATATATATATATATATACACACACACATACACAGTGTGTGTGTGTGTTTGTTTTTTTAAACAGGCAAAGGGACAATACGCACCCGTGTCTCACTTATCTTTTTTTCATCAGTATACAGTGAATAATTGTTTCCAGTTCCTACTGTCGCAGTTTATTTCCAGTATAGGTTATTAGTTGGTCTTACATCATTTCCATCAAGACCTATGTCTTTAAAGTACTTTATTAGTTTATCATGATGGATTCTGCCAAAAGCCTTCTCATAGTCTACTAAGCACACACATATAACAAACATACTTTTTTGGACCTCTAGTTTTATTCTAATATTCTTTTATAACATTATTGCTTCTCCTGTTCAGCTGGTCCGCAAAAAACCAAACTTTTCTTCGAGAACTTCGTTGTCTACTGTCACACATCCCGGACGAGCCCCCAATATGTCAAAGAACTGTTTAAGCCCCAGTATGTCAGAATACTGTATGATATATGACGATGGGGTGTGCCGTGGGTGTAGATGACAATCAACAATGGCTCGTAGGAATTAACCCAACACCACTGGTACAGTTCCAGACATTTATTAGACTGATACATACATCATGGAAATCAAGTACATGTAGCAGCATTCTGACTCACGTGTTCACGAAATGACTCTGCACGAACACACAATAACAGTTACATATAAAGTACTCGGTGCGGCATACCTTCCTCGCACAATCATAACACCATCCAGGTGTGCTCCACTTATTATCAGTGGTTGGCGGTATTAAGCATCGCCATCTAGATTCTTCCAGAATCTCATCCAGGCGGGAAATCACAACGCCTCTATTATTTCAATACGCTACAAGGCGGGAAACGCGTCGCCTTTCTTCCAGTAGCATCAGGGGCGGAAACACCAACGCCCTATACTGTTCTCCGCGAACAGAGTATAGATGTGGTTCCAACAGGAACACTTCCAGGCGGTATAATAATCTTCGCCTAAACACTATGTAGGACCTACACAATATATATAATAAATAACTCCTCACATATTCGAATAATCACATATGTGGTTCTCCACAGTCACACAATACGAGCTTCCAGCTCGGCTTCCAAATCACGGACTAACTCCGTCACGCTATATGAGCTCACCGCTCGACTGGGAAACACCGAAATCGCTCAGCCACACCAGACTTGTATTCACTTCATGCTTTCTGCCACGCATGTACAAGTCACCCCATGTTGACATAAAGTCAGACATGAACTCACTACTTGAGTTACACTTAACCAAGTGTTAACAACAGTTCAGTGACCCTTCACACCAAACACTATCATCATTCATACTCATGAAAATGTTCTGTGACATCTACCTTACTTTTTATTCTCTTCTCTGTGATCTTGAGCAGTATTGTGATTGTGTAAATCATCACATGACTATGTGTCACATAGGTTATGGTCATTAAATTGCCTAGATCTTCTTCCTATTCTCTCACGCGCATCCTTTTATTTTATTATCTTTCCATACTTGTTTTTCCTGTATTTTTCGCATCACTCGGTTGCGAAAAATATTTTCTTCAGTATTTTTAAACTTTACCGGTTTTGTTTCTCAAAACTGAGTATCGCACTAGATGGTATTACGTGGATGTCAGTCAGACGAGAAGCGTTATAATGCATTCCGTCAGACCGGGAGAGCCGACAGCTGTCTGCTGTTCCCACGGGGACAGTGTTTTCTTCGGCCGAGTTCTGGGCCGTAGTGTGAAAATTCACTCCGCCACAACGGGCAGGCAGACAGAGGGTCTGGTTTTTCGCATATGACACTCATGCTCCACGGGCCATGGTCAGCTTGTAGTGTGAAAACTGCCCTGCCTTTCAGACAAGTTGTCTACCTTTGAAATTAACACGCCCGTTTCTCGGTCAGTTTGTTAAACGAAGGGTGAGATTACTCGTGGCACGGCAGACGGTTGTCTGAGATTTGCAACTGACACGCGCTTTTCCCGGTCAGTTTGTCAACGAAGGTGCGAAATCGCACCGGTGACAGTTACGACACGCTTCTAAGTGTAACGTAGCTGTTATGAGAAGGGGGAGAGATCGGGGCGGGGGAAATAGTTCATCCTTTGTCTGATTTTAAAATATTAACCTAGTTTGAAACTTTATTTTCATTCTTCTCAATAAATCGCAGTAGACAGGTGGTTCGCGAAGAGTAGAGCTGTATAAGCGAAGTTTCTTAGTTTGTTGCGACAATTTGTCGAACTTCTAGACTTCCATAAATATGAGCGTAAAAATTCTTAATTGTGCGATATCCTGTAGTGCTGTGTTTTGAGGTAAATATTATATAGTAGTTCTCTAGAATTTTGTGAAGTGATTAAGTGTTAAATCGCCGATTTAATTTTAAACTAGTTCTTTTGAACAGAGGGCTTAATCTATATAGTCTGTATTATTTTCTAGTGACGCGTTTCAGTGGAAAACAGAAATTATATTTCTTGCTTAAATTCAGTCGGCTAATAAAGAAATTTAATTTAACTTCTAAATAATCAGACGAGAGAATATAGTTTAAAAACTAAACTTATAACGCTAGATACATCATTGAGTGTTGACGAAATACGTATGTATTTTCTAATTCATGATGTTTGATTTATTTAATATAACTTATTTTACGGGAAGTTTTAAATATAAGGCAAGCTGTAGGCTTGCTATTAAAATGTAAGTTATATTGAGTACATATATGTAAATTATTTGATATGTGTTCTTTCTTTTATATAGTGAAACGGTGGTACCCAACTTTACCAGCGTTCTAGTACGTCAACTTTATTTGGGAAGAAACAAATCACTTTCATTACCTGAACTGTAACAGTTAAATGAAGTAAGAGGCCTTCGCACCAGAATAAATTCTTCCAGAATAACTCTTCAGTACAATTCAGCCCGTTGTGGCAAGCAAAGATCAGAAACATTCCGACAGAGTTTTGACTAGTACTGTGGTGACCAAATATAGTAACTTCCTGAAAGTAGACACCGATCTGACATTCCTTAAATTCTAGAAACCAAAGCTAATGACATTGTGCTCTGCTAACTTTCGTGCCTGGACAATATTTTATGTGACTTAATCAGACATTCGAAAAATTAGAACACCCAAGGAATCGTTCCCTGAGAGTTTAGTACGTCTTTTGGAACTGGGGATTTCTTGGTCAAGGACTGCATTTTCGGGTCTGTGTGAAGGTCCTAGAATTTAGTATGTTCCCAGAGGCAGCGAGCAAAGTTGTGAGTATAACTGTGTACCCATGGCCATGGCTGAATGAATGAGTGTACGCAGATCAGAGTGTTATTTTACAGTTGTAATATTGTCATCCATTTACTGTCTTAATTCTTTTTGTTTAACCGGCAGAATTTGTTACTATTTGCTAGAGTTTCTTTACTTCTTAGGCTAAATCAGATTATTCAACTCTGTGCATACATTTACGAGAAAAGAAGAAAAACTCTTAGCCTAAACCCTACGTATCTATAACTCTTTGGGCCATCATCTGTTCTCTTAACGGGGCTGTGGGCTAAACCTAGAGCTAAGATCATAACGGGGCTATCATCCTTGTAGCATTTTCTTAAATTTATGACTATTTGTATATGTTTTTCCTTGATGAAATTTTTGGTGTTGTGAGAAATTTTGATATGATAATTAAAATATCTCTCTTGAACAAAAAAATCAGTGCGTTGGTCAGCTCGATCCCAGTTATCTGTATAAGCATTGTTATAGATTTTCCAAGTCTGTGTGTTTAACTGTCGCCACGTGTATGTGCGTGCCCGTGAGTAGATAGAAATATATGTAATATATATGTGGAATAGACTGTCGGACTCTGTAAAAGTCGTCGTAGAGGATAGGTGAGAGAGAGAAGAAATTCTTTTACGCTTTCAGCGACAGCCTCTATACCACTGTCTATCATCTCATCTGTGTGGAAATTCTATGGTTTTACTAATTCACACTGGGACTCTCACTCATTCCAACCTATTCAGAAGGGACCTAACCCAAGTCTTAATACTCCTATCTAAAATCTACGACACTATGACTTGTTCTAAAGTCTGAATATTCCGGCCCACTAGGTTTTTGGGAAGTTATAAATAGTGGTGTCTTCAGGTCACGTGGTATGTATCCTGTATTGTGTACGTCCTTACATAGATCCTTAACTGAACCTATGCCAAAGTCCTCTAGGGCTTCTGTCATTTATATTTTAACGTTGTCAATGCCTGCTGATTTTCTCTTTCTCGTTATATTTATGAATTTATCCACTTTTGATCTGAGAATGTTTGGGCCTTCATTAATACGTGATGACAGTTTGTTGCCTCTGTTGTACATGAATAGTTCTCTTACATATTCTGCCGATCTTTCTGATATATCCTTCTCATCAAACAAGAAACCACCATTCTTGGTCACTACTCCCCTGCGGGTTATCATTATAATATCAGACTTATGCTTGAGGTCGGTTTTCTCTGTCGATGCTCAGACTCCATATACTCTTGTTCGGCAGGCTGGTTTGAAGATTGTTTTATTTATGTCTGTAACACGACAGACTCGATAGTATGTTTCATTTCGTCCTGTATCACGACAGACCCAGTAATAATATTTGTTTTATTTCTGTCTGTATCGCGACAGACTCAATAATATGTGTTTTATTTCGGTCTGTATCGTAGCAGACTCAATAATTTGTTTTATTTCTGTCTGTATCCTGGTAGACTTAATAATATTTGTGTTTTACTTCTTTCTGCATCAAAACAGACTCAATAATATTTGTTTCATTTGCCTATATCACGACAGACTAGGTAATATTTGTGTTTTATTTCTGTCTGTATTCTCGCAGACTCAATAATATTTGTCTTTGCGTGCAGCACGAAATTAATATTCCCAGTTCCGCATAGATTTGCAATCGTCTGGGCTGGCACAGTGAACCCGAACCCTACCGAATGCTTCGCTTCATACTTTATTCCCCTCTTCCCTTCGCGTCTTTCATCTCCCCTCACCTTAATCAGCACGCACCAGACGTGCTCGGGAGCATTTATGGAAGTAGCACTTGGGGGCGGGGAGAGAAGTGTAGGCCCCGCCGTGTCAATCATTGTTACCCTGCCTTAGAAATGGGTAGAGACCGGCTTCGCCAGCGCACACAGAATAAGATACCAGTTATTCCGTCGGTCGATCTGCGCGCGACCAGAATTGCAACGAAAATCAATGACTCAACAGCATGAAACCGGATGATGCAATCGCTGAATCAAAACAGCAAGCACGTAAAGGCGGATGATGCAATCATGGGATTTACACATTAAACGTGTTTTAAATCACGTTGTCAAGTGCATAACCCATTGCATACCGATTTTTTGTCGGGTCTGAGAGTCAAGTCAAGTTTATGTAGTGTTGAGATTAGACAAGTGTCACCAGTTCGACGGTGGTGAAGAGGTTAAGCACTTGCTTTTCGATGCAGGAAATAGTCGCGGCGTACGCGACCGCGAGGAACCCAGTAGGGGAAGACGTGGTCAGTCGACAGTGCAACATATCTAAAATAAAATGTGGGAATATGTCTCCTCTCTCCACGCTTAATGATAAGAATGTAGCATACAATATTTAAAATAAAATAAAAAACACCATCTCAGAATCGATGGTTGGGTATTAATAAGGATCTTAAACGGTAACAAGAAACAAATGGGCAAATAGCTAAGGCCGCATGTTTACAATAGAGATTAAATGCTTTACAGAAAGGCTCACCAGAAAGACTAATGACATAAATAAGCATATAAAGAATTTGGGGGAGGAGAGATGAACAAACTATGAAATGATGCGACAGTTCATGAACACTGAGGAAAGTTGTACTGGCAGCAAAGAGGAGAACGAACTGAGCATGGCTTCATTATTGATTTATTTCGCCATGCGTACAGTATCATTGTCATTTTCACTCATTATGAAGCCACCACTGTGGCTAGTACCTTGCAGGAAGCCTGCATCAATCATTCACATGTTCCTGCAGCGGTGGTTTCTATCGCAATCTGTTTTACATAATGAGGTTGACAACCAAATACATAATCTCATAAGCTTGCCTGAGACAGCGGTATCTCTATTCCTTCCTTGTCTGATCAGAGACCCCTCCCCCCGGGAACTACACGGAGTTGTGGGTACAGCACAGGACCTAACAACATCCATAACCTGACACATTTTTGTGATATATTATTTCCGAGTCACTGAAGTTTTGTTAACACCAGCAGCATCAAAGACGTATCATCTTGCATCGGCAAATCTCCGCCCTTTGAATTTTGTAATAAAACTAGCAATCCCTCGACAAAGTTTAACGTAAAGTCAGTTATTACTACTACTACCACCACTACTAACATTGCTATTACCACCACTACTGCTACTACTACAGCTACTGCTCTTTATGGAGCATGCAGCCACCACTGCAGATGGCCCCCTTGCAAGAAGGCTGCGTCAAAGCATTCATGCGCTCTTGCATTGATGGTTTCTGTTGTAATTTGTTTTACAAGATGGGGTTGCCAGCCTCATGCACCAACCTCATTCTACTCGCCTCTTGTGATATGCCTGAGACAGAAGTAGTCATATTCTTTGTTTCTTCAGAGACCCCTGGGCAATTACACGGGGCAGTTAGAAATATACCTCATGACAATCATATCGATACTGATTTTGAAATGTTTGACATACCCATATTTGTATCATCATTTCCCTTCTCGGCCTTCATGGAGTATGCAGCCGCCACTGTAGTTGGTCCCCACTGGCAGCAATTATCATCATCCTGCAGATACCCAAGGACCATAGGCCTTCAACAAACGTATGCCAAGTCTTCCTGTCACGTGCCATCAGGTCAAGGTCTGTCCATGTCGTCTTCATCCCCTTCGTGCATGTCTTCAGTTCTCTTCTCCACGTGTTCTTCGGTCTCCCTCCTACACCTCTTACTCTGTGGATTCCAGAACAAGGCCTGTCGTGTAACGTTATGAACAGGTTTCCTCAATGCGTGTCCTATCCATCTCTTCTTATCTTTTGTTCCACTGGTACTTGTCTGGTTGTTGTCATCAGTTCCGCACGGTAATCTTGCCTATACAATAAGACTACACCACAGCATTCCTGTTCATTTGTTGCAGTGGTTTCTGAAGGAATTCGTTAAATACGATGAGCCGCCATCCCCCATGCACAAACTCGTATCAGTCTCCTCTTACGACATGTCCGAGGCAGTAGTTTTCCTTTCCCTTCTTTGTCCACTCATCTACGTACCATCCATCTATCTCTACGTAGCTATCAATCTATATAATTCAGTGTTTCTTAACTTTTTAGAGGTACCGCACTCCTTTTGAGTATCTTAAGAAGCCTCGCATCCCATTTACATCATCTTAAGAAGCGTAGCATCCCACTTACAACATCTTAAGAAGCCTCGCATCTCATTTACAGCATCTTAAGAAGCCTCGCATCCCATTATCATCTAGCTCGGAAAATATGCCAGAAATGTGAAAAAGAGATAAAAGTATATTTTGAGAAAATGTTATTTACAAAATGTGTCTAAGGTTCGGTATTTAATTCACGTTGTCATTGTTCTATTTTGTACAATTATTATACTGCGTTTATGATGGTTCGCCTTTTAAGATATCTGGCATGTATCGCACCCCCAGAAGGTGGGTCTCGCATCCCCAAGGGGTGTATGCACCCCTGGCACTGATATAACCAAACCTAATCTACATAACCCATCCATCCGCCTGCTTCTCTATCTATCTGACCTCCGGTGATTTCCTTCTTGTCCGATTTTAGCCCCGTAAAGAACACGGGACTACCACTGCAGTGTTCCCCCATGCAGGAATCACCCGTCAAACAATTCAAGTTCTCTTGCCCCGGTAGTTTCTACTGCAGTTTATTTGACATGACCAGGCAACTAGCACCACATGTAAACATTTTAATTACCTATCGTTTGCAATAATGCCTTGGGTGTGTCGCAGCGTTTTTAATCTTAGCCCCAAATATCGTGACCCGGGATCTGTCAGGGCACATTTCAGGGCGTTCAATGTAAATAGAACACATCGCAAGTCACAGGACTGACATGAACTTCACATTATATATGTGTGTCCATATATATATATATATATATATATATATATATATATATATATATATATATATATATATATATATATATATATATATATATATATATATATATATATATACACGCACAAACACACACATAGTCACGTGATGTGTTGGAGCCGTAGTGACAATATAAAACTGTAAATCAAATAAAGCACAAGTGAATGCATATATAAACACATTTACATAGAGTATGACACCACATATACTGAATTATTCTGTTTAAGAGTTAACATCCGATTTTAACTACTGAAATGATGCTGTGCTATTTATTTCACATACCAATATCAAAACTGGGGTGACAAGATTCCGTAACAGAGGCGAATCCACAAAACTCACCTTAATCTCGTAACTTGGGTGGCGCTTACGGTGTCTGTATTTGCCCCTTCTTTGCACCAGGGCTTCCGACGCTGCACTGGTTTTGTTGGTCGGGGACATTTTGTCAGTTTGAAATTGCAGTATAAGCACAAACAAAAATAGTCCAGTAGCACTAAGCTAAAGTTATTTCTCTTTACGCCAAACGCCGTCAATAAAGATCATCATACATTGCCGTTCTAGTTTTTCTACAGTATACTAGTGCTGCTAACAGCAGAACAAATGTCACAGTCTAGGGCAGGGGTCGGCAAACTTTTAGTAGTGTCGTGCCGAAGTAATGTTGCAAAGTCACTCAGCGTGCCAACCCAAGTCCACCATATTTTTATATACAACAATTATTGAAACAATTAAAAAAAGGATCTCGTATTAACATGTTTCCGATACATTAAATAACTATTCTATTCTTTGTAGATTATTCAATATTTTAATATAAATAGGAACAAATATCAATACAAATATTATGTTTTGCAAAATTTAAGTTCTGAACACATTAGTTTGAAATTTTATAATAAAATTGTTATATGTATATTTTGTTAAGACAGAAAGTCCAATAGTATGAAGAGCAAAACAATTAAATAAACCAAACATAAAACACGTTATTAAAATTTTAATATGAGTAATCATTGATGATTATTATTGATCTGAGTCATTAATCAATTAATGGGACCCGTGTCCTTGCTTCTCCTTGGTTAATTGTTAAATCAGGTGTGTATTTTGTCAATTTCAGCTTCACACAGGCTTCTGAATGCACAGGTGTTAGGCGACTTCTCTGTGGACTTAAAACAGCTTTCATGTGTGAGAAAATTTGTTCACATGTATAAGTTGACCCAAATGCCGAAAGTAGAGCGAATGCAACTTTCTTCAAACAGGTGAACGCTTGAGGCAGGGATGTCCAGCAGTTGAGGATGGCAGCTGACTTTTCCAAGCAGCTTCCTTCAAGAATTTTTAGCAATTCTAGACATGTTATCGTCCATAGCTCTTATGCCTTGAATTCGATGTGTTGCATTTCAAAATTGTCAACATCCATCCACTCGAAAAGAGATAGGTCAAATGGGATGTTAGTATGATCAATTAAGTCGGGCTTGATGAGGTAAGAAAACATGGGCCCGTGAATTTTGAAGTCTTGACCTCGTTTAGCAAACTCTCCTTTGAGCGCTTCAACGTACTTCTGAAGCTCATCTCTGTTGACAGTAAATCGATTTGAATGCGCCTTTACGTCTGGAAAGTACTTGTATGTGTTAGTGGTAATATCTCTGAAAATATGTCTAATTTTGACGCAAATCCTTTCCAGTGCTCAAAAAGATCAAGTACTGTTTGACCCTGCCCTTGTAAACGCATTCAGATTTGTAGTTATGTCAGCCAGAAACATCAGCTTGCACAGCCAGTCCTCGTCGTTCAATTCCGGGAAATGTTGTTCCTTTTCATCAAGAAACACCTTTGATTGCTTCTAGACATGATACAAATCTGTTCAAAACATTACCTCGACTAAGCTAACGAACATTGCTGTACAGCGGGAGGTCCGCATATGCGCTCTCCATTTCTTGTAGAAGAGACTTGAATTGCCTGTGGGTCAATGAAGGTCGAGAAACTATGAAGTTAACTATCTTGACAACAGTTTCCATTACAGAGTTCAAGGATAGTGACGAAATCTTCGCACACAAACTCTCCTGGTGTATAATGCAATGGAAGCTCAATACTTGACGTCCAATACGATCCTCAAAAAGTTTAACAAATCCTTTGTTCTTTCCGACAAATGCAGGGGCGGCATCAGTAGTAACACAGAATATTTTATTCATGTTAATGTTCTGATTTTCGAAATAGCTTACAAATGCAGTTATAATGTCCTCTCCCTTGGCTGTACCATCAAAAGGTATCAAGCAGCACAGTTCTTCATAAATACGGTCGTTGTCACAATATCGCGCAACTATAGCTAGGCGCGCCACGTCATTCACATCGACACTTTCGTCAAGAGCGACACTAAATACAACAGCTTGTTGTAACCCGGTTGTTTGTTTTACCGTTACATTTTCAGCCAAATCAGTTATGCACCTCTCGATTGATCTCGCAGAAGCCGGTATTTCTCGAATCCGAGACAGTGTTGTTTCTTTATTTGGTAAATCACTAAACAAAATTTCAGCACTGCTCAAAAATGTTTCCTTGATGTATTCTCCATCTGTGAAAGGTTTGCCCTTCGAAGCCACACACTGTGCAATTTTGTAACTACATTCGGTAGCTTTATTTTTGGTTCCAATTACTTGACTAAAAATACTACTTTGTTTTTTTTGTAGCCAGAAACAGCCATTTTTATGGTTTCACTTTTCTCCTCAGAGTTTTTAAACATGGTCTGATGTTTGGTTTGATAGTGTCTTTGTACACTTGACGTACGGCACACGACACTTTCATAACATAAAGCCCAAACAGCACGATCCTTTTGTTGTATGAATCCATATTCGTTTGTCCAAAAGTCTTGAAACGAGCGTATATCAAGTTTTTTGTCTTTTTTGAGTCATTTTAACGGCACAGTAGTACTTAATAACAACACAAACTTTTGTGCTGCGGTCAACGGACTGTACGGGCATGAGTATGCGACAGCCGAGAGAACTGTAGAGGTGGTGGTGCTCGGGAGAGAGGGGAAGGATAGGACGGAAATATAACTTCGTCGAGGTCAGTCACTGTTGCTAAAAACTCACACTGGGAGTCAAAAACTGCGAGCTAAAACGAAATAAATACGCTCGTCCAGGCGCTAGCCAGAACCTATTGTGTAATTATGATATTACGTCTCCGCTTGCCCGTCAAAATTCGCTTGCGATTCTTTTCAAGAATCTCATCCTGCAAACCACGGTAGCTGGTAGACCCCAGACTAGCGGGCGCCGCAAAGTATAACCACTTACTTACTTACTTAGTCGTTCCCCTTCTACCGTGAGGTGTAGAGGTTTGGAAGAGAGAGCGCCAGACTAACCTATCGGCTGTCTTCCTCCTGGCCTGGTTCCACTCCAGTCCTCGGTCCTTCAAAGATTGTCTAATGTTGTCCTCCCAGCGGACTCCCCTTGAAGTTCGTTGAAGAATGTTTGTTCTCGGAAACGGTCCGTAAAAACGAAGACTTACGTGCAGTATAGTATGATCAGGCCTTTAGCTTGCATCAGATCGCACATTCTTACCTCAAATGTCTAAAAACTTTCGTTTTGAAGGGTAGTAAAAACAGGTATAGCTTTAAAAGAATTATATGCTTCTATTTAATTAAAAATTTAATTTTTTTTAAAAAATGAGATCATATACTGTACAGTATTTTAATTCACTCAGTGTGCCATTGAAAATCGTTCCACGTGCCACGCTTGGCACGCGTGCCGTAGTTTGCCGACCCCTGGTCTAGGGTAAACTTGATGCATTGGAAAAAAATGACAACAGGAGTCTGCGATAAACTTAGACCGCTGCCTCTGCTTAGCAATAAATCAAACAGTCATAGATGGCATAAGGGACGTTATTTTTTTGTCCCTTAATGAATACGCTAAAAAAAAAAAAACTAACAACAAGGCACTATTTGTTGATAGAAACTCATACAACGCTGTATGAGATAAATGACACGGAAACTAAATTTCTATTCTAATGATACAAAAGTATATATATATATGGTAAGGCAGTTTAATTTAAAAATACACTAGCTTAGCAATAACAAAAAACTTTGAAAACACATTGCGTTAATTAACTTCACAGAATAAGTAGCACCAACGACAGTCGATATTATATGTTTACATCATACGCTATTGCTCAGTGGAGAGCATGCGCATTCCCAACTGATAACAAAAATGGGAAATGATAATGTTTCTAGCTGCGGTCTTCGCTGGTAAAAAATAATTTAAAAAAAAGGGGGGGGGGGGGAAATATCAGGGCTGCGGCGTCTGCTGTCTCTGCCTTGAACATAAACAAAAGTGCAGTGAATCAATGAGAGTATGCTCGTGGAATCGAAATATTTTGGAGGATAACTGGGCATTATATTTATTGATCACTGCTTCCGTGCCAAAACGCAGCAGACAACCTGCGCGGAAAGGGCAATTTTCATTAAAGGTAAAGGAGTAGATAGATAAATCGTGTGTTTGTATGTGTGTGAGTGACAGTGTGTGTGTGTTGAGTACATAAATAGCATAGTACAGTAACCCATTCAGTCATGACTGACAATCGGAATACGCCCCTGAGGTGATAGCCATCAGCTTCTTTTGTCCCTGGTGTTTCTTTCGGTGAGTTCTTTTCTCTTCTGCTGCACTGTAGTGGTTTTTGATGTTATTGTATGGTTGTTATGCTACCTAGTGTACTGTATGAGGTCAGCTGTGAAGGCTCCTGAGATAAAAGTTTATGTGAATTACAGAAGGCCTTTCTGCTACCACTTACGACCTCAAACAGACTTATTAGACTATTATGAATGTTAGCTACGTTAAAAGTCTAGGGTACTGAAATGTAATGTGTAGTTAATATAATATACCGACACACACATGTAATCAATAAGTCTAATAATAATAATAATCTCTACAATACACTGAACTAACTCTGGCTGTTATAGTTTAAGTTTTAACAATTTTTTTAATTTATTAGTTCTGAACCAATTTTTATTTTGGTCAGAACATATGAAATGATATGAAATGATCCCAACGGGCTGATCACCCGTTTGCCAGTCACTTTGATTACGGAAACAACGGCAAACGGATTGATTTGTCGTTGCCCTAAAGACGCCATTAGGCGTGATGGGAACAACGGCAAAGAAAATCTATTCGCTGTTGCCCTTAAGACGCCACTAGGCGTAATGGCTACTGACTGCTTTGCCGGTCGTTGGCTAAGGACGGAAGAAGAAGAAGAAGATATGAAATGATATGGATTTATCAATGAAATGCATATATATATATATGGCATAATCAAATGTAATTTGTGTACATAGGTATATTATTAGAATGGTTAATATTACGAATATCTATAATGTCTTGGGAAGAACTAGCACTGGATGTTTAGTTGGGGTGGCGTCATCACTCCCAATCTGTGACTACCAAAATCATTGTCCATTGACTTATGGAATGAAGTTAAATGTTATATTTCTCAAGAGTTATTTCTTTATTTGATGGTGGAATAGTTGTGAATCTCCAGCAGGCCAGGTTTTCACTTATCTCGCCTGTGACGATCTGGTATAGGATTCTTGTGGCCCACTCCTCTCCGTAGCTGGAGTAAAAAGGTTAGGCTTCACAGACACCCGCTTGTGTACTCTTACAAAAGCATTTGGCACAACTTTAGTGCCAAAACAGAAACTTCTGAAACTAAATTTGTGCCATGTGTCAGTACTCTATCTACTGCGCCACTCTTATACACAACACCACACAACATCATTACACAGACTGGGTCAGATCTCTCTGACCAACATAGCACATCTCACCCAGTTGTTTTCAAATAGTACCAGTTCCCCAAGACTGCATTGCATCTGAGATATGTTCAATAGTTTCCTCTTTCATTCAATAAGGTGGGTGATATGTTCCCACTGATCTCAATAATAGATCCGCCTTCCATAGTCTTAGTTAGGTTTCCATATATTATTTGTTTGTCTCTAGGCCCTGGACTGCGGCTGGGGACCTAGAGCAAGCACTTACTTGTCGTAATCATTTTTCATGATATGGCAGTATCAATCACTCAAAATATTAAAATAAACAAGATAAATGCTTTTATCCTTACCACAATTCAGAATTGAGAACACAGTTACTTAATACTAGCAAAACTCAGCTGAGCTGCTGGCTAGAGTATGGCGTCCCACTGAATTTTATGTATTATTTCCTGGAAAACACCACTAGCAGTTAAGAACTGTGTTACAGGACAGACTTCTATCGAATGGCACAAATGTGCGTCTCTATCTCGCTAATATAAAAATGCGTTGGCCAATCAGATCGGAAGACTAAGCTTTTCAATTTAAATTTTGAAAATAAAGTCAAAAGTACATCTCAATTTTTCAAATGTACGTCGGTCACATTTTGGCTTTTCCCCAATTTCACTTGTTGTTTTGGACTAACTACATGTAAAAACTGCACAAACCTGCCTCCTAAGTTATTTTTAGCCACTATCTCCCGACTTTGCCCCGCTAGTTCATTGCAGTTTGATTTTTGCATTTTTCTGTCTCAAGGACGCAAAAATGTAACTTTAGTGAAGTATGCACACAAAAAACTGTTCGCTAGTCTTATTGGAACAATACGGTCTTTCGTCAATATCTTCCGTGTTATCTGTCCGTCTGTATAATTAAAAGTATATTATTTGTCAGCTTAAGATGGGCTATCAAACTAGCTAGGTTTTATTTTCATAACTTTATTATTAAAGAAAAACCTACTTTTCTCAAGGTTAGTTTTTGAAATTTGTTTTTGAACGTTCTCCACGGCATTTGCCGCTGTATTCAAACAAAACAACTAATTACGGTAAAACGTCCAAGATACGACTGTTTCTAACAAGAGCTAAGGTCTTTTCTACCAATTCATTACATTGTGTTAACTAGTGGCGTGATTTTTTTTCTTTAAACTACAAATTGCGTCTTTTTGCCTTTTTAGATTCAAACACGTGTTCAGACCGTCATAATGATTTTTATCTCCGTTTCCCTCCCGTCTAAAAATGTACCGTTTCGTCTGCATGTCTAACTAGTTAGTTTCAATGGCGGTAGGAAACGCTGGCATAGGCGAGCATGTATCCTCGTACCATTTTATCCCTACATGTTATCTTACCCGTTATCTTTATAATTGGAGGAATTTTAACGTTGTATTACGGTAAATTCATCACAAATCTCCCCACTTGAGAACATGCACTAATGCAAGTTCCAAAACCAGTGATACACATAGATAAAATTAATCTCACGCCTGCCAACTACTCTAATTTTGATCACAGGGGTGCCTACTGAGGAAATCTGCACCGACATTCAATGACCCCGGGATATATTCAATAATAAACTGATAAGGTTGCAACAATAAAGACCATCTTAACAATCTTGCATTTTCATGCTTGGCCTGAGATAAGAACACTAGAGGCTGATGATTCGTCTGGATCACAAAAGTCCTACCATACAGATAGATTTGGAACTTTTTTATTGCCCAGATTAACGCTAAACATTCTTTTTCGCTTGTGGAATATCCTTGCTCTGCTTTATTCAACTTGCAGCTTGCATAAGCGACTGGGTTCAGTTCCCCATTGGGTAAAGATAACCTTTGCAACAGAGCCGCCCCCAGGCCTACATTACTTGCATCTGTTCTCACCACAAAGTCCTGTGTCAAATCAGGCAATTTGAGAATAGGCTTGCTAGTGAGTTTTTCCTTTAACTCTTGGAATGCCAATTCACATTGCGCAGTCCAAACAATTTTATCTGGATTTCCTTTGCGAGTCAGATCAGTCAGAGGAGCACATATAGAGTTAAAATTTTTGATATATTTTTGGTAAAACCCACATAACGACACGAATGATCGCACGTCTTTTTTTGTTTGTGGTCTAGGTGCTCTCTGCAGTTTTTCCAAGTTCTTGGGGTCAGGGGTCATGTTACCCTGATATACAGTGTGTCCCAAGAATTCCAACTCTTTGCATCCAATACAACATTTTGTTGGTCTAGCAGTTAAGTTCGCTTCCCTAAGCCTATCAAATAACATTTCAGAGAGTTAATGTGTTCTTCAAATGTCTCTGTGGCGACGAGAATATCATCCATGAAATTCGTGATACATGGATTATTCAGGGGATCCAACAATTTGCGCATCATCCTTGAAAATACACTCGGAGCATTTTTCAATCCGAATGGTAGCATGTTGAATTCATAATGTCCTTCCGAGGTGCTAAAAGCTAAATAAGGTCTAACTTCAGGCTTCACTGGAATCTGGTAATAGCCTTTACTAAGATCCACCTTCGAAAAGTATTTTGCCTTGTTCAATCTGGCAAATAACTGTTTTGTGTCTGGTAATGGATCCACTTGTCCTTCTGTGACAGCATTCAGTTTCCTGTAATCTATGCACAGTCTATGTTCCCCAGACGGTTTCCTCAACAAAACGACACTGGAGCTAAAAGAAGATTCACTGTGTGAAATAATCCCCTCTTTCAACAAATAATCTATTTCTTCTTTCAATGCCTTCTCCTTCGCGAACGGAACAGAATAGGCTCTCATACAGATTGGGTTTGAGTCTACCAGCTTCATGTCATACTGTAGCAAATTTGTATGTCCTGGTTTATCTGTTAATACATCTGTATGTTCCTCCAGAACCTGTTGAACTCTCTCCCTCTGATTTTTAGTCAGGTGCTTACTGACTTTTACTTGTGCGGCTGTCTCACAGGGATGTAATGGGTATTCATGTGAGGTGAGTGGTTCCTTTTTCATTTTAGTGGCGATAGCCAAGGTCAGTAAGGGGGTGCTTTCCTGGAGTGGTCTGTCCAGATACTTCTTTAAAAGGTTTACATGATATACCTTCTCCTTCCCCTTTTTGTCAATTTTATAGTTTGTTCTAGACACCTTCTCTAGAACCGTATATGGACCTTGCCATCCAATTTGTAATTTATTCTGGCTGCCGGGTAGTAGAAGAAGCACCTTCTCTCCCACAGCTAGTTCTCTGTCCTTTG
Source organism: Oreohelix idahoensis (assembly GCA_024509875.1). NCBI lineage: Eukaryota > Metazoa > Mollusca > Gastropoda > Stylommatophora > Oreohelicidae > Oreohelix > Oreohelix idahoensis. The sequence continues at coordinate 1,369,186 of JAMPIV010000770.1, forward strand.
CTTTCCTATTAAAATACGCTGCATGTTTCTTCCTGGCTTGTCTCAAATTATCATTTGCCAGTTTCCATCCAGCTTTCAGACGAGTGGTCAGTTCGTTCACATATTGATATGATGAGGTAACAGTCTCTTCTGCTTTCTCATCTGTCCAGGTCCTTAATAAGGCTTCTAATGGACCTTTTATTGGCCTCCCAAATAACAGAGTTGCGGGAGCCATCCCGGTTGAACTATATGGTACCTCCCGATACGCAAACAACGCGGCGGGCAGAAATTGATCCCACATATCCGGTTTTTCATGTGCCAGCTTCCTCAGGATAGAAATGAGAGTCCCATTGAACCTCTCTACCTGGCCGTTCCCTTGTGGATGGTACGGACTACAATGAAAGTGTCTGGCTTGAAATAGCTTAAAAACTTCTTCCATTAGTTTCCCCTTGAACTGTGAGCCATTATCAGTCAAGATTTGATGCGGGAATCCTAATCTTGTGAATATTGTAAGTAGTGCCTCTGCTACATGTTTTGAATCAATTGATGGCAGGGCTACCGCCTCTCCCCACATAGAACAAGTGTCCACCAGAGTAAGGATGTAACTGTTCCTCCTCTTGGTCCGAGTGAGAGGTCCCACAATATCCACTGCAACCCTCTCAAAAGGTGTTCCCACTATGGGCATTTCCCCTAGAGTTGCAGGAGCAGTCCAATGCTTTGGAGCTACCCTTTGACATTCTGGACAGGATTTGACATATCTTTTTATATCCTCCGTTATCCCTGGCCAGAAGTAATGACAAGCTATACGCTGTCCTGTGACGCTGATCCCCATGTGACCACTGAAGGGAATCGCATGCCCGAGTTCCATCACTTTATCCCTATATGAAGTGGGAAGAACCAGCTGGTTGTGACCATTTGTTCCAGTTCCGGCCTTCCTGTAGATCAATTTGTTCTTCATAAAGTACTCTCCCTTGCTTGGAGGTGTGTGGCATTTGGGCAATTTTTTAAAACATGACTTGAGTGTCCTATCCTCAGCCTGCGCCTTCCTCATCTCCTCTGGATGAGCATTTATAGGTTCACCTTCTTCCTCCTTTTTCTGTGATCTGGTCTGCACTGTCGCCATGATCACAGGTCTCTCGGGATTCCCCAAGAAGACGTATCTACACCCCAATATCAGAGGGTAGATTGGTTCATCTATCACTGCTGCTCTGATTTCTCCTTCCACATAGCGAGTTTTCACCGTTATCCTTGCGATGGGAAGTGTCATGAGTGGTATGTCCTTAGTCGCCCCTTGTATTTCCACTGTTTCTGTGGTATACTGACTTGGGTCCACTAGGCTAGACTTCACAACTGAATCATAATCCAAACCTGTATCATATAGGCACCTTGTGGTGACCCCATTACAAATAACATCCTCACAAACTGGGGGGTGATAAGGTTCCTGCTGTCCGTTAGGATTAACCTTTAATCTTTGTTTCCCCGATTTCATTGCAGCAATGTTTGAAGGTTTCCTTTTACAAAATTCGGTGTTATGGTTGTCTTTCTTACACCATTTGCACCATCTCTTTCCTTGGTTAAACGGTTTTCTTTCATTATATTTTTGGTCATTGAACTGTGAGTTTCTGTCACGATAATCATTTCGTGGCCTATCAAAGTTTGTCCTGCCTTTATTACCTTGTTCTCTGGTATCAAATTTACTAAATTGCTGTGGAGCTTTAAAATTCTCTATGTGCTTCTTTTTTGTGCCACTTACCTCTGCCTGGGCTGCCTGATACCTCTCAGCGACATTTAAAACCTCCCCCAACCTCTCTGCACCTTGTTCCATGAGAAATTTTCTCAAGTCTGGAGCCATGGACTCTCTTAATTGCTCTATCATGATCATCTCTTTGAGATCTTGGGTCTTCCCCAGAGCAGTCCATTTCTCCAAATAGGTTTCCAGTCTGGCAGAGAATTGGTGGTATGTCTCCCCAGACAAAAGTTTGGCATTTCTAAACTTCTTACGATAAAATTCACCATTCTTTTCATATCTCAATAACAAAGCCTGCTTTAGCATGTCATAATTGTCTTGGTCGTCTCTATGCATCTTAGCAAAGACGTCATAAGAAGTACCTCTAAGTCCCTGGGATAACTTAAGACTCCACCTCTCTCTCTCTAACTCATACGTAGTAGCTAATAATTCGAATCTACTGAGGTACCCCTCGATGTCATCTTCTTTCTCAACAAAATGGTCTAAATGAAACCTCATAGCTGAGGTTGAGGCTCCCTGACTAGCATCTGAGGCAAAAGGGCTGGCACCATTTTCAGGAGCATGGCCTTGTAATTCCAGCTCCCTTAGTCGTAATTCGTGCTCCCTTTGTAATCTTCTATCTTCTGCTTCCCTTTCGGCAGTCAATCTCTTATCTTCTGCCTCCCTTTGCTGTCGTTTTTCTTCTGCCTCAATCTGCAGCCTCTTAAGTTCTTTATCAGCCTCAATTTGTAACCTCTTCTCTTCAGCTAACCTCCTATCTTCCCTTTCAATATACTTGTCACATTCTGAAGTTACATACTGAATTAAAACCTGACCCTCCATGTTCATCTCCTTCGCCGTCAGCACAGCAGCCGATCTAAATTTTGCTAGATCTGCCATACTTTAACATACAAATTAACAATGACTAAGGTAATTTCAAGTATATAATGACTAAGGTAATTCTAAGTATATAATGACTAAGGTAATTCTAAGTATATAATTACCAAGGTAATATATTAATTAATTAATCAACTAATTACCACTGGCTGTGAAGATTCATCAACTTTTATTTTCCACTTTTTATTTTAAGGGACACTTTTAAATTTATACAACTCTGTCCCCACTAGTTTAATTCCCACACCAGGAGATCCTAATATCTTTGATAAACTTAATCCCCGGACAAGACCCCAATATTTGTAGTGGTTTTTGATGTTATTGTATGGTTGTTATGCTACCTAGTGTACTGTATGAGGTCAGCTGTGAAGGCTCCTGAGATAAAAGTTTATGTGAATTACAGAAGGCCTTTCTGCTACCACTTACGACCTCAAACAGACTTATTAGACTATTATGAATGTTAGCTATGTTAAAAGTCTAGGGTACTGAAATGTAATGTGCAGTTAATATAATATACCGACACACACATGTAATCAATAAGTCTAATAATAATAATAATCTCTACAATACACTGAACTAACTCTGGCTGTTATAGTTTAAGTTTTAACAATTTTTTTAATTTATTAGTTCTGAACCAATTTTTATTTTGGTCAGAACATATGAAATGATATGGATTTATCATTGAAATGCATATATATATGGCATAATCAAATGTAATTTGTGTACATAGGTATATTATTAGAATGGTTAATATTACGAATATCTATAATGTCTTGGGAAGAACTAGCACTGGATATTTAGTTGGGGTGGCGTCATCACTCCCAATCTGTGACTACCAAAATCATTGTTCATTGACTTATGGAATGAAGTTAAATGTTATATTTCTCAAGAGTTATTTCTTTATTTGATGGTGGAATAGTTGTGAATCTCCAGCAGGCCAGGTTTTCACTTATCTCGCCTGTGACGATCTGGTATAGGATTCTTGTGGCCCACTCATCTCCGTAGCTGGAGTAAAAAGGTTAGGCTTCACAGACACCCGCTTGTGTACTCTTACAAAAGCATTTGGCACAACTTTAGTGCCAAAACAGAAACTTCTGAAACTAAATTTGTGCCATGTGTCAGTACTCTATCTACTGCGCCACTCTTATACACAACACCACACAACATCATTACACAGACTGGGTCAGATCTCTCTGACCAACATAGCACATCTCACCCAGTTGTTTTCAAATAGTACCAGTTCCCCAAGACTGCATTGCATCTGAGATATGTTCAATAGTTTCCTCTTTCATTCAATAAGGTGGGTGATATGTTCCCACTGATCTCAATAATAGATCCGCCTTCCATAGTCTTAGTTAGGTTTCCATATATTATTTGTTTGTCTCTAGGCCCTGGAATGCGGCTGGGGACCTAGAGCAAGCACTTACTTGTCGTAATCATTTTTCATGATATGGCAGTATCAATCACTCAAAATATTAAAATAAACAAGATAAATGCTTTTATCCTTACCACAATTCAGAATTGAGAACACAGTTACTTAATACTAGCAAAACTCAGCTGAGCTGCTGGCTAGAGTATGGCGTCCCACTGAATTTTATGTATTATTTCCTGGAAAACACCACTAGCAGTTAAGAACTGTGTTACAGGACAGACTTCTATCGAATGGCACAAATGTGCGTCTCTATCTCGCTAATATAAAAATGCGTTGGCCAATCAGATCGGAAGACTAAGCTTTTCAATTTAAATTTTGAAAATAAAGTCAAAAGTACATCTCAATTTTTCAAATGTACGTCGGTCACATTTTGGCTTTTCCCCAATTTCACTTGTTGTTTTGCACTAACTACATGTAAACACTGCACAAACCTGCCTCCTAAGTTATTTTTAGCTACAATCTCCCGACTTTGCCCCGCTAGTTCATTGCAGTTTGATTTTTGCATTTTTCTGTCTCAAGGACGCAAAAATGTAACTTTAGTGAAGTATGCACAAAAAACTGTTCGCTAGTCTGATTGGAACAATACGGTCTTTCGTCAATATCTTCCGTGTTATCTGTCCATCTGTATAATTAAAAGTATATTATTTGTCAGCTTAAGATGGGCTATCAAACTAGCTAGGTTTTATTTTCATAACTTTATTATTAAAGAAAAACCTACTTTTCTCAAGGTTAGTTTTTGAAATTTGTTTTTGAACGTTCTCCACGGCATTTGCCGCTGTATTCAAACAAAACAACTAATTGCGGTAAAACGTCCAAGATACGACTGTTTCTAACAAGAGCTAAGGTCTTTTTTCTACCAATTCATTACATTGTGTTAACTAGTGGCGTAATTTTTTCTTTAAACTACAAATTGCGTCTTTTTGCCTTTTTAGATTCAAACACGTGTTCAGACCGTCATAATGATTTTTATCTCCGTTTCCCTCCCGTCTAAAAATGTACCGTTTCGTCTGCATGTCTTAGTTAGTTTCAATGGCGGTAGGAAACGCTGGCATAGGCGAGCATGTATCCTAGTATCTTACGCATTATTTTATCCCTACATGTTATCTTACCCGTTATCTTTATAATTGGAGATATTTTAACGTTGTATCACGGTAAATTCATCACATGCACTAATGACCTATGACAAAGCTAAATACAGCTAGAATCGTTAAAATTGACTTCTTAAAATTGGTAAATGTGACAAAGACTTTGTCAGCAGATACAATGATGTTCTAGCCATAGTAGGTACGATGACAGGTTTATGGTATGTTCTCTATAAAAAAAAAAGGGGGGGAAACGAGAGGGGGAGAGAGAGAGAGAGAGAGAGAGAGAGAGAGAGAGAGAGAGAGAGAGAGAGAGAGAGAGAGAGAGAGAACAATGTTAATGAGAGAAATTACGTACGGCCGGAAGGATGAAAGAAGAATCTTAAGCTGGATCAGCAGGACTGAGCCCATCATAAGAGGCTTCGGTCTCATCTGACACTATTCAGCACAGAACATTTCACTTTATTCTTTCACCTAAGTCTCGCAAATTACCATATTTCCCCCCCCCCCCCTGTTTTTTTTTTCTCCAAAATCTCTCTATGGCATTAGGTGTGTTTCAATGACCGCCAAACAACATATGAAAAATTCGGTGAGTTGTTAGATTCGTTATCATAATCATCATCACTACCTTTCTGTTCCCCGTGGAGCATAGGCCTTCAACAAATACCTTCCACGCCCTCCTAGTGCTTCCACAACTAGAAGACAAAGCACATACAGAAGACCGCTGACAGCAGATAGGTGGGTGGGATATTTTAAACATATTCTAAACAGGAACGAACCGATACAACAGATCATCACAGAACCTGCAAAAGAATCTCAAATCTACCCACAAAACAAGAGATTTTTAAAAAAAGGACTAAAACTGCTAACAGAACTAGAAAAGCGACAAGGTTTGATGGATCACCTCAAAACAATGAAAGACGATACACTTTACACTATTGAGATGTTACACTAAATGTGCTTATAACAAATACAGGAACAGAGTGAAGACTATCCACAAGTGCTGGAAGAAAGGCCATGTAAATTAAACTATCCAAGAAAGGCAACTTGAGAATATGCAACTGGCAGTAGACCAAATATGCTGGCCCGTTTGATGTTATACCATATGAAAGAATACACAGATGGAATATTCGGGGAGGAACAAGCGACACTTCGAATACGAAGAACACGTACAGATCAGATAGCAACGTCAAAATCATCAATGTATAGTCAAATGAGATGTAAGCACCTCTATGCATCAACTTCGTGGATTTTAGAACAAGCAATGATAGTAAAGACTGCAGTCATGTGGAAAATAGACAAGACATATAGAGAAATCTCTGATAAATTTATTAACATTAGTGAAGAGTTCATATAGAGGCCATGTGCAGATCTGTGCCAAATGATATGTTTACGATAGATAGTATGGTAAGAAAATGAAGCCTCCTTTCGCTATCAGTTCACCTCATGGTCAGGAACTGGATAATGAGACAGACAAAAGAATGAAAGAAAACATGAACGTAACATACTTCACCAACCTATGTCTTCTATCACACAAGAAGCAAGACATAAGAAATGAAACAAACAGTAGAAGCAGAAAAAACACAGCTAAGGTAAAAGAATGAAGAACAAATCAGGCAATTTATGCCTACATAAATAAAACACGATTTGCCTTCAACTCTCTCCGCCCAAGATAAAACTGTGCAGATCTTTTAACCAGGTATCCCCGTGCACACGACAAACACCAGTTTTCAAGTGCATAGTCCAAAAACCAAATCAAACACAAAACTTTAAAATATATATATATATAGTTCAGAAACGTGGTTATTTCACCAAGAATTTAGTGTCAAAAACCCGGACATTCACCAACAGATGCCTGCACCGTATTATCGGTATCAAATAACCTGATGTAATAACCAAAAAAAAAAAAACAACATACCTGCAGAACAGAACTAGACAAAAGTCAATACAGCTGGAGGTTAAGAAGAGACAACGGAAGTGAAAACGACACATCCTCAGAAAACAACAGGGCAGTATAACCAGACATGCCCGAAAAAAGGGGGGGGGGAATAAGGAAGTTTAAGGAAGCCTAGATACGAACACTGGAAGAAGAAACCAAAGCAGCATGGACTCAAGGGCAGAACTAAAGATAACGGCACTAAATATAAACCGGTGGCGAGCAATATTTGTAACCATATGGAACACGTGCAATGTAAATGTTGATGAATAAACCATTAGGTCCCAAGGTCCATGCAATCAAAATGTTGATGAATAAACCATTAGGTCATAAGGTCCAGGCAATCAAAATGTTTATGAATAAATCATTAGGTCTCAAGGTCCATGCAATCAAAATGTTGATGAAAAACCATTAGGTCATAAGGTCCAGGCAATCAAAATGTTCATGAATAAATTATTAGGTCCCAAGGTCCATGCAATCAAAATGTTGATGAATAAATCATTAGGTACCAATGTCCATGCAATCAAAATGTTCATGAATAAATCATTAGGTCCCAAGGTCCATGCAATCAAAATGTTGATGAATAAATCATTAGGTCCCAAGGTCCATGCAATCAAAATGTTGATGAATAAATCATTAAGTCCTAAGGTCCATGCAAACAACATGTTGATGAATAAATCATTAGGTCCCAAGGTCCATGCAATCAAAATGATGACGAATAAATCATTAGGTCACAAGGTCCATGCAATCAAAATGTTGATGAATAAACCATTAGGTCCCAAGGTCCATGCAATCAAAATGTTGATGAATAAATCACTAGGTCCCAAGGTCCATGCAATCAAAATGTTGATAAATAAATCATTAGGTCCTAAGGTCCATGCAATCAAAATGTAGATGAATAAATCTTTGAGTCCTAAGGTCAGAAATCTGAAAAATTTGGCTTTACGTGTGTAGCAATTTTTTTTCAAGGTCAATGTCACGATTAAGATCACTGAACTCTCTAAACATTATACCAGCAAGGTAAAGAGATGGAAAACTCGCCCAAACAAAACTTGTGATGGTAATCAATCAAACAGTGGCCTCGTGTAGTTCTCCCCCGGGGATATTCAATTAGACAAAGAAAGAATATACCTGCTGCTTCCTCAAGCATGTCGTACAAGACGACTAATATTAGGTTGTACATGAGACAGGCACCTTCAACTTGTAAAACTAATTACTACAGAAGCCACCGTTGCGAGAGTATTTGAATGCTTGTTGCAGGATTCTTGCAAGGGGACCAGCTGCCGCGCTGGCTGGCTCCGTGTTCTATAAGAAGTCAAAAGGAAAGTGATAATGATGATGATGAATATGGTCACGTGCAGATCTCTGAGATTATGAATGTTTAAAGTGACCAATAAAAATGTTACGGAACTAGAATTACAAGTTAAAAAAAAAAAAATTTAAAAAGTAACCGTCTTTAACGCCAGACTTGACATAAACAATTCCACTAAAGCTTACAACGGAAAACAAACACAGGTCTTAACTCTGTAACACACATGATGCACACACATCACTAACAACATCGGGTCATATTATTTTCCTGTATGTCTATCTGATCGAATGTCGTTTTCTACAGGTGTGGTCCTGATCAGGTGATTATTTTACAAGATCTCTGTTTGATCGCTTCTCCGTGTGTCTATCTGACTGAATGCTCTTTTGATCGTGTACGATTCCTACTTGGTGTCCGTTTGTTTGTGATTTCTAATTGTCAGGGTGCTATCTGACCTGTCTTCAGTCAGGTTATGAGTGGTGCAATAAAATCGTCTGGTCGATATGTCAGTCAAAATATGCGGCATTCATTCATAATCGATAACTACTGAGCATATCTGTTTAACCTTCGCCTAGCACAAAATTTGCGAATTCTGCGCGCGGCATTATTATATTTCAGCCGGACAGACTAAGTTATCTGGCGCTGCGCTAGTGATACAGGTTTAGTGAACTTTGACTGTAAGAGAAGTGGAAGTTTGGGGCAAATAAACTGTCGGGCATACGACAGTTGGACCTTGGGACTTAATGATTTATTCATCAACATTTTGATTGCTCATGTATGTATGTGTGCATTTATGAATGTATGCATGCTCTTTAAAAGCACATATAGCCACCAATACAGAATTCACACTCTGTGCCTATTTTCATAACTGGTGATATGGCCACAAATACAGAATTCACACTCTGTGCCTATTTTCATAACTGGTGATATGGCCACCAATACACAATTCACACTCTGTGCCTATTTTTATAACTGGTGATATGGCCACAAAGACAGAATTCACACTGTGCCTATTTTCATAACTGGTGTTAAGGCCACAAATACAGAATTCACACTCTGTGCCTATTTTCATAACTGATGATATGGCCACCAATACAGAATTCACGCGCTGTGCCTATTTTCGTGATTGGCTCTTACTTTCAATTGTGTGAAAATAGTATGAGCGAACACAAAGAATGTAGAACAACTCCGGCATGAGAATAAAAATGAGGCAGAAAAGGCTGAACAAATAATGTTTGCTTGACAGAATCAGGCAGACAAAAAAAAAATAAGCAAAATAAAATAAAAAGGTAATAACATAATGAAAACAGAGAGAGGGAGAGAAAGAGAGAAAAAGAGAGAGAGAGAGTGAGAAAGAGAGAGAGAGAGAGATGGGCACAACAAAGATGTTAATCAGAACGACAGAATGAGAACGAAAGAAACCAAAACTAAGTTTGTACGGCCGTGGTAACAGAGTCAATGAAAAAGCACAACAAACGTTTTTATAACAGAATAAGAACAGAAAAAGAAAGCAAAATAAAGTCAGCAAGAGGGGGTGGGATTTGCTAAGAGGTTTGGCGTCCGCCTCGAGTTTTAGAGGTACCAGGTTCGATTCCCAGTGCAGTGAATATAATTTATGGAAATTTTTTTTCAGAACCAGTGGTCCTAATGATGTCATACTTCCCCCTGGTCACATGGGTAGTGAGATATGATACCTAGCCTTCTCGGATAAGGGCGAAAAAATAGGAGGTCCCGTGTGCAAGTTGCGCACGTTAAAAATCCCACGGCAGTTGGAAATCGTAAAGAGTAGGCCATAAGGTCGCTGCCCTGGCTAAATTTAAAAATTAGAAACCTACCCACCAAATATATTTATAGAATGTGTGATTCATATATACATACACACTAGGATTCTCGCCGGTGCTACTAAGTTCGTGCAATGTGCTGAGATCCTCCTTGTGTGATCTAAGGGAGGAGATTGGAGAACTGATAGAGTTATCCGTGTGCAATGAAGACAGTCCTTAAAACCATACCAAACCAGCAAGACCAGAGGATGAACGTAGCCTGTAAGAATGATCGTAGCTTTTATGGCAGAGGGAGATTTGCGAGAAAGCAGCCAATTATTTTTATTACAGCAACCAAGTAGAATAAAACGTGTACGGTCAAATATATACAGAAAATGGAACACAACATGTCTGACTGAGGGACAGATAGATGAAAACAGTTTAGACAGGGATGAAAAGTGTGAGGAGAGAGAGGTAAAACGATGCAGACTTGTATGAAAGTGTTATAGGCAGAAAGAGGAAGGATGACCACCTTGAGTGATAAAGAGAAAGAGGAAGCAGTGATAACCCAGCGTGAAAGACGTAAGGAATGTATGTGGGCGTGTGTTTTTGTATGTTGGGAGGGACCTCAAGACGCAGCAATAGAGACCGCAGTCAGCGACTCATAGCTTGACTGCCTGCGTCAGGACCAGCGAACCAGAGCTGGTCAAGACCGCACTCCACCTCCACGTGGTGGTCCTGGAAACAGTCTGCAGCTGTGCAGTCTGGCTGAGCGAGTGTGGATCGAAATGGGAAGGCAAACCCGGTCCTAAAAAATGCCGTGCAGAAGTCGGATGTGTCGACCGAAAGGTGCAGATATCACAGCTTAGGCGTAAACAGACACAACGCAACCACCGTCCTTTTCAGGACGAACGAAGAAGAAGAAGAAGTATGTTGGGAGAAACAAATGGCATCTCTACTATCAAGAAAGAAGAAGTCAAAGCAGTAAAAAAAAAATAAACTGTTGTTAAATATGAGTGCGCGCGGGCAAACTCCTAAAGATAGGTCCGACTTGAAACGATAAAACGAGCTTGTTAAGATACAGGCAGTTGAACATGATCTGGCCCTCCGAGAGCTGAGGTGAGGCCGGGGCCATTTCACACATTGGGTGCCTCAATGTCTTTGAAGATGGATACAAAATTGGGGGATCACGCATCCTTGGTTGAGGTGAGACCCCTCCCCACCCCTGTGAGGAAAGGACTTGGCTAAATGGCCTGCTGGCCTCCTCTCTCGTGGGGCTTAGACATGACTACATGCACAAAAAATTTAAAAAAAAAGCGAGCTTCACAAGAAATACAAAAATGACTCAATGGGGCCATATTAAACGTTATTGTTTTTAAACTATTTGCGAAAAGATTTCATCCATGAAAATCACAAATTTTAGACAACAGAGGACCATGAACAATTGATTGTTCATTTATGTCTATCTACTGTGTCATTTTCTCCCTAAATGCCATATTTTCCTTGGGGGGAAAAATGTATGTAACAGTGAACTCTGCAGCGGGTGTGACCACGAGTAACAGAGATAAGGGATACAACTCATATATTATTATAATACACCCTCTACTAAAAGTCTAAAGAAAGTGTAGCTCTGCGCCCGTCACATATATTTTGAGCTAGGACAAATGTAGAAAGAGGTAATTTTTAAAAAAACTTGAAAAATATGATTATTAGTCTAAATTTGTGGATTTTACTGGTAACAATGCGAAAGCAAACTTTTTGAGCCACACAGATTTTCTACAGTGTATTCAATATTGCCTAGATTTATTGACAACTGATTTGAACCATTCATTCTGAGGGTTATCTGCTGTCTTTCTATGTACACTGTTCAAACAGAATCACTGGCAGATAAGTGTGCACGTGTAAATATTCCCATTCTGAAGACATTATGCCACATCAAAATAGGCTACTTAGCCTATTTCCAGGCAATTAAAGATTTATTCATCTGTCTCCTGCTCTGATGGAATATTTTTCCTCTCATAGATGTCCACCCATGCCCTCAAATGCTTTCTTCTGAAACATTTGTTCCCACAACTCACTGCCCTCAAATGCTTTCTTCTGAAACATTTGTTCCCACAATTCACTGCCCTCAAATGCTTTCTTCTGAAATGTTTGTTCACACAATTCACTGCCCTCCAATGCTTTCTTCTCAAATGATTTTACTGAGGTTTATCTCAGCTCATTTAAAGAAAGCAAAGCAACGCCTTTTTCATATATTGCAAACTTTCAGCAGTTAACAATGTCAGTGTTGAATGCTTAACTAAGTTAGAATCTTACGATACTGAAAGTAAGAGAACTTTTGGAAACTCTGAAAAGCAAATGGAAAGAACAGAAAGTGTGACAGTGTCAGAAAAGAAACTTGTTCTGATGTGTCAACAAGGGATAAGTTATTTGGGAAAATGGTTATAATAGTGTGATGAAATTGAGTTTTTTGAATGGATGACTTTAAATAAGAACAAACAAAACTCATTCCAGGAATTATTGCCATGTCTTGCATATATTAGTGAAAGGAATGCAGTATTACTGTTGAAGATGATAAATTATTTTATCAATTCTGCAAATATGAAGTTCTTTGTGCAGCATTAATAAAAAAGTTTTCAAAATAAATGCTGCAAAACACTGGTTGCTTTAACTGAATTCCTAAAAGTTGCTAAATTTTTCTATAGCTCATCAGTGCAGAGTGGGTATTCTCTCTTACAAATGTCCAACATATAAAAGAGAGAAACTGATTATCTATCAGATCTGTGAAAGGCACTGTATAAACTCAGTATAATTTGAATAGCATGTCTTGGGAAGAATTTCATTCATACATTATGAACAACGACAGCTTGCTGATAAAAACAGATCCAGCTGTTAAATATGATGAATAACAATTATCATTTTGAATGCATAATTTAAATGATATTGTGACCTTGATGACTTAAAACTGCATATTGTTTAGTTTTGTATTAAAAACACTCTTTTTATAAATGGCTGCTCATAAGAAAATTTATGTTGTTCTACTGTAATTGTTGGCTTATCATCTGTTGCAATTTTTTTCCATGCCGCTATGCATTAATCATCAACAATTTTCAACGGCATTTAATGTCCTCCTTTACATACAGCCATGTATGAGATTTCATACTTTCATGTCATCTTTCTTATACTTCTCTGTCCTCCTTTACATCTCTGGTATCTGGTAACCATAGTCATTGTATTATTTTTGTGCAGTTTATAAAATCCTTTGAAGAAGCGTTTGGTCACTCTCAAGCAAGAAGTGGAAACCTGGACACTTAATATTACAGCTATTAAATAGACAGGAATCTTGTAAAAACATGGATTCACATAAATGGACACAGAATATATCACTCAAATATAGACTAAGAGGGCATATCTACTCCAGGAGATGAAGAAAAGGAAACTATATTTATTGGAACTTAGAAAAGACATTCTGGATTTTGAGAATTATTTGCTAAAAGTGGATGTAAAGCCTCAAGTGCATGAGAAAGTAAGAAGCAGGCCCAATTTTGTTCCTCATGGGTCTTTGATGACACAAAGAAAGAACATGACCACAGTTCCCACCAGGCATATCATAAGAGGTGACTAAGGTGAGGCTGTGCATAGGATGGCAACCCAACAATGAAAAACAAATTGTGACAGATACTGCTTCTGCAAAAGCACATAAGTTCTTTGGTGCGGGATTTCTGCAATGGGCTACTGCAATGGTGGTCCCTGATTCGTAGGGAGCGTATAAGAGAAAGAAGGAAGTAGAAGGTGTAATTTGACATATACTCATATGAGAGAAAAATGGACATGATTTTGTGGTCAACATCCAGAGGAGATTCAAAATGATTATAGGGACATTCTCAAAACAGCAGACCACACGTGGACAGACCTAGTTACAACAAACTAACCAGTGTTACAGACTTCACTATACTAGGTCCAGTATCGAGAGATGGTGTAACCAGTTCCCTTCCTCACTGCCTTTTCCTTCCCTAACTCAAAAGTAAAATCAGGTACCCATTTAAATCTGGTAAATCAAACTAATATAGCAATATTCTATTTACTGTTTATGTTGACTAGCTATTGTTAAGTAAACTTAGTTAAATTAATTAAATAAACTTTATGTGTTGTTCCGAAGGGGTTGGGGTCTCTAAAAAGACAGATATAATGGTACTATAAATATAAGATTGAGCACGGGGCTGGCAACCTCATGATGTAAAATACTGTACATTGCTATAGAAACAAACAATACAAGAGCACCTGAATTCTTTGATGCAAGCTTCATGCAAGGGGATTAACTGCAGTGGTGGCTCCGTGCTCCACAGGAAGCGAGATGAAGAATTAAATAAACGGTCGATATTTTATAGTTAAAAGTCAAAGGTAGTATCATAGCAAATACGGCCGTAGGGGAGTGAATTATTAAAGAAGTCATTATACTAGGTCCACCTTTATGAGGCGGGGCTGCCAGTTCCTTTCCTTGCTGCCTTTGCCTATCGCCCTTTAATGAACACAACCTGAAGCACCACAAGATGCAGTGCATAAAACTTAATAACGAAGTTAATCTGCAGCCATTCAGTTCCTACATCAAAACTTTACTTACCCCTGACTTGTCGATGGGTGTTAGAAAAAGTGGCTTCGGCTTGTGGGGACATGGTCTTTCCAGTGTATGATATTGCATTTTGAAACTTTGGTTGGTAATTTACCTTCGATACGGCCTTCGATTCCTGTCAGAATGAGCACTAAAAAAACGGAAGTGGTACTCAAGGTCAGTCGTCATAGAGAGAACAATTTAAACTAATGATTATAAAACGACGAATTAGAGTGTTTATTTAGTCCTATTGTTTGTTAAGTATTCATCACATTCTTCTATGCTTTTATTTTTAAGAGTTATATGTATGACGTTCCCGACTTTTAAGAGTGTCGTCGTCAATTGAGATCCGAAACGTGTCAGATCACTTACCGTCTCCGCATCGAAGGTTGGATATGGATCTCCAAAAGCCAACGTCTTGATAGTTCCTTCCTGCATATAGCGTTGTCGTCCTCTTGCCCTTTTGCCTTAAAACGATACTTCAGTTGTCGGTTTAGTTATTGTTGTATCTCTTTATATGTCCAGAATATAAAATTTGTCTAGTTTCGATTTGACTCGAATCGTTAATTCTTAGCTCATTGCAATTTTTTAAGGACTTCTTTCTTTTTTTTTATTTATTTCTTCTGTTTAGTGAAATGCAATTGCATCATCTCTTTCTTCTTTTTTTTCTTTTTTTTTTAAATCAAGGTTTTATAACGTAATAACTATGCCATAGTCATATCATGTGTTGCAAACTGTCTGAATCTTATTGGCCGCATTGATGCTGTCCGATGGCAGTTGGACTGACACATACTGTTAATAGGGGAACAACAGAAGTGATTGCGTCATTAAGGGGGCTGAGTTGCCCACTGTATACTTCCGGTGTTATCTTGTGTTTCGTACTGATAAATAGTCAGTAAAGCATCCTTTTTTGGGGATGCGTAGCTGGCCGTGGGGTCAGTGTGATTCGCTTGATAGCTAGGCGGAGTTGTCGTACGGAAGGTACGGGGTTCGAACCCTGGGTAAGCCACTCACGTCTGTTGTTTTTCTGTTGTCCAAGTGTTCTACTTCCTTATTTCTTACGAGTGCCTGAAAACATACCTTTATGTTTGTCTAATATTAATTTACAGTTACTTTATACATTTTCTTTTCTGCCTCAAGACGCCGATGGGCAGTTCTGCGCAATGATTATGTACTGAGTCTCTCTCCGATACTCGCTGGGAAGCGCATGCATTGGAAACAAGCGAAAGTATGGAATCATATTCACATATTCTAGACGGCTGGAGACCATTGACAAAAAGATAAGAAAATAAACAAGAGGCAGAAAACATTGTAATCGAGAGATGTACAATAGCAGGTGCAATCAGATCAACATCAATGGGAACTATAGAGGTGGCTTTAGGAATTCTACCCTTAGAATTACGGAGAAAGGAGTTAAGACTAAATTACATGAACAGAGTTATGTTAGATAAGTCTCACCCAGCACATACAGCTTTTACAAGATGCCAACTAACAACTCAGGCCAATCCAATGAATACCACTAGATACCCTACAGGATGGAAGTGTATGGAGGAAATTGTCCATCTGGGGACATTAATTACATCAATTAATAACAGTTGTGAATACAAGCCAGTGATTCCACCCTGAGAGATCAAGAAACCAGACATGGACTACCACCTAGCAGAAATACTTAAGAAAACAAATAATATAGAAAATATTAAAAACACAGCCAATAAATATATACAACAAATATCAAAAGACATCATTACTGTATACACAGATGGATCCAAGGGAGAGGATGGCAAATTGGGAATAGGAATATATATTCCAATATGGGAAATGGCAAAAGAATATAGTATCACGGAAAATACATCCATTTTTACTGCAGAGATGGTGGCAATACTAAAAGCACTAGAAATGTTCTATAATAACCCTCCCAAGAAACTAACAGTTTTAACTGACTCTCTTTCAACAATTAAAGCAATTTAGAAACTTACGAGAATGTAGTAGACCTGATATAGCAGAGGAGATATTTCTGACTACCACATACTTATATTCCAGAGGATGTTCAGTCTTAATCACTTGGATACCTTCACATGTTGGCATAGAGGGAAATGAAAAGGCAGATAAAGAAGCCAAGAAAGGTAGATCTGATAAAAATCTAATACATGTAGGGATGAGTAAATCAGAGATTAAGAGCTTAATTAAAGATTTAATAACAGATGAATGTTCAAGGCTCCAACAAGAAAATGTCAGATATCTAAGGAACTGAAAATTCCCAGTAATAAGAAACTTCTCAGACTACAGCTGGGAAAAGGCTATTTCAGAATAGAAGAACCTTACTGTGCAGGATGTCTTCAAGACAATAATATAGAACATTTCTTGTTTAAATGTAAGAGGTATGAACAAATGAGAATACCAATATTGGATTATTTGCGGGCATCAAACTTGCCTATGGATGGATATAGAAGAAGTGTTGAGAATAGACAGACCTAGAGAACTGCATAATATAATAATAATAATAAATTCTTTAAGCGCCAAACACAGCGCATAAGGCAGAAACCAGTGCTCTCCAGGTTGTACGTTGTGACGCCACTCCTCTTAGCTCTTGCACATTGTTTAATCCCAACGTTCTTCCTTCTCTTATTATTGTTCTTCTGAGTGTTTCTTTTGGTCTTCCTTTTTTCCTCTTACCCTCAGGAACCCAAGTGAGTGCCTGCAATGGTATTCTGTTGTTTTGCATTCGTAGGACATGACCGATATATGACCATCGTCTTTTCCTTATATAGTTGGAGACATATTTCTGCCTCCCCAATGGGCTGATCACCCGTTGGCTTGTCACACCGATTACGGAAACAACGGCAGATGGATCTATTTGTTGTTGTCCTAAAGACGCCGCTAGGCGTGATGGGAAACTACAACAGAGAAAATCAATCTGCTGTTGCCCTTAAGACGCCACAAGGCGTGATGGCCTCTGACTGCTTGGTCGGTCTTTGGCTAAGGACGGAAGAAGAAAAAGATATTTCTGCCTAGAGTCTTCTCTTATTTGTCGATTAGTCTTGAATTCTTTCCAACTGATGTTCATGAGTTTTCTAAAACATTTGTTCTCGAATGTATTCAGCTTGTTCTCCAATGATTTTGTTATTTTCCAACTCTCACAGCCGTATGTTAACACTGAGATAACATTTGAATTAAACAGACGAAGCTTGGTATGTATATTCAATGATCGTAATTTCCAAATGTTAGATAATCTATTGAAGGCGCTAGCTGCCAAAGCAATTCTATTTTATAATATGAATTTCTCTTGTTGTGTCACCATCCTGAGTCATTTTACTGCCTAAATAATTGAAACTTTCAACTTTCTGTAGTTTTTCCCCGTTCAGGATGATATTAAAGGTCTCGTTAGAAAAGTTCATAACTTTAGTTTTAGAGGCATTTATTTGGAGACCTATTTTAACCGAAAGATGACACAAATTATTTACTGCTTCTTCGGATTGTCTGGGTGTTGAACTTAAGAATGCTAAATCATCTGCGAAATCTAGGTCCCCCAGGAATTTTCCATTTGTCCATTTTATACCTAATTGTTCATTGTGGGTATAGTTTCTCATAACGAAATCAATAGCTATTCCAAAAAGTAGTGGTGACATAATACAGCCTTGTTTCACCCCTGTTTCTACTGTAAACCATTCTGTATTCCCTTTATTTGTTCTAACACAACATCTTGCATTGTCATATAGCGCTTTGATTATATTCACATATTTTGTTGGAAAACCATAGATTGTAAGTATCTTCCAATGATGGGCGGTGTAGACTATCAAAGGCTTTTTGAAAATCGACGAAGGTGATAATAAGTGGCGATTGCATTTCCACTGATTCTTCTATAATTGTTCTTAGTGTGAATATTTGATCAATACATGATCGTTTCGGCCTGAAACCCGCTTGTTCTTCTCTGATCTTTTCGTCAGCATGCAATTTAAGTCTTTCTAACATCATGCAACATAATAATTTTCCAGGTACTGATAATAGAGATATACCACGCCAGTTATTACAGTCTGATAGATCACCTTTCTTCGGTAACTTTACAATAATACTGTCTTTCCATTGTTGTGGTGGCTGTTCTTCTCTCCATACTTCATTTATAATATCTAAAATTCTCAAGAGGTTGTTGTCATTAACTGCTTTAATCATTTCGCCTGAAATTTCGTCAACTCCAGCAGCTTTAAAATTTTTTAATCTTTTAACGGCTTGTTTGATCTCGTCCAGCGTGAATTCATCGCAAGTTATTGGCAAGGTGGTTGTGGGTGTTTCATTATTAAAATCAGGTGTTACTGTTGGTGGTGGTCTGTTTAGCACCTCCATGAAGTGCTCAGCCCATCTCTTCATTTGTTCTTTTTCTGTTGGTATTGGATTCCCTAATTTATCTTTAACAGGTGTTTCCATATCAGTAGGCTGGTGACATAGTTGTTTTGTAATTTGATAAAGGCACCTACTATTACCAGTTCTTGCAGCATTTTCAGCTTCTACGCCCAGTTCATTGATGAAATGTCTTTTATCTCTTCGAGTTTTTGTCTTCACTTCTTTATTTAACAAGTTATAAGTTAGTTTGCAAGATTCAACTGCATTATGTGTACTTGCCGCTAGTAGTTTAAGTTTTGCTGTTTTCCTTTCTTGTATTTTATCCCAAGTATCTTCTCTCATCCATTTTTTCTTTTTATGTACTAGGTATCCGGTGGTCGCTACAGCTGCTTCTGTCATTGCTGTTCTCAGTTGTTCCCATTTAGTATCGATTGTCTTGGTGGTGACATCGTTGTCAATTTTGCCTAAAGCATCGAAATAGTTGTTCATTTTGACATTATATTCCTCTTTTACATCGTTTGATTGCAGTCTGTGTACATCTATTCTTCTATTTTTATTCGGTTGGTATAACTTCTTCAGTTTAATTCTCAGTTTAGCTATGCAGAGGTTATGATCGCTTCCGATCTCTGCACCTCTGTATGCTCTGACGTCTTGAACTGATGAGCGAAATTTTGCGCTTATGCAGAAGTGATCTATCTGGTTCTTAGTTCTGCCATCAGGTGAATTCCATGTTATCTTGTGGATATTCTTATGTGGAAAGATGGTGTCCGCCACAACGAGGTTTGATATTTCACAAAGTTCTAGAATAATATAGTCAAACAATATTTAACACAAACAAAGGTTAATATATAGTGGTTGGGAATGTGAAGATCTAATGCTGTTCTTGCAATGCATATGACTTTTAACAGATGAAAGTCAATTAAATATCTGTTAAAGTCAGTTATATAACTGGAACCACCAGGCCTTTACACCTCTCCACCTTAATATTATTCTTGTTCAGAGTTTCTGCTTGGTGTTGTTGGTTTCATTTTTTTTTTTTTAAGCATGTAGGCATGGTTGGTTATTGTGATTTTCCCTATTTACAATGATTTGACAAATGTGATGCCACTTTCTCATATCAGCAGTTGTTCATATTATTTGGAATTGAAAACAATATATATCCTAATTATAACCCATCAGAGGTTGAACGGGATATTTTTCTTCATTAATATATTTTTTTAAATTAAAAAATTAGCTATAATTTTTATTTATGTTGATTTATTAAAATGAAATTTTGCACAGCTTTCACAGAACAAGTGAAGCTCTCCAGTGATAATGTATTACATTTAAAGACATGCAGATCGCTAATCATTAACAGATCACTTGCACGCACTGAGGAATTAGAGCAATGGGTTTGAAGATATACAAGAAAATATCTTGACAAATACTGACTTTAAAAAAGTCAAATCCCGAAAGCGAATCAGAGAAATACAAGATAAATACGGACAAGAACCAGAAAATAATTTAAAGTCTAGAGAAGTTTCTAATATCTACTTTGTGTTATAATACTTGAAGTCAGTTTGGTATCATAGCATGGTAAGATGTCAACAACAGAACTGCTAAACAGTAGATACTGGAGACAGAAAGTTATGGAGAGACATAATCACCTACGCCACCAGGAATGGTATTTGAAGATAAAGAAGAATTTTTTCGCTGTAGACTCCACGTACCAAAGTTGTCTCATGAGATTTATAACACATAAGGAAGGAAAACCCGATGCATGTACAGTAAATAAATATTAGACAAACATAAAGGTATGTTTTCAGGCACTCGTAAGAAATAAAGAAGTAGAAAACTAGACAACAGAAAAACAACAGACGTGAGTGGCTTACCCAGGACTCGAACCCAGGACCTTCCGTGCGACTCGTGAGATTTACATTGTGCCATAATCATATGTAGATTTGTGCCACTTTCTTCTATTGCACTGTTCGCTGTCGATTTGTGGTCTGCCATCAGCGCTTCTTCTAATTATTATGGCCTGTGTGCACATACATTTTAAGTTGTGCATTTTTTTCCAGCAACAAAAAACTTCTACATACTAAACTGAGTGTACGTAAAATTGTAAACCTAACATTATTATTATTTTTTTTAATATGGTTATCCTCATAGATACTATTGTACTTGTATGTTTTAACAGAAAATATGAGCCATTTTGCTTGTTTGTTTTTTATTAAGATAAACAAGAAATTATAACATAAATATTGTTTTATTCTTATATTACACACTTTATAATGCAAATAAATAACACTGCGACCGTATTTCTTTTATTATTATCATTTGGGAGGGGGAGGGGGGATGTAAATTTATGTGTGCGCAGTTCAGTTTCCTTGTGAGCGCGGATTTCATAGCACGTGGTCACACGCATGCTCGTATTGCTTAGAAGAAATATTGTTTATGTAATAGGACTCGATCTAACAATGCTCCAACTCTTTTTACTGTTCTGCATTTGAAGTTATGGCAACTTCTCTTTCGTGTTTACTTCCTATAGAATAAATTATTATTATTTGTTGTCACAGTCTAGTTCACATGCTTTGATATATTGCATTTCACATAATCCTAATAAACTTGGATATATTCTTTTAATTTTGTGACAAAATGGACGGCCCTATCGATCTTCGTTTCTCTCCGGCAGTATCGGTACATTTGTGGTACTGATTTTTATTATGTGCTCTCAAGTATCGCACTTTTCTTTCTTTCTTTCGTCGTTATTTTTTCTGTTAATTAGCAGATATTTGATTTTATCAAATCATTCGGCACTCCTCTCTGTGATAACACCTGTTTGTTACCCGGTCATCCTGGCTTGCGGTGAGCAACTGAGATAAGATAGTCGCCGGCGTGTTTAGATTGAACCGCTGATAGGACGACTCGTTTGGTAACCAAGATGGGCAGACACGAAGTTTTTGCGTACTCATACGACAGATAACGAGATTACTGTCTGTGTGACACATGTGGGCAGACGTGACATAATCGCTTCCGGGCCGACTTGTTGTGACAACATTACTTTCTAATACAGTAGTAAGTATTACAGTTTACCCATGTTGTCATGTGTGTCTACCGATCTGCCTGTAAGTTTGTATACAAGTGCATCGGACATCTTATTGCCATATATAGGAGACGTGACCTTTGCAAAATTTTTCCATGTCGGAAATATTTTGAAAGTACCACACCCGACCTGTTTGAATATGATTGGAGCGATTATTTAACTCCATAACAAAAGAAGGCGTGGGAAAGCAAGGAATATAGTCTGAACATATTCGCAGTTTTATTTCACTGTGAATTTTACGCTCTCCAAGACAACATCAGACCAGGCCAGAATGAAGACTAGATTTATAATTCCTTTTTGTTAACCGGACCTTTTACTGGAGAACCAAATAAGACTTACAAAGCACAGGAAACCTGTACATTTTAATAAGGAGCACCGTGACTAGGAAACTGAAGAAACACACAGAGCCAGAGAGGGAATCTATTGTCAAATTAAAGACACCCCAGACGCATGTAAGAGACCCACTCGTCTCTTTTATTCATCTGAGCAACAAGTATGTAGCCAAGATCGCGTAAGTAGTGCATTTTTCATTATATGTTTCATTACTAACATGTGAACTAACATATATATATATATATATATATATATATATATATATATATATATATATATATATATATATATATATATATATATATATATATATATATATATATTACCTTGTGAATTTTAATATGTGAAAATTGCTACAGGACACCCAAGTCATTTGAGGCTGACAACCTCAGTATCTGGAATGATGATTCATGAACCATCACTGCAGGGGCTGGTGATTGCTTTATTGCTAGTTTCGTAAAGAGAACTGAAAGCATAAAGTAATTCCAGGTTCCCTATGGAGCAGGGAGGGAAAGGTGAAAGAAATGATGTACATTCTAAGTATAATACTTACATTTTCAAAGCAGTGTAAATGTTCCTATAAACATATTCACGTTAAAAGTAATGTAAGTTTTCAACTTTTTGATTGCTGTGATGATGACAGCAATCAAAGGGTTAAAGAATGGAAAAGCTCCTGACCATGATAACTCAAATGCAGAGCTATTTAAGACAGACCATGAGCTAGCAGCAGAACTATTAGAACCACTATTTGCACAAGTCTGGAAAACAGGGACAACACCAACGGAGTAGAACAGAGGAATAATTGTCAAATTGCCCAAGAAGGGAGATCTTGCAGACTGCAATAATTGGAGAGGAATCACTCTTCTTTCAGTTCCCAGCAAAATACTAGGCATTATAATTATACAGAGAATTTCAAAAGTAGTAGACCACCAACCGAGGAAAGAACAAGCAGGATTTAGAAAGAACAGAAGATGTGTAGATCATATATTTACCCTCAGGAACATTATAAAGCAGTGCTCAGAATGGCAAAGACAGCTGTACATTAATTTCGTTGATTTTGAAAAGGCTTTTGACGGTATACATAGGGACAGTTTATGGAAAATACTGAGGGCTTATGAAATTCCAAGCTGCATAGTGTCAATCATAAAAAGCCTCTATGCCAACTTTACGTGTAGCGTTGGGCAGAGCAACCTGACCTTTGAGGTGAAGACAGGAGTACGACAGGGATGCCCCTTATCAACCACTCTATTTTTAACAGTTATAGACTGGGTGATGCGCCAGACAACAGAGGGCAATCCAAGAGGAATAAGATGGATTACATTTTCTACATTAGAAGATCTGGAATATGCAGATGACATTGCACTACTAGCACATTCACATCAACACATCCAGGAAAAAACGGATAGACTTAATAAGTATAGCCAGCAGGTGGGCTTGAACATCAATGTAAAGAAGTCAGAGGTCAGTACGCTCAATGTGAGCAACCCTGAGCACATATCAGTAAGGAATCAGCAACTGCAACAGACAGACACCTTTACATACCTAGGATGCATAGTAACACCAGACGGCGAAGCAAGCAAAGACATCAACAACAGAATGAACAAGGCAAGAACAGCCGTTTTTAGTCTAAACAACACCTGGAAGTCCTCTCAGTACAGCACAAGGACAAAATTAAGATTATATCAGAGCTGTGTGCTTTCTGTGCTTCTCTATGGTGCGGAATGCTGGAGAGTTACAGAGAAGAAAATGTCGAAATTGTCATCTTTTCACACAACATGCCTAAGAAAAATTCTCCGAATCTTTTGGCCGAATACCATCACCAACCAAGATCTGCTTACTCGGAGCAAGCAAAAGGACATGCACACCATCATAGCTGGCAGACGCTGGAGCTGGGTTGGCCATGTCCTCAGAAGAGACCCCGACGCCATCACAAGAACAGCTATGCTATGGACCCCTGAAGGAAAACGAAAGAGAGGCCGACCAAAAACAACCTGGCGGAGGACTGTGGAGGCTGAGATGCAAAGAATGAACCAGAGTTGGGGCACTGTACGAAGGCTGGCCGCCGACCGAGCAAAGTGGAATCAATTTGTTGTTGCCCTACAAGACGCCACTAGGCGTGATGGCCACTGACTGCTTTGGAGGTTGGCGGTTAAGGATCGAAGAAGAAGTTTTCAAGCTTTAAACCAGTGTAAATGTCTATGTGAAAATATTCATTTTAAAGTAATGGAAGTTTCAATCTTTTCAATCAGTGTAAAACATAAATGAAAACGAATTCAATTTGTATTGTGAACACTTTTCAATCAGTGGAGATGCATATGGTAACAAACTCTCTCTGTATTATTAGCCTTTTCATTTAAATGTCATGTAAAGCTAAAGCTATTCTATTTAAATGTAAAGAAAGTTTTATAATAATAATAATAAATTCTTTAAGCACCAAACACGGTGCATACGGCAGAAACCAATGCTCTCCAGGTTGTACGTTGTGACGCCACTCCTCTTAGCTCTTGCACTTTGTTTAATCCCAACGTTCTTCCTTCTCTTATTATTGTTCTTCTGAGTGTTTCTTTTGGTCTTCCTTTTTTCCTCTTACCCTCAGGAACCCAAGTGAGTGCCTGCAATGGTATTCTGTTGTTTTGCATTCGTAGGACATGACCGATATATGACCATCGTCTTTTCCTTATATAGTTGGAGACATATTTCTGCCTAGAGTCTTCTCTTATTTGTCGATTAGTCTTGAATTCTTTCCAACTGATGTTCATGAGTTTTCTAAGACATTTGTTCTCGAATGTATTCAGCTTGTTCTCCAATGATTTTGTTATTTTCCAACTCTCACAGCCGTATGTTAACACTGAGATAACATTTGAATTAAACAGACGAAGCTTGGTATGTATATTCAATGATCGTAATTTCCAAATGTTAGATAATCTATTGAAGGCGCTAGCTGCCAAAGCAATTCTAGCATGAATTTCTCTTGTTGTGTCACCATCCTGAGTCATTTTACTGCCTAAATAATTGAAACTTTCAACTTTCTGTAGTTTTTCCCCGTTCAGGATGATATTAAAGGTCTCGTTAAAAAAGTTCATAACTTTAGTTTTAGAGGCATTTATTTGGAGACCTATTTTAACCGAAAGATGTTTTATACCGAGGGATTAAATGTAATTCTCATCGAGGGTAAACTCTGAGTTAAATGGGATGGTGGTATGGGAAGATAGGAACCCATAACCATTGGTTAGAAAACGCAATACTCAGAAGAGCGTTCGTTTCTATTCTTCTATCATAGTTATTGGTGGTACCAGTAGAAAGCACTATCCCTGGAACAAGAAGGGAACCGTGGCCTAAGCTTCAAGACGAAGGACGCACGTGGTAGACTCTCCTTGACGTTTCTGGGAAACGAGCTGCCCCCGACAACAATGATCAGAGACGAGCGGGAGCAGAGTGAAAAGAAACAACCCATAAGAAGGAGCAGAACCGTCATTGGCAAATAAGTTCAAATATATGCTGCCACTTGAACTACTTGTAACATCTCACATTCCCTAAAGACTGTGAGGATAACTTTTCTTGATCCATAACTATTCAAATTATTTCCAACTGTTAAAACAGAAAGTGATTATTAAATTTTGTTATTTGTAATGTTACAAATTTAACTTCGATTTAATCATTTTAAAGTTACTGCATGTTTGTCTCAGTCAAATTACTACACACTCTAAACAGAGCTATACTAGAATAATAGAATTCCACCGAGTAAATAAGGGGTGGGGGCTTACACGAGCTGAAAGTAATAAGTGCTTAAATCCTTCACAAAAGTTGTCGGCAGATTACATAATTAACGTGCTCAGCAAGAGTCAGCATTGTTTTCGCTTATCTGAATATCTTGTGAAGACACCTATGTGATAGAAGCTTTACTACTCTTCTATCTACATTTCTGCCAAGAGTAATCTTGTGTAAAGATAGACTCCATTGAAGCCTATAATAGATACTTTTGAGTTTTGGCCACTGTTGGACCACTACTGCAAAGCAGGGGAGGCAAAAACCGTCACAAATTTTTCTCTTGATGTTTTCAAATTTTCCACTTTGCATACGTGTACAGACATTTCAAGTTTCTATGGTCAAGCTATCTTTAATTGTAATCTTGCTTAGTGGTCTGGTAATGGTCGGGTATCACCTGGAACACATGATACTAAGTAGTCAAAACAATATTGGATAAACTTAATAAAACAAAAATGTTATGGAAATCGGATATCCATAAATGAATTAATAGGAGTATTTTTGAATTTACAAGGTAGCTGAAAATTACCCAGCGTGGTAACTATGAAAACAAATGCAGAGACTAGTGCACTAAAGCAAAATGATTAGAAATAATACGTTACGAAGGCGTGAGCAGATTTTTTTTTTTAAATGTGTTCCAAGCGAGATGTAGCGACGGTATGGATTGATAGCTAGGTAAACGGATGTCAAGAGGACAGACAGACAGACAGGTAGATAGGGGGTTGGCGGCTATGTTGAATCAGGACGTCAAGTGTCACCCTCACTTAGGTCGCATCTTTCAAATCGGCTTTTATAACTGTGACGTGTAATTGAAAAGAGTCTACAGTAATCTAACAGCCTATTGTAACTAAATAGCTACTCTCTTATTTGCTAGCTAAACATGCATTAAAACTACCACCTCCTGTCTTTCTGCAGCTTCACCTTTTTGTCCCCGCCCTCTTTTCTTTAAACACTGGCAAACGCGGTGTCTACAATCTTCTTTGACCTGTCAGTTATAACAGGAAATAAATCCCGCTATGGTTATACTTCTTTCCACTCAGCTGTCAATCATAAAATACTTGACAGCTAGACAGCACGTGAGAGAAACGGAACAGAACCTTTGAAGTTCACCCAGGGAAATCTAGAAATCCCCTAGTACCCTTTGATCGCGAGCACGGGCATTCCAAAGGGAAGCCCGCTAGAAGAACAGAAGACTTTTGATCTCGGTCAAAGCTCCAGACGAAAAACTCTGAGAGACCGTGACGTAAAGCCTTTCATCTTGGTAACTCTAGCTTCTGAATTTTGTCCCACACAGGAGTGCGAAATAACGCCATTAGAGAGCAAGCGAAGTATATGATAATGTATTGCTGTTTCTAAAACCCAGTCATCAGTCGTCAGTCAGAATTTGAAGAGTCTAGCGCGTAGTCCTGAAACCGTTACAGAGGGAGAAAAGAATACATGTTCATATTTCATTTGTAATTATTGTTATTATAGCATCTATTCTTTTTTTTTCAAGTGCCAATACGACAAAGTAACAGACACCGACGATTTAATAGTTAACTATAATGATAGGTGATTTATGTTGTACGTGTTGCATATTGGGAAAAAGAAAACACTGCGCGAGTGACCCGCTGGGCGCGAAACTGTGAGGGCGAGCCATTATCGACTCGGTCGGAACAAAATCAATGGCTAGCGAACGTCTGTAAGTGTGTATAGTTGCCGCAGGGCAAACAACGCGTATCTTTTCACTTCGTCTATTCGTCAGGATTGACAGAGCGGATGAGAGGTTGTCTTGTCCTCGTCCGTATTTTATTTTATATAGAATGGTAGCATTTTCCACAAATCTTTGCTTGTATTTTTTTCGCGTACCTGATCCCCAAGTGAACGACCAGCGGTCTTTTTAAAAAAATGTATAATGTGTGTACTAGCCTGAGGATATTTTGTGATTGTAAATTATAACGACTGGACTTACCAAATCCAGGATATTATTTTTAACAGCCCACAGCGGCGTATACCTGATATCACCTGACAGTTTATTCAAGTGGAGTACCTAGTCGATACACTGTGCAGGACCGACACTCTGGCAAAGAGTCTGCCGTTAAAATCAATCATCATCATCCTTAAAATTAAGCGCAAACAGATTATCAGGATACTGGGAGTATCATCTCACCTAAATGGTCAAAATCATCAACGATTTTTTCACACTTGTCACCTGTTTGTATTGACACCTGCACCCAGATAGGATTCAAGGCCGAGCGGGAAACAAGCCTGTTTTTTCCCCCGCACGCCCATACACTGCAAGCGTTTTCGCAACCAGAGTTATCCAGTTGTAGTTCCTGTGTCTAGATTTACTCCCCCCTCCCCTTGTGGACACCCCCACCCCCCATTGGAGGACAAGTGAATGGTTTAGAATAGTGACGATAACATTTAGGATTTATACATCTACCCGGATTTATCGTGGATTTTAGCACATTCGGCGTTCACCTCATTAGTATTTTTTTTGGGACGAACTGGGGCCAAATTTGTACCCTCGACAGCTGAAGTTGGTACATTAATCACAGTCAAAAGGGATTTTACGAGGGATATTCTAAAAACAAATGATACCACAGATCCACGGTGTTGATCTTTACTGTTTTATATAGTAAATATTGTAAGATATAATGAGACGTGGCTGGCTGTCATACGTTCTCACGTTACGAAGCATAATCACGAAGCTTGAACACAAGATACAAGGATCGACATGTTTAATTCGCCATCTTAGAAACAGGAAGTAGGAAGAAGGAAGTAGAAGTATAAGGGCAAGTAACTCTAGTAGGAAACAAGATAACCATGGAGACGACCCCATCAACATCCCCCCTTCTTTATGAGTGAACAAAGTCATTCATCCAAGAGGGTTTCTTGCGAACTCTTTGAGGTCTCTTAGGGCAAGATGGTAGGAGAGAATGTTCTTTGCCAGCTTTCCCAGGACTAGAAGTAGCTGGAGTTGAAGGATCAACTTCTGGAAGATTGGAAATGTTCACTTCACTAGTGTTTTCCATGTCTGGCAAAACAACCTGTTGCTCGTGTAGAACTGGAGAGGAGACATCAATTTCCAGGTCCTCGGGATCAGGTGTAAAAGGTGTTGTTTTAGGTCTTTCAGAGAGCCTCTTATCGATCCTTCCAGGTTTCCAGTTTGGTTGTTCAGGGTCTTGACAGTAGACTGGCTGGTGAGACAACTTGGGCAGATCATGAGCAGTTTTATCATAATACTTCTTCACTGATCTGTCTCTCTTGCCTCTACTTTCAATAACTCTACTGTGAGATGCAACGGGTTTCACTGCAGAAGGTATCAGTGTCCGCAGTTTCCTGTTGAACAGTATTTCTGCTGGACTTAGATCAAACCCTTGTCTCGGCGTATTACGAAGTTCAAGTAGTGCCTCATATGCATCTGTATTATTTTGAACAGTCTTTCTCATCATACCCTTGATGAGTTTCACAGCAGATTCAGCTAATCCATTGGCTTTATGGTGACCTGGTGCTGATTTAACATGAAGTATTCCCCATCTAGCAGTAAATGATCTGAACTGTGCAGACGTAAACTGAGTTCCTTGGTCAGATACAATAACTTTAGGGACACCATAACGAGCAAAATGAGACTTCAACTTCCTGATGACTAACTGTGCTGTCATTGTAGGTAGAAAGTCTACTTCAATGAAGTTGGAGAAGTAGTCAATCAGGACTAAATAATATCGGCCTTCTATAATAAAGATGTCAGTGCCAACTTTCTCCCAGGGTGATAAACCTCTTGAGTGTTGGTTTAAAGGTTCTTTAGTATTCCTTGCCTTCGTTTCTTGACATTCTGGACAACTGTCAGCTATCTGTCGAATCTCAGCCGTCATGCCGATCCAAAACAGACAACTTCTGGCCCGGTGCATCATGCTGTCAAATGCAAGATGAGCAGCGTGTAGCTTCTGCTTGATTTCAGGCCTCAGTGCTTTTGGGATAAGAATACGCTCTCCTTTAAGTATTATGCCTTGTTCTGTTGTCAGAGTATCACGAATGTCAAAATAAGGCATAAGCTCAGCTGGTACATCAGACTTTCTTTTAGGCCACCCATCCAAAATGGTCGACTTCAACCTCTGGAGCACGCTGTCTTTGAGAGTTTCAGCTTTAATCTTTTCCATCATCACATCTGGTATTTCAGCTAATCTTACAGGTGCATCAGCTCCTGCATTGCTCTCTCTATCAGCTAAGGAATCCAATGTGACATTATGAATACAAACTCTGGACAGTGTGTCGGCTATAAGAAGATCGGAACCTTGTACCCACTGGAATTCAAAGTCATATCGATGGCTGCGCATCAGTAAATTCTGCAGTCTTCGAGGAATTTGACTCAGAGGTTTCTTAATGATGGCCGCCAAAGGTTTATGGTCATTGATGACTGTAACTTTCCTTCCATAAGTGTACTGGTCAAAGCGTTCCAAACCATATACAACAGCTAAGAGCTCCTTCTCAATTTGAGCCCAGCGTTGTTCTGTTTCAGTTAGAGCTCTAGAAGCAAACTCTATTGGCTGACCATTTTGTAGGAAGACAGCCCCAAGTCCATAGCTGCTACTATCAACTTGAATACACAAAGATTCGTCAGGATCATAGTATGCGAGTACTGAAGTAGAAGTAATCAGACTCTTGAAAGCTTGTTCACATTCAGCAGACCAGACAAAGGGAGTATCCTTACGTGTAAGTTCTCTTATTGGATGAAGAACTTCTGAAAGATTGTTGAGAAACTTTGCTAGATACTGTATCATGCCGCAAAATCTGCGAACCGTATGACAGTCCTTAGGAACGGGCATGTTTAGTATTGTCTCAACCTTTTTCTTGTCTGGTTCAACACCTCGAGCAGTAATAAGGTGACCCATGAAGGTAATTTCTTCTTTCTTCTCTTGAGCTTTAGCGTCATTCAGTTTAATGCCTTTCTCTTTACACCTATGTTTCAGTGCTTTGAGCTTCAGATCATGGTCCTTAATTGCTTGCTGTCTGTTTGATCCACAACCTGCAATAACTATGTCATCAGCAACATTGATGCAACCATGAAGACCTTCAAGAGCTTGGGCTAGATGCCTCTGGAAAATTTCACTGCTTACATTCAAGCCAAATGGTAATCTAGACCATCTGAACCTACCATAAGGTGTAATCATTGTTGTAAGTTTACTAGACTTCTCATCAACTTTGATATGCCAGAATGCTTCCTTGATATCCAGCTTTGTGAAAATCTTGGCATTGTTGAGCTCAGGCAATACATCATCCAAAGTTGGTAATCTGTAATGCTCCCTCTGCAAAGCCTCATTCAGGGGTCTAGGATCTGTAGCAAAGTTGATTTTGCTGTGGAGGTTATGATGGTATCCTAAAAGAATGAAAAGGTGTCTGCTTTAACCGTGTGAGGTCAAGCACATGTAGGCCTCTGACTCTATAAATGATGATGATGAATTATGTGCAGAGAACCTACAGCTACCTCCCTAGGTCTCACACGGTCACTCTTCTGGCTCTAGTGTATGGTGTACCTAGTGTCTAGGGGAGAAATGGAATGAGGGTACACAACAGTCAAACACTTTAAGTTTCTATAAAGAAGATAATAAAACTAGCAGTTAAGTTTTTCTTTGAACAAATTTTTACAATTTATTTTGCCTGTCCATTCATAGCTTGTGGACAGGTCTTTGAAAATAAGGACAAGATAGTTTACAGAAAAGAACAATTAAAATTTTGGGACAATTTGCCCAATAACTAAAAAGTTATTATGTATTTATATATATACGTCTTTCCTGTAGGAAATATTAAAGGAATTCACTTTATTCATATAAAAGGGAGAGTCACTGTAGATGAGGGCTGTAGTTCATCCTACCCCCATAAACGTCCTGTGTAATATTTTGAAACACCAGAAACTGTCAGAGATGCACCAGATGTCTAACTCATCACCTGGGAGTCCTTGTTGTAAAATATTTAAATGTGTAGTTGCAGAAAGTTCAATTTCACCACTCGCCAAGGCTCCTACTGTTATCTTCGACAGCATATAAGACTGGTTGGAGACTGGTTGGCGTTTATTAGTACTCAGCAGGTTTCCTGTCACCAGCCGGCAACAGGAACATAGACCCTCTGCAACAAAAGGACACCCTGGCCTTTTATCTCTGATCACTTATTCTAACACTTAATTTCCTACGTGGGTATGGGGTCAGCCTCGCGTGCCTTACAAATGCACTAGCCCCGAATTGTACAGGACTCCAACCTTGTTGTGACCACACCTCAAGTCCTTATAGTAGATACGCCACTGTGCGTTTACATACTTTTTATCAATACAATAATGTGGCGTAACCACATTTCCTTTGATATGATATTCTCTTCTTTTCTTTTCAATTATATTTGCTTCAGGCATGTAAACAGTGTTCATTGAACACAGAGGCTTACTAATCTATTCTAATACAATAATATGACAACATAATAACAACATACATCAGTTAGATACCGTTTACTGTGAGGACTCAACAATGTCTGCTTCCGACATGTCCTTCACTTTTTTTCCCAATAGCAGTATCTAACTTTGTAGTTGGACCAAACCTATTAAATTTCATAAAATATCCTTACCACAATCAAGAAATATATAAACAAATGACGCTGACTGTGTGAAGAAATGGCCTCAGCTTCCTCCGAACTGCACAGACTGTGAATTTATTCTTTATTTAAGTTTAGAATTAACACAGCTGTTTCTCAGCGTATTTGAATAAAATTTTTAGTTCAACTGGCAATGAATAGTCAAAGCCTTTTGCTAATATTTACTAGCACTGGCCAATCGAAACGTTCGACTACTTGAATTCAAAAGCAGTTTGAATGAAAAACCAAAATAATTTCGAATAATTTCTGCGTCTGGTGGTCGATTGGCCAGTCTGCTTTAGTCATGCCCAATACAAAAAGATATTACGTTTAGGATTACATTTTTCCTACCGCTCCCCTTTCCCATTTATATTCTGTTTACCCAAGCGAATTTGAATGTACCTCCCTGCCCCTTTTCCAAGCTCGCGTCCCCCTAACGTTACCAAAAAAAAAACCATGAGCAGGAACGCCAGTCTGTCTGGTCGAGTGTCCTTAGATATTAGTATTTCTTCAATAACTTCTCTAATACTGGGACTATCATATTATTTAAAGTACATTCTTACTCAGCTAACTCTACGTCATATAATTTTTATGGGGAACTACATAATGGTTTATACAACGTTAAAATATCTCCAATGATACAACGTAGGGATAAAAACTAATGCGTAAGCTGCTAGAATACATGATCGCCCACGCCGCGGGTCATCACCCGCCATGGAAATTAAATTGTTAGACTTGAAGGCAAAACGGAACGGGATGAGAACGGAGATCAAAAGGAAAAATCTGACTGAACGCGTGCTTGAAACTAGCAAGGCTAAAAGACGCAAGTGGTGGGGAAAGGAGGAAAAAGTCACGTTCCCCAAGTTGACATAAAGTAAAGAAATCGACAAAAGGGACCTTGGATATTATACGCCACAGTCATTTCTTGGACGCTTTTGCGATAACTTAGTCCGTTTATTTGAATGCAGTGATGAACGCATTCCAGAAGATTCTAGAAAATATTTGAAAAGTAACTTTTCTTAATAATAATGTTAGGAATATAAAACCTAGCTGGCCGGATGGCCCATCTTGAGCAGTGAAATAATATGCTTTCATTTATACAGACGGATAGATAATAAGAAAGATATTGACAAAAGACTGTGTTGTTCATATCAGCGAGCGTCTGCATTGAAATAAAACATGTCACTAATTTTCAAAAAATTGTGGCCTTGAAGACGCAAGTGCTAAAATCTAGTTGGAATGAAGAGACGGGGTGGGATGGTGAATTGTGGCTAAAAATAACTTTAAAGGCAAAATTGTGTAGGGGAAGGCAGAGTTGGTTCAAAAAACAAGTGTGTTTTTTTTTGTGAAACGCAAGTAGAGACGGACGGACCAACAGACAATAAGGCATACTTGACTGAGGTATGACTGAAATGACTTTTTGGTAGGATATTTGAATTTGAAAAAAAGAAAAGGCAGTGATTGGCCATAGATGAATATATTATCGGCGCTCAGACGCGCATTTTGTGCCATTCATTATAAGTTGTCCTAGTAGACACAGTGAATTATTAAGTGGTGTAATTCCCAGAAGCTATTGAAATATTTAGAGGGACGCCATCCTAAGGCCAGCAGCTCAGCTGAGTTTTGCTAGCATTTAACTGTGTTCTATATTCATAATTCTGGTAAGACTGAAATTATTTCTTTGTACATTTTAATATTTGTTTAAGGTTTCGAGTGATTTGATACTGCAATAGCATAATCTGTCCCTTACAACAAGTAAGGATTCGCTCTAGACCCCCCGCCCCAGTTCAGGGTCTAGAGACAAATAAAATACATAAACTCCAGCAAGGATTATGAAGGACAGATCAAGTGTTGAGATCAGTGAAACATATCACCTATCCTATTCTATGGCAGGAAGCTAATGAACATATTTCAGAATACGTAGTCTGGGAGAACTTATCCTATGTGAAACCAACTTGGTAAGATGTGTTGTTTGGTCAGAAAGATCTGACCCGTCTATGTGGTGTTGTTGTTGTGTAGTGTTGTGTCCAGAAATGGTTAGAGGATGGAATTCTGACACATGACTAATACTTTGATTGCAGAACTGTGAGTTTTAGTTGGCACCAATGCGGTGTCAAATGAGTTGTTGAATATTACAAGAGTGGACCCGTGCAGTAACATTTTGTCAGAGCAGCCTATTATAGCCCCCAAGCACGGAGAGGTGGGGCCACCAGACTTCTGATATTGCCCCCAAGCACGGAGAGGTGGGGCCACCAGACTTCTGATATTGCCCCCAAGCACGGAGAGGTGGGGCCACCAGATCTCAGCACCAGAGCTACACCTTCAAGCTACGTGAGCGTCTGGTCTGCTGAGAATTCACCAACTCAACTTATTTGCTAACACACCCATAAAAATTTCCATCAAATAACTGGACAATGTGTAGTCACCATAGACAGGGAGTGATGAGGCCACCCCAACAGCACATCCATTAAGTGTTCTCCCAAAATAGATTACAACTATAAACAGTAGTAATATTAACTAGTCTAGTAACATACATATGTACACACCTTGCATTTATTATGTAATATTCATGCATTTCTTTTATAATTGCAAAACCTTTCATATGTTCTGACCAAATTAAAACCTTGGTTCAGAACAAATAAATTTAAAGAAAATTACTATCCAAATTTTACACACTTGAGTTAGTTCAGTGTATTATAACATTTATTAATATTATTAGACTTAGTAAATATCTGTGTGTGTGTATGTAAACTACCACAACACATTACATATCATTACCCTAGACATTTAACGTAGCCACATTCATTAGTAAAAAAAAAGATAGGTGTGAGGTCGTAGTGGTAGCACGAAGGGCCTTCTGACAATTCACAGCTACATTTTATCTCAGGAGCCTTCACAGCTGACCTCATGCATCACACTTAGTAATATCACCATCATACAATACCATCAATCCACTACATATATTGGGGTCTCTTTGTCCCGGGATAATTAGCCTATCAAATATATTAGGATCTCCTGGGGGGAGAATTAGATTAGGGGAACACATTATAAAAAAATTAAAAGTGTCCCTTAAAATTAAAAGTGTCCCTGAAAATAAAAGTTGGTGAATCTTCACAGCCAGTGGTAGTTAATTAATTAATTAGAATTATTTTAGACTAGAGTAATTAGAAGTACTTTAGTGGTTGGAAATTTTATTTTGCACATTGCTAGATTTGTTTAAAAAGTATGGCGGAGCTGGCCAAATTCAGATCAGCTGCTGTGCTGACGGCAAAGGAGATGGGAATGGATGGTCAGATTTTAATTCAATATGTAACGGCTGAATGTGATAAGTATATTGAACGGGAAGAAAGAAGATTAGAAAAAGAGGCTGAAAGAAAATTAGAGTCTGAAAGGTTGGCTGAAGAGAAGAGGTTACAAATTGAGGCTGAGACTAAGAGGTTACAAATTGAGGCTGACAAAGAGGCTAAAGCATTGGAGGCAGAAGAAAAACGACAGCAAAGGGAGGCAGAAGATAAAAGGTTGACTGCCGAAAGGGAGGCAGAAGATAAAAAGGCCGAAAGGGAGGCAGAAGATAGAAGGTTGCAGAGGGAGCACGAATTACGACTAAGGGAGCTGGAGCTACAAGGCCAGGCTCCTGAAAATGGTGCCAGCCCTTTTGCCTCAGATGCTACGCCCAGTCTGGGAGCCTCAACATCAGCTATGGGGTTTCATTTAGACCATTTTGTTGAAAAAGACGATGACATAGAGGGGTACCTAGGACGTTTTGAGTTATTAGCTACTACATATGGGTTAGAGAGAGAGAGAGGTGGAGTTTAAAGCTATCACAGGGACTGAGAGGTACTTCTTACGAAGTCTTCGCAAAAATGAACAGAGAAGACCAGGAGAATTATGACATGTTAAAGCAGGCTTTGTTATTGAGGTACGAAAAAAAAAATGGGAATTTTATCGTAAGAAATTTAGAAATGCCAAACTGTTGTCTGGGGAGACATACCACCAATTCTCTGCCAGACTGGAAACCTATTTGGAGAAATGGACTGCTCTGGGGAAGACCCAAGATCTTAAAGAAATGATCATGATTGAGCAATTGAGAGAGTCCATGGCTCCAGACATGAGAAAATTTCTCATGGAACAAGGTGCAGAGAAGTTGGGGGAGGTTTTAAATGTCGCTGAAAGGTATCAGGCAGCCCAGGCAGAGGTAAGTGGTGCTAAAAAGAAGCACATAGACAATTTTAAAGCTCCACAGCAATTTAATAAATTTGATAATAGAGAGCAGGGAAATAAAGGTAGGACAAACTTTGAACGGCCAAGAAATGACTACCGAGACAGAAACTCACAGTTCAATGACCAAAAATCCAATGAAAGAAAACCGTTTAACCAAGGAAAAAGATGGTGTAAATGGTGCAAGAAAGATAACCATAACACCGAATTTTGTAGAAGGAAACCTTCAAACATTGCTGCAATGAAGTCGGGGACTCAAAGATTAAAGGTTAATCCTAAGGGACAGCAGGAACCTTATCACCCCCCAGTTTGTGAGGATGTTATTTGTAATGGGGTCACCATAAGGTGCCTTTATGATACAGGTTTGGATTATGATTCAGTTGTGAAGTCTAGCCTAGTGGACCCAAGTCAGTATACCACAGAAACAGTGGAAATACAAGGGGCAACTAAGGACATACCACTCATGACACTTCCCATCGCAAGGATAACGGTGAAAACTCGCTATGTGGAAGGAGAAATCAGAGCAGCAGTGATAGATGAACCAATCTACCCTCTGATATTGGGGTGTAGATACGTCTTCTTGGGGAATCCCGAGAGACCTGTGATCATGGCGACAGTGCAGACCAGGTCACAGAAGAAGGAGGAAGAAGGTGAACCTATGAATGCTCATCCAGAGGAGATGAGGAAGGCGCAGGCTGAGGATAGGACACTCAAGCCATGTTTTAAAAAATTGCCCAAATGCCACACACCTCCGAGCAAGGGGGAATATTTTATGAAGAACAAACTCTTATACAGGAAGGCCGGAACTGGAACAAATGGTCACAACCAGCTGGTTCTTCCCACTTCATATAGGGATAAAGTGATGGAACTCGGGCATGCGATTCCCTTCAGTGGTCACATGGGGATCAGCGCCACAGGACAGCGTATAGCTTGTCATTACTTCTGGCCAGGGATAACGGAGGATATAAAAAGATATGTCAAATCCTGCCCAGAATGTCAAAGGGTAGCTCCAAAGCACTGGACTGCTCCTGCAACTCTAGGGGAAATGCCCATAGTGGGAACACCTTTTGAGAGGGTTGCAGTGGATATTGTAGGACCTCTCACTCGGACCAAGAGGAGGAACAGTTACATCCTTACTCTGGTGGACACTTGTTCTATGTGGGGAGAGGCGGTAGCCCTGCCATCAATTGATTCAAAACATGTAGCAGAGGCACTACTTACAATATTTACCCGATTAGGATTCCCGCATCAAATCTTGACGGATAATGGTTCTCAGTTCAAGGGGAAACTAACGGAAGAAGTTTTTAAGCTATTTCAAGCCAGACACTTTCATTGTAGTCCGTACCATCCGCAAGGGAACGGCCAGGTAGAGAGAGGTTCAACGGGACTCTCATTTCTATCCTGAGAAAGCTGGCACACGAAAAACCGGATCTGTGGGATCAATTCCTGCCCGCCGCATTGTTTGCGTCCGGGAGGTACCACATAGTTCAACCGGGATGGCTCCCGCAACTCTGCTATTTGGGAGGCCAATAAAAGGTCCATTAGAAGCACTATTAAGGACCTGGACAGATGAGAAGGCGGAAGAGACTGTTACCTCATCTTATCAATACGTGAACGAACTGACCACTCGTTTGAAAGCTGGATGGAAACTGGCAAATGATAATTTGAAACAAGCCAGGAAGAAACATGCAGCATATTTTAATAGGAAGGCAAAGGACAGAGAACTGGCAGTGGGAGAGAAGGTGCTGCTTCTACTACCCGGTAGCCAGAATAAATTACAAATTGGATGGCAAGGTCCATATACGGTTCTAGAGAAGGTGTCTAGAACAAACTATAAAATTGACAAAAAGGGGAAGGAGAAAGTTTATCATGTAAACCTGTTAAAGAAGTATCTGGACAGACCACTCCAGGAAAGCACCCCCTTACTGACCTTAGCTATCGCAACTCAAATGCAAAAGGAACCACTCACCTCACATGAATACCCATTACATCCTTGTGAAACAGCAGCACAGGTAAAAGTCAGTAAGCACCTGACTAAAAACCAGAGGGAAAGAGTTCAACAGGTTCTGGAGGAACATACAGATGTATTAACAGATAAACCAGGCCATACAAATTTGCTACAGTATGACATGAAACTGGTAGACTCAAACCCAATCTGTATGAGAGCCTATTCTATTCCGTTCGCGAAGGAGAAGGCATTGAAGGAAGAAATAGATTATTTGTTGAAGGAGGGGATTATTTCACACAGTGAATCATCTTTTAGCTCTAGTGTCGTATTGTTGAGAAAACCGTCTGGGGAACACAGACTGTGCATAGATTACAGGAAACTGAATGCTGTCACAGAAGGACAAGTGGATCCATTACCAGACACAAAACAGTTATTTGCCAGACTGAACAAGGCAAAATACTTTTCAAAGGTGGATCTTAGTAAAGGCTATTACCAGATCCCAGTGAAGCCTGAAGTGAGACCTTATTTGGCTTTTAGCACTTCGGATGGACATTATGAATTCAACATGCTACCATTCGGACTGAAAAATGCTCCGAGTGTATTTTCAAGGATGATGCGCAAATTGTTGGATCCCCTGAATAACCCATGTATCACGAATTTCATGGATGATATTCTCGTCGCCACAGAGACATTTGAAGAACACATTGAAGCTCTAGAAATGTTATTTAATAGGCTTAGGGAGGCGAACTTGACTGCTAGGCCAACAAAATGTTGCATTGGATGCAAAGAGTTGGAATTCTTGGGACACACTGTATATCAGGGTAGCATGACCCCTGATCCCAAGAACTTGGAAAAACTGCAGAGAGCACCTAGACCACAAACAAAAAAGGATG
The DNA here is from genome assembly GCA_024509875.1 of Oreohelix idahoensis. Taxonomy (NCBI): domain Eukaryota; kingdom Metazoa; phylum Mollusca; class Gastropoda; order Stylommatophora; family Oreohelicidae; genus Oreohelix; species Oreohelix idahoensis. Next base: position 1,409,084 of record JAMPIV010000770.1, read on the forward strand.
TGCGATCATTCGTGTCGTTATGCGGATTTTATCAAAAATATATCAAAGATTTTAACTCTATTTGTGCTCCTCTGACTGATCTGACTCGCAAGGGACTTCCAGATAAAATTAATTGGACTGCGCAAAGTGAATTAGCGTTCCAAGACTTAAAGGAAAAACTCACTAGCAAGCCTATTCTCAAACTACCTGATTTGACACAGGACTTTGTCTTAAGAACCGATGCAAGTAATGTAGGACTCGGAGCGGCTTTGTTGCAAAGATCATCTTCACCTGATGGGGAACTGAAACCAGTCGCTTATGCAAGCCGCAAATTGAATAAGGCGGAACAAGGATACTCCACAAGCGAAAAAGAATGTTTAGCGTTAATCTGGGCAATAAGAAGTTTCAAATCTATCTGTATGGTAGGACTTTTGTGGTCGAGACGGACCATCAGCCTCTCGTATTCTTATCTCAGGCTAAGCATGAAAACGCAAGATTGCTGAGGTGGTCTTTATTGCTTCAACCTTATCAGTTTAGTATCCAATATATCCCAGGCAAATTGAATGTCGGTGCAGATTTCCTCAGTCGGCACCCCTGTGATCAAAATTAGAGTAATGGCAGGCGTAAGGAGAGATTTTATCTATGTGTATCACTGGTTTTAGAACTTGCCGTAGGCATGTTTTCAAGTGGGGAGATGTGTCACAAAATTAACCATGATACAACGTTAAAATATCTCCAATGATACAACGTAGGGATAAAAACTAATGCGTAAGCTGCTAGAATACATGATCGCCCACGCCGCGGGTCATCACCCGCCATGGAAATTAAATTGTTAGACTTGAAGGCAAAACGGAACGGGATGAGAACGGAGATCAAAAGGAAAAATCTGACTGAACGCGTGCTTGAAACTAGCAAGGCTAAAAGACGCAAGTGGTGGGGAAAGGAGGAAAAAGTCACGTTCCCCAAGTTGACATAAAGTAAAGAAATCGACAAAAGGGACCTTGGATATTATACGCCACAGTCATTTCTTGGACGCTTTTGCGATAACTTAGTCCGTTTATTTGAATGCAGTGATGAACGCATTCCAGAAGATTCTAGAAAATATTTGAAAAGTAACTTTTCTTAATAATAATGTTAGGAATATAAAACCTAGCTGGCCGGATGGCCCATCTTGAGCAGTGAAATAATATGCTTTCATTTATACAGACGGATAGATAATAAGAAAGATATTGACAAAAGACTGTGTTGTTCATATCAGCGAGCGTCTGCATTGAAATAAAACATGTCACTAATTTTCAAAAAATTGTGGCCTTGAAGACGCAAGTGCTAAAATCTAGTTGGAATGAAGAGACGGGGTGGGATGGTGAATTGTGGCTAAAAATAACTTTAAAGGCAAAATTGTGTAGGGGAAGGCAGAGTTGGTTCAAAAAACAAGTGTGTTTTTTTTGTGAAACGCAAGTAGAGACGGACGGACCAACAGACAATAAGGCATACTTGACTGAGGTATGACTGAAATGACTTTTTGGTAGGATATTTGAATTTGAAAAAAGAAAAGGCAGTGATTGGCCATAGATGAATATATTATCGGCGCTCAGACGCGCATTTTGTGCCATTCATTATAAGTTGTCCTAGTAGACACAGTGAATTATTAAGTGGTGTAATTCCCAGAAGCTATTGAAATATTTAGAGGGACGCCATCCTAAGGCCAGCAGCTCAGCTGAGTTTTGCTAGCATTTAACTGTGTTCTATATTCATAATTCTGGTAAGACTGAAATTATTTCTTTGTACATTTTAATATTTGTTTAAGGTTTCGAGTGATTTGATACTGCAATAGCATAATCTGTCCCTTACAACAAGTAAGGATTCGCTCTAGACCCCCCGCCCCAGTTCAGGGTCTAGAGACAAATAAAATACATAAACTCCAGCAAGGATTATGAAGGACAGATCAAGTGTTGAGATCAGTGAAACATATCACCTATCCTATTCTATGGCAGGAAGCTAATGAACATATTTCAGAATACGTAGTCTGGGAGAACTTATCCTATGTGAAACCAACTTGGTAAGATGTGTTGTTTGGTCAGAAAGATCTGACCCGTCTATGTGGTGTTGTTGTTGTGTAGTGTTGTGTCCAGAAATGGTTAGAGGATGGAATTCTGACACATGACTAATACTTTGATTGCAGAACTGTGAGTTTTAGTTGGCACCAATGTGGTGTCAACTGAGTTGTTGAATATTACAAGAGTGGACCCGTGCAGTAACATTTTGTCAGAGCAGCCTATTATAGCCCCCAAGCACGGAGAGGTGGGGCCACCAGACTTCTGATATTGCCCCCAAGCACGGAGAGGTGGGGCCACCAGACTTCTGATATTGCCCCCAAGCACGGAGAGGTGGGGCCACCAGATCTCAGCACCAGAGCTACACCTTCAAGCTACGTGAGCGTCTGGTCTGCTGAGAATTCACCAACTCAACTTATTTGCTAACACACCCATAAAATTTCCATCAAATAACTGGACAATGTGTAGTCACCATAGACAGGGAGTGATGAGGCCACCCCAACAGCACATCCATTAAGTGTTCTCCCAAATAGATTACAACTATAAACAGTAGTAATATTAACTAGTCTAGTAACATACATATGTACACACCTTGCATTTATTATGTAATATTCATGCATTTCTTTTATAATTGCACAACCTTTCATATGTTCTGACCAAATTAAAACCTTGGTTCAGAACAAATAAATTTAAAGAAAATTACTATCCAAATTTTACACACTTGAGTTAGTTCAGTGTATTATAACATTTATTAATATTATTAGACTTAGTAAATATCTGTGTGTGTGTATGTAAACTACCACAACACATTACATATCATTACCCTAGACATTTAACGTAGCCACATTCATTAGTAAAAAAAGATAGGTGTGAGGTCGTAGTGGTAGCACGAAGGGCCTTCTGACAATTCACAGCTACATTTTATCTCAGGAGCCTTCACAGCTGACCTCATGCATCACACTTAGTAATATCACCATCATACAATACCATCAATTCACTACAGTCTGCGTGGTTTTGCTTTGGCTGGCTTTTCCGCAGTGTGTGTATATGCGTTGCAGACTGTGTCAGCGAAGCGGGGTGTAGACGGGGCGGGTTAAGAATAGGCGTAATAATTAGTATTGTATCGTGTAATACTACCAAACAATGTAAGGATTACTACTAAATTTTTGCGTTACAGTTGACAGAAAACGTTACTTCAGATAGTTATATTGCGGCACGCTTCTGCCAATAGTTAATTATAAGGCTAGACTACAAAGTGTATGCAGCAGATTGGGCAAAAGTTAAATATTAGTAGTGTTTCTCGAAAACGAAACTAAAGCGTGTCAGACTTTTACCGTGAAATCGGTCTATAGGCTTAGCACTGTGCAAAAAGCAGCGCTGCTGGCGTCGAAGATGCCAACCGTCAGACACATGCGGGCAAATGTATTTATTATCGTTTTATGCCTAAAATCGTACTGAATTGAGCGTTTATTCTCGGACATTTTGCTACAGGATCAATGCATATTCTTAAAGAACCATCAGACTTTTCAACAACACCATTTGGTTAACCCATTCAGTCGGTTCCTCTACTGGTACCTGTATTAATATACCTCTGTTCATTAGATTTTGAAGCTCTGACTTTACCTTGCTCTTAAGTGAAAATGGTATTTTTCTGCACGGCAGTGCCTTTGGACGAATATTAGGATCAATATGCAACACAGCTTCACCCAGGACACCTAGATGGTTATCAGAGTTATGATCATTATCTGAACTGTCAGTAGCCACCTTAGCAATAAATTTGTTTGTGTTGACTGTCACAAACTGTAGATCCTGCAGTGTGTTGTTGCCCAGCAATCATATGAATTTATTTTTCACAACAGTAAACCTTATATTGTGTTTTGTTCCAGTCTTAGGATTCTCAGCAGTTAATATAACTTCTTCCAGTGGAGTCATCTTAGTACCATTCCACATAACAAGCCTCTGTTTAGTGGGTAACAGTTGTTCTTGCATCACAAAGCGTTGACAGATTGTATTTACATCAGCTGCTGTGTCTAACTGGAATTTTACCATTTTTCCGTTGACAATGAGTTGTGCAGATGTACAAGCTTTGCTAGATTTCACACAATAAAGAAAAACTTCAGAATCTTCCACTGACTCTGTGTGAACAGTGTGAACTTTCTTGCATTTAACTTTGAAATGGTTTCTTCCCCCACAATTTGAACAAAACTTCCCCCATGCAGGACACTTTTTCTTAATTAATAGATGTTTCTGTCCGCAGTAATGACATTCCTTTCTAGGTTCAAAGTACCCACTGTCAGTGTTACTTTGACAGGCTTTACCAGCAGCATGCCCAGTGTCTCTCTTGGGAGGTTTTTGGTTGAGTGATTTTTTCTGTACCTTTTCAACCCTTGCTTCAGAAGGTTGTACTGACTGTATTAAACTCTCTTATGTCGTTTCCAGTTTGCTCGAAGACTCTGCATATATGAATGGTTTTCTTTAGATCGAGATCAGCTTCTCTCAAGAGTTTCTCTTGTAACCTTTTGTTGACAGTGAAGACAATTTTGTCTCTTATCATACGATCCTTGTCATTAAAGTTGCACAAATCTGCCTTAGTTCTCAGCTCAGTCAAAAAGGAATTAAAAGGATCTTGAAGAGGTGTGTTCCAGAATCTGAACGTATGTAATACTTCATTGCTTCGTGAGCTACAATGGTTCTGGAGCAAATCGAGAATTTTAGTAGGATTAGAGTGGTCTCCGTCCTCTGCCAGTTGATCAAAAACTTCAACAGCTTGAGGTCCAGCACAGTGTAGAACAATGGCCGCCCGAACAGAATCAGGTTTAGAGGCCACCTCTGTTGCATGCATGTATAGATCTAACTGTCGTCTCCATTTACGAAATGTGTCTGGTTCGACGTTATTTATGTCTTGGCAGGGTGGTAACCGAAACATGGGCCGTTCTACCATGACAAAATGTCTAATAATGGTATGCAAGCAATGATCAGTAATCTCACCTCAAGTCTAATGACATTCAGCACACGTGTCAGCAGAATAGTTCGAATTCTGTAGAAATAAACACCGCTGCCACCATGTTGATCTTTACTGTTTTATATAGTAAATATTGTAAGATATAATGAGACGTGGCTGGCTGTCATACGTTCTCACGTTACGAAGCATAATCACGAAGCTTGAACACAAGATACAAGGATCGACATGTTTAATTCGCCATCTTAGAAACAGGAAGTAGGAAGAAGGAAGTAGAAGTATAAGGGCAAGTAACTCTAGTAGGAAACAAGATAACCACGGAGATGACCCCATCAACACACGGGTAACAGATAGTAGGTAAGAGAGTGAGAGGTGGCCACTGAGTGAGAGAGTGTGTGGTGATTTTTGTTTGCTGGGAAAGATCTATTAATTTGGTTGTTTTATTTTCTTTTTTGCAATTTTCTCGTACTTGGTCTAATATTGCACCAAGATTGTTTATTTCTGTAACCAAGTGCCAACCTTCAACCTTTGGGTTAATATTTTTTTGGTTTTCTCCATACGGTGAAGGCGCATCCTTCTTCTTTTTCCCCCTCTATATCTATGATTCTTGATATCTTTGGGTATTTGATGTTGTAACAAGTTTAGTGATAATAAACAACACAGAATTTAACTTTGTTTGTTGGTCAAACCCATACCAATTAACCCTTAGTTTTTCACGTGTATGTGTCTTGTTGTCACATAGTGTTGCGTGTGTAGAGTCTTCTTCTTTGATCCTTAGCTGCCGACCGTCAAAGCAGTCAGTGGCCATCACGCCTAGTGGCGTCTTGTAGGGCAACAACAAATTGATTCCACTGTGCTCGGTCGGCGGCCATCCTTCGTACAGTGCCCCAACTCTGGTTCATTCTTTGCATCTCAGCCTCCACAATCCTCCGCCAGGTTGTTTTTAGTCGGCCTCTCCTTCGTTTTCCTTCAGGGGTCCAAAGCATAGCTGTTCTTGTGATGGCATCGGGGTCTCTTCTGAGGACATGACCAACCCAGTTTCAGCGTCTGCCAGCTATGATGGTGTGCATGTCCTCTTGCTTGCTACGAGTAAGCAGATCTTGGTTAGTGATGGTATTCGGCCAAAAGATTCGGTGAATTTTGTGTGTAGAGTAACTTGTCTTATTTTAGATAGGGAGGCAAAGACTGTCTTGGAAACAAAGCACAGTCGTACGGATAGGCTGGAGGAGAGAAACCTACTCACTCCAGAGACATATCTTTCCCTCTACCTACCGCCAGTGCACATATTTTCTAAACATTCTCGTGTATCAGTCAACAGTCACTCTCTACTTAGACGGGCCAAATAAAACAAATTTCCTACAGTACGACAATAACCTGGTTTGATGCATTCTTCCCGTTTGAGGCGGTTGTAAAAGTAACAGTTTAGTTGTATATGAATTTATATATATATATATATATATATATATATATATATATATATATATATATATATATATATATATATATATATATATATATATATATATATATATATATATATATATATATATATATATATATATATATATATATATCTATATATATATATATATATATATATATAATTGTAATCAACAGTTCAGTTGATCTAATCAGCATTTTGTTTCTCAAGGTGTGTACTACATTATACATATATATATATATATATATATATATATATATATATATATATATATATATATATATATATATATATATATATATATATATATATATATATATAGTTAAAAAATAAGTTAATCAGTTGAAACCAGTCAAACATCACGAAAAATAGGCAGGGTATAGCTTTGAGCCAGGCATTACTTAACATGAACCTTACCATCTTGAATGATGGACGCCCAACTAGACTGACAACTAAACCTGGGGATACAAATGGTGTCATAGATCTGGCATTCATCTCTAGTGCTGTCACCACCATGGCACGTTGGAATATATTAGGTGAACAAGAAAGTGATCACCTACTTTGCGTCATATTCATTGCAAAGGGTAGGAACACTAGACACAGGAAACCTAAACAGACCTTCAAGTATCCTACAGGCCCACGACTGTAACAACCCTCTACACACATTGCGTCACAATGCCAAACAAAATACAGCGAGAACACCTTTCACCAAACCTCCCTGGTGGAATAAGACAGTGGAGGAAGCATAGATAGAAAAAGAACGAGCAACAAAGGAATGGCGTGAAGCACGAAGCAGAAGAATGATGAATGAGGGAGAGGTTGAAGAGATGAAGGAAAAAAAAGCAAAGAGCCGTTAATAGATTCAAGAGCTTGGCGTGGGAGGCCACGGATAAAGTGTGGGAGGACTTTGTGACACAGGTGGGCACAGAAAAAACCCTACAGAAATTCTGGTCCTTACATCGAAGAATGAAAAGTAAAAGTGCAAGCAAACCCATCCCTAATATCAAAAGCTCTACAGGACTAAGCCTGAAGACGGACGAAAAGAAAGGAAGAGCATTATTCAATCGATATGTAGAGCAAAAGGATAACGGTGACAAAAGTGCCCGCCTGAAAATAAAGGACAGTGTTCTGGAAAATGCCCTAAGACAACAACATGCCTAAGAAAAATTCACCGAATCATTTGGCCGAATACCATCACCGACCAAGATCTGCTTACTCGGAGCAAGCAAGAGGACATGCACACTATCATAGCTGGCAGACGATGGAGCTGGGTTGGCCATGTCCTCAGAAGAGACCCCGATGCCATCACAAGAACAGCTATGCTTTGGACCCCTGAAGGAAAACGAAAGAGAGGCCGACCAAAAACAACCTGGCGGAGGACTGTGGAGGCTGAGATGCAAAGAATGAACCAGAGTTTGGGCACTGTACGAAGGATGGCCGCCGACAGAGCAAAGTGGAATCAATTTGTTGTTGCCCTACAAGACGCCACTAGGCGTGATGGTCACTGACTGCTTTGACGGTCGAAGGCTAAGGATCAAAGAAGAAGACCTGATTTACTTCGATCCCATTTCAGAAGAGGACGTGGTTTACACATTGAAAACCAGCAGAAACACTGCTCCGGGTCCTGATGGTGTACAGTACCATCACATTAAACAGTTCGACGACACAGCCATTATAAATAAGGTGAGCGATTTCAATACCAGTATACAGAATGCCGTGGTGCCGGAAGACTGGCTACACAGATACCTTCGGCCACTTCCTAAACCTGGCAAAGATCCCACACTGCTCAGCAGCTTTCGAATTATCACACTACATAATGTCTATGGTATATTATTTGAAACGATAGTTGCAAGACAAGTAATGAGCCACCTCGAAAATGCACACATCCTTTCTGATACCTGAGTAGCTATATGCCTATGAAAAGAATATGGGGTAATACTGGAATGTTTGCGTACGATGTTTACAAGGGATTCCATGGTAAAAAAGAAACGGTGGCTGTCGCAATTGATCTAGAGGATGCTTATAACAGTGTGGAATTTGCAACCCTAATAGACTGTATAATGGCATGTAGTGTAAACCCTTAGATAACAAGGTGGATAGCAGCTGCCTTAATGGAGAGATCAGTTGCATTTCGCTTGGGAACTTGGACATCAGAACCAACTCGCATTTGCCCGGGACTACCCAGGGTTCTCCACTATCACCAGTGCTGTTTAACATCTACAGAGCAAACGTTGTAACCTTTCAACCAACAGGACTGGGACGAACACTAACTTTCGCAGATGATATACTCATGTACAGAACTGGCTCAGACAGACAGGAAATGGTCCAAGGCATACAGGAGACACTACAGGCGGTTTCTAAATGGTGTGAGTAAAGCGGATCAAAGGTCAATCACAACAAGGCCTGCGTGATGTGGTGCTCGTTGAACAACTCCATAGTGAAAGCAGACCTTCCAGACATCACTTTCAATGGGCAGAACATTGAAAGGCGCGGCAAGCTGAAGTAACTGGGAGTAACGTTTGATCATGGGCTTTCGTTCAAGTATCATGTCGAACTGGTCATACAGAAGTGCAAGCGAGAACTGGCAGCCTTAAAAACAATGGTTGCTGCGCGCTTGGACCAGAGACTACTGTTTCTCCTGTATCATCAGCACTTGACTTCAGTAATCGAGTATGGGCTAGAAATACTCACGCTGTCAGTGTCACAATGTGAACGACTGGAAAGCATTCAAAACGAAGGGATGCGACTAGTTTTGGGCTGTACGCATGATACCCCCATTGTGACAATGAAATACATGCTCGGATTGCTGTCGATTAGATCCAGATATGCTATGGCCCAGGTAAAAGCCTATATGCGGGTAACCACAGACAAAAGACACCCCCTACATGAGAACGTAGCTGACATCAAAGGAGCAAGAATAAAGAGGGGGTGTCATGGATGGCACAGGCAGAGGCTACGATTGGTCAGGTGACCAGGGTTGAAAATACATCCAAAGTGGAAGAGTGGAGTAAGTCAGGGGGGAACTGGATAAACTACTGGCAGGTCATCATTAGCTTTGGCAGAGAGTGCAGATCTTGGGGCAATGGAAAACAATGGAGGGGTGTGAAAAAAAAAATCGAAAAAAATGTGATTCGTCTTACGAGGACAAAAGACAAAGAAAATAGCCAACGTTACGGCCACAAGGCCTTCGTCAGGGAAAGGAAAGAAAGTGAAGACTAGATAGGACACATAAGAACCTAAATAAATATAAAAATTAAACATAGGTACTTCCCTGAAGGAATCGAGGTCCTACCACTTTTGCTTCCCGCGAACGGACTGGAAAATCAGAGCTGGAGATTAATCAGCTGATAAATGATCATGCTGAGGATGATGGCGCCATTGTTTACACTGATGGGTCTGTAGTGCGTGGTGAGAAATCAGAATGGGGTTTCTCTGCGAAAATAAAGGGCAGGGTCGTCGCTGAACAGAGTGGAGCCTACATGACAACAAACTCCAGCATGAGAATGGAGATAGAGGCAGTTACTGCAGCACTGTTGTGGCTGTCTGAAACTTCATCAACCAGGGCAGTTATATTGTCAGACTCTCAAGCCATGCTTCGGAAAGTTTAGAACGGATGCTGCTGCGGGAATGGAATACATCAAAAGAATTCTCAAGTCTTCAAGAGCTGGAGTGGATCTACTGTTCTGGTATGCGTGGCAATGAGAGAGCTGACGGACTGGCCTCGAGAGCACCCATAGTAGGGACACTGGACATGGATAAGGGAGAGATACTAAGGGCAATTAATGGTCGCCTGCTGGATAATGACACTGTAACGGATGAATCAACAAGGCTGTTGGAGTTTGGCAACAAACTTGGGACTAGCAGAAATGGACGTGAGAGAGTATGCATCCGTCGTATGTACAACCAGCGTGCCACAGGTATAATTAGCATTCATACTCTTCTACATTTGCTGAGGGAGACTGAGCACCTATGGGTTTGCCCGGAGTGCAGTGAGGTCGATTCTGATTAGCAATAACAATATATGGACGACCTCTGTGCACTTTTCGCCAAATCTTGTAGTGTCATTGTTCTTGACTGCTCCTTCAGACCCAATTTTTTCAGTAGATCATTTACCGGCCACTAGATTTTTTTGCACCTGCGTCAACAGCTATTACTTTTGCTGTGAACGCCTCATGTCTCAACTCCGTGACCACTTGATGTGTGTCCTACCCTGTCCTAAAAAGGCATTCTCTTACACCTGCCCTGTTGTTATCGAGGGGAAGAGAAGTGGGAGAGCTCGGGGTGTCTGGGATGACTTCAAATTCACTATTCATCAGTCATCAACACTATGCATTTTGAAAACCCAGTTGAAGTATAGTTTCTGATGGCTTTGAATTCTTAGTTACCCAATCATTCAAACAGTAGCTCTTTCGTTTTGAAGTCTACTCTTAATCCAATGGGGAAATGGCAGTTAAAGTGACCGAGAATTTTACAGTCGACACAAATGACTCAAATAAATGTGTTATTTAGTTTGATTTAGATTTATACATATAAATGTTGATTTTAAAGATTCTGAAATAAACATGTCGGTGCACTTTGATGGCTCAACACTGTCTGCATTGATATTTAGTTTTTTAAACGGTGGTAACCAGGTGAGAATCTTAATAGGACATTCGCATTCTTAACGAGATACAGGCCCTAATCATTTGTTATTATATTTTAAATGAAATCGTAACAGTGAAGATTAAGTAAAATACTAGATTATCATGTGCCGTGTCGGCTGGTTTTGACGATCAGGTCTCTTCAAAGCTTCCTATTCCCAGCGCTGTTTATCAGTTACGTTGTTGGCTTTTCTCCCCGCTCTGATGTTAATCGGTCCTACCGGTTTTTCGTTTTTCAATCAATTTTGTCTTCTTCTTCTTTGATCCTTAGCCGCCGACCGTCAAAGCAGTCAGTGGCCATCACGCCTAGTGGCGTCTTGTAGGGCAACAACAAATTGATTCCACTTTGCTCGGTCGGCGGCCAGCCTTCGTACAGTGCCCAAACTCTGGTTCATTCTTTGCATCTCAGCCTCCACAGTCCTCCGCCAGGTTGTTTTTAGTCGGCCTCTCTTTTGTTTTCCTTCAGGGGTCCAAAGCATAGCTGTTCTTGTAATGGCATTGGGGTCTCCTCTGAGGTCATGGCCAACCCAGCTCCAGCGTCTGCCAGCTATGATAGTGTGCATGTCCTCTTGCTTGCTCCGAGTAAGCAGATCTTGGTTGGTGATGGTATTCGGCCAAAAGATTCGGAGAATTTTTCTTAGGCATGTTGTGTGATAACAGGACAATTTCGACATTTCCTTCTCTGTAACTCTCCAGCATTCCGCACCATAGAGAAGCACAGAAAGCACACAGCTCTGATATAATCTTAATTTTGTGATTGTGTTGTATTGAGAGGACTTCCAGATGTTGTTTAGGCTAAAAAAGGCTGTTCTTGCCTTATTCATTCTGATGATGATGTCTTTGCCTGCCCCGCCGTCTGGTGTTACTATGCATCTTAGGTATATTGTGAAAGCAGACAAAATTGTAAAAAAATTACAATTTTGTCTGCTTTCACAATATATGCAGACCTTCCATGCCAATGAAACTTGAACCGCTTCTGATGTGTGTGATAAGCTTTCTTTTTCGTATGGGCCTCTTTCAGACTGTCCTTATTAGTCTTCTAGGTTGAAATGAAGTAGAGTAGAACGTATGTTCAAAACAGCCTTAAGAAAAATAGTTCAGAGACACAGTAAGAAGGGGTAGGATTAGGTTTAGGAATCCTAACCAAATGATATGGACGGCTTATTAGTATGACTCAGAAGAACGCGTCCTACTATTCTTCATTTCAACCATCTTCTTAGCTGTCCATATTATTGGCTTGCAGGGATCTTCTTGCTTGTTGATTGATAGTCCGTGATTTGCTTCCATATGACAGAATTACTTCAATGTAACACCGAAGGACTTTCTTACAAACATTTTTTGTTTTTCTAATCATGTTTTTTTTTGCGTGTGATAACCCTTCTAATTCTGTTTTTGGTTGAGCTGTTATTTTCTTTATTTTGGGGTACTTCCTGCATTTGATGGGTAATAGTGTGCCCAGGTATTTAAATCGGTTGATTTTAAGAATCTATTATAGACCGAAAGGGAGGCATCAAGGAAGAGTTGGCCACTCGGGAGGCAGCGGCTGGGAGACTTTTTCGGGCCATAAATCGTGGATTCCTCAGCAGGAGAGAGGTTGGTGAGAAAGCGAAGATGGCTGTATACCGCTCCACCTATGTCCCAGTCTTGACATATGGATGCGAGTCGTGGGCAATGACTACAACCCACAAAAGCCAGATCCAAACCTCAGAAATGAGGTATCTGAGGAAAGTGGTTGAAGTGACAAGAAGAGACATGGTCCGCAACCAGACGATCTGTCAAGGCCTGAAATCCCATCTGCTGCAGACCCAAATAGAACAGTCCCAACTGGGGTGGTTTGGCCGTGTCTGCAGAGTGGGAGAGGATCGGCTGCCGCGACGGGCATGGGAGACAAGGAGCCGGGGATCCAGACCTCCAGGACGACCCAGAGTCCGCTGGGGGGACAACATTAGACAATCTTTGAAGGACCAAGGACTAGAATGGAACCAGGCCAGGAAGAAGACAGCTGATAGAATGGTCTGGCGCTCTCTCTTCCAAACCTCTACACCTCACGGTAGAAGGGGAACGACTAAGTAAGTAAGATTTTAAGAATAGTGGGACATGTTCTTCAGTCTCATCCAGATAAGTCACCCACATCATTAGGGTTTAAGAATAGAGTTTATGTTTCCACTGCTCTTCATTTCAACCTTTAAATCTGTGAACAGAATTTTCCCATGCTGCCTTCTGGAGGATTCAATTTCTTCAAGATAATCTTTATTTCAGTCTTCTTGCTGTTTAGGCTAAGGCATTTATTTTTAATTTCTGGTGCTTTGAAATCAGTCATTTCCTGGAACTGTTTTTTCACATTTTGCTGTTAATTTTGTATCATCAGCATATATCACATTTATATTACGTCCACAGACTGATATTCCTGGCATGTCTGTAAAGGTTCAATAGAATGATAGATCAATTTGACTGAATGTGTAATGATGATCCATTTAATTATTTACATCTTTAAATTTGAAATTGAAAAAATAAGCAAAACTTTTTCTTAGCTTTTAAGTTGCATTAGATCTCATCACTCTCCCACAGTGGAAGCATAACATCTCTTTTAAGAGATTTTATAAAGTGATGCTTTCCATTTTTCTTGTAATTTATTTATGCATTGACCATTGACACTGTCTATTATTTTGTGTTGTCCACAGTATGGATTTCTTATAGGAGAAAGGATAGAGCACATAGAGGACAAAATAAGTGATTCACACATCCATACATATGATGTGAACTCTTATATATGTAAGTAGTGTCAAACAATTTGATCCTAATGTTACTGATTTCCTCTTGAGATATAATATGTATTCTTTATATCATCACCATCACTCTTCAGCTCCCTCAGAAGCATAAGCCTTTAACTAATTCATGCCAAGGTCTCTAATCCTGTGCCATTTGCTCAAGGAATTTCCATATCTTCCTTATTCCTTTCATGGCACCATTTGGAAAGTCCTTGATTCGATTCCCAGTAAACCTATCATTTACATATTTTTTTTTTGGGTCTGATGTCCCCCTTTCTGTATAGCGAGTGCATGTTAATTACCTATAGTTACCTATAGTTATTTAGCAACATTAAAAGAACAGATGAAATAGACTAGCCGAACTATATCCCACAGGGTAACCAACATTGACATCATTAAAATATAAGTTATGTGGATTATGGGTGTCTCTTTCAGAGAGCTTTTAAGTTTCATATCAGTATTTTGTTAAATTAATTTGGATTATTCTTTTTAGATGTGTCATCATTTGTTCCATGGCCAAGTCAAGAGTGCATTTACAATAGATGCGGTTATATCAGTGATGAACGGATTCAGCATCTTATTTCAAACAGAGAACAAGTGAGTTTGTAGAATCAACTTTCTGACATATCTTTGGAGACATTGGCATTGCTTCATTTTGTTCTTCTGCACTCCTGGCAGCTCTCATCTCTCCGTTTCATTATTCCCAGCTCTTTCAGATCACTTTCCAGGTGTTCATCCATCATCATCATCAGTCCCTTTCAGCTTCCTTTAGAGTACATGTCCATGCCAAGCTGTCCTGTCCTTTCAAGGTTTTTCCATATCTTCTTTAACCCTTTTATGTTGTATCCAGTTCTCTTCTCTTGATTTTTGTTCTCCCTCTAATTCTCTTACCCGGGGGATTCAAGAATAGTGATTGATTTGTTATGCCGTCTGCTGGTTTCATCTTAATCATGAAAACCCTTTTAATTTCATATCTTTCATCATTTTTAGATTGCCAGTTGTATAATGCCAGTGGTAGATTGTCCATTGTAGATTACCAGTGGCCACTACCTACATGTGTTGATTTGATCTTAGGGAAATAGCGTGTCGAATTATTTCTGCATTTATAGACAATGAACTAATGCCTTTTTTTAAAATGTCTAAACTGTTGTGTTATTATTGTTATGAATTTTAAAGATGACATAATTGTTATTTTAATTCAGGTTTTCGTTCTTTAGTTACATTATTTCCTGCACCATTTTAGCTCTAATCGAGGTCTTTGCTATGTTACGACCCTCTGATGGCTGAGGACTTGTAATATTTTCACTATCATCACTGCTTGCACCACAACTATCACAATTTCAATCAATGTGCACACCGTTTTCACTCTTGTCCATGCCGCTAGATCTATCAGTCAATTGTTGAAACAAATTTCTAGCTTGTTCAGCCGTTATTGGAGATGTACAATCATTTTTTGTGGTACTATCACTAGTTGCCATGGTAAACAGTTTTACACTAACCCAAAACGTTGAAAAATATGAACATAATATCAATTTTCCAGTGTTCTACAACAACCTTGCTTTGGGAATTTGTTTTCCAGTGGCAACTTAAAATCTCCAACCAGGTCAGAAAGTATTTCAGTACATTTTTCAATCGTTTTATTACTAAACATAGATCGACGCTCTGGGCGGCTCGCGGTCCAAATGATGGGATTTCATAAGCCAGCTCGCGGTAGTTAATGTGTTAAGAAACATTTGGTTCTCTGCATATATGTTATCTTCATCATTTGATCTCTGTCTGGTATTACCAGCAAATTACTACATCCTGCATCAAGTATATAGTGACAGAAAATTAAGTGGTTTAGCCATTTTATGAGAATACAGCCAGATAAATTACTGCAACAAGCTACAACAGTAGAGGATCTAGTTTCAGTGCACGGAGAAGACCAAAAGGCAGATGGGTAGAAAACATCACAGAAATCCTACAATGCTTGGCTCAATACACAAACTTCAGCTCCCTCTTTTACACTTCATGACGTCAGTGGAACAAAAAAGTAAAAAAAAAAAAAAAAAGTATTCCCAGCAGATAAATTTCTTGTCTAATATAACATTAAGTTCTGCTGGTGATTGTGGTCTAATTTTGTTTTGTGTGGATGTTGTCTTTATACTGTATTCTTCTGACTCTTGTTTTTTTATCTTTCTTATTAGTAGGAGTGGAAGAATTGCATTTCCTTTCTCTCTTCACACATTACCACATAATGATGCCTTTTTACATTCATAGTTTTAATAGCTGCTTTGTTTCACAGTGAGTTACTTTCAGTGATTTTTGTTCATTGTTTTATGTTCATGACTTTCTGAATGTTTTTAACAGTCAGAATGGTCAGTTGTGTTTCTTCTTATTTTTTTTTTTTAATTGGCCAATTCTCACTTCTGCTAAAGAATGAGTGCACACATAACATTCTATTTTTATTATTTTATGTTGTATTAATATTCTAACTTTGGATGATCTTTGTCATCTAAATGTCATGTTTTGTGCATGTGCATGCATTTTTATTTTTGTTTGTTTGTTGCATATTCTGACAAACTAGGTAACTTGTCAACATATCTAATTCTGTGAAAAACACAAAAACCATTAATCTAGTTAAAAGGACTAATTTTGAGATGTTATATCTTGTGAAACTTCCGATTCTTATCTATCAAATGGTGTAGGCTACATTTGTCAAAAATAATTGTTGATACCTGTAATGTGCATTTTGAAGCACTGATTCAGCAAAGGAATATCATTGTGGTCATCCTACTGCACCCTCATGAATGTCATACAAGGTGACTATCATGATTTTGTGCATGGGGCTGGCAACTTCAAGGTCTTGTAAAACACGTGACCACAGAAACCACTGCTGCAAGAGCATGTGAATGCTAGGTGCAGGCTTCCTGCAATTAGATCAGCATCAGTGGTGACTCCATGCTCTGTAAGGATCACAAATAATAATGATGGCACAGAACCTGAACCTGATTTTCTGTTATTGTCCCAGTAACAGAACTCACATTGTCTGCACTTGAATTATGATTTAAACCTCCATCATCCACAGATGTTTTTTCACTTTGCCAGTGACGGTGATGAATTTGGGTGATACAACAAGGAAGGAGTACAGACAGAGAAGCAGTGCTACACTCTCTCATAGTAAAACAATCCAAAAAGCATTACAAAGTTGCCAGTAAGATGCTTCAGACACTTTTTTTTCATCTTAATTAATATTACAAGCTTTAGTGAATTCATCCATGCCCTAGAATTCTTTGGGTACATTGGCCAGTGGTCACACTCTTCCATTATTGCTTCTTATTTCTCAATCTACATGGAAAGAACTTGAGATGATGGCACGTGACAGGAGGACTTGGCATGTGTTTGTTGAAGGCCTATGCTCCTTTGGGAGTGGAGGGTTATGAATGAATGAATTTCTCAATCTCTTCCAGGTATATTTTTCACCTTTCATGTCTATTGGAGTACTTCCTTATGTTTTCCCTTAATTGTCCATTTCACTGCCTGTCAAGATGTTAGAAGTTGGTTTCCTCAACATCCATCTTTACTTTCAGTTTTTGATATATTGTTTGGTAGACTATTTGGTCTTTTCACTAAAGATCAAATTCTATTACTTTCTCCTACCACCCATTTTTTATATTTCTTCTTGAAAATTATTAACTGTTCATGTTTGAGTTCTTTTCATTGTTAAGAACAGGTAAATACCGTACTTGGACACTCAGTGGGTAAAAAATACTGAAACATTTCAGTCATGTTAACATGTTATATTACTAGTAAATTATGTATTATGAATAACTATTTATAAGCTATTTTCATTCTTTTGTAACATTAATAAGTATATACATTTTGATTAAATAACTCATTAATTATCTCAATCTATAGACGTGATTTTTCGAGATCCTCTGGAGAAATGAACCATGTAACCAAAGTGATCCACCTGGCAACATCCATAAATAGATCATTAATGGTGAGCATATGTCTGATGTAAGTTATACTTGGCAGTATTGAACACGCTTTCTGTGTGGGTTAAACACATTGAACGATAGGTGAGAGTCACTAGAAACTGCTTCTGCAGAATCATCAAATGATCAGTTTGTAAGGTGATGTTGCTTTTAACAGAAAACTTGGTTAGGTTACGTTTTTTGGGAATGACATACAGATAAAATACTCGGCATTTAAAGAGTTTCTTTTTTTTTGTAGCAATGCAATGTTCTTTTTCATGTGAATTTTTTTATTCAGAGGTTGTCATTATGCTTGTCCATATAAAGTATCTTCTTGTGTAAAAACTATTTCTCCACCATCCTGGTGTTTTTTGTTGTTTTCTTATATACTCTCTTTGTTGTTATTTTTTAGCTGTTTCTTTGAAGAGCATGGGCACCTTGCAAGCAGCAGACGTCACAACACTTCATGTCCTCTTGCAGGAGTGGTTTCTATGAAGTTTGTTTCGCATGTTGAGGTTGACAGTCCCATACACAGTCTCATTCTTCTTCTTCTTTCGTTCGCTTGAACTATATTGTCTATATCTGCAATGTTGTTTCTTGTATAAACTTCACTGTCTTTTGTAGTTCATACAGAGGTCCATATAGTTTTGCTTCCAGTGTTGTTTCTCTGGGCCAGTGGGTTTGCTTCAATATATCATATTCGGGGCAATCTTGAAGTACGTGCTCCGCAGTCTGGGGTGCCTGTCCACATGTACACATGGCTGAATTGCCAATCTTGAATTTTGTATACATGTGGCTGCGGAGGCGGTTGTGTCCTGTTCTGAGGTGCAGAATGACTATTCTGATCTGTTCATAGCTTGGTAGTCATCCTGCGTTGGTGTTGGTGGCTTTCTGATAGATTTGATCATCTTTTTCTTCTGATGGTATGTAACTGGTACATCCGGTTGCTCGTCTGCAGCACCTTCTTTAGCCAGTCCGTCGGCTCTCTCGTTTCCTAGTATTCCACAATGAGACGGTATCCACTGCATGGTGACCCTGCGCTGGTTGCACAGTTCAGAAAGTAGGGCTTGTATGCCTGGCAATTTTCTGGACTGAAGTGCTTGGAGTGCTGATCTTGCATCTGTCAGGAATACTACAGGCTGTGGACCGAGATTGGTGTTTAGTAGTTTCTCAGTTGCCACCTTGATTGCCTGGACTTCTGCATCATAGTTGTTACAGAATTTCCCCGTTGGTACTCTGACCGTATCCCTAGTGTTGTTTGGGTATTCTATGTACACTCCTGCTCCTCCATTCTTTACTGCATTCTGTGCTGACCCATCCGTGTATACTCGGACCCAGAGGTCCTGTGGGTATTCATCATCCAGGAAACTGAGAGTGACTGTCCTATGTTGCACGCTGTTCTGTTCATCCCTGTCGAATATTCCTTTCATTTTTGTGTGGATGTGTACTGGTAGTCCACGCTCCTCTCTTCAAGGGGTTTGTTCTGGCACAGACTTTAGGGGGCTGTTAACTTCAGGCAGGTCTGAGGTTTGTCTATGAAATCGTTTGGCCTGGTGGATAAAGCTGCTTCTTTTCAGTCGCCCCATTGCTAGGTTTTGGAATCTGTCCTTCATTGGATGGCTCGGCATACAGAGGAACTTTTCTGCCTGTGTTAGCACTTTCGTGTCTCTGCGTTCTCTCAGTGCTTGTATCCTCCCCATTTTCTCCATCTCCACTATAGGCGTTGATTTCATTGCCCCCGTGATGACCCTAAGCACCTGGTTTTGCACCTTATCTAGCTCTTGTAATGTGGTGTTTGATGCTGGACACCACGCAGCTGACCCATATTCCAGGTGTGGTCGTATGCCCTGCTGGTAAACTTTGCTAAGTATTTTCCCGCTGGCTCCCCATGTGGTTCCACTTAGTTTTCTCAGGATGGCTAACTTCCTCCTGGCCTTTGTTGCTGCCTTCTTGATGTGCTGCTTCCATGTCAGCCTATCATCGAATGTAACTCCGAGATAGGTGGTGTCATCAAGATAAACAAAGAACACAGTCTCATGTTAAGTTACCTCTTGCAGTATGCCTAAGGGGACAACGGTACTTTATTTCTCTCTTTAGAAATCCCCAATGAACCACACTGGGACTTATATTTTGCACTGTTCGTTTTTTTCCTCCTCTTCTGTCATTCTCTCTGCATGTAGAGAGTAGTATACTTATATTTTCTGTCCTGTTTTTTAAAAATATCTTAAGGTTGTGTCCTTCCTTTTTAGTTCGTTAACTATCTGTTAAATTTAAGATTAATTTTGTCAGTAATGGTTCTATTTTTCATATTGTGTGTCTATAGCTTCATGAATATTAATGTTGTCAGTAATGGTTGTATTTGTCATATTCTGTGTCTATAGCTTCATGAATATTAATTTTGTCAGTAATGGTTGTATTTGTCATATTGTGTGTGTCTATAGCTTCATGAATATTAATTTTGTCAGTAATGGTTGTATTTGTCATATTGTGTGTGTCTATCTTCTTCTTCTTCCGTCCTTAGCCACCAACCGTCAAAGCAGTCAGTGGCCATTACACCTAGTGGCGTCTTAGGGCAAAAGCAGATAGGTTTTCTTTGCCATTGTTTCCCATCACGCCTATTGGCGTCTTTAGGGCAACGGCAAATCAATCCATCTGCTGTTGTTTCCGTAATCGAAGTGACTGGCAAATGGGTGATCAGCCCGTTGGTATGTGTGTCTATAGCTTCATGAATATTCTCTGACATGGAAAGAACCGGCCAAAACATGGTGGGAAATAATTATCTTGTGCTCTTTCTGCTGCATGCCCTTATTTTCATTTTGTTTCTGACCATACGGAACATGTAAACAGTGTGGCTCACAAGTATAGAAGCTTCATCTATGATGAGCAGTGAAGCTTCAGTGACTAAATATATAAATAACAAATTGTGGAGACACTAATTTGTACTTACCTGAACTGCTTAATATAAATGGGGAAAACTGCAGAAATTTTGTCACCGAAAAGCACCAGAAACTGGAATATGTATTTTTTTTATTTTTTTTTAAAACAACAACTAGCACCTGGAAGTATATTGGCAACAAAATGGGCATTTTTTTCAAATTCGAGCTATTCAGTTCCCCGCACCAAAAATGCGCTATGGAAAAGATGTAACATAATAGTGTTAGGGAGGGATTGAGGGAATCAGGAGGTTTGATACCAGGTCTATTTGTTCAGCTTTCATGAATGTTGCCCACACTCATTCTTCATTCAGGACTTAATTTCTGTTATCTAGTGTTTTGGTTCAGTTTCTGAGTGCATTATTCTACTCATGTTATATCTTGATTTTCATTTCTATCTCCTGTGGTGTAATGTTTGTTTTATATTAATGCTATATGGAATGGTGTTTTGAACACTGTTTATAATTGCATAGTAAGCCATCTTTTTTAATATATGTAATATTTTAATACAGAATTTCATTTGTTTTATATATATATATATATATATATATATAAAGCAAAAACTGTGTGTGTCTGTCTGTCTGTCTGTCACACCCAGAATTACAACTGATGGTTTATGGGCTTGCCTTATTGTCTTTATTTTTGTACTTTTCAGTCAGTGCACAATGAAATTGCTCAAAGTGAGACAGCTTTAGGCATAGTGGAGGCAGATGTTGCTAATCTCAGACAACAACTTGACCTGTTTGAACAGGAAGAAATGGAGAACGTGTTTCAAAGAGAAGAAGAAAAAAGAATGAAAGAAGCAGAAGAAATGAGAAAACAGAGCACAGAAGAGGCTCAAGAACAGGAACAGCAGCTTGAGAAGTTGCTTATAGATTTAGGGATGTCTTCTAAGGACATGCATTATGATGCTTCTATGAATGGTAATCTCAAACCAGAATCACTCACATCTGAGAACCTTTCAAAAGACCAAAGTGCTAGAAGTGTTCTTCAGGTTTGTGACCCAGCACCTTTACTTTCCAAGGAATGTGCCTTTGTAAACAGCAGTGACAGAAATACAAATTGTGCAATAGAGAGTAGTTCTGCAACAGCATTGGCTCATGATAGGCACGTGGCTTTTGATCAAAGAGATTTTGTTAATGGTGCAGAAGACAGTGCTTATAAAACTAGAAATACACAGACCGTAAAGGATAGTAACATGACAGATGCATTCTCCTTTGAAGAAGAGTTCAGATTTGATCGGGGTGCTACTGCAAGGCAACGGATAACTCGTGTGTGTGCCAGCAAGAAGACAGATACTACTATGATACACAGTCCGGGTGGCGGTCATGGATTAGCATTAGATGCTAATGAATTCTCCCAGTGTAAAGAGAGGTCCAGCATTAAGGACTTGAAGAATAAGGGAACAAAACGTAGACATAATATACATAGCAGTGCACTTCTCAAAGACACTTCTGATAATGCAAGTGACATTCCTGCCGATAATGACAATAGAGAATTAGAGCCCAGTGAGACATCACAGCCAGGTCTTAAACCATGTGATGATAAATATATTGTGTCATCTTCTCCTGTATTTTAAATCTAGATTGAAAATGATGACATTTTAACTACTCACACGCATGTGTCACTGCAGTTAGCTAACAGTGCACTTGTTTAAAAAAATACATTTAACTTGTGCTACAGAGCTTTGTTATATAGGCCTTGATAACAACATTTTTCACTTTTGTTAGTAACTGTTCTAGAAGTATGCTCCAGTATTGCAGATTGCTGGCTGTTT
This sequence comes from Oreohelix idahoensis, assembly GCA_024509875.1. Classification (NCBI taxonomy): domain Eukaryota; kingdom Metazoa; phylum Mollusca; class Gastropoda; order Stylommatophora; family Oreohelicidae; genus Oreohelix; species Oreohelix idahoensis. Next base: position 1,431,591 of record JAMPIV010000770.1, read on the forward strand.
TCTGGTGCTTGATGTGATATTGCTTTTTATTGTTGTAGGTATCTTTAGTTAACTTTGGTTTTTCTACTTTAGATGCATAATTTTCATTAAAAATTGTGTTGAAACTGGTTCATAATATTTACTTTCAAATTTTGTTGAAACATGTTCTGTCAGTTAGATTATTTTGGTTGTAATAACAGCCAGTACTGATTACACAGGGCGACAGCCAAAATGTATCCGAGACAAAAGTAGCTATTTTTAACTAATTTTGACATGCTGATCACGAATATGAACTTAAAAATAGCGAATTAGCTCTAGTTTTCAAGATGGTGGGGGGGGGGGTGTCTGTAGGATGGTGGCTTCACCTTCCCGACGCGAATGACCCAGTCCTTCTTTTTTCTATAGCCCTGGCGCGTGATTCCCCACGAGATGGATAGCCTTGAGCGCCAATTGGATGACGCAATATGTAGCAGTCATTGCAACCACATTTCCTCCTTTTCATCATTTGTGTTGTGGATTCTGTGAGTGCAGACGTGTCCTTCAAGATGCCTCGTGACTGTGTGAACAGTGCGGATTATTTTGCTATATTTGCAGACAAATAACTTTGCTATCACAAAGCCGACCCATTACACCGATGATAAAGAAAGCTTACAACCTTTGTTTTGGTTGTGAGATCGGTGACCAGGACCGGCATTGGGCCCCACACATATGTTTGTCAATCCTGTGCAACGAATCTGCGCTGCTGGTTGAACCGAAAAGAACGATCGATGCGTTTTGCAGTTCCAATAGTGTGGAGGGAACCGACAAACCATCTTGATGATTGTTACTTTTGCATGACTCCTCCAATTGGACATGGTATTTCTAAGAAGAAAGAGCGGCCTGTGACCTATCCGAATATTCCCTTTGCTATGCGGCCAGTGCCTCACGGGGAAGGACTTCCTGTTCCGGACCCACCAGAATCTTATACTCTGGATGATGAAGAAGATAATAAGGCCAGTGGACATCCGTCACATGTGAAAGCATCTACATCAAGAGATCCTGATTTCGTGCCTTGTGAAGAGTCTGCACAGCCACATAAAATTACCCAGAGTGAATTGAATGATCTAGTGAGAGATCTGGAATTGCCAAAAAATAAAGCAGAGCTGTTGGGGTCCAGACTGCAGCAATGGAATCTTCTAGAAGAGAATGTACATGTGTCTGTGTTTCGTACTCGGCAAAAAGATCTGCTTCCATATTTCAAAATGACAGATAACCTCATTGCTTGCGTTGATATAGTGGGTCTGACGTTTTACCACCTGTTCCACTCCTGTATGCAGTCCACGTGAAAGAAACGTACAACAACATGAAGCAACTGTTACACACCATCAACTATGACAAGTATAAGTGGCAGATTTGTGGTGACCCGAAGGTCATTGCCATCTTGATGGGGCTACAGCAGGGTTACACCAAGTTTTGCTGTTTTCTCTGTCTGTGGGACAGCCGTGCTAGGACTTCCCACTACCAAAAAAAAATGATTGGTCCCAACGACAATCACTTGAACCGGAGAAAAAGAATGTGCTTAACGAACCACTTGTAGAATCCCACAAGATCTTGCTCCCTCCTCTCCACATCAAACTTGGACTAATGAAGAATTTTGTAAAGGCCATGGATCGAAATGGGGCAGGATTTTTATACCTTCGTGATAAATTTCCAAGACTTAGTGAGGCCAAAATCAAGGAAGATGTATTTGTCGGTCCACACATACGTCAGCTCTTGAGATCAGCGTTTTTATGATATCCTCACAGGTGATGAAAAGTTAGCTTGGAATGCTTTCCAGCAAGTGGCCACAAACTTTCTAGGAAACAATAAGGCTGACAGTTACCAGGAGCTTGTAGAAACCCTCTGTACAAGAGACTAGGGTGCAACATGTCTTTGAAATTACACTTTTTACACTCTCTTCTGGATTTCTTCCCTGCTAACTGCAGTGCTGTCAGTGACGAGCATGGGGAACGATTTCATCAGGACATTACTACCCTCGAAAAAAGGTACCAAGGGAAATGGAATGCAGCAATGCTAGCAGACTATTGTTGGAGCCTTGTGAGAGATGCTCCAGAAACTCATTACATGCGTCAGGCAAAAAGGCGTCGCTGTAAATCATTTCCGCTATGAGCATTATTATCATATGGTATGTACGAGGGACGGTCAAAAAGTAATGCCTCGTAATTTTTAATTTCATTCAATAGGCAAGAAAACAGATAAAATTCACATTGAAATATAGCCCCAAGTCTGAACTTCCAAAATTTATTTCTCAATGTAGTCTCCGTTATTTGTTACAGTTTTTGTCCATCTTCTCACAAGGGCATGTATCCCCGCACGGTAAAAATTTGTGTCCTTTTTCCTAAACCACTGGCGTACGGCGCGTTTAAGGGTCTCGGTGTCCTCAAAGTGATGTCCGCGAAGATCTTCTTTCAGTGGTCCAGACAGATGGAAGTCAGAAGGTGCAAGATCGGGACTGTAAGGGGGATGTGGTAACAATGTCCAGCCAAATTCTGCAATCGCATCAATGGTGCGTTTAGCGGTGTGTGGTGTGGCATTATCGTGCAACAGTAGTGCAGTTCTCTGATCTTTTAATGGGTAAAGTCGCCGAAGACGACCTCTAAGCTTCTTCAAAGTTTCAATGTAACGGTCTGCATTCACCGTGTTTCCCTGTTCCAAGAAGTCGAGAAGAATCACACCCATCTCATCCCAAAACACGGAGGCCATAACTTTCCCTACAGATGGTGAACTTTTGAACTTCTTTCTTGTCGACGATGTTGTGTGATGCCATTCCATTGACTGCCTCTTCGATTCTGGTTTAAAAAAATGAACCCAAGTCTCATCACCTGTCACAATATTCAATAAAAACTCTTCTCCTTCAGTTTCGTAACGGGGCAGGAGGTTGATGGCAATGGTTTTCCTTGTTTCTTTATGTCTGTCTGTCAACATTCTGGGTACCCACCGTGCACAAACTTTTGAATAACCCAGGTCTTTAATGATGTTCTGGACACTGCCTTTACTAATGGACAACATGGAAGAAAGTTCATCCAGTGTTACCCGACGGTCACCACGAATGATGCCATCAACTTGATGAATGTTGTGTGGAGTCACTGCGGTAGACGGACGGCCAGTCCGCTTTGCGTCAGCCATTGAGGATTGACCTACTTCAGCTTTGTCACAATGATGTACCCAACGTCGGACAGTGCTAACATCCACTGTTGAATCTCCATAAACATTCTTCAAACGTTCGTGGATGCGAATTGGGGTCTCGCCTTCAGCATTGAGGAATTCTATGACATAACGTTGTTTTAACCGAACGTCTTTGGCAGCCATTTTTAAACTGTTACAGTGGTGCCACCTGTTACTGAAACAGGTTGGTAATGCTATACAGTGCAGAAGAGTGTTTGAGGAATCCTGCTAAATTTACAAATTGCACACCGATGCAGTATTTACATACATAAAAAATAGGAGGCATTACTTTTTGACCTTCCCTCGTACATGTATATGCAAATGTGTAAAACTTGTTTTATAGATATTAAAAAAAACTAGAGCTAATCTGGTGTTTTAAAGGCCATTTTCATATTCAGCAGCCCAAACAACATAAAGGTAACTTGGTTTAATCTCAGATGCACACAAAAAATCAAAATTTGTTGTCCAGTGTTATCAGAGTGTTAGTAATGTTTTTCTTGAGAATTATCACCTAAGCAAGTAAGGTTTGATTGCTTTGTTTTGTTGAAACTGGTTCATAATATTTATTTTCAAATTTTGTTGAAACTTGTTCTGTCAGTTAGATTATTTTGGTTGTAATAACAGCCAGTACTGATAATTATCAGTGTTAGTAATTTTTTTTCTTGAGAATTATCACCTAAGCAAGTAAGGTTTGATTGCTAGGTCTTCTTCTGCAACTGGTCAGAAGTGTTGGAAATACGAAATGATATTGAATTCAGTTTCTGAAGTGCTACACCTATCATCAAACAGTTAGTTATACAACTTTCAAGACTGAACTGGTTAGTAAATATACATACATGCATTTCTCAAAAGTACAAAAACACTGAGTGACAGACATATACTATATTCAAAGAAGCCACAATGAAAAAAATATAGTGGTAGCTTCAATCAGGTGATATTTTGAGTCATGTGACTTGGTGTCAAATGTCAGTCTTAGCACAAGTAGGATACTAGAAAATAACTGACAATGTTTTTATGTGCCTAGCGAACCTGTTGTCAGGTTATAATTTAATGGGCTGGTTCCTGTTAACTGTTCAAATAGAATCACATTATACAAACTATTAGTTAAAGTTTGTTGATAAACTTTATAACATTGATTTGTACCTTTCTTCTTCTTTGATCTTTAGCTGCTGACTGACAAAGCCATCAGTGTCTCCGTCACACCTAGTGGTGTCTTGTAGGGCAGCAACAAGCTGTCTCCATTTTGCTTGTTCGATGGCCATTCTTTGTGTGGTGCCCCAACTCAGGCTTATGCTTTGCATTTCTGCAGTCATTTTTGGTCGGCCTCTGTTGCCTTCCTTCTGAGGTCCATAGCATAGCAGTTTGTGTGATAATTTTCCCTGAATCTACCAGGCTATGTAAACTGCACATGGGTGTTCCCTGGAATTGATATGTCATTGGCATGGTTCGTAGCGACCTGGAAAAACCTTGGAAAAACCTGGAAAACGAAAAAAAAAATTCCAGGCCTTGAAAAGCCTGGAAAAATGGCTAAAAGCCTTGAATTTTCCGCATCGGACCTTGAAAAAAAAATACGAAACCGAAAGTTCGTTACTTTGTGTCCATTTTTCGGTTATTGATGGTATTTTTTGCAACAACAGACGCGACGAGTGGTAAAAATAAATCTGCGTTTACGCCATTAACGCAAAGCGCCGAAAACGAAACCGCCGAAAACTTCTGGAAATAGATTTAGTGCGCAAAGGGAAGTAAAAATTGTAAAGTTACCGTACAATTTTTACTTCCCTTTGCGCAAAGTTACCGTACAATTTTTACTTCCCATTGCGCACTAAATCCATTTCCAGAAGTTTTCGGCGCTTTGCGTTAACGACGTAAACGCATATTTATTTTTAGCACTCTTCATAAGTAATAAATTCATTTATCTCATTTATAAAACCTATTTAAATAAGTCCAGTTTATAGATAGGCCTACTGTACTTGCATCTGTATTTACAATGTAGGCCTATTTACAGTTTAATTTTTAACCATGGCCAAAATTAGCCTATAGGCAAGCGTTTGAACGAAATTTCTTGGTTTACCTCTGCATACGGGAATATATTTGACACAGTTTAAGATGGTCAGGAATAGAAATTGATGGCGATTCCATATCCTATAGCATACCCTGTTATCAGACCCAAGTCCCACTGTTCATTTCACCACATTTTTTGGAAATAAATATATTTTGAATGCTTTTTTATTATATTTATGATGAAAAGACTTATCCCGTTCTACCTCTGAAGGGTTATAGGCTAATTAGGATAGGCCTAGGCCTACAAGTTTTCAATTCCAGATAACATGAATAACCGCCGATACACGAAAGTGGCATCACATCTGTCAAATCACTGTAATTAGGATAAATGAAAATCAGCAATTTTGTGGATAGGCCTATGTTATTTAAAATTAAAAAAAAAAAATTTAATTAAATTTTAAAAAAAAATCTAAACAAACAAACGAAACAAAACCTAACAAAAATAGTAAAGATGGGGGGGGGGGGGGGGGGGGGGGTGGGGGGGGGGGGGGGGGGAGGGGAGTGGGGGGGGGCGGGGGGGGGTGGTGTAAAGGCCTGCAGTTAGATATTTAATAGATTTTCACTTATCATAAGTATTACCCTCCCAATTACTATATATATTACCTTTTGTTCTAGTTAGATATTGTTTGACTATATTATGTATGCATTTAGAATTTTGAATTGGTAAATATACATAGCTTAGGCCTACTCATAAGTTATTTGTGTGTTCCCTTTTTTTTTTTTTTTTTTAAACTAACACTACTAGGCGACCTACAGATGTGACATCATTTGTGACCAAGGAAAAAACTCTTGAGAGCTGAGATTATTTGGACTCTTTTTTTTTTCCAGTGAAAAGTCACCATAGTTTTAATTCAAATTTCATACGCAACAAGGGACATATTCTCTTCTGTGGTAGTTTTGATTCAGCCTTCAGCTTTATTTCAAGACCTGAAATTCAGATTGGTGCATTTGGAACAGTAGCGGAAAATAGGAAGCATTTTCCTGTAGCACTGAAGAAAAAACAACTCAAATTGAAAAAGACAAATCATCCTGTGTTTTGTGCGACAGAAGATAAGGCATGCCGACAGTCACCTGGCATGATACGAAAAGATTTAACCTTATATCCACTGTTCACTCCAATGATAATATAAACAAGACAGTTAGAAAGACAAATTCTTTAGGGCAGAACAATTCAGAAGCCAGTGCTTGCAGAAAAATACAGCAAAAGTATGGGAGGTGTGGACACTTCAGCCAACTAGGTGCAAGCTACCCCTACCCACACAGATCCTATTTTTATATTATTTCTTAGTTGAAACTGCCTGGTCAATGGGCACATAACCTACAACACTGCCAACTCTACAAAAATAGATCAAAGCGAAGATCAGGATGTCAGTATGACTCTTATTGAACCTGCTATTCTTCGACGCAATGTGACACCTTCAAAACCACAGGTCACAACAACACGACTTACTGAGCACCACTTCATTGATAAATATGAAAGGGCAAGGTACAAACCAGACTGTAAAGTGTGTAAGGCTGCAGGGAACAGAAGCCAGACTTGCATGTACTGCCCAGATTGCAATGTACCTCTATGCCTGATACCCTGCTTCAAGTTATACCACACAGTCAAGGATTATCAACGTGGATCGTTGACAAAGACTCTTGCAGAGGCCTACAGCTACAACTTCAACCCCAGTTAATGAAAAAAGCAGCTCAGACTCCAACTAGAGGTACTTAACTACTCAAACATTTACAAACGCTCATTGTCAGATGCCACAGACGCAGAATACATTCAAAAAAGACAAACACGAAAAATACAGTTTTTTTAAAACATTTTATTCTAATTTTATTAGCCTTTTATGTTGATATACGAGGTTAATCGTTAAATCAGTACGTCAATCAAGCTTATTTTATTCATTACCATCCATGTCACTAACATTTTATTGCGCTGATGTTGAACAAATTCACTAAAAACTTGGAAAAGATGTCTGTTTTTCAATCTTTTATGAATTTAAAAAAAAAAAAAGTTCTTTTTAAAGAAATCTGCAAACACCCTTGGTAATGGGAGTAATGCTCCGGATTGCTGGTCAGCAAAGTGATAATTATATCTGGGAAAATATTAGAGTTTCCCATCCTTGAAAATCACGTGCTGGACCTGGAAAAAGCCTGGAAAATGCTTGAAGAAATTTGCTATGAACCCTGCATTGGCTGTGATGGATTTTAAATAATGACATTTGACTAATCGATGTCAGACATAATTTGACAGCAAGGAGAATCTTAAGTTGTTTGAAACAACTGACCTTTTGACTGTATTGTTGTTGTCTTAGAGTTCACATCTATATGAAATGCTTCATTTCATAACCCTCTACTCCCAAAGGAGCATAGGCCTTCAACAAACACATGCCAAGTCCTCCTGTCACGTGCCATCATCTCAAGTTCTTTCCACGTTCTCCTCATCATTTTGTCTTAGAGTTCACATCTATATGAAATGCTTGGTTTTATGAATCTGTGCATAGTGTTTCTTATAGAAATTGGATGTTGAGATTTGAAAGTTTTCCTAATTTATTTCTGTTGGTATTGCATGACAAGACCTGTAAGAAAGAAAAATAGTTTATAAGCTGTAAGTGAAGATTCTTGAAAAAAAAAAAAAGCAATGAATTACTGCTAGCAAAGTTACTTCCAATCTCATGTAGTACTGTGTTGAGTTAAATTTACTTTGAACCGTTCTTCTGTATGTTCTCAGATTTTGAAGTGAATGATTTAAATGGCATAACCAGAGCCTGTAAAGTGAGATTTTAGACACAAATATTTGCAGTGTGGTCAGCAGAAAGTTTGTACAAAGTGATAAATTGTAAATATCTTTATTAAGACTGCAGATTGATTGTTTGCTTTATAGCTGTTGATATTACAGCTGTTGCTGATTTACATTGTATCTTAGATTAGAGGAGGTGTGTGTTTTTTTGTTTGTTATTCATTTCAACTCAGTGGTCTGGTCTAGCCAGCATATGTTATTAGAAGTGATAAAATAATGAAATAAGTTATATTTTAATTGGCTTTTTTAAACAGACCTTATGCTAGGTTACAGGTAGGGAAGGCAATGACAGCGAGGAAGGGAACTGGCCACACTACCTCATAAAGCTTAGATTTAGTATAGGTGAAGTCTCTAACCCATTTTTCCCATACACCAGTATTTGCTATGGGACTTACCTATCTTATACTAAGCATGTTGTATGTGTTTTTTTCCTGGTGGCAGAGTGTTCTTGCATTGTACTTCAGCATTTTAAAATTAAGCCATGTGAAATGATTTAAATTGATATTGTTGGCTTTGTTTCCATAAAAAAAAGGACAAATTAAACTCAACAGTTTTAATCTAATAATACAATTCACATGTTGATTTTTTTTGGGTCAGATTTGCTTGATGTTGTTGTTTTAGTATGGCTGTAGATTTTAGCTCATGATTAAATTCCACGTGATTTGGAACTTCCATCTGATGCTCTTTCATCTGCTTATTCAGCAACTTCAATTTGCATTTATGTCAATACTGCCTGATTGGAATATCCATTGAGATGGTAACTTGAATCTGTTTCTCTCATCTTTGGCTGCTGCTTTTAATTTGTTACTCTTCATATATTTGATATGTAAAACAGAGATAATGAGAATGAATGCTGCAAATGTTAGCTGTATTATTCTACTTTGCTTTTTGATTCCCTGTAGAGCATAGGCCTTCAGTTAGCTTATGCCAGGCCCTCATAGCTTGCTCCATTTATGCCAGTTCTTTCCTTGTATTTTGTATTCTTCTTAAATCTATATCCAGTTTTCTTTTAACAAAAGCTTTTATTTTAATATATTGTTTTGTTCTGTTTGGAGAAAAACGTCTAACTATTTTACACAAGTGCTGCAGTTTTTGTGTATGTATCTTATAACAATCCAGTTTACAGCAAGCCTGTTTTTTTTTTTTTTACCTTGTGCTTTCATGATATTGATTTTTAGACACAAAAATTAAAATATGTATGCTCAACAATAAATCAATAAATGCTTGCAGTTTTCAAATCAAACAGAGTGAAAATGGATAAAGAAGGCACAGAAAGGATGTGGTCAGATTGCCCAATACCTTAAGAGAACTGGGTTGAAGATCTCTGATCCTCTGGTTTTTAAAGGCAAGAAGAATGAATGAATCTCAATTTTTTAGTATAAGTGGATGATGTGGAGCTATTGTGGTTAAAACAGCACCATTATTCCTTGAGACTAGTTAGCATATAAAAGTTAGTTGCTTATCCTTTACAGGACGTGGCAATCAACCCCAGCTTTTATTGGCTGTTTTTGATTTTTCTAGGCAATTTTTTCATTCAGTAGTTTGCCATTGCTTTCTGAACGGTACGGCGCTTATACCATCGTTAAAAATCCACACAAAGCGATCTGCTACCAAACCGCCTGCAGCAGGTTTCGAACCTGGTATATCTGGATTATGAAACTGCGTTCATATCCATTAGGCCACAGATGCCGACGCTAATATGACACATAAAGAGAAAAGAGGTTCAGCCTGCACACGGTTTACGTTACTTCTTTTGAGAGATGCATTACTTTTTACTGAGTAGACATTTATAGTTCATAGAGTACATATGAAGAATATCAGTTGGTAGACATAATATAAACTTGAGATATGCTGATGTTACAGTCTTAAAAGCAAAAATAGTGAAAAAGATTGATAAAATAGTGGCAGAAAGTAGAAATACAGGCCTTAGCCTGCATAGCATAAAGTCAGGAGTGATGGTCATCTTGAAGAAAATGACTTATCCAGAATGCACTATCAAAGTAAATGGAAAAGTTTAAAAACAAGTCTTACTTACTTACTTACTTAGTCGTTCCCCTTCTACCGTGAGGTGTAGAGGTTTGGAAGAGAGAGCGCCAGACTACTCCATCGGCCGTTTAAAAACAAGTCAGTAGATTCAAATACCTAGGCACATTATACACCAGAGGAAAGATGTATCTCAGAGGTGAAGAGAAGAATAATTCAGGCTAAAGCAGATTTTATGCAACAACACTTTGTCAGTGGAGAGTTATTTAGTATTATATAGAGCCATTTCTAATATATGGAAGTGAATCATGAACAGTTAGTAAACAGGCAGAGAAAGCCTTAGCGGCCACAGAAATGTGGTTTTACAGAAGAATGTTAAGAATATTATGGACAGCTAAAAAGAGTAATGAAGATGTCCTGAAAGAAGTTAATGCACAAAGGAAGCTTATCGTTGTATATTGACCAAATGAAGATGAGCGAGCAGAGGTCAAGGAGGAATTCTTCGAGCTGCTTCAAAGGACAGTGGACGACTGCCTAGATGAGATTATCATGCTCGGAGATTTCAAGGCTAAAGTTGGAAATGACCATGCTAGATGGGGTGGAGTTACCGGAAGATATGGAGAAGATACTCTTAATGACAATGGAAAGCGATTCCTTAGATTCTGCACTAAGCTAAATCTGATCATTACAAACACAAAGTTCCCCCAGAAGCGCATACACTAGATGTGAACCAACAAAGAATGAGAAATCAGTGATCGTGTTACCGCTGGTGACAGCACTATGTGATGTAGGTGACCATTACAGCAATCTATCAAGTTTATAAGCCAACCCTTGACACCATGAAAAACCTTCTGTGACAGGTATCAAATATTTCATTCTGAGTTCATTGTTATTAAATTTTCCCAAAGGGATAATAGTGGTTACTGGTTTACAGACTTATCTTATGAGTGTTAACTGGTGACTGCCAGAGATGTGATTACTCAAATGAAGGTTGCTCCAGGCCAGATCTTTTCTACTCACTGCAGGTTGTCATTTATCAGTTGTATCCTATTAGGGCTTCCATACTCAACATACATGATGTAAGTAATAGCTACAAATCATGAAAAACTGTTTAATGAAGGAGTCCAAGGGACAAATTGCAAAGTTCAATTACACAACCCAATATCCTGGCTACCAGCGGCCAGATCGCTTGTTGTTTACAAAAATCAGGATGCCTTTGTAAAAGGACATCGCCATAAATAACATGTCTGCTTGAGCTCTTCTATAAATGTCGATAGGCTTCGCCTAGAGCAGAGGTGGCCAAACTACAGCCCGCGGGCCAGGTCCGGCCCGCCAACCAGTTTTGACCGGCCCACCAACCTGTTTTGGCCGGCCTCTTATTGTTGATTGAAAATTACTGTATACTCCGACCACTGTGCTAAAGAAATATTACACAATAGCACGCACAGGCACCAGAAACAAAACCAAAAAGACCCAAAATGTACGATTAACATCTCCCCACCTCCCACAACACCACCAACTCTCTCTCTCTCTCTCTCTCTCTCTCTATCATACCAATTGAGCTCTACTAGATACACAGCTCTCTAACTCACAGGAAGCTCCTTGCATTTTTAGAAGAAGTGGATTCTGTTTACGGTGACCTCCTGCTTCATGCTGAGGTGAGATGGCTTAGTCGAGGAAAATGTTTAATAAGATTTTGTGAACTGAAGGATGAAATATTTGACTTCCTGCGAGACAACTTACCATGTTCAATTGATCTTCAAAATAAACTCAAAGATATTCATTTCATTCAGCACTTGGCATTTCTCACAGATATAACACAACCTTTGAATGTGCTGAATTTGCAGTTACAAGGAAAAAGGCAAACACTTTTTCAAATGATGGGCTATGTTGATGGCTTCAAAAAGAAACTGAGCCTATTTAGTCTGTCTTTGCAAAAGAATGACCTGTTTCATTTTCCTTGTTGTAAACAGCTGTCTGAGAAAGAGAGTGTTAACTTCAGGAAGTACACAGATGACATTGAACAGCTAATTTCTGAGTTTAATCGTCGATTTCAAGATTTTGAGATGTTTCGTCCACAAATGGAACTTTTTAACAACCCATTCAAGTGCACAGTGGAGTCTCAGCCAGCAGAACTACAATTACAGTTATGTGAACTCCAATGTGACCCATTCATCAACACAACAGAAGCAACTGGAGCTGATTTGTGGAATTTACTACCAAAGGAACGTTACCCACTTCTGAGAAAATGGGCCGTAAAAGTGTGTTCTATATTTGGTAGCACATATCTTTGTGAGACAACATTTTCTGCCATGAAGCTTATCAAATCCAGAAACAGATTAACTGACTCTGTATTATCCCATGTTCTCAGAATTGCTACGTCACAAATGGAAGTAGAATTCAAATCACTGGTGAAAAGTTTTGATAAGCCACACTCTTCACAATGAAATAACACACAAATGTATGTTTGAAATAAATAATTACATGTCATATTACAAATTACAAAACAAATTAAAACAACAGATTCATTAAAAAAAAAATTTTCAGTAATTTCAGTCCGAAGACTGGTATACATGTCTTGGCAGATGTGCAGTACAGTAGTTTGCCATTGCTTTCTGTACGTGATTCATTATATATATGTAAAACTAAATCTCAGAACGTTATTTTTTAAGGATTTTATAGGTCTGGCCCTCTGGTGTTACCCTTTACCATAATCTGGCACTTGGCCAACCTTAGCTTGGCCACCACTGGCCTAGAGTCTCAATCATACATAACTTAGTAGAGTAATTATTCTATTATAAATCGAGATCATACTAATCGTGTAAATACTTGCCAAAATACTGGAAAACACAATCTCCTAGAATAATATATCCTATGATAACATGAAGTTTTCAGTTTGTTACCTCGCCCAGAGGTTAATCACACAACCTTTTAAAAACACGGGGCCCGCACTAAGGTTGAAAACTCTCCCCTGGACACGTCTGCATCACTGAACTGTGTACTGCGTGACTGAACTCTGCTCTGACCGCCGTTGTCAAAAATAGCCGTCGACGATTTCATTGGTTATGTTCGACTAGTGTTATTTTTGTTACTAGCTAGTCTTGCTCAAGATCTTTTACTATTCTTATAACTACTGTTAATGTGATAGCTTGCGTTAACGTAGGCCATCCGGTGACAATTGACTATGCCATAGTTAGGAAGAGCTCATTCATGTATGTCCAGGATGCTAGAGTCTGGAGGTGGCCAGAGATTGGAAGTGATCACTACCTGCTAACAATTAAAAGAAGAACTGAAAGAGTTGCTTGGCCTAGGAATTGACTAACAACACGCAAGAAGCTAAGTAAACGAACAGGAGAAAATGAGCATTAAGACCTATAAGCTGAGAGAGCCAGAAGTTAAGAGCAGATATCACGGGCTTATTGCTACAGCAGTGAGAAACACAGAAGAACAACCTGTTGACCTGGAAACCCTCTGGCTTAAATTCAAGGACATCATAAAGACAGCTGCAGCAGAAGCATGTGGTGAAGTCCGACTTGGGAAGAAGAGAAAGAGGACACCTTGGTGGACGGAAGAAGTTAAAGAGAAAATAAGAGAGAAGAAAAAGGCATGGAAACAATACTTAGGAGCTAAAAACACAGCAGGAAAAACAGAGAAATGTAGAGAATATGTGATACTCAGAACAAAAGCAAAGAACAAGGTGCTAGCAGCAAAACAGAAGTCCTGAGAAGAATTTGGAGAAAAGGTAGAAAAAGATGCTGATGAAAACCAGAAATTGTTCTACAAGACCCTAAAGAACATAAGGAAGGAAAAACAATGCCCTTTTAAATTTTTAAAGGACAAGCAAGGCAAATTGCTTACTGCCCCGAAGGAAGTAATGGAAAGAATATTTCTCAGAACTCCTTGATGGTGAGCAAGGTCAAGCATCAGAAATGATAACCACTAGCACAGAAGAGGAAACCAATGGTGATGAAGATGGCATAAAGATGGAAGAACTGAAGGCAGCACTGGAGAAAATCAAGATGGGCAAAGCAGCAGGGCATGATGGTATAACACCAGAAATGATTAAGTACATGGGAGCAGCAGGCGACCTATTACTCCTGAGGGTCCTACAGGCAGCTTGGTGCAACAAGACCATACCAAAGGTTTGGGAAATTGCCATCATAACACCGATTTTAAAAAAGGGTGACAACCGACAATATGGAAACCATAGAGGCATATCCCTTTTCAGTGTCCCTGGTAAAATCTACTCTAGAATCCTGGAGCAGAGACTCGGATGCCTAGCTGAGCCACAAATGGATGAGGTCCAGTGTGGCTTCCGAGCAAACCAAAGTACACAAGACCTAATCTTCACACTCAGGCAGCTGAGTGAAAAAGCCCTTGAGTACAACAGTGAGATCCATCTTTGTTTCTTAGATCTGGAAAAGGCATTTTACAAGGTCCCCTGGAGCAAACTTTGGGACTGTTTGGCAGGGAAGAACATTCCAGCACCTCTGATTCATGCTATACAGAGCTTCTACAAGTCTTGCAGAAATTATGTGAGGATGGCAAACCATAAGTCAGAAGAGTTCAGGACCACCACTGGTGTAAGTGATTTTGAAAAGGCTTTTGACAGCATACATAGGGACAGTTTATGGAAAATACTGAGGGCTTATGGAATTCCAAGCTGCATAGTGTCAATCATAAAAAGCCTCTATGCCAACTTTACGTGTAGTGTTGGGCAGAGCAACCTAACCTTTGAGGTGAAGACAGGAGTACGACAGGGATGCCCCTTATCAACCACTCTATTTTTAACAGTCATAGACTGGGTGATGCGCGAGACAACAGAGGGCAGTCCAAGAGGAATAAGATGGACTACATTTTCTACATTGGAAGATCTGGAATATGCAGATGACATTGCACTACTAGCACATTTACATCAACACATCTAGGAAAAAACGGATAGACTTAATAAGTTTAGCCAGCAGGTGGGCTTGAACATCAATTTAAAAAAGTCAGAGGTCATGACGCTCAATGTGAGCAACCCTGAGCCCATATCAGTAAGGAATCAGCAACTGGTACAGACAGACACCTTCACATACCTAGGATGCATAGTAACACCAAACGGCGGGGCAGGCAAAGACATCATCATCAGAATGAATAAGGCAAGAACAGCCTTTTTTAGCCTAAACAACATCTGGAAGTCCTCTCAATACAGCACAAGCACAAAATCAAGATTATATCAGAGCTGTGTGCTTTCTGTGCTTCTCTATGGTGTGGAATGCTGGAGAGTTACAGAGAAGGAAATGTCAAAATTGTCCTCTTTTCACACAACATGCCTAAGAAAAATTCACTAAATCTTTTGGCCGAATACCATCACCAACCAAGATCTGCTTACTAAGAGCAAGCAAGAGGACATGCACACCATCATAGCTGGCAGACGCTGGAGCTGGGTTGGCCATGTCCTCAGAAGAGACCCCGATGCCATCACAAGAACAGCTATGCTTTGGACCCCTGAAGGAAAACGAAAGAGAGGCCGACCAAAAACAACCTGGCGGAGGACTGTGGAGGCTGAGATGCAAAGAATGAACCAGAGTTGGGGCACTGTACGAAGGATGGCCACCGACCGAGCAAAGTGGAATCAATTTGTTGTTGCCCTACAAGACGCCACTAGGCGTGATGGCCACTGACTGCTTTGACGGTCGGCGGCTAAGGATCAAAGAAGAAGAAGAAGACTTGTGTAAGACAAGGTGATATCCTGTCACCTTATCTTTTCATACTCCTCATGGACGATGTCATCAAGGCATGTAAGGAGAAGACAAGAAAGTATTCAGTGGGGTACTGGAAGATGAGACTGGTCTGTATTTCAGAGCTGGCATTTGCTGATGATGTTGCCCTGATTGCAAAATCAGAGGCACATCTTCAATCCAACTTGCAAGTCTGGAAAGAAGAGCTGGAGAAGAGAGGGATGGTCATAAGTAGCTCTAAAACAAAAACCATGGTGATATCACGAGAGGAAAGAAGGCATCAGATTTAGCTGGGAGAACAGGTCCTGGAGCAGGTCAACCACTTTAAATACCTCAGCTGTCATAGACCGGAAGGGAGGCATCAAAGAAGAGTTGGCTACCCGAAGAGTAGCAGCTGGGAGACTTTTTCAGGTCATAATTCGAGGATTCCTCAGAAAAAGAGAAGTTGGTAAGAAGACAAAGATGGCTGTATACCGATTCACCCATGTCCCAGTCTTGACGTATGGATGCAAGTCATGGGCAATGACTCATCATCATCAGCTGTCATCTCCACAACGAAGGTTGGCTGTAAAGGATCTCCAATGTCTTCTGTCTCTTGTCTTGGTGGTGCACTCTGATAGGCTCTTCCCTGTCCATCTCTTGATGTTATCTTCCCACTTATAGCGCTGTCTTCCCCTTGCACGTTTGCCTTCACCTCTCCCTTCTATTATGGTCTTCTGCAAGGTGTTATGCCTTTTTGTGGCCAAAGTACTTTAGCTGCCGAACTTTGATCTCCCTCATTAGTTCTCTTTTCATACCTAGATTTTCTAGGACCTCCTTATTTGTTTTCTTCTCTTTCCATGAGATACGCCCCATGGGCAATGACTACAACCCACAAAAAGCCAGATCAAACCTCAGAAATGAGGTATCTGAGAAAGGTGATTGAAGTAACAAGAAAATACGTCAATGCCTAAAAGCTCAACCCCTGCAGACCCAAGTAGAACAGTCCCAAGTAAGATGGTTTGGCCATGTCTGCAGAATGGGAGAAGATCGGCTATCACAACCATGGGAAACTAAAAGCCAGGAATCCAGTACTTCAGGATGACCCAGAGTCCGCTGGGAGGACAACATTAGACAATCTTTGAAGGACCGAGGACTAGAATGGAACCAGGCCAGGAGGAAGACAGCCGACAGGATAGTATGGTGCTCTCTCTTCCAAATCTCTACACCTTACGGTAGAAGAGGAGCGACTAAGTAAGTAAGTAAGGCAGCTTATACTCAAATTGGAAAGAAGCAGTCAACTTTCCTTAGGCATATTGTGAGAAGAAATCTGGAATGAATATGTTGTGTCATCAGGAACAGTTGAAGGAAAAAGACACAGAAGATGACAAAGAGAGAAGACATTGGACAGTCTGACATCATGGCATGGAAGGAAGTCAACAGCAGAACTGATAAACAGTACTGGAGATAGAAACTTGTGGAGAGACATTATCCACTCACCCACCAGGCATGTAACTTGAAGGAAAGCATCATCAAAATCCATAATTCTCGCCGTTTGTACGTCAGTCACATCTAAGGGATGCAACTGTGGTTGAAAGTTAGACATTAATTGTATTGTTTCCCTAATATGTACTCTCCCGAAAATAGTAACACTCAATGAAGAAAAGTCGGTGTAGAACCCAGTTTCATTCCGGAAACGGATTTAACTCATCATTTTGTTAAAAATAACCTTAAAATGTAAGTTTTTGATTGTTTCTTCACAACAACATTTTAATTTAAAGTATTGCAGACTTATTATTATGGATCAAAATGATAAGATGGCTGCAAAACAAGCTGCAGATGCTAAGAAGAAGAGACGATCGCATCAGTCACAATGAGCAAGCGAGACTTTAGAAGAAGCAGCAATATGACAACATGAAGCGGCACAAAGACAAGCACAGCTTCAATCACAACGAGCAAATCAGTTTGCAGAAGAGCATGAATCTCAAAGCGCTGCAGAAGCTTTTCACATTCGTCAGTTGAGAGCATCACAACGAGCAAAGGAGACTTCAGAAGAAGCAACCGAACATAGAGCTGCAGCTGCACAACAAGTGAGATGATCAAGAGCTGCACGTAGTCCAACAATTCCAAATCATGATGCCTTTGATGAGAATGCAGTTTCTGTACACAACTGCGGCCCAATGGATCAGGAATGTCAGTTCTGTCACTCTCTCAATTTTCAAGTGGAAAGATCAATCGATGGTACACTCAAATATTACTGCCATAAAGGTACAGTGCTGTTGGAGCAAGAAGGAGAGCAGAGACGTCCTATTTCTCCTATCTCAAGGATCTTTTGAGCAATCCAACGCATCCACATCGACATTTTAAGGAAAATATCCGTTCCCATAATCTTGGGCTTTGCATCCATGGGTGCCCAAATCGATCGCTTCGTTGGACGTGGACCATATGTGTTCAGAGTGCATGGACAGATCTATCATTTGATTTACTTCCGTCATTATTGACGGGTTTGATGCGTGATGCCATATGATGATGGATGGTATCCGCATGTCTGGTTTTGTGTGGTGTGCAGATGTGTTCAGTCAAAACAATGTTCATACAAAAATAACAGGGCAATCCACATAGGACGTCAGTAAACTCACGACGTATAAAGTCAATGATTCTTGTAACAGCCGTTGACGTTTTTCTTCATTATTTATTGTGGACGCCACAGTGACAAAATGGTTACGCGAATATGTAGGCACATCAAACAGTCATTATCACAGCAACATTCAATACAGCAATAGACGGTAGACAGCATTACAATGATGAGTCAGATGCATGTTATATTTCAAAGTGCTGTAAATGTAGTCAGGTGGAAAACTCCATCCTTTTCTATAACAGCCAGGAGATAACCAGATGTATGAGATCAGTTCACTCTCCTTAGTTTGACTTCAGCAAGACAGACACGTCTGCCGAAGTATAAATAATGTCCTCAAAAATATCCTCTAGATAATAAAGGTTTTCCAAACCTAGTTCATTTAACAAAGTAGCAAGTAATGGTCCTTGGTACCTGCATCAACCGATGCAGTACAATACAGCGACATGTGAGCTAGGAAAACATCTCGTGACGACGACTTTCGAAGACAGGCTATGAACCAGAAATCGTTCACGACCAAAAATCGATAGAGTTAATGAAAATGTTAATTTACCTTGCCTTCCGGAAATACACAGAAATATTATGCCTCCCGGCATGTGCAAATACACTAGAGGTATTATCTCGAATAAACGAAATATCCATAAGAGGACTCTCACATTCCTGACAGAACAAAAAAAAATAGCGGAGATCCCCTCTTCAACGAGGCATCTCTTTCGCCATTCCAAATCGCTCACTCCACTAGTGGTGGGCGGAAACCGATCGACCAAGAAGCAAGACAAGTCATGCGCAGTCCAGCGCAAAATGACCACAGCTCAAACTTAACTGCATTCGATACCAACGCGAGAAGACAAATGCTTACCGAGAAAAGTGACTATAAATTTCAAGCAGTTGTTGCCCTTGCGTTATAAAATAGATATTGAAATAAAACGATGTTGCGAGAATTTATCACGCAACATATCACCACCTCCTCCCGATAAAAAAAAAATGTGGAACATATTTTTTTTTCAATATCAAAGAGCATGCGATAAGCGGCTCAAAACGCACGAATTATGCGCTGATAATTAACTAAATTGCCAAACAATAGGCTAATTATAGAGTGTCTGGTGAGGATATACCTCAACAGAAAAATAAATATGTCTCAAAAAATATTCACATCGGGGAGGTGTCACCAACACACATCACGTTAACATTAAAACACAATATACGTATGCAAGTTACTATAATCATCATTAAACAGCATACTCTAATATTGTCTTTAAAAATGGATGTACAAATCTGATAGGAAAATTTAAATAGTACATTCTTTGACATGTAATGACAAAAGTACATAGTAAAGTTAAACTACATGACGATCCAGGACATATGCTCTGGTATTCCGAGGGTAAGTACACAATCTAGAACTCGTCATGCTTGATACTAGTAAGGTAAGTCCTCAGCTCAACAATGACATTCTGAGAAAGTACAAGCAATATAATGCTAATTAATAACTAATATGCTTCATAAGGTACAATACATTATTAATAATTGTGGCTGTTTAGTAAACTAACGGCCCTTATATTAACTACTCAGTCCTCCTCTATCATCTTAAAAAACGAACAGAAGAAGATGACAACAAAGCACGATAGTGTGTACATATAAAGTAAGTACAGATGTGCTAATCTATTGTAGAAATATAGGTGTGTTATGACTCTGTAATATATGGAAATATAGGACAGAAGTATTAGTTGGAGTCATGTGGGCATCTAGACAAAATGTCAGCCATCACATTATCCGCACCACGGATAGCTCGTACCGTGAAGTGAAAAGGTTGAAGAGCTATAGCATATCGAGTGGATCTCGAACTCTTCAAATCTTAGTCTGAATAGCTGTAAGAGCTTTCTGATCAGTCTCTAGAATGAAATGTGCGCCCAGGAGGAATCTTTGTAGTTTTAGAATTGACCAAACCATCGCTAACAACTCACGGTCTAAAACCGAGTAGTTCCTCTCTGCCGCATTTAGTTTTCTAGAAATGTACATAACAGGATGCAGAGTATTTGCATATTCTTGCATCAGTGCTGCTCCAATCCCAGTGGATGAAGCATCACTCCGAAGAACAAAAGTCCTATCAAGAGTAGGTAATCTTAAGATGGGAGGAGAAGAAAATATATTCTTGATTTGGTCTAGTGAAGATTGGCATTCTTCAGACCAACGGACCAGATTAGGCGAACCTTTCTTCAACAATGTTGATAGAGGTGCCATGATCGAAGATAAATTTGGAATAAATCTCCCATAAAATTGAATTAAACCTAAGAGACTCCTAACTTGTTTCTTCGTTTTAGGAACAGAGATGTTCAGTATTTTGGAAGTATTGTGGTCTTCTGTCTTCAAGAGACCATGACCAACACGATGACCCAGGAAAGAGATTTCACCAAAACCAACAAAAGCTTTAGAAGGTTTTGCTGTCAAATTATTCTCACGTAGAGTGGACAGTAAGTCATATAACCCTAAATAGTGATCTTCCCAGGTATCACTGAAGAGACAGATGTCATCTAAGTATGCGATGACATCCGAACGATGTGACAGAATTCGACGCATCATGCGAACGAAAGTGGCAGGGGCGTTCATGAGACCAAAAGGCATAACATTCCATTGAAATAGACCCCTAGGTGTAGAAAAAGCAGTAAGAGGTTTGGCATGCTCTGCTAAAGGCACTTGCCAATAACCTTTAGACAAGTCAAGTTTAGTGAAGAATCTAGAATTAGAAAGTCTAATCAGTAGATCTTCTAACAAAGGCATCGGTTCAGCGTCGAACTTTGTGACCTGATTCAATTTGCGATAATCAACGCAAATTCGTATGTTCTTATCCTTCTTCCGGACAATAACCATGGAAGAAGAATATGGTGAAGTCGATGGTTCAATTATATTTAATTGAATCATTTCATCCAATTCCTTTTCCACTTGCGACTGAAAGTGTATAGGAATAGGATACGGCCTAACCCTAATTGGATTATTGTCGGTAAGAATTATGTCATGTTCTATGACATCTGTGTGTCCAGGAATGTCAGTGAGAACATCCTGAAATGTTTGTAACATCGACGAGACTTGTCGATGTTCGTCACCAGAAAGATTAGGAGAAACAGAAAACGTTTTTCCAAGATTCCGTGGAATGTAATGGAACCACTGGAAGGGGAAGGTTGACATCAGAGAAGGTAGCTTCCTCATCCTGAATGACAGACAGGGATGAATAATGACCGTGAGGTGCAGGAGCATCATCCGTTGCCTGGAAAATAGGCAGCAAATAGTCCGGACGTTCGTGAAATTCCGAAAGCATGTTTATGTGGAAAGTTTTATGCTTTCCATCAATATCGACCACATAGTCAACATCGGAAATCCGAGAGACTATTGCATACGGACCTTTCCATGCAATAAGAAGTCTATTTTCCCTACTGGGGAGTAGGACGAATGCTTTGTCACCTGGACAAAGTTGTCGTAGACATCTATTCTTGTTAGCAAACTGTCTTGCCTTCTCTTTAGCAATTTCTGATGAAGCAGTTGCTAGCTTACATGCCTCAATGATCTTTTGTCTAAGAGCAATGACATACTCATATGAGGATTGAGTTTCATCGCTAATATCATCGGCAGTGATGAGATCGTGTAATAAAGACATAGGGCCGCGTGGACGCGCGCCAAAGACAAGTTCGAAGGGAGAAAATCCTGTGTGTTCATTAGGGACTTCTCTATAGGCAAAGAGAGCCGCGGGTAAAACCCTGTCCCAATCTTGAGGATGATCTTCAGTTATCTTACCAAGCAAAGTCTTGAGCGTTCTATTCAGACGCTCAACTAACCCATTAGACATAGGATGGTAGATACTACTGAGAGATCGTTCAATATGTAAGGTAGACATTACCTGTGACATAGTGTCAGATATGAGTTGAGTGCCATGGTCTGACAATATTTCTCTGGGGAACCCCAAGCGAGAAAATATCAACCAAAGAGCATCTGCGATATCTGTAGTAGATATGCTCTTAAGAGGAATAGCCTCTGGCCAACGTGTGCACATATCGACACATGTAAGGATAAACTGATGTCCTCTGGCCGACTTGACCTTAAAAGGGCCAATAATATCTATGGCCATTTTCTGAAACGGCCGAATAGGAATGTCAGCAGCCTGGATAGGCGCAGCATGTCGTGGTCCTCTAGATTTGACCTCCTGACATACCTTGCATGATCGGCAGTAAATACGAATGTCCTTATTGACAAAAGGCCAAAAGAAAGCCGCAAGGACTCTCGACTTCGTACGGGCAAAACCCATATGTCCAGCACATTGCGAGTCATGAGCATGTTGTAATATTTGGACTCTCATGCTCTTGGGAACAAGAATTTGCGAATGTGCCGACGTAGTCGAATCTTGTACCATACGTACAAGTATGCCGTTTCTCATTGCAATCCAAGATTTTCTATTTGTATCCTGATTCGGATCACCTTTCTTCGCAAGAACGAAGAATTTTTTTAAAGAAGGATCTTCTTCTTGCAATTTTATGAAAGAGTCACGAGTGATTACTAAGTGACTATCTTGGCTATCAACTTCATTATCACTATTCAGTGAAGTTTCGGGTGTTTGTAGAGCTTGTGCTCTTGTAACTACTGCATTTGTAGCTTGCATGTTATTATCTTCCCAAGCAGCAATCTGCTGTGGGGTACACTCCCTAACTCCGTGAATACGACCAATAATAAGGTCCGCAATAGGATTAGGTAAGAGACAAGCATGCACATCTCCAGTAAAGAAAGGAGTGGCAATGCGAATTACAGCAGTAGGATATTTTTCTAGAGTGCCGCCAAATGTGACACATTTAATAACCCTTCCTGTAGCACAAGATGGATCTACAAGCGATTGTCTAACACCAATAGTGGTGCATCCGGAATCGAAAAGTAGTGAGACCGGAGTATCATTAACAAGACCCTTATGTAGGATTAAAGAACCCCTCCCGTCATGCGCAACAGCAGCAGGAAGAGCGGGAAGTGGGTGACCACAACTCAAAGTAGTTATGGTACCCGGTTCGAATAAAGTACTGCATTGGGGGCATTTGTTTGCTCTCTCAAAGTCAAAAGCAGAACCAGTGACAGCGTCAAAGTTTTTACTATCAACAACATGATTACAGGCTCCCTCAGTTTCCTGTTGTACAGCATTAGCCTGCTGATATCTCTTTTTTTTGTGTTGAGATCTACCCCGACTATTATTACCTCTGAAGTTATCAAAGTTATTATTATCTCTGCAGTTATTATTGTCTCTATTGTAATTGTTATCCTGGTTCGAATTCCAGTTTCCACGATTACTATCATGTTCACATTGATGCGAACATCTATTTGTTTGGTTCTGAGGTCTTCGGCAGGAATAACCTCTATTACCATATCCTCTTTTGAAATGCCTATAATTATTAGGGTGATAGTAACGAGTACTATCAGGTTGTCTCCAATTCTTCGAAGAAGAATCACCATGAAATTGATTTCCATGATTTTGACAGAAATTACCGCTACTCTTTCTATCAAAATTTTGTTGGAATCTACGAGCAAAGTTTTGGCCATACGGAGCTGCCGAAGCAACTGGTAAACCTTCTTTCACCTTAGAGTTACCCATGGTTATGTGTGGGTGTGCAGTTACGTACTGGCAACAGAAATCTTCCATTTCTTTTATTGTTTTAGGTTTACGTTCATGAAGGAAAGCAAGGAAAGACTCATTGACAGACGACATGACTTTGTCTCTAAGTATTAAGTCCATAAGTCCTTCATAAGTTTTTTCCGTCTTAGATAGTTCAACCCATCGTGAGAAAGTAATGCGTATTCTTGCAATAAACTCGGAGAATTCAACTCCATTTTCAGGTAACATGTTTTTAAATTGTAGACGATAGCCGTCTTCGTTAAGCTGATATTTCTTTAACAAAGCGGCCCTGACAACCTCATAATTGTTCTTGTCAGGTTCATCCACCATATTTAATATACTTAGAGCTTTACCTGTCAGTATCCCTGATAACTGATAAACATATTTTGCTTTGTCTATGTTATGAGCTGTACATGCTTGTTCAAATCTGTCCAGATAGAACATTATGTCATCACTGGAAGGACTAAATGTTGGTAACTTAATCTTAAAAGTATCATTATTAGCCTTACCAGAAGATGAACCCTTGTTTGAATCATTACCATTACTCATGCTTGTCAATTTCAATTTTTCCAACTCTAAAGCTAAGACCTTTTCTTCATGTTCCATTTTTGCTTTCTCTTTCCTCTCATCAGACTCTCTCTGTAATCTTCTTTCCTCAGCCTGAGCCTCTTTTTGAAGTCTTTCATTTTCAGCTTCTTTTTCAAGTCTTTTATTTTCAGCCTCTTTTTCAAGTCTTTTATTCTCAGCTTCTAGCTGGAGTTTTCTTTCCTCAGCTTCTGATTCCCTTTTTTGTTTTTCCATTTCCATTTGGAATCTCTTTTCATCCACCTGCATCTGCAGTTTCTTTTGTTCAGCTTCCATCTGCAGTTTCTTTTGTTCAGCTTCCATTGCTTTATCATATCGAGCAGTTGCAAATTCTTCTAACTTATCACCAGTCTTCCCAAGCAATTTACCCTGCTCAATAAAGTGCTCAAATGTAGACATGATGAGTAATATATAAGTCCAAAACCTGAAATAATTAACTAATTTATTTCAAACCTAAGTGTAACAAGTCTTAATTAAGCACTTGTATATTCACATCACCTTATATTATCCCAGTCTCTGTGGGAAACAAGTCTCCAATCAAAGAACTTGTATATGAAATATCAACAATCAATTCTTGATCATAAGTGCACTTCTCATTCAATAGTGCACGACACTATTCATCATTCATTTATCATCAGTGTAGTAGTAACAGTGCATTAGCATAGCCCATTAACTAATTACTATAACTGTAAACAATGACTATGTAAACACATGCAGAATGTAAACATTGAAAATGTAAACAATACAAACAATGTAAACAATAACAATGTAAACAATAACAAAGATCAGCAACAATACAAAAACGTTCGCAGAAATCAACTAAAAATAAAGCAGAAATTAATGAAATATCACAAAAAATGTGACGATATCTGCGATAGAATTAAACAAAATACATGACACCACAGTGTATAAACAAAAATGTTGTATGAAACTAAATTATAGACAAGAGTAGGCTAACAAATACAAACAAATCAAAACAAAACTAAAGAATGCGAAATAATAACGAAAACAATATTAAAACATGTCATCACAGCTAACATAAATAGCAACAGAAGTCGCTTAGCAAATTCCAGTATTGGAAATTTGCAAACCTTACAGAAAACGCTCACAATAGACGACCTCTATGACGTGGCATAATCTAACGGAGACACCACCCAACCGAGAACCCGCTGAAATATAAACATATAAATATACGAATAACATATAAACATATAACATATAGAATGAGATGATACACAGAAGACTCAGCAGAAGTATAAGGGCACAGTTTACATACAAACAGGCCACTTAACTTATAGGCTTCCAATCGTAGAACAGCAGAAAAAACGGATGTCAATCAACGTCCTAAAGGGCGAAGCTCCAACGATGATGGCACATCTGAACTGCTTCCACTGCTAACACGATGGTACAAGAGCTTCTGAAATACTGTGTGTTGAGTTGTTTCGGCACTTGACCTTCTAATCCAAAAGTAAGTTGATGGAAATCGGTACTTGGCCTTCTTCAGAAAACAACCCGTTTCAACCGGCACTTGACCTTCACAAAAACGACAGCACTGGAACCTTGACAGCAGCAACTTGCTTGACTTGCGTAAAAGATAACAGCAGTCCGAGTTATCCGGCAACATGTAACAACGCCGGGTACTGTCAAATTCTTGTTTCCGTCAAAAAGTTGAAATTTTGACTTTTACCGGGCAACGCCGAGTACTTTGAAAATTTTGAAGATGTTGACTGTATTGAAGAATGTTAATTTCTTGAAGGATGCTGATGAATTCTTGTTGAAAATGAAGTGGGTAAGGGACCCCGTGTTTGCTGGTACCAGAATCAAACCAGCTTATGGCCACCAAATGATGCGTGATGCCATATGATGATGGATGGTATCCGCATGTCTGGTTTTGTGTGGTGTGCAGATGTGTTCAGTCAAAACAATGTTCATACAAAAATAACAGGGCAATCCACATAGGACGTCAGTAAACTCACGACGTATAAAGTCAATGATTCTTGTAACAGCCGTTGACGTTTTTCTTCATTATTTATTGTGGACGCCACAGTGACAAAATGGTTACGCGAATATGTAGGCACATCAAACAGTCATTATCACAGCAACATTCAATACAGCAATAGACGGTAGACAGCATTACAATGATGAGTCAGATGCATGTTATATTTCAAAGTGCTGTAAATGTAGTCAGGTGGAAAACTCCATCCTTTTCTATAACAGCCAGGAGATAACCAGATGTATGAGATCAGTTCACTCTCCTTAGTTTGACTTCAGCAAGACAGACACGTCTGCCGAAGTATAAATAATGTCCTCAAAAATATCCTCTAGATAATAAAGGTTTTCCAAACCTAGTTCATTTAACAAAGTAGCAAGTAATGGTCCTTGGTACCTGCATCAACCGATGCAGTACAATACAGCGACATGTGAGCTAGGAAAACATCTCGTGACGACGACTTTCGCAGACAGGCTATGAACCAGAAATCGTTCACGACCAAAAATCGATAGAGTTAATGAAAATGTTAATTTACCTTGCCTTCCGGAAATACACAGAAATATTATGCCTCCCGGCATGTGCAAATACACTAGAGGTATTATCTCGAATAAACGAAATATTCATAAGAGGACTCTCACATTCCTGACAGAACAAAAAAATAGCGGAGATCCCCTCTTCAACGAGGCATCTCTTTCGCCATTCCAAATCGCTCACTCCACTAGTGGTGGGCGGAAACCGATCGACCAAGAAGCAAGACAAGTCATGCGCAGTCCAGCGCAAAATGACCACAGCTCAAACTTAACTGCATTCGATACCAACGCGAGAAGACAAATGCTTACCGAGAAAAGTGACTATAAATTTCAAGCAGTTGTTGCCCTTGCGTTATAAAATAGATATTGAAATAAAACGATGTTGCGAGAATTTATCACGCAACAGGGTTATTGCTAGTTAATTAGTTTATAATAATTATGATCATTTTCGAGAACTGAAGCAACTGACAAGTTGTGAATTAGGGCACCGGTGTTTTATGATGATGGTGTTTTTCATTTTATTTCTTGTCTATTAGAGCTGATTTCAGATAAAAATACAAGAAACAATATGAAAAAAAACCAAACATGGAGAACCGGTGGCATTAATTTGATAGCATCAGCTAACTATATCTTGAGTTTGGTAGACAGTAAACATTAGTCTGAACGAACAAAACAAAATCTTTATTTCATCAGGGTAAAGAAAATAGGCATAATTGCCTTTTTACATTTCTGCCCTGCAATACAAGTCACAAAGAGCTGTGTCTTTGTTTTGGAAACTATAAAGCACTGAAGTAGAATTGTGAAACATTTAAATGTAAGCTTATTAGTGCAGATGTGTTAAAATGTGTCAAAATTAAACATTATATAACTATATTTCTTTAGACATTTTAAAATTCTGGTGTTAATTTTATGTTTTGAAAATAGTTTCTTCTTCTTCTGCGTTCAGTTTGTAGTCATGCTAAATCTGCAGGCCTGTCGCCAGGACGAAGTCCACAATCTTTACCAGGTCGGCTCTGCAGCCTCATAGCTTCTGCTGGAGCTCAGCACCCCTTGGCCAAGTCGCACATCGCGGTTCATCATGGGTTGGGCAGTTCTGGAGAATGTGTTCTGGGGTCTGGATTCCAGTTCCACATGGGCATTCATTTGTGTGGGATATCCTGAGGCGATAGAGATGGCCAAGTAATCTGCAGTGGCCAGTTCTCAGGCAGAAAATGGTGGTCTGTTGGTATCTGTTTAGATGGTGGATTGGGTCATCTCTGCTGTATATATCCCCTTCCTTCTTCCATTGATTTTTGTACTTGTTGTGGATGATGGTTTTTGCTTCCCGATAGTGCAATGGGTGGCTGTATTGTTCCATTTTACTGCCACTTCTTGATAGAGCATATGCTCTCTCATTACCAGCAATTCCACAATGGGAGGGTCACCACTGAAGGACAATGGTTGATGACCTTTTTATGATGTTAAGCTCAGATCTGATCTCATTCATCATGTTATCATTTCTGGTGTTTTGTATTGATTCCAGTAATGATCTGCAGTCAGTGAAGATTACTATCTTAGCTGGTGGCTGCTGTTCGTATCTGGTGAGGATTTTCAGAGCTTGCAGTAGTGCCATAGCTTCTGCCCTGAAATTGGAGATCTTTCCAGTTGGGAAGGCCTTTTGGATGATCTTTCCATTTAGGAATCTTATAAAAATGCCTCCTCCACCGTTCTTTACTGCCCCCTCAGCGGATCCATCTGTGTATGCGTGTGTCCACTTCTTCGGGTTGTACTTTTATTCAATCATTTCTTGAGCCAATGTTTTTAGTTTCTTTTTTATTTCAGGGACTTCTGTGATGATAGATATATTTTTATGGCAGTCGTCTGGCTCCTCGTAATCAATTAACATTTCAATCTTAGTAGATTGGTTTGGGAGGAGGTCTTCATGGCATCGATGCAGATGTTTGGAGATGTTTAAGAAGCTGGTTCTTTTCAGCCTGTTCTTTGCCAAACTATGGAGTTTTGCATGCATTGGATGACTTGGCATTCGTAGAAGCTTCTCACTGTGAGTGTATACCTTTTCCTCACGTCTGTCATCAAGAGAGCAGATGTTGGTGTAAAAAATAGTTCCATTTAAATTGAAAATGGCTTTTTTTTCCCTCACCCAGTTTAGTGAAATGGTAGTTACTTCAAATCTTGGGTTGCTAGTAACTTTGCTTATTCACTAGTCATGAGCATGGAGTCAGCAAGCACATACTGACAGTATGTTTCTCACACACATACACTACCACCCATGAATGTTTAATCATGTGGTTAGTTGAGTTAACCTCTGCTGCTTGGTGGTGTTGCTGACTGGAGTCATATGTTAAAATCTCTAAAATGTCCTTGCATGGCAGTTTGTCTTCTGTTGTCAGAGTGTATCTGATTTTGGGGTAATTAGTTCACCCTTCAGCTCCCCAATGAACATTAGGCCTTCATCAAACACCCCATGTACCAAAGAATGAATAGGCTAGGAAGAGGCAGGCTCAAGCGAACTAACTTTGTCGCCCAAGCAAAAGAAAAAATTAACAATAATACCATACTAGCAAGCTCAGTTGCAAAGAAAATCCCAACAAGCTCAACTATCCCACTGTGGAAAATAAGATGCTTTCCTAAGTTAAAATCTGATATTCCAGGCATTGAAGGTAAGGGAACACAGACAGAAACACAAAGAAAGTGTATAGCAACCAAGTATATTGACCAAACATTTCCAGCAAAGCTTTGGACACATGCATATACTGATGGTTCGGCAACAAATGCAGTTGAAAATGGGGGTGCCGGCATCCTCATAAAATTAAAGAATAGAATTCACTCTATGGCAATTGCCACTGGAAAATACTGCAATAACTTCTGTGCTGAAGCAGAAGCCCTGAAACAGGCAGCTGAAACTCTTATTGAATGCAAAGCACAGGCAGAAAAACAGATAGTAATCTTTTCAGATGCCCTCTCAATAATATCAGCACTGAAGAGCCACCAAACTAAAGGATTGAAAGATCTGATAATTTCCCTTGAAAGACTGGCCGAATGCTTCAAGAAGTGCACTATCCAGTGGATACCAGCCCATTGCAACATACCAGGAAATGAGGAGGCAGATAGACTTGCTAAGGAAGGAGGTGCCTTACAACAAAATGATATAGAGACAACTTACGCAACGGCAAAGACCACTATAAAGGCTACATTCAAGTCCAAATGGGAAAGAGAGCACCCGGGACATTTGAAAAATGACGCATATCATCAACTATCCAGAAAAGAACAGGTCATCATTTTTCGGCTACGCACTGGTCACAATAGATTGAGATACCATCTGTACCACAAATACAAAATTGGTGCAACAGATCTCTGCACCTGCGGTACCAGCTTTTTGACAGTCGAACACCTGCTGCAATACTGCCCAACCTACAGTAATGAACGGAGTAGCATATGGCAACAACCCACTTCTGTCAACGAAAAACTGTTTGGAGATGTTGGGAGCCTTGGGTTGACTACTGCCTTTATTAGAGTCATAAATGTGGAAGTCTGAAGGCGAACGAGGAAGAAGAAGAAGAAACACATGCCAAGTCCTCTTGTCATGTGCCATTAGCTCAAGGTCTTTATATTACTTCTTCATCATTTTCCTTTGTCTCCAGTTCTCATCTTCATGTGTTTTTTTCAGTCTACTTCTTCTTCTCTTACCCTGGGGATCCCAGAATAAGGACTGCCTGCTAATGCTATCAACAGGTTTCCTCAGTGTGTGTCCAATCCATCACCAGGGTCATGTTCTCATGTCTTTCCACTGGCACTTGTCTGGTTTTTGTCATCAGATCTACATGTGGTGGTCTTGTCGTACCATCTCAATCCTTCGGTGCTATGCTGTTGGTCTGAATTTTTTAATAAAAAAAAACATCACAGGTAATTAAGATGGACAAGTTTTCATTCCATGTATCAGTTTAGAGCCAAGTGATACCAGCCTTCCTTTCATCTTGAGACGTAAGTTTCCTATGATTTTAGTTTTTGCTATGACGATCAACAAAGCACATGGAGAATCATTTCATCATTTACGTTTAAACCTACCAAAAGCAGTCTTTGCTCATGTTCAGCTTTATGTTGCGCTCATGCGAGGAAAGAACTCTGACAAGTATATATTCAGGACACAGACTATCAAGGCAAAAATGTTATATAACATTACATTTACAAAAATGTGATTAAAGAGCTGTTAAGTAATTAGCTAAATTACACTCAATTTACCTGTATGCCCATTTTTCTTAAATTGTCACTAATTAAACCACTGGATAAATGGCTCTCTGTCACTTGTCTGACATTCTGCTTAATGTCCGTTCGGCCAAATGTCTTTCGGTGAAATGTCCATTGGCCAACTGTCCGTCCACATGAAAAAATACATACACAAGACAGCACTACAATACCTAGTTAGCAGCGACTTACTGACTGACAGTCAGTTAGGGTTTAGACAAAAACATTAATGTCACACAGCTCTAGCTAAAATGATAGACATCTGGCACACAAATATCAATAACTATAACATATATGGAGCAAACTTTTTAAACTATAGAAAAGCATCTGATATGATAGACCATATTGTTTTAGTTAGAAAATTAAAAACAATGAAAGTTAACCTAAAATCATTCCTGTATGACAGAAAACAAGTATTGTCTTAACAATAATTCCTTGTCAAACCCAAACATGATTGATACTGGTGTTCCTCAGGGCTATATTCTCGGTCCTCTATTTTTTTGCTGTATATGCAGATGATTTTACTGTTTACACAAGTGATAAAAGTTGCAACACACACAAACATGTGGTGCAGAATGATACAGAAAATCTTATGAAGTGGAGAACTGAGGATTGCATGCAAATAAATATCGATAAAACAAAATGTAAGTTAATATCATTTGGACAAAACTCATGAAAAACAACACTTCAGCTCTACATAAGTATCTCAGTATTTGAAAATGTAAATGAAATTAATTCAAACCCCAGGTCTGATACATGTACTGCATAATAATAATAATACATAGCAATTTTACTCTAGTATTCAAAGCTAGAATACAAGGAACAAATAAGTGTAACCAGACGGAAACAAGTTTGTAAAATCTACAGATGTGCTGACAGATATTGGAGATATGAATGCAAAAATAGGAAGATATTAAATGACTAGAAAAATATGGAATGGGAAAAAGAAATGACCAAGGAGACAACAAGAATGCCTTTGAATTTGGAACAGCAAACAAAGATGTGTAGACAAGCAAAGAATAGTAGACTGAGACAAAATGCGTGGAAATGGAAGACATGGAAATAAAATGCAAGAGACACGCATACAAAATTGGGGCTAAATTCTTATGAGAGAAAGCTTGTGTAAGATAGAGGTTGTGTTAAAGTAAGGGCAAGTGATGGTGTCAGTGAAATTGTATAGTAATCGTCAAAGACCTGGGATTGTATAGGTCAGATCAGATCATAAGACAATTAAAGATAGCCTGTACGAGAATACAATTGCTAATAATGCATCCAGTCTACTTTTTCATTACCTATACTCTGCTGAGATTTTGCGGACAACCTGGCTCTTCTGGCCTTTAACTGTATTCAGATGAAAGACAAAATGAAAATACTTGACAAGAGATCACAGCAATCGGATCTGAACATTCACAGGAAGAAGACAAAGATAATGAGAATAAATGCAAGAAATGATAACAAGACAGCTCTTGAAGAAACGCCACTACAAGATGTAGAATTATTCAAATACCTTGGCTGCAATATAGACAAAAGTTGGAGGGACAGATAATGATATCAAAATAAGAAGCATTAGGAAATATATGGCGATACAAAGAAATAACGTCCAACACAAAAATCAGAATCTTCAGTTCAAATGTCAAGTCAGTCCTATTGTATGGCTGTGAAACACAGAGAACAACAAAAAGAACCAAAAAGCTATCAACTTTCATAAATAGGTGCTTGCATAGAATAGAATAATTGAAATGGTATGTGTAACAAGATCACTAATTTGGAACTGATGTGTTAAAGCCAGACAAGTGCCAGTGGAACAAGAGATGAGGAGAAGACATTGGCAATGGACAGGACACTGAGAAAACTTGTTGATAGCATTATAAGGCCGTCCTTGATTTGGAATGCCCAGGGTAAGATAGATAGAGAGAGACCAAAGAACACATGGGGAAGAAAACTGGAGAAAGACATGGAAAAACCTTGAGCTGATGCCACAAGACAAGAAGACGGCATAAGTTTGTATAAGGCCTTTGCTCCTTGGGGAGCTGATGGGTGATGATGTGACGGTGCCTAATATTGTTACTTCCCTTGAGTTAGTCAAAGGGATATAGCCGCAACACTTTCTTTACTTAGAATACTTCTGTGGATGACTGGTTATACACCAGAGATGTTACTTTCAAAAGTGAGGAAAAACCCAGGTATAGTAAGGAGTACCCGTAAAAGCTTTATAGTTAGTAGTACCATGATTAAAAGTTTGATTATCAACTGCAATTCCAACAAAGTCAAGGAAAGTTTTAAAAGCAGAATATTAGATGTCCAAATATTTATATCAAATTTTGCATTATTTATTTGATTTTTATGCTGGCAAATAAACATCTCCAGCTCATTTCTGATGATGATGATACTCCTGCTGCACATTATTTCTTTGATAAAGTGCCTCAGTGTTTAATTCCAAGCATTTTCCGATCTAGCTAAGTGACCTTTTGCGTGTTCGATAGTTTTGTTCATTCTTTTTTTCGTTTCGTTGATTATTTACTTTATTGTTTCGGTATTTCTTTCAGGTATTACGATTTTCTTACTTAATTACTTAGTCGTTCCCCTTCTACCGTGAGGTGTAGAGGTTTGGAAGAGAGAGAGAGCGCCAGACTATCCTATCGGCTGTCTTCCTCCTGGCCTGGTTCCATTGTAGTCCTCGGTCCTTCCCAGCGGACTCTGGGTCGTCATGGGGGTCTGGGTCCCTGGCTCTTTGTTTCCCATGTTTGTCGTGGTAGCCGATCTTCTCCCATTCTGCAGACATGGCCAAACCATCTTAGTTGGGACTGTTCTAGTTGGATCTGCAGGGATTTTTACGATTTTCTTGTATTATTATTGTTCATTTTTCGCTCATCACTGTGGTTGTTTATTTTTTCCATCTGCTTGTATCGCTCATTTTCTGTATGTTTCTCATCATCGTATGTTTTTGTAGTATCTATATGTAATTTTTGTCCTTGTCACCTGTTTGTAACTGTGGCTGATGAAGGGTAAAACCCGAAACGTCCCTTGTTTCACGTGAACCGTTAATTTGTAGAACTGATTCAATACCGTTTTATTGGTTTATATACTTATTATTCAGGACAGCTGTACACTGTTTTCCTATGAAACTGCATAGACTCTCAAAGTAAAATAATGAAATTTCCATGTTTACGTCATCATCCAGAAAAATGTCTATATTGCAACATGTTAATCCACATACTTCAACACTGATAGACATGGCTGTATTCAGAAAGGAAGGCCAAGTAAGTGAGATCTGGCAGTCCCAGCGGAAGGAAAGTTTGTGATTTGTTCTCCAGAGTGAAGGGTCATGAAATCTGACTGGATGTTTCTAGCTATGAATTTACTTAATCTTCTGCTCACATGCAAATAAAAACTCTTTGGAGTACTTACTTCATCTCTCTCTCTTTCTTTTTTATTATGCTAAAAAAAAAACATTCAAGTGAATTGTCCCTCATTCTTGCAAATTTGTTGTATTCTGTAGGCAAAACTTATGCATACCATTTTCCATTTTTGCTGTCTGTTATTCTTACCTTCATTCACTCTAGTATTTATATGACCTTCTCCATCTCTCCTTATGTCTTATTACAATAGTTTATCAAGAAAATAATGGAGAATTCATGTTTGATAAGGCAAGTTAAAAAAAATACGTGTGTAACAGAACTATAATAGTGAATCAAAAAAAAATCTAAAATCTGAAGTAGATAAAGCAGCAACAACAGCAAGAAAGGGAAAAGCAGAAGTCTTGGACAACATAAAAACAGAAATGAATGAAACTCCAGTGAATCAAGTAAACAACATACCTGTAAGTCATGAATATGGATTGGACATTAAGATTGAGAAAAACGAAAACTTTGATAATTAGCAAAACAGATGATACGCCAGCATCAAAGATAAGAATAAATGGGAAAATCCTGGAACAAGTCAAGAGTTTCTCACATCTTGGTCATATAATAACAGACGATGGTAGATGTGAAACAGAAATCAAGAACATGATAGGAATGGCCAAAGCCACATTCAACAACATGAGACAAATACCAACATCTAAACAATTAACTCACAAATTAAAACTGAGAACCATCAAATGTTATATATTCTTCATTACTGAATGGTGTAGTAACATGGACTATGAACAAACAATTGGAAGAAAGAATTGAGGCTCTTGAGATGTTGATATATAGAAGACGGGGGCGCATCTCATGGAAAGAGAAGAAAACAAATAAAGAGGTCCTAGAAAACCTAGGAATGAAAAGAAAATTAGTGAAGGAAATCAAAATTAGACAGTTAAAATATTTTGGCCTTATAAAGAGACAAAACACCTTGCTGAAAACCATAATAAAAGGAAGAATTGACAGCAAACGTGAAAGGGGAAAATAACATCAAGAGGTGGACAGGAAAGAGCCGGTCAGAGTGAATTTTAGTAATATAGCTCGTGGGTTTTCATTGGGAGCAAAAAAGGACCTTTAATCCTGTGAATACCGCGCTATAAATTCCTGGAGGAGACAGGGTTAGCCCGAAATTTCTATCGTTTATGCTCCCTTTTCCACCCACCTCGAAATCAACCGAATCATCTTCTGTGATCTAACACTAGTTCGGGATCGACATTTTGCCAACTTCTGCTCTAGATCCTTTGCAGCCAATATGCGATATGCGATAACGAGCCGGCACTTAACCTGGTCTGATAAGTTTGATGTACCGGTAGTTCGTATTATTTTGTAGCTTGGACGAAACTGTAATACGGGCAGTGTTGCCACAGCTGAGTATTTTTTTTTTTACTAGATCTGGGTTTTTTGGCTTCCGTCTGGGTATCTGGGTATTTTTTTCTCTCCAAATCTGCATTAATCTGGGTATATTTGACAATTGGCATTTACAATGTATGTATATTCTGTGCACTGAGTATTATACATTATATTTAAATTATAATTTAATGTAAAATATTATGTGCTATATATTCTTTACTCCACTTAAATTTAATTCTTGTTTTTAACCACATAAATGACGTTGTTTTTTTACTCGTTTACATCAGCTGTCTATTTCCCGTTATTCTGTTAATGGCTGTCATCTACAATACTCAGTCATTTTTGTGATGTGTTTTAAAGTATTCTTTTAAAATTTAAAAGATCTTGGACATCTTGTGGACGAGGATCCTCCCGCATTCTGGCTGGGACTGCAACAAGGAGCAGGTGCTAATAACCAGAAGAAATTTGATGTTTTGGCTGACCTCATGTGCGCGCTTATGGCACTACCCCACTCCTTAGCATGCGTCGAAAGAGTGTTTTAGAATGTTAACTTAGTTAAAACTAAACGAAACAATAAATTTTTGTGTGAAACAGTTTCCAATTGAATACTAGCCAAGCAAGCAGTTGCCAAAGGTGGAGTTTGTCATAAGTTTAATCCTAGTAAAAGCGTGGTTGATGATGTGCGTGAAGGACATTGTCGGCAGAGATATGCAAAGATTTTGGAACTCCACAATCACGATTCCACGTATTCAATTCATGCATATGATCTTGACGAAGGAGAAGTTCTCGACATGGATGTCGAGTTGCTGACAAGTGACAATTTTCATCAGTAACAAGTTAAAACTAATATTTTATCTTTGATTTGAGGAACATTTTGTTAATGTAATTACTGTAAGTATGTTACTGTTAAAATATCTCATTTTCAAGAGTTCATATATTGGGGTGTTAATAAAATCATTTTTAATTATATAATTGTGAATTTTTAAAAATGAAAGTAAAATAGAAATGAAGAAATAAATAAAAATTGGTTTCACACAGCTTATTTGTGCTAAAGTTGCACTAAAAGATTGTGTAAGCATCGTCTATCCCGTGTATTTGAGGCATAAAATAATCTGGGTATTTCTGGGTTTTTTAAAGAAGAAAATATGGGTTTATCTCTAGAACTTGAGTGGCAACCTTGAATACGGGGGACAACTCTTCCCAAGCAACATCGACTGCTAATTAAGCGGCTACCGGTGGTTCGAGATAGGCCTACTAGATAGATACGCGTCATTACCTCTCACGGGATACCCACGAAAAATGGCAGCACTACGAGATGTATGTTTAATATTAGTTTTAGGAAAACACAATGTATAACGTTATTTATGCAAGGTGTGAACATGTTTCTGTATTGAGTAAAGGCGCTGGTGATACGCAAAAGTATGTAGGCTAGACTCATGGCAAACATTTTGTAAAAAGTTCGAAATTAGTTTGTTGGCAGAATTGACAGACTATGTTATTTAACATTGCAGCAAATTGGACGAAAAAACCTCATCATGTAAAACAAATTGCCCCAGAAACCACTGATGCAAGAGCATGTGAATGCTTAGTGCAAGTTTCTTGCAAGGTAGCCAGCTACATTGGTGGATCAATAAAGAGCGCAGAGGAAAATGATGATGTTGAAATAAGAGAACAGCTATTACAGTAGCAACAACGGTTGCTTTTGCTTTTTATGTCATTATGATTAAACATCGCAAAAGTTTCAAGCACAATTTGTTAAAAAAAATATAGGTCTATATTTATGAAAAAATCTCTCTTTTTTTTTTAAAGTATAAGCTACCGTTCAACCCATGATGTGTTAAAATTAGGATATAGGCTATGGTGTAGCCTAATAAATTCAAGAAAATAAAATCAGATTTCCAATATCTAAATATAGTACCTTCTTCCCCCCTTCACTCAATCCAAATAGAGTAAATCAAAACCAAATTTGTGTCAAAGGTTTGTGTGTGACTTCCCATTTCCTAGAAACAAACAAACAATAAAAGTAAAAAACATACGAATACAAAAAAAAAAAGTCTCTCATAACTGCCCTGTTGTTAACAAGGTGAAAAGGGGTGAGAAAGCCTGGGGTTGTCTGAGATTACATCAAATCCACCAATTATCTGCCAGTATTTATATTGTTTGACCTCTGCTTGTTGTGTAAATTATAAGATATATAGTGTGGTTAATTCAAGATAATAATTTGTATATACACAAAACAAAGAAAAACGTGTAAAGTTAAACATACAGCTCTCCACAAGAAATTATGGGGGTTGGTCTCAGTGCTTCGCAGGCCCAATAGCTTGCCTACCCTTTCGCTGCACTGCAGCAGGCTCCACCAGAAGGCTAAAGCTATGGGTAGACAGAGGAAGGGAAGAAAACGAGAACAGGGCAGAAGATGAGAAGAAAAATAACATAAAAGAGTACATTGCTTGTGCACTCACTCAAGAATCCCATGGATGGGTACAAAAAGTTGAGAAAAAAGGGCACAGTGACGAAGAAAAGAATTGATAGCGCAAATCAATTAGAAAAAAAATTACTAGGAATGGTAGAAATATGGAAGATTAAAGCGAATGACAGTCAATTAGTGTTAAAAGGGTCAACATTGCAAGCACTGTATGGGGCTCTGGGACTGACACAATGGCCAAGGTTCAGTACGACCAGCTGCTGTTTCCCTGGTCACACATCGGGTGCTGGGTGCCTCTAATTCCCAGCATCTGGATGTCCCCAACTCCGATACACAGGATTTGAGGTGCCTGAAATCTTCCTATCCTGGGACACCCCATTCCATGTACACTGGTTGAGAATACCAAATGCCCTCTCCACGTACATGACAATATTAGTAATAATAATAACGATAGTAATACTATTTAAGAAAAACAAATCAAACCAATAAAAATTAATAAACAAAAACTTAACACACTGGTAAAAAAATAAGGAATCACACATTAAAAAAAAAAAAAAAAAAAACTACTGACTACTCATGTAAGAAAAGACAAAGAAGTAACAAAAAACATGACTTAAAAATAATAAATTCTAATATAAATTGACACCATCAATAGCAAAGGACATTAGGAATCTGAATATAACACAAAACTGAAAATACTTACTTACTTACTTACTTAGTCGTTCCCCTTCTACCGTGAGGTGTAGAGGTTTGGAAGAGAGAGCGCCAGACTATTCTATCGGCTGTCTTCCTCCTGGCCTGGTTCCATTCTAGTCCTCGGTCCTTCAAAGATTGTCTAATGTTGTCCTCCCAGCGGACTCTGGGTCGTCCTCGGGGTCTGGATCCTTGGCTCTTTGTTTCCTATGCTTGTCGTGGTAGCCGATCCTCTCCCATTCTGCAGACATGGCCAAACCATCTTAGTTGGGACTGTTCTACTTGGGTCTGTAGGGGGTGGCATTTTAGGCCTTGACGTATCGTCTGGTTGCGTACCATGTCTCTTCTTGTTACTTCAACCACCTTCCTCAGAACATGGGCAAGAAAAATGAAAACCAAGAAGTTACAGAATTTCATTAATGGATACTTGCACAGAATAGAAGGATTAAAATGGTATGACAAGGTCATCAGTTGTGAAGTGATGTGAAAAACCAGACAAATACCAATAAAACAGAAGGTACGGAAAAATGCATTGGCATTGGATTGGAGTTTGGGCACACAGTGAGGAGACTAAATTATTCCTTATTCTAGAATCTCCTGCCAGCTACATTTATGATGTCCAAAAGCTGCTTTTTTACTTATTGTTACATGATGTTTTAACATTTAATTTTTGATTGAGCTCTTCTGTTTCTTATTTCTGAGATGCATCTTCCAACTAATGCTCTTAATGTGCTCACTTAATTCTATTAGGACAGATGGTAAATAATACTTTCATTTTTTTTTTAAAAAGTATGTATCTTTCACAACAGAACTTTAATACTGCAGCGGATGAGGTGAGAAAGCTTTCCAAGGAGCCCTCAGATGGTGAAAAGTTATCAGTGTATGGTCTGTACAAGCAATCAACTGTGGGGGACTGTAATACAGGTGAGTTTAAGACTATTTTCTTTGTTTATAATGTGCAACTTTTCTTACAAGAAGTTAAATAAACTATACATAGTTACCTATGGCCACTTCCTAAACCTAGTAAAGACCCCACACTTCTCAGCAGCTATAGAATTATCACAGTGCAGAATGTCTATGGTAACTTACTAGAAAAGATAGCGAGAAAATAATGAACCAACTCAAAAATGCGCAAATCCTCTGTTGGAAGCTATAAAAGTAACGTGGGGTAACACTGGAACATTTGCTTATAATGTGTACAAGGGGTTCCAGGGAAAACGAGAAATGTTTGCTCCAGCGATTAACCTAGAGGATTCTTATAACAGTGTGAACTTTGAAACCTTAATGAACTTTGTAATGGCTTGCGATGTTAACCCTTGACTAACAAGATGGATAGTGGCTGCCTTAACTGAGAGATCAGTTACATTTTGCTTGGGAACATAGACATCAGAACCAATGTGCATTTGCTTGGGAGTACCCCAGGGTTCTCCACTATTTCCGCTGCTGTTTAACATCTACACAGCAAAAGTAGCCACCATTCAGTCAACTGGGCTGGGAATAACATTGACTTTTGCAAATGACATACTCATTTACTGCTCTGACTGACAGGAAGTGGTCACTAGCATACACGGGACGCTACATCAGGTGAAAGCAGACCTTCCAGACATTACTCTCAATGGGCAGAAAATTGAAATGCAAACAAGCTGAAGTACCTTGGAGTAACATTTGATCACGGACTCTCGTATAAGTGCCATTTTGATCACATGATACAGAAGTGTAGGAGAGGTCTGGCAGCGCACTTGGAGCAGAGATTACTATTTCTCCTGTATCATCAGCTGGTCATATTGGTAATTGAGTATGGGCTGGGAATACTCACACTCAGTAACACAATGTGAATGACTGGAACGCATTCAAAACGAAGGGATGCATATAGTCTTGGGCTGTACGCAAGATACCCCCATTGTGATCGTGTGACACCTGCTTGTATTGCTGTCAATTAGATCCAGATATAAGACGGCCCAGGCAAAAGCTTATATGCGAGTAACCACAAACAAAGGCATCCCCTGCATGGGAACGTAGCTGAAATCAAAAGAGCAAGAATAAAGAGGAGTAAGTCATGGATGGCGCAGGTAAAGGAGACTATTAGACAGGTGACCCCAGTTGAAAATATATTCAAGGCAGAAGAGGGGAATACGTCAGGTGAGAACTGGACGAACTACCAGCAAGTCATCATCAGCCTTGGTAGAGAGTGCAGAACTTGGGCCAATGGAAGGGCAGAGCTATAAATTGATCAGCTGATAAATGATCATGCTGTGAATTGATGACGCCATTGTGTATACTGATGAGTCTTCAATCCGTGGTGAGAAATCTGGGTGGGGCTTCTCTGCTAGAGTAAAAGGCTGAATCGTCACTGAACATAGTGGGACTTACATGATAACAACCTCCAGCATGAGAATGGAGGTAGAGACAGCTACTGCAGCCTTAAGGTGGCTGTCTGAAACTTCATTAACAAGGGCAGTTATTGTTTCA
This sequence comes from Oreohelix idahoensis, assembly GCA_024509875.1. NCBI lineage: Eukaryota > Metazoa > Mollusca > Gastropoda > Stylommatophora > Oreohelicidae > Oreohelix > Oreohelix idahoensis. The sequence continues at coordinate 1,473,269 of JAMPIV010000770.1, forward strand.
GACTCACAATCCATGCTTCAAAAGGTCCAAAATGGTTGGCTTCGACATGAGTGGAAAACCTCCATAGAAGCATCGAATCTTCAGGAACTGGTGTGGATCTACTGTCCTGGTCATGCAGGCGTACGCGGCAATGAAAGAGCTGACAGACTAGCTTCACAAGCACCCATAGAAGGTGCACTGGAAATAGATAATGGGGAGATACTGATGGCAATCAATGATCTATTAGAGAATGAAACTGCAATCAATGAATCATCAGGGCTAAGATTGCTGGAATTTGGCATCAGACGTAAAACCAGCAGAGATGGACATATGAGAGGATGCATCCTGCATGTATACAACCAGTGCGCAACAGGAACAATTAGCATTCATACCCTGTGACGTTTGCTAATGGAACTGAGCACCTCTGGGTTTGCCCGGAGTGCAAAGACATCGATTCTTATCAATGAGATGCTCATTGCTTTGAATTGAATTACAGAATTATCATGTTTTAAATCTCTTTTTGGATAGTAGTATTATTTAAGAAAAAAAAAAGTAATAGTGTAAGAAAGTTTTGCGCTGCATTAAAAAAAAAAATGTGTTAATGAAACACATGCTTATATTTTCTGTTTCTGAAATATTTAGATCATTTTCATCTTCATCGTGTGTAACTGATATACATAATTGATATTTTCAACAGAGAGGCCTGGAGGTGTGTTTGATTTGGCAGGGAAAGCAAAATGGGATGCCTGGAATGCATTAAAAGGTAAAAGATTTGTAACACATAAACTAACATTTGCTGTCACAATTAAATTCCTCTTGTCAGAGTTATTGTATGTTTTTCATTACCTCTTTCTTTTATCAACTGCTTATCTAATGAAGATGAGGAGGCCTACAGTTAGATGGTGGTAAACAGTGGGGTGGGAAAGAAAGAAAAAAGGTAATACATCTAACTAGGACAAAAGACAAGAAAAACCTACCTTTTGTGTTTTCTTCTTACTTAGTTTTTTTCTCTCTGCTTCTGATAGTGGCAGCCACTTTTAGATGTTTTCTCTCTGCTTCTGATAGTGGCAGCCACTTTTAGATGTTTTCTCTCTGCTTCTGATAGTGGCAGCCACTTTTAGATGTTTTCTCTCTGCTTCTGATAGTGGCAGCCACTTTTAGATGTTTTCTCTCTGCTTCTGATAGTGGCAGCCACTTTTAGATGTTTTCTCTCTGCTTCTGATAGTGGCAGCCACTTTTAGATGTTTTCTCTCTGCTTCTGATAGTGGCAGCCACTTTTAGATGTTTTCTCTCTGCTTCTGATAGTTACTCCAGAGGATTGTAGTGAAGTCTGAATCATATCTCGGCGATCGTTAAAAATTGTACACCGCTCAAAACCCGTGGAAGTAACTGACCATTGAAATGCCAGCTTGGTACACGTAGTGTCGGGGATACACTAGGCCAGCGGTTTTCAACCTTTTTGAGTCCATGGCTCCCCTGACCAACTACATTCTTTCTGCGGCTCCCCTGTGGGATAACTGGTTAAAAAACTCTAGCGATGTTTCGACATTTAGTCTAACTTTTTTTTGAGCAGGAGAGCTTTGGAAAGGCTTACTTACTTACTTACTTACTTAGTCGTTCCCCTTCTACCGTGAGGTGTAGAGGTTTGGAAGAGAGAGCGCCAGACTATCCTATCGGCTGTCTTCCTCCTGGCCTGGTTCCATTCTAGTCCTCGGTCCTTCAAAGATTGTCTAATGTTGTCCTCCCAGCGGACTCTGGGTCATCCTCAGGGTCTGGATCCTTGGCTCTTTGTTTCCCATGCTTGTCGTGGTATCCGATCTTCTCCCATTCTGCAGACATGGCCAAACCATCTTAATTGGGACTGTTCTACTTGGGTCTGCAGGGGGTAGGATTTAAGGCCTTGACGTATCGTCTGGTTGCGTACCATGTCTCTTCTTGTTACTTCAACCACCTTCCTCAGATACCTCATTTCTGAGGTTTGGATCTGGCTTTTATGGGTTGTAGTCATTGCCCATGACTCGCATCCATATGTCAAGACTGGGACATAGGTGGAGCGGTGTACAGCCATCTTCGTTTTCTTCCCAACCTCTCTCTTGCTGAGAAATCCTCGATTTATGGCCTGAAAAAGTCTCCCAGCTGCTGCTTTTCGAGTGGCCAACTCTTTTTTGATGCCTCCCTTTCGGTCTATAATAGCTCCGAGGTATTTAAAGTGGTCGACCTGCTCCAGGACCTGTTCTCCCAGCTTAATCTGATGTCTTCTTTCTTCTCGTGATATCACCATGGATTTTGTTTTAGAGCTGCTTATGACCATCCCTCTCTTCTCCAGCTCTTCCTTCCAGACTTGCAGGTTGGATTGGAGATGTGCCTCTGATTTAGCAATCAGGGCAACATCATCAGCAAATGCCAGCTCCGAAATATAGACCTGTCTCATCTTCCAGTACCCCACTGAATACTTTCTTGTTCTCTCCTTACATGCCTTGATGACATCGTCCATAAGGAGTATGAAGAGGTAAGGTGATAGGATATCACCTTGTCTTACACCAGTGGTGGTCCTGAACTCTTCTGACTTATGGTTTGCTGTCCTCACATAATTTCTGCAAGACTTGTAGAAGCTCTGTATAGCATGAGTCAGAGGTGCTGGAATATTCTTCCTTGCCAAACAGTCCCAAAGTTTGCTCCAGGGGACCCTTTCAAACGCCTTTTCCAGATCTATGAAACAAAGATGCATCTCACTCTTATACTGAAGGGCCTTTTCACTCAGCTGTCTGAGTGTGAAGATTAGGTCTTGAGTACTTCGGTTTGCTCGGAATCCGCACTGGACCTCATCCAATTATGGCTCAGCTAGGCGTCAGAGTCTCTGCTCTAGGATTCTAGAGTAGATTTTACCAGGGACACTGAGAAGGGATATGCCTCTATGGTTTCCACACTGTCGATTGTCACCCTTTTTGAAAATTGGTGTTATGATGGCAATCTCCCAATCCTTTGGTATAGTCTTGTTGTACCACGCTGCCTGTAAAACCCTTAAGAGTAATAGGTCGCCCGATGCTCCCATGAACTTAACCATTTCTGGTGTTATACCATCATGCCCTGCTGCTTTGCCCATCTTGATTTTCTCCAGTGCTGCCTTCAGTTCTTCCATCTTTATGTCATCTTCACCATCATTGGTTTTCTCTTCTGTGCTAGTGTTTATCATTTCTGATGCTTCACCATGCTCAGCATCCAGGAGTTCTGAGAAATATTCTTTCCATCTTTCCATTACTTCCTTCGGGGCAGTAAGCAATTTGCCTTGCTTGTCCTTTATAAATTTGAGAGGGCATTGTTTTTCCTTCCTCATGTTCTTTAGGGTCTTATAGAACAATTTCTGGTTTTCTTGTGCATCTTTTTCTAGCTTTTCTCCAAATTCTTCCCAGGACTTCTGTTTTGCTGCTAGCACTTTGTTCTTTGCTTCTGTTCTGAGTGTCACATATTCTCTATATTTTTTCCATTTGTCCTGTTGTGTTTTTAGCTCCTAAGTATTGTTTCCATGCCATTTTCTTCTCTCTTATTTTCTCTTTGACTTCCTCTGTCCACCAAGGTGTCCTCTTTCTCTTGTTCCCAAGCCGGACTTCACCGCATGCTTCTGCAGCAGCTGTCTTTATGATATCCTTGAATTTAATCCAGAGGGTTTCCAAGTCATCAGGTCGTTTTTCTGTGTTGCTTACTGCTGCAGCAATAAGCCCCTGATATCTGGTCTTAATTTCTGGCTCTCTCAGCTTGTAGGTCCTAATGCTCATTTCTCCTGCTCGTTTACTTGGTTTCTTGCGTGATGTTGGGCAGTTCCTAGGCTGAGCAACTTTTTCAGTTGTTCTTTTGATTGTTAGCAGGTAGTGATCACTTCCAATCTCTGGCCCCTTCCAGACTCTAGCATCTCGGACATATTTGAATCATCTTCTCCGAACAATGGCATAGTCGATCACTGACTTCTCATTCTTTGTTGGTTCACATCTAGTGTATGCATGTATGCGCTTATGGGGGAACTTTGTGTTTGTAATGATCAGATTCTGCTCACTGCAGAATCTAAGGAGTCGCTTTCCATTGTCATTGAGAGTATCTTCTCCATATCTTCCGATAACTCCACCCCATCTAGCATGGTCATTTCCAACTCTGGCATTAAAATCTCCGAGCATGATAACTTCATCTAGGCAGTCATCCACTGAAGAAGCAGCTCGAAGAATTCCTCCTTGACCTCTGCTCTCTCATCCTCATTTGGCCCATACACTATGACCAGGTTGACTATGGTTTCTCCTTCTTTTAGTTTAACAACCATAATGCGCTCCGAGACAAAGTTCCATCCCTTGATACTATCTTTTTGATTTTGGGCCACAATGCAACCCACGCCCCCTTTAGCTCTTTCAGATGTGGGTACACCACTGTAGAGCAGCGTGTTGAAATCGAGATCCATGACTCCTTGTTCTTTTTTCTTTGTTTCCGTTTTGCTTTCCTCATCTCTTCCACCAGCTCCTCTTCCTTCCCATTTATACTTCTTGTGTTCCAAGTTCCATAAGTCGTAGTCCGTTCCAGTTCGTCGCCTTTAGAATCAGTCCAGTTTTCTCTCTTGTATTGCTCGTAATCGTGATTTAAAGCAAACAGGTGATTGGCCTGTTGTGCCTTTGCATGGTGGAGGGGCTGCCTCCTTACGGCCTCCATGCAGGCCGCCCTCCTCCTTTTCATCCGGGCTTGGGACCGGCATAGGCGAAGTTGCTTTGGAAAGGCTTTTAAACAAAATAATTTTTTAATGTAATTTTTAAAAAAATGCAATTGGACAATCTGAAAAAATTACACATACAAGAAAACATATACACAAAGTGCACTTTGAAAACCTTTACTATAAAAAAGAAAACAGCACAGATAAAGTAGTTTCTTTCTAACATTTTTTTATATTTTTGTCTGAAAATCATTCACTGATATACTGCACTCATGATTCAATCTCCATAACAAAAAACTTGTACAGTAAAACTAAAAAAAAAAATATGATGAATAAAGTTACCAATCACCTCAGTGTGAAACTTGAGCTTGCTTGTTGTTACACAGCTTGTCAAATCTTGGGCAAAAGCTGTTTTCCCACGGACTCTCCAACCATAATGGACACCATATCAATAGCACACGGTAAAACGAGTTCTTATGCAATCGTATGGGGTTTCTTACATTTTGCTACCCGGTATGCTACCTTGTAGGACGCTAGAAGAGCTTTACTCGAGATTGTCGCCTGCTTAGAAAATGCTGATTTTTTGTTCTTTTATTTGACTCAGCTTTCTAGAGTAATATTCTCCTGGTTCTGATTACAGTTTTGAATCCTCGTTCAGTTGAGATGAATAAAGGAACATGGTGACTGTTTACCATCATCATAATCTCACGCCATGCCAGTGGCATGGGCGATAATTTCTATTCATACCCATCGCTAGTGTTGCTTAACGAGCACTGTTGGCCAGTTCCACCCAGCTTTTGGGTGGGTCGAGCGGGCGCCGAAATTATAAAAAAAAAATTGCGGAAATTATAGTGTAATCCAACTCAATAACATAAAATTGACCCTCACAGGAGAAGCACGAGGTGGGTATGTGGGGGAGGGTGGAAACGAGGCCTCGCACCACTTTAGAAAATCCCTTGGGTCAACTCTCGTTCCACCCATGCCACATTGTCAGCCCATCAAATAATTTATCTTTCATGTTGTTATCACGTGTTCCAGTTTTCCTTCTTTATCAGAAGTTGACCCGCATTATAAAACCAGTTAAAGCAGGTTTATGTAGCGACGAGTTACATTTTGGCAGCTGTAGCTGTCAACTTAAAATGATAAAATAACTGCCAAGAACAAGAAAATATGTTGTATGGGTTCAGCGGTTTGTGTTTTCTGTTCACAGAGAAGCTATGCCACCTCTGACCAAGTATGAAGAGAATAGGCCTACCATTAAATTAAAGAAAAGCGCACACAATCTGGCAATTTTAATTTGCCCTGTTTACAATAATTTGACAGGCTTTCTGCTTCTCCACATGGCTATTTATGTTTATGTAAACACACGCTCGGCGCACATATACACATGCAACCGTCTTCTTTTTTTTTTCTATAGTTAACCCGAATCTGTTTTCGCCCTCCAGCTCACAGTGATCTCTGTCTCTCTCTCCTTACCTTCAAATTAATATGCCACTTTCGCATATCGTCAATTGAACATATTATAGTGAATTAGAGACACTATATATCCTAATTATAATCTTTTACGAAAGCATATACCTACAAGTGAATATACAAGGGGATTTCGACATAGGTCTTGGGGCCTGACCATGAAACATATTATAGTGAAAACAAGACCTTTGGGAGTAAAACACAGACACTATAAATTTTATATATTTAATTATAATCTTTTATAATTGATTCGAGGTGAACGGGATATCTTTTCTTTCATCAAGTAAAAAAAAAAAGATAGACCCTACAAAATACCCATATACAATTTATCACATATTTTACAATTCCTAATAACACAATTTTACAATAGTCTTCTGCCATAATGACTGACATTCTGAAGGACATGTCACAGAGGGCTGAAATTTTGTATAGTGTTTATTCCTTTTCAATATAGCCCCCATCTGAATTGACACACTTCTGCCATCTCTGCTTCACCTTGAAAAGACCTTGGGAGTAAAACACCCTAAAAATCAATATGATTTTACAATTTTCAAACTAAACCAGTTCACATCAAACCATATCACCACTTTTAACCTCTTCTAAACCAGTTCACAAATTCCACCACCCCCAATCCCCCAAAATCCTACCACTCCCCCTAACACACCCCCCGCACCCCCCAATTCCAGTTTAACCTCTTCGTCGCTGTCAAAATGATTTCCTTTTAGCTGTTTTTTAAGATTTGGGAATAGAAAAAAGTCTGATCTAGCCAAATCTGGAGAATATGGTGGGTGTGGAAGAATTTCAATATTCAAATCGTTGGCTGCTAGCTGCACAAGCCGTGCTTTGTGAGAGGGCGCGTTGTCTTGAAGCAAAGGAAGATTTTGAGTGCGCGTTATCCCTCGTTTCCTGGTCACAACCTTTCTTAGTTTGGTGAGAGGATCTGCATAGTACTGTCCATTAACTGTGTTGCCATGAGGCAGATAATCTTTCAAAAGGACACCTTTGCCGTCCCAAAAAAACAGCATCACTTTTGGTGCAGATTTCTGCCCTCTCGGCTTGACAGGTGTTGGGGAGCCCGGGGTTTTCCATTGCATGCTGACAATTTTGGATTCGGGGTCATAATGGTGTACCCAAGTCTCATCTACTGTCACCATGGTCTCCAAAAAATTTTTTGACTGACACCTTTTGAGCAACTGTTGACAGCAATCTACCCTCGTTTGCTTCTGTTCACGTGTCAACAGTCGCGAAACCCAGCGTGCACACACTTTTCTCATGTTCAGTCTGTTGTGTAAAATTCTATAAACTGTTCTTTCATTTAGTTTTACTCTACTAGCTATCTCCACAATTGTCATTTTTCGATCCTGGTCAATGATTTTCTTCACTTTTGTTGCATTTTCATCGTTGCACTCTGAGGCTGGTCTACCAGATCTTGGCAGATCAGCAACATTTGAGCGGCCGCACTTAAACTGTTGACACTAGTTTTTTTTACCGAAGTATATGAAGGACAAGAATCACGAAACACCTGTTCCATCTCCCTGTGTATTTCTGTAGGTGTTTTTCCCTGAAACATCAGAAATTTTATCACAGCTCTGGCCTCCTTCTTTTCCATTTTTTTGTCAAATCTTTGGAGCAGCAGATCCGGTCAATAGGGTACATTGCGCCGTGCACCGTAGCGGGAAAACCCATTGAAGAAACAAACGCGTACTTCACACATTCAGTGCAAATATGATGAACTTTAAATGTGCCAAGTTTCCTCTTCCTCCTGTGACTCCTTCATGGTCAGGCCCAAGACTTATGTCAATCCCCTTGTATTAGTTGCAAATTTGTATTGTATTGCTGATATCGACAGCGGCTAGTGGTTGTGAGCACTGATTGATGATTACGTGTTATAAGTTGATGACATTTTGTAATTGCTAGGATGTCTGTCCTACATTTTAATTTGAAACTACCTGTCCTACTTTTTAATTTGAAGTTCAGGAGAGAGATGGGGGAGGGGGGGGGGAGATCACTTTGAACCAGAGGTCGAAAACAGATTCGGGGTTAGCTGTAGAAAAAAAGGACGCATGTATGTGTTGCAAGTGTGTGTATGTGTGCGAGCGTGTGCTTACATAAACATAAATAGCCATGTAGAGAAGCAGAAAGAAAATAATGTTTAAGGGTTTCTAAAAAACTTGAAACTGCGGACTCGGGCTAGGCACTTGTGGTGATGACAGACACAAACGATCTGAATGTCATGTCGCAGCTACATTATTTATCCTGATTTATACTCGTGTGGTTTGTGTGTAAGGCTGAAGTTCAGTTGTTGAAGTTACGTAAATGAGGTGTCATTAAACGGCTGAACAGTTCAGATGTAGGGGAAGGGAGGTGGAGAACGTCCGACACGTCACAGCGTGCTTATGCAGATTGAACGCTTTGTATCTGCACAGGTTTAACAATTTTTACATACGAATGTGATGCCACTTTCCCATATCGGCCGCTGTTCATATTATTTAGAATTGAAAACAATATATATCCTAATTATAACCCATCAGAGGTCGAACGGGATATTTTTCATCATTAAATAATGGGGGGGGGAGAGAAATATCTCTATAAATAGATCTAAAGCTTTATGGCGAAATAGCCGGCAAGATTGAGGAGCTGTAACCTCTCCTTTGTCCAATGTACAGTGGGTTAGACTTTTTAGTCAAAGGCTAACGCAGATTCCAGTACACAAACTGCAGAAAGTAACTGAACCATCATCGTATTGGTCTGGTTGTGCTGGGAGCCCCCTGTGGTATGCTTATAATAATAATAGCCTCTTCAGTCATAACTGACTATGGGAATGCGCCCCTGAGGTGACCGCCCTCAGCTGCATATTTTCCGGGTGTTGCTTTCGACGTTTTCTCCTCTTTTCGGCTTGCCCAAGCTTCTTTTCGCCCAGTCCAAAGTGGCGCCGTAGAGAGCATCGCCGCTTGGTCCGATCGGCACCTTCATCCTCTCAGGTTACTGGATTTATGTCCAGTACCCTCATGTTTCTCTTGCACACATCTTTGAACCTCTTCTGCGGTCGCCCAACTGTTCTTTTGACATCTGCCAGTTGTCCGTTTCAAGAGCAAGGCAAAGAAGATCCCAAAGTGGGTCGGAGCCAGGACGCAGCTTTGTTTAACACCACTGCGTATGCCAAAGGGCTGTGATATGCATCCAGCATATTGGACTGCTTCCTTCATGCAGCCTATTTTCATGAGGAGTTTGAAGAGTCCACCCCTGCTAACCAGGTTAAATGCCTTTGTGAGGTCTATAAAGGCGATATATAAAGGCCTTTTCTGCTCTTTTGATTTTTCGTAAAGCTGGCGGAGAGAAAAGATCATGTCTTTTGTTGATCTACTAGTTCGGAATTCACACTGCAACTGGATATATGATTTCAGCTAACTTGTGTAGTCGCATTAAGATGACTCTGGCAAAAACTTACCAGCAATACTAAGAAGAGATGCCTCTGTAGTTATTACAATCAACTCTGTCTCCTTTATTTTTTATACAGTGTTACAATCTTGGCATCTCGCATGTCTTGAGGGTTAGTTGTCTCTTCCCAGCACTGGCACAGCACCATATGCAGGGGATGTAATAGTGTGCTCTGACAGCATTTGATTAAATCGGGAGGAATCCCATCACCATACATGCCACACCTCAGAGATGAAAAACCTGTACAAAAAATTTAAAAAACCTGTACAAAGACCCGCAAAACCTGTACAAAGACCCGCAAAACCTGTACAGAAGACTCTGTAACAAAAGAGTTGTATTAAATCGTATATTCAATTAGGTTCTGTTCTCTGCACCATCTGGACAAGCCCCTTTGCCTTTTTTAAGCATGTCTTCACTGCTTTAAAAACCTAAACAACAAGAGTTAAAATTTTGCATTGTAGAAGATTCTGTGACTGTATCATCATTTAGTCTACTGGTCCCCTGTGAATCTAGAGAAAGACCTCTCACAGTCAGCATTGGGAATGCAATCCAGCCCACTATGAGACTGGGAAATCGTTTACCCATGCAGCATTTTGATCATGTCCCCAAGCCAGTAGAGAAAAGCTGCATGACTTTCGGGTGTTTGCTTTCTTTAAAGCTCGTTTTCTATCCTCTTTCTCAATTGATGGCTCTCACATCTCTGTTTTCTCACTTGCCCTCAAACTCTTCCAGTAATGTCCACGACCAACAGCAATGTATGTTCATCATCTGCAAAGTTCCAGCATACTTTAACCTATCCTTTATATCTTTCACCCTCTTTTTAACATATTTCAATCTCTACAAATTTGACAATTTTTCGGTACAGACGGCACCATTTGACATCCCAGGGAACTCATCTGTTTGTTAAATTCAGTCAACAGAGGTAGTGAAAATTGGAGAAAACGTATCCTGGCGTCAGTGGTTAGCGTAAAGGCTCATGAGTATTGTTTTGGGTATTTCCATAAGTGCTCTTCGACCTTCTGTCCACTACTCCGTTCTGTTTTTATGTTTTTAAAACTAACTTTTGAGCTATGCTCAAAATGTAAAAATATCTGGGTTTAAGATCACTGCTCTTCAAGGTGGCAACCTAACACCCTATAACTAAAACACATCAGGTTGTTCCGTAGTACAAGAGGTTTTCTCTTTGCACCAAACCATATACATTGCAATTCACTTTGCCAAAACCTAGCAAGAGCCATGGGATTTTGTAAGTCGCTGAACACAGCATCAATTGATTGGAAATCTTCAACTGGTTCCACCAACGACCGGCATGCCCAGCAACCCTTTCTAGTTCCTATGCACATCCTTCAAATACCCTCACCATTATAGCTAAACGCTTGTCAGTTTTTTACTATCATTTGGACTCATCGATCATCAAGTGCATAATTTGATGACAAAGTGGGCTCGTTTGGACGCAGTTTTTTTTAATTGGTTTTGGTTCTTTGCAGTTTTGAAACGTTTGGCTGTCCGCTCTCATCTGATAAGTTCTGGTCAGCCAATAAAATTTGCATTTCATAGTGCCCTCGTTATTTTAATCATCTTCTTGTCTGATAAAAGAAGCAGCCAGCCTTCAGCTTAGTTCCTTTCATGCAGTTTTGTATTTGAAATGCACCCTCTACAATCGTTCAAGCCAGATGCCATTCAACTTATAATATCTTCTATTGCATAATTCTGAATGAGCCTAATCTTTCTCAATAATCCCAGGGAATGGAGTTGTACCAGCAGATTGAAACTCCACGACGTATGATACTTCTTCTAACCTTTGTCAGAGGCCATGCTGTTAGAATGTGATTGCAATTAGACAGAAAAAAAAATATATTAATGTGAAAAAGTAAATACAAATATTAATAATCAATTTGAAAAATATAATTATTTGTAATTTTAATATTATATAATGAAATAGAATCAATTTATGGTTAAATGAAGAACATTTGCTGTGTTTTCTATAATCCCTTATAAAAGTACTGCACTAAAGAGACCCGTAATAAGCAATATGGGTTAGAATCTTAAATTTAAAATCTAATAAATTTTTTTTGCTAAAGCTGTAATGAAAATATAAACTACGCTGGCGTAATATTAGCCTGTATATTTTCTACCGAACTTCAAAAATTGGAATAGCCGTTAAAGCCCAACTGGTAGTTTTAAATAGACCTTCCCATACAAATTTTAGTGTCAATCAAACATTGATAGTAGGCTAATTAATTATTTAATAATTATAAATCATTGAATGACCGTAATGATGACCACCAAAGGCAAAATAACATTGTTTTTTAAAGAAACGAAATTAAAACTAAGAAGAGAAGTAGGCTAACTCCAAATAAACTTTTCTCTGATCGAGTTAAGATGTAAATTTTCCACGCTATTGTGGTTTTTTTTTCTTTTCAGTTTCATAATTTGGTAATATCGGAATGACGTTCGCCGAATGCTCCGCGTGTATTTTCGTACCATTTTGATTTAGGGTTAACCCTAGCTGTAACCCTAATTATAAGTCTAATTGGTACGAAAATACATGCGGAGCATTCGGCGACCGTCATTACGATTATTAGGCTACCCATAATTTGTAGGCTATTGTATTATTTTTCAAATTTACATTTCTTACGCACTTTCTACAAGTTTTAGTGAAATCAAATAATATGTAGTGGTATCAGCCTTTTTTTTTTTACCAGCCGTAAATAATCAATTATGCTAAACCTTAGGGGAAAAGAAAGCATAGGCCTAAGTTATCTGACAGTTAAATCTAACTTCATCTAAACAATGTTATTGTAATATTTTTTTAAAAATGAATTACTTACCAATACTAAACTGGAAATTAATCCTAAACAATAGGCTCGACTCAAAAAAGATTTCAGTGCTGCGTAATCGTTCAAATAATCAGTAACCTCGCGCTAGCTTTAGCGAAAAATTGTGAATGAACACGCCACGCACATCCCGCGGCAATTGAAAAATAGGCAGCTTGATTTTCATTGGTTATTTTTTTTTTTTTATCCACTTGGCTTAAAATCTCGCCGAATCTCATGACGCAAATTGTGTAGTGGCACAAGATTTATATGTATATTTAATAATTAGGCGAAAAAACCCGTACAGACCCGTGTACGGCCCGTACACATCTGAAAACGCAAACACCCCGTACAGATTATGGGTAAACCTTTAAGTGTGGCATGTATGCATCACTTTCTGGTGCTTTGCCAGAGGCCAAGCTACCAGTGGCCTTGCTGAGTTTTTCCAATGTTAGTTCAGCATCCAGCTCCTTCATAGTTGGCAGGCATTTGACATCGTCAGGGGCTGCAGGCGTGACTGTATTTTCTTTAGCGTAAAGCTCAGAGTAGTGCTCGACCATCCTCTCCATCTGTTTACCCGTATCGGTTAGTTTCTCCCCACTAATGGTTTTTAACTGTGCCATCTTACTTTTTTTTTGGGACCAAGGACTTTCTTAATACCGTCGTACATTTGTCTAGTGTTGTCTGTTTGCGCTGCGGTCTAGGTGCTGTCGCTCAGCTGGAGCCAATAATCATTTGCACAACGTCGAGCAGTTTGTTGAACTTTGCTTCTCGTAGCCTTTGGGATCTGTAGGGTTCTAGCACTCGGTGAACCTTTGTATTCATCGCAGCACTGCGCTTAGCTTCAATGACAGGTGTCATCACATCTGATGAAGCATCAAACCAGTCATTTGACTTCACTGTCTTCTTACCAAAGATGGCAAGCGCAATACTATGAATGGTGTTCCGCAGGTGCTCCCAGTTCTCTGTAACAGTATCACCATGCTGTGGGCTACTGAGCACTTTCTTGAAGGTCGTGGTAAATTCAACGATCATGACAGGGTCTGACATCTTGCTGATAAAGATGCGTGGCTTCCCTTCATATCTGACGCGATGGAGTTTGCTCAGATTTAGCAGCAAACTAATGAGTGATCTGAATTACTGTCTGCACTATGGTACGAATCCGTGGAGAGCACGGACCTGAGAAGTGGCTTTCTGACGAGAATCAGATCCAGTTGGTGCCAGTGCTTGGATCGTGGTTTGTCTCCATGACACCTTATGCTGGAACTTTGTCTGAAAGTAGATGTTGGTTACGCAGAGTTTATGATAGGCACACAACTCCAAGATCCGTTGAGTCATGGGCTAAGGAAGGCAACCCTACAGAAATGCCTGTTGAAATCGGATGCACTGGGCCACATGCTTAATGACTTAATGATGGCGTCAAGACCCCAGCAGCCAAAAAATAAAAGCTAAATGAAGTCCCAGTGATTAATAGAAATGCACGTTTTGTACCGTAGTATTTTTCGACATGTTCATGTTATGTGTAGATAGATGTTTGTATTTATTGACATGCTGAGATGTCATGTTTGCATTTAGTGTATGCGTTGCCTTGCTCGTATTCAGTGGTAACGTAATAAATAAGTGTTGAAAAACACGGTAGGGCCTACTCGATTGCAGTTCTCTATATATCAAGTCAGGTCGTTTACATGTATCGGGAGTTCATCAGGGGGAGATCAACAGCGCTCTGTCTCGATGGGTAAGACATTATAAGAACGCAGCAATAAGTCAATCCACAGTGCTGAGTACATTCAAGTTGATCTGCCTGATGATGATCTCACAAACTTCTTGGACGGGAAGAGAGATGTATTCAAGTTTCCACCTGCCAGTGCAAAATGGCTTTGGGAACAGCTGGACAAAGCCTTGGCAAAAGAGTTGGATAACAACCTGAAGCAGATAACTTTGGAGAAGAAGCTGGAAATCTTCGGTGACATAATATATCTGCACTGTCGCAAAGTGTTCGGAGTCAGGAAGGCAAGGGAAAGTAACCCACCACGAAAAAGTAGAAGATAAATTAAAATAGAAGAAATCAGGAAACAAAAGAAGCATGCCCGAAAACTGTTCAAGAACGCAGTTGCCACAGAGAAGGAAGGGTTACGACAGGTTTGGGAGCACCTGAAAGGCCAACATAATGCCCTTTGTAGAGCAGAAAGGTTGTGCAGGAAGAGAAGGAAGACTCGAAGGGATAGGGAAAGATTCTTCAGGGAGCCCTTCAAGTTTGCCAAAGAACTGTTTGAGCAGCCACGGTCGGTAATGCTAAACATCAGGAAAGAAGACCTGGAAGAACACCTTAGAATGACATATTCAGATGGTCGCAAAGATGAGCCGCTCAGCAGCATGGCAGGCCTTAAATGGCCGAGTAAGCCAGGAGCTGAATTTAACACCAAGCCCCCAACGATGCAAGAGGTAGAAAGCATTGTCCAGAAAGCTCGGTGCAAGTCAGCTCCAGGTCCTAATGGTGTTCCATATGTTGTGTATAAGAGATGCCCTGAGGTGCTCAAACGACTGCTCCGTTTACTGAATAATGCGTGGAAAACCCAGCTTGTAAGCAAGGAATAGAGAAAGGCGAATGGAGTCTACATCCCGAAGGAATAAAATTCCACAGACATCAGTCAGTTCAGGCCAATCTCACTACTTAATGTGGAAGGGAAGATATTCTTCTCAGTGATGGTGAAAAGGCTCACTACATACCTCCTGGCAAATGGGTACATTGACACTACCATTCAGAAAGGAAGTATCCCAGGTACACCAGGATGTCTAGAGCATGCCACAATGATATGGGAAGCAATCCAAAAGGCAAAGTCTGACAGAACAAACCTCCATGTAATCTGGTTGGATCTAGCAAATGCTTATGGATCCGTTCCACACCAGATGTTGTGGTAGGCCCTAGAAATGTATCATGTTCCACAAGAGATTGCAGCAATGCTGAAGCTGTATTTCGCAGGGTTTTCTGTCAGATTTTCAACCAGAGAGTACACAACGAAGTGGATTGGCCTTGAAGTTGGAATTGCGATGGGATGTACCATCTCTCCGAAACTATTCATGATGGCTATGCAGGTAATCCTCAATGCGGCTGAAGGAATGGCTATAGGTCCAAAGTTCGGTGGAATGTGTCACATGCCACCGCTCAAAGCATTCATGGATGACACAACAATTCTGACATCAGATGAACATCAGGCCCAGAGGATGTTAGCATGCAGCTGGTGCAGAATGAGCTTCAAACCCAAGAAGTCGAGAAGTCTATCAGTCAGGAAAGGGAAGACAGCAGAGGTCATATTCATGGTTTCCAACCAAAGAATCCCTACTGTCATTGAGGAACCTGTTAAAAGTCTTGGCAGGGTGTATTGTACATTGTGCCTCATTAAAAGACTCGAAGGCAGTGCAACAGACAATAGAAATGGCAGGCAGAGGGCTACAGATCATAGACCAAAGCAGACTCCTATGAAAATTCAAACTGTGGTGCCTCCAGTTCATGTTGATACCTAAGTTGCTGTGGCCACTGCTTATATATGAAATAAGCACAAGTACAGTGGAAGCTTGTTGAAGGTTCAATTTATTGAGACTGGTTATTGTTGAGCTAGTTTGTCCTTGCATACTCAGTCCAACTGAGTAGTAAATAAAAGGTGTTCACAACCTCTGGCCTTGTTTTGAAATTTATCTTGGTTTTCATTCATTATTTTAATTTCGTGCTTTCTTTGTATAGTACGCGAATGCTGGGAAATGAATAATAATTGGATGATATCGACTGGAGAAGTCCAAGTATTTTGAGTCCACAAAACACGATTTATTACGAAAAACATGTGACGATATCATGAGCATTGTTCATAGTAAAGCATACATCAATTTGATTCCAATTGAATATATATAATTATCAGTCCGTGTCCTAATGAATTAATGTCGACAGAACATCATGGCTATATGCGCGCGCTGCTGTGATTCAGACAGCCGACAGTGAGCGCATGTGTCTTGACGAATATATATTAAGACTGATTAACGATCCTTCCATAATTCAGGTTATCTACTAACCTTATAATTCCATCCTTTATAATATCAATCTGGACTGACCCTGTGTCCTTATATACAATTCTATATTTGCGGCAATTATGAAGCCTAACATTGGAAGGATGTGAGACACGTCTTCACGGCTTGACGATCAACGTAAAAGGGGTCCAGTATCTAAGTCACGAAGCGTGACCTTACCAACGCTGACACGTCACAAGTTGACTGTGTAATTTGCATTCAATAATCCGTGAAGTATCAACATCGATCTATATTAATTCTATTAACCTAAAATTGTGCACTGCCAACTATAGCAGACGACATCAATTAAAAACACCATAACAATTCCCTGCCCGACGGGGAAAAAAAATCTATTGGATAGATTTTTTTGAACTATCTTGATCAAACATCTCAAAAATTTAACAAAAACCCGACATATGGCCTACGATGTTCTGACTAGAACAGTGTCGTGGTCATGTCGATATTATACTAATCATGTAATATTCTGACAGTCATGTTATACATGGATATTATATTAACCAAAGGAGTGTCAACTGTCGCTAAATAATTATCTACTTAACTTAAAGTCTGTCGTGACTAAATAATGAAGTGTTATGTAAAGAAAATTATTCTAACTAAATAAAATTAAACTAATTAATCATAGTATGTGTGTAGGGTATTAATTAATTAACATCTAATTAAATAAACTGAGAGATAGTGTCATAATAAAAGAAATGAGAAGTAAGGACAAGTAAAGTAAAGAAAAAGATAAAGTATAAATTAATATAGTTAGGTGTGTTTAAAATTAATCATGTGTATCGAGTAATTACTAACTAATTAACTTCATGAATTACTAAAAGAAAAAGAATATTCATACATTTTATGTAAACATCTTAACTAATTTCATATAATATCTATCCCATTCATAAATAAAATATCTAGAGTATTCAATTGTGTGATATTATTTTGTTTTCATCTTTTCTTTATTTTATACATTTCATTTTTTTATTATCACACTTCAACTTTATTTTATTCTTTATTAATTTAATAACTATGAAAATTAATAATGTCGGACATGAAGATCCAGCCGTCGTTATTTCCTTTGCAAATTTACGGAAAGTTCCATTGGAGAAGAAAGTTCATAATGTTCAACTATGTTTCGTTCCTGAGTGAGTGTAAACTTTCCTGGTGTTGAATTAGTCATTTCAATTTCTGTAGGATAACGGTATTTGTCCAGCCTGGATTCAGATACTATTCCCGACTGTATCGTAACGAGTTGTAGAACGAATGGACACTAACCAAAGTCCAAACCTTAAAAACGAACCATCGAAATACGTTTCTTGTTACAAGCAATTTGTTTCGGAGATTGTACATATTGGTTGATTCTCTGAAATTATTCGAAGTGTCGTTCCATATGTAGGTAGTTCATATCATTTTCATCGCAGAAATACATCATAGTTCCAAAGTCAATCTTGTTCAGTCTTTAATTTTTTTGAAATTGTGGACAATTATTATTCGACTTCAGTAGGGTGTCTCGAAAGTACATCAGCCATTATATTTTCTGGTCCGGGTATGGCTTCGATGACAGAGTCGTAAGCTTGTAACAGAATAGCAAATCTGGCAAGTTTGGGGCTTTTGTGGTTAGAGCGAAGTAACGATGCCACCGCCTTCTGATCAGTTTGGATCACGAAGGGTGCTCCCAACAAGAACTTTTCAAGTTTAGTGATCGCCCAAACTACTGCCAGTAACTCCTTGTCCACTGTAGAGTATCTTGTTTCAGGCAACTTTAGTTTTCGTGATATATACATAGTTGGATGAAGTATATCGTCGTGACATTGAAGCAAATAACCTCCGATACCGTAATTACTGGCATCTGTGCGAAGAAGAAACTTTTTAGAAGCATCAGGTAATCTCAAAATTGGTGGATTTGAAAAGATTGTCAATATCCCACGAAACGTTTTGTCGCATTCGTCAGTCCATTTCACCGTCAACGGCATGTCTTTTTTTAACAATGATGACAAGACAGCTGTGATGGATGATAAGTTAGGTACAAATCTACCTTAGTATTGGACCAACCCTAATAGACTCCTAACCTGTCTCTTCGTTTGAGGAACCGATAGATTCAAAATTTTAGATATCGTACTGGGAACAGTTTGAATACGTCCAGCCCCAATAATATGTCCCAGGAAGGTTATCTCCTGAAACGCTATTTGTATTTTCGTAGGTTTAGCGGTTAAGTGGTTTTCCCTTAATATTTCCAAAACACATCTAAGCCCCGAAAAATGTTCCTCAAATGACGAACTAAATAAACATATGTCGTCAATGTATGTAATAATGTCTGGTCTACCTGATAAAATTTTTCGCATCATGCGAATAAAGGTAGCAGGAGCGTTCATAAGCCCAAAAGGCATCACATTCCACTGGTAAAGACCTTGTGGAATGGAAAACGCTGTGTAATATTTGGCCTTTTTGGTTAGTGGTATCTGCCAATAACCTGTTGTTAAGTCTATCTTGGTGAAAAGTGTTGCATTAGATCAGTGTTTCTTAACGGGGGTGGTACCGCCCCCTGGGGGGCGTTTTCAAGATGTCTGGGGGCGTTCTAATGGGTCGCAACGATTGGGGGTCGCTACTTCCATTCAGCGGGGGCGTTGTGTACATTTTTACAAGAATCAATATGAAACAATTACAAAGATATTCCCCTTCGCATAGCTTGTAACACGATAGTTTTTTTTTGCCTTGCATCCCATAGAGTGTTTCAAGCATTCCAAACGCAAAATTTTAGTACCTGGGATGGTACCATTGTCAGGAGACACTAGGTGGAGATTTATATCCCTTCAACACTCGAAACATAAGTTAGCCTCTTGACACAACCAAGCTAACCTTACATAAAGAGAGGCTTAAATATTCAGATTTGAAGTTATATATGCAGTCATTTAGGCGCTATTAAAAAGATATGATTATGATAGTCATAGAGTTGTAAGAACGAATTTTATATCATTTGCTCCGCCAATTTGTAATGCAAGGATAATGAACTTGAGGTGTATATAATTCCGTACTTAAACATATATTTAATATAACTTTGCTTTTAAAATGTGCTTTCTCTTCTTCTTAATATTATAAGAAAAGATAACTCATTTACTGCATTGCTTTTTTTAAATTATGGTCGAATATATGTATATGTGTGTGTTTGTGTATACACGATAAAGAGCAAGGTGGTGTTAAAAGGTTGGGGGGGGGGGGCGTTTTAAAATATTAGTTGTCAAAAGGGGGCGTTGCTACTATCAGGGTTGAGAAACACTGCATTAGATAGAAGAGGAAGTAAGTCGTCAAGAATAGGATGTGGTTCGCTGTCAGCTACGGTCTGAGTATTTAGTTTCCTATAGTCAACGCATAAACGAATGTTGTTGTACTTCTTTCAGACAATGACTAAAGGTGACGAAAATGGTGAGGTACTAGTCTCGATAATACCTAAAGACAACATCTGCTCAAGTTCCTGAGTCGTTTTGCTGAGAAAATGTAGTGGGACAGAATAGGGATGTACACGAATTGGTGTATCATCATTAAGAATAATGTCGTGACTAATCACTGATGTGCGACCAGGTACGTCTGTCAGCACATCTGGAAATGATTGTAAGAGATCAGCAATCTGATGATGCTGTTGCGGTGTAACCGAAGAAGAGATGGTTACATCCCGCCAAGATTCCATAGGTTGTAATACAGGTACAGGTAAAGACATCTGTACCTCAGGAAAAGAGGATTCTTCTTCCTGTATCACTGATAGATTAGTATAATGATAAGTTGGTACTAATGTGTCATCTAATTCGTGGAAAATAGATTGCAAGTGTTCTGGACGAGTGTGAAATTGTTTCAGCATATTTATATGATATATTTTTCTGTGTCCCTTAATGTCCAAGACGTAGTCAACATCAGAAATTTTGTCAATAACCTTGTAAGGACCATTCCATGATATAAGTAATTTATTGTCATTATGTGGAAGTAACACATAAGCCTCATCGCCTGGAAATAACTGACGTAATCGTCTAGTCCTATTTTGTAATGTTCGAGCTTTAGCTTTTGCAGCCTCAGAAGAAGCTGTTGCCAACTGGCAAGATTCAATAATATTCTTACGGAGATTGATTACGTACTCGTATGATGACTGGGTATCCTGAGTCATCTCGGCGTCAATTAGTAAGTCTTTTATTAGTCCCATAGGACCTCTTGGCGGCGCGCCGAAAACTAATTCGAATGGAGAGAAGCCAGTCTGTTCATGTGGCACCTCTCGATAGGCGAACAGGACAGCTGGGAGTGCTCTGTCCCAGTCCTGAGGGTGTTTAACCGTAACCTTATGCAATAGTTGTTTAAGTGTACAGTTAAGCCGTTCCACTGCACCATTGCTCATAGGATGATAAATACTACTAAGATTCCTATCTATGTACCATGTCTTCATTACCTCCGTCATAGTATCAGATATGAATTGAGATCCATGGTCTGACAATAACTTCCTAGGGAAACCTACCCTAGAAAAGATAAGATGTAGTGCATCAGCTACATCTGCTGTAGTGGTGGTCTTCAATGGTATGGCTTCTGGCCATCGTGTGCATAAATCAATGCAAGTGAGTACAAATCTATGTCCTCTGGCCGACGGTAAGAGTGGACCAATGATATCTATGGCCATTTTGTTAAAAGGTCGTACTGAGATATCACAAGCCTGAATAGGAGCCTTGTGAAAAGCTCTGCGTGCTTTAACTCCCTGGCATATAGTACAAGAGCGTACATACTGTGATATATCTCGTGAAACACCTGGCCAAAAAAATGAAGATAATACTCGAGATCGTGTCCGAGTATATCCCATGTGACCTGCACACTGTGAGTCATGTGCATGTTGAAGAATATAATGTCTAAATGCAGAAGGTACCATGACTTGATGTTTTACTTGAGACTTATCCATAAAACATCTAATTAATATATCATTTTTAATTGTAAACCAATTTTTGTCTTTATTGCTCGAGGTAAGATTATCAAACTTATTAACCAGAGCAAAAAATTTCCTTAAAGATTTATCTTCCTTCTGTTTGATCGCAAAATTTGATCTGTCAATTGGAGAATGAACATCAATATCTCCCTGTTTGTCTGGTTCCACCATTTAAGGGTTGACATTCTCTACGATTTTAGTCTGAGCTCTAGTCGTCACTGCATTTCCAGTGCATAGATTGTGTTTTTCCCATTCAATAATTTCTTCTGGCGTACAATCTCTGCTGCCATGAATGCAACCAACCATAAGATCTGCAATTGGATTTTTCAACATGCATACCTTAACATTTCCTGAAAAGAAAGGCGTATTAATATGAATTATAGCAGTGGGGTAGTGTTCAATTGTACCCCCAAAGGTCATACACCTAACATATTCGTTAGTAGCACAACTTGGATAGATCAGTGACTGGCGGACTCCAATGGTCGTGGATCCGGAATCTCTCAAAACAGAGACGATAGAACCATTTACTATTCCTCTGTTAAATATAAGAGAGCCTGTTCCATCATTAGCTGCAAGACCTACCTCTGGTAGAATGTGTCCGCAATTCAATACTGTCTCTTTTGCTTTCTGAAAAACAAGATTACAGTCTGGGCAACTATTTGCCACGTTATAATTCATAGCATAACATGTGGACGAAGATTGTATTGGTTTATCATCATGTGGAACCCCTGGGGTCGTAATAGTAGTAAGTGCCGCCCCGATATTGTGATCATAATGTGACGGTCTACGTGACTGAGACCGATGTCTAGAATAGTTATTAAAATTATTTTGTTGTCCCCCGTGGTGACTGTTGTGTCTAGGTCTGAAGCCTTGATTATTCTTATTCCACCTGTTATCATTGTTAGTAGTGTTATAGTTGTATGATCAATTATGATTTGAACTGTGTTGACCATTGTTGTACCTGTATTGAGGTGACTGATTTCTACTATGCTGTCTACCTCTGTTTACGTTCCCATATGTATTATTATTTTTTTAATAGTCATTGTGGGCATTATTCCTTCTGTGCGGATAATTCCTATCCATACTATAAGTTCGCGATTTATCCTTACCCTGGAATGCCATATTAGAAGCTACAGGTAGAGGTTCTCTTATTTGTAAGTTAGATATGCTCGCATTAGGATGTGCGGAGCAATAATTTACTGCCATTTCTTCCAGTGCAGCAATGGTAGATGGTTTTCGTTCTTGTATAAAAGAAAAGAACGGTGGACTGATAGAGGATAAAACTTTATCCCTCAGTAACAAATCAACTAATTTGTCATACGATTTGTTAACACCTGCCAGTTCCACCCATCTGTTAAAGGTATTGCGTATATTCGCAATAAAACCTGGAAAGTCTTTATTGGACTCAGGTAGAAGCGTTTTAAACCTAAGTCTACAGCCTTCCTCATCTAAATGGAACCTTTTTAACAGTAAAGCTTTTATCGAATCATAATCCACTGCTATTGTAGGATCAGCATTCTCTGTTGCATTTAATGGTTCACCATCTAAAAATTCATTTAGTTTAAGTGCCCATGCGTGTTTAGGTAAGTTATTTGTTTTGCATACCTGTTCAAACCGTGCTAGGTATGATGATAGGTCGTCAAGGTTCAACTTAAAATGTGGTAATTTAAAGTTATAATAAATTTTGTTTTGATTGGATGAAGATCCGTTTTGAGAATTATCAGTCTGGCTTGTAGTAGCACTTTGTGCCTGTAATTTTGCAGTTTCAAACTTAAGACATGCCAATTCCATTTCTTGTTGCCTTATAATTTCCTCACATTTAATTTTATTCTCTTCTTCAATCCGTAGGATTTCGTCTCTTGCCACTTTTCTTTCTTCTTCTCGTTTAGCAAGTTCTTTTTGTTCTTCCATCTCTCGTTTAGCAATTTCTCTTTGCTTTTCTAATTTAAGTTCACGTTCTTCTTCTCGTTTAAGTTCTTCTTTCTCTCGCTTTGCAATAGCTAGCTGCTCTTCTGCAAACTGACGAAGTTCTGGTCCTTTGTAACCATAATCCTTCCCAATCTTAACAAAGGTGTCAAGAGTAGCCATATTAATTCAACAATATGCCTTCTCAGTTAAATATTTAATTATATGTATGTGTAAAAATAGATTAATACTCAATATAATCAACTATAATATTATAGTACTATTAGTTGTAAGTTCCACAACTATTTTGTAACTAAATAAATTATATCAATAATGTTTACTCATTACGTTATACCAATGTATTATACCTTTATTAATTTATGATGCTGAATTTATTTCATGCATCAACTAATCTCACTTATTACCTATGGGCATCTTCCCTCATTAATATCATAATGTATTATATATTTATTGTATCTAATATAGTTTCCTAATTAATCACCTCTGCATGGTGTGATTACCAAGCATTTATTCGATAAAAATTATCTTATTTCAATAATTTATCATTATATTATGGCATCATGCCCTAGTCATAATGAATAAAGACTAGTGTCTTGGGCCAATAGTGCAACTTGATGACATCACCTAAGTCATCATGCAATTTAATAAAAATTAATTAAATTAATTTACTATCTTATAGAGGATCAATTTATAACAATATAATTATATTATCAATCTATGAAATGAATAACTACAATACGCACATTAACCAAAGATTTACAAACAGTAGTACGATGCAAAAGTGACAATTTCACAGACATAAATGATTTTATGAACTAAGTAAAACAATCGGAAGTACTGAAAGGTCAAGGAAAAACTAAGTCGAGATTGACCTACCTACACGTAAACTGATAATGTAGACATGGACTCATATAACGGTTATTAAAATCTCTATGAACTAAATGATAGAAAGATCAGAATGAACAAGATAGTTTACAAACATATGACTATAACTGAATAAAAATGAAACTTAATACAGCAAAATACAACAGTAATATTACAAAACTTCACACCTAACACTTAAAGTCAAATACTTTCAAATACAGACAAAGGTACCCATCGGCATAATCTTCAATGGGGTTCTCTGCAAAATGAAAATATTTCACTGCCCTACAGATCGATCAAAACCGATTCGGTCATCCTGAGAGACATAAAATCGGTTATGATTCGCCTCGCCAACCACCCGCCTAACATAATAACAAACAGACGGTTGAAAACACATATAAAATTTACAAATGATAGTAATAAGACATGCCTATATAAAGGCGAAATGAACTAGTGTATGCCTATTTAACCGACAAAGGTTACAATAAAACTTATCTTTTTGTGCTTAGTTATCTACTCCGGTCAATGTCAGTATGCACCAACGGCGTAGACCAATGTCGTGAACTGATATTGATTGCTTGATAGAGTTTTTCTATCTTTGGGTCTACCTTGATGCAGTATTTTCATTTGACAAAGACTGTGTTAGCGGTTGCCGACTTGACTTTCATGTATGCAGAAGTTGATGACGTGTGTTTGACCTTTAATTGTTATGCGTATTTGGTCATACTTTTGCACATCACGTGAGTATTTTCCAATTGTAAACAGTTCTTGGTCATTGAATGAGACTTCGGTAACCTTATTGAAAGAAAAAAATTTCGTTCCCCAGACAATGGGCACCAGTTGTTGAAGGTTCAATTTATTGAGACTGGTTATTGTTGAGCTAGTTTGTCCTTGCATACTCAGTCCAACTGATTAGTAAATAAAAGGTGTTCACAACCTCTGGCCTTGTTTTGAAATTTATCTTGGTTTTCATTCATTATTTTAATTTCGTGCTTTCTTTGTATAGTACGCGAATGCTGGGAAATGAATAATAATTGGATGATATCGACTGGAGAAGTCCAAGTATTTTGAGTCCACAAAACACGATTTATTACGAAAAACATGTGACGATATCATGAGCATTGTTCATAGTAAAGCATACATCAATTTGATTCCAATTGAATATATATAATTATCAGTCCGTGTCCTAATGAATTAATGTCGACAGAACATCATGGCTATATGCACGTGCTGCTGTGATTCAGACAGCCGACAGTGAGCGCATGTGTCTTGACGAATATATATTAAGACTGATTAACGATCCTTCCATAATTCAGGTTATCTACTAACCTTATAATTCCATCCTTTATAATATCAATCTGGACTGACCCTGTGTCCTTATATAAAATTCTATATTTGCGGCAATTATGAAGCCTAACATTGGAAGGATGTGAGACACGTCTTCACGGCCTGACGATCAATGTAAAAGGGGTCCAGTATCTAAGTCACGAAGCGTGACCTTACCAACGCTGACACGTCACAAGTTGACCCTGTAATTTGCGTTCAATAATCCGTGAAGTTTCAACATCGATCTATATTAATTCTATTAACCTAAAATTGCGCACTGCCAACTATAGCAGACGACATCAATAAAAACACTGTAACAAAGCTATAGAGCAGAAGGTCAACAAGTTCATGAGGAAATGGCTAGAGGTACCACCAGGTCTGTCAGATGTAGCACTGTACTGCAAAAAGTCAAAACTTCTGCTTCCCTTCAAGTCAGTTGTTGAAGAGTACAAAGTTGGAAAGACAAGGCTTGCAATGATGCTACGCGAGTCAGCAGATGACGTGGTTAAGTCCATTCAGCCCACACTGAAAACGGGAAGGAAGTGGAGAGTGGAAGAAGCTGTTGATGCTGCCCAAGAGTCGCTCAAACTGAGGGAGGTAATCGGATACACACAAACGAATAGACGGGGATTTGGTCATGGAGACATCCGCTGGTGGTCCAAGGCATCAAGCAGGGAGCGCAGAGACATGGTAGTTCAGGAGATACGAGGAGCTGAGAATGATAAGAGGTTGCAAAAAGCAGTGCAGCAGGCCCAACAAGGCCAATGGACTACATGGGAAGGAGCCCTGCAAAGGTCCTTGACATGGAATGATATATGGCATATGGCACCTCTTAGGCCCAGCTTCGTTGTTAGATCAATGTATGACCTGCTGCCGTCGGCCACAAACCTTGTGAGATGGGGAAAGTCGGATGATGAGCAGTGCCCCCTGTGCCAGGGGAGGCAGACACTTGAACACATGCTCTCAGCGTGTAAGGTGTCACTAGAGCAAGGGCGATACACTTGGCGTCACAACAAAGTGCTAAATGAGCTGGCTGCGACAATAGACCTGGCAAGGATGAAGGCGAATAGCAAAGCCAGGCCGAGCACCGCAAATACATACTTTCTGAGGGCAGGAAAGTCAGCACATCCCAAACCGAGTAAACCAGGTAGCAGTTTACCATCTCTTCTTGACTGTGCAAACGACTGGGAGATGGCGGTAGACCTACCTGGACGAGGGGCATATCCAGAGAGTATCAGAAAATCGCGGAGATGGCCGAATATAGTGCTTTATTCTTCAGCATCGCTCCAGGTTATAGTGATTGAACTGACCGTGCCATTTGAATCCAGATTGGACGAGCAACATTTGTTCAAAGCGGCCAAGTATAATGATCTGGCCGCGGATCTGAGACACGATGGGTTCACTGCAAGGGTCATGGCTGTTGAGGTGGGCGCAAGAGAGCTCGTGGCTGCATCAGTGTATGATTTATTGAAACTGTTGGGGCTGAGGGGACAGTCGAGATCAAGGGCACTGAAGAGGCTTAGTGAAACTGCCGAAAAGGCATCATGCTGGCTGTGGAACAACCGCAGTGGGATATGGAAATCGTGACAGTAAACTCTGCGGTACAGAAAACACCAGGAATTTTTCTAAGTCCACAATACGTTGAGTTTTTCGGTGTACTGGTGAAAGGGCTGTGACTGACGGGCAACACGCGCGGCGTATATTATAAGAGGTGTTGGGCACAGAATTTCAGTTGCTAGCGCGCAGTGGCTAGCCTCGTCGGCTTCATGCAGGTGTGTCTGTCCCTAGTCGTGCGACGGAACGAACGGAATAATTTGTCTTCTATTTGTTACTTTCACAATTGCCTCCACGGCTGGCGGAGTTGTGGATTTTAAAGTTGCTACCAAAGTGAAATGGGTTCATTTTCGATACAAGACAACAGGAGGCTGAGACACTTGGGAGTCATGACCCAAGTGGGCCCGCCCCCCTTAGAGTGTAAAGGAGTATATAGGGCCGAAACACTTGTTCGATGGGGGGATTACTTCTGATGATCAGATTGCCTCCTGTTGTATCGCTCTGTATAGAGTTTCCTATCATATCGCTTCAGATAACAAATACGTGTAACACGCGGTGTAAAATCCGGCAATTAGTGATTGTTGAACAGAAGGGGTAGGGAAGACCGAGGAGTAGGTTGTGAGGTGAGGTGCTTTAAATATTGTTTTTAAAATGCAGCCATGCTGGAAGCATTAAGTGGGTTTGAAAGGTAAGCAACTACCAGCTATCTGTTACAGAGTTGTTCAGCATTATGAAAGCACACACCACGAGTATGAACTGTTCACTAGGGTCAGCTCTTTGAGATAATGAAGTGAAGGACGGAGGTGAACAGTATATAAAGCTACTCATGATAAGAAATTTAAAGAGAAGTAGGGCCAGCACGTACACTAAATAGTTTTATGACTTGACTTCTGACAGAGCTTAAGTATCATTAAGTAGTTTGCCTCGAGGTAGTGGCGAGCATGGCTCACTAAAGATCTCGATCTTTGTTCTCTAGCAGTTTTGCTGTTGATTGCTTCCCACAGTGGCATGGCGCCCATTATTTTTTTCTCTGTTTTCCCCGTGCTTCTCATTCCTTCATTTTTTTTTCTTCTATAAGTAGGTTTTTTTCAAATGCTGCCTTTTTCATCACATGTCAAATGAAGGCCGATTGTCTTCTCCGGGTCTTTGTCATGTTTCTTTGTTCATTACTTATTCTGAAACATTCTTCGTTAGTTATTTTAGACGTTTGTGGGATTCTTAACATTCTTCTATTTGCAGATAGACAAGTCAGACATCACTGAGTACAGACAATTCATGCTCCATTGAGTACAGAAAGATATGTCAGGCCCCACTGAGTACAAAAAGAAAGTCAGGCCCCACTGAGTACATAGAGACAAGACTAACTTTTGAACTTTAGCATCATCAGTCATATGATATACATTATAACAAAGTGGAAACATGCATAAACTGTCCATGACTTCTACCATACAGTAAAATTGGCTCATGAGTTTGGGCTGTGGTGGTGCTGTAATGGAGAAATTCTACAACGTGTAATAGTACAGATTCAAGGTTTTCAAAGCCCTAGAATTCATCCTGGATCAGGAAGAACTAAGCACATTTTTAGTTAAATCTGAAAAAAAGCACAACTTCTTTTCTGAAGATTGTAGTGATTCTCAACCCCGGTCATGACAATTATTTGATTGGTTGTTTCAGGCAACCAGTCCGTGGTGAAAAGTACACAAAGACTAGTGAAATAAAAAACATGGGCATTAAGATTTAAGCGCATATTTTTAGTCACATTGTTGTGGGGTTAAAAAAACGTTACAAAACTTTTGTATGGCTGTTACACTGGCCGAAAAAAACAACTCTACAAAATATGACAAAAATGTTCAGATTGTATAACACATTTACAAGAGAAACCCTTATCTGAAGATTTGTTGTGAAGTCGGTTATGTCCACTTGAGGCAACCTGAACATGGGCAGAGCTGCATGTGGTGTGTGGCTGCTGAATATTTATTAAAAACAAATGAATACTGATAAATGTATTTTACTGAATTTACATTAAAAATAGTATGATTAAATTAACAGAAATTCTTACACATATATGAGAAGCAATTTTATTTAAATTTGATCATGATACACTTCCTTATTTATTGCACATTCATTGTCAAGACAGACATTTGTAATTATTACATAGCAGTTTAGCACATCTATGTTTAACAGCAATGACCACGCATTCTGATAGTCTACGTAACTTATACAGAGTGGAGAATGTTCACCGATGGTCTACATAAGTTACACAGAGTGGAGAATGTTCACTGATAGTCTACATAACTTATACAGAGTGGAGAATGTTCACTGATAGTCTACATAACTTACACAGAGTGGAGAATGTTCACTGATGGTCTTCATAACTTACACAGAGTAGAGAATGTTCACTGATGGTCTATATAACTTACACAGACTGGAGAATGTTCACTGATGGTCTACATAACTTACACAGAGTAGAGAATGTTCACTGATGGTCTACATAACTTATACAGAGTGGAGAATAGTCTACATAACTTATACAGAGTGGAGAATGTTCACTGATGGTCTACATAACTTATACAGAGTGGAGAATGTTCACTGATAGTCTACATAACTTACACAGAGTAGAGAATGTTCACTGATGGTCTGTATAAGTTACACAGAGTGGAGAATGTTCACTGATGGTCTTCATAACTTACACAGAGTAGAGAATGTTCACTGATGGTCTACATAACTTATACAGAGTGGAGAATAGTCTACATAACTTATACAGAGTGGAGAATGTTCACTGATGGTCTACATAACTTATACAGAGTGGAGAATGTTCACTGATAGTCTACATAACTTACACAGAGTGGAGAATGTTCACTGATAGTCTACATAACTTATACAGAGTGGAGAATGTTCACTGATAGTCTACATAACTTACACAGAGTGGAGAATGTTCACTGATGGTCTACATAACTTACACAGAGTGGAGAATGTTCACTGTTGGTCTGTATAAGTTACACAGAGTGGAGAATGTTCACTGATGGTCTTCATAACTGACACAGAGTAGAGAATGTTCACTGATGGTCTACATAACTTATACAGAATGGAGAATAGTCTACATAACTTATACATAGTGGAGAATGTTCACTGATAGTCTACATAACTTACACAGAGTGGAGAATGTTCACTGATGGTCTACATAACTTATACAGAATGGAGAATAGTCTACATAACTTACACAGAGTGGAGAATGTTCACTGTTGGTCTGTATAAGTTACACAGAGTGGAGAATGTTCACTGATGGTCTTCATAACTTATACAGAGTGGAGAATGTTCACTGATAGTCTACATAACTTACACAGAGTGGAGAATAGTCTACGTAACTTATACAGAGTGGAGAATAGTCTACATAACTTACACAGAGTGGAGAATGTTCACAGATGGTCTACACAAGTTACACAGAGTGGATGGTGCCATTTATGATTGCTCAGGTGTGATGTGGGAGGAGCTTTCATTGCATTTGCAAAATATTTGGAAATCAGAAGAAATGAGGTCTAACACAAAAATAAGAATCTTCAACTCAAATGCCAAGGCTGCCTTATTGTGTGGCTCTGAAACATGGAGAACAACAAAAACGATAACCGGAAAGATAAAGACTTTGCATAATAGAAGGATTGCAGCGGTGTGACAACATCACCAATGTGGAACTAATGGAAAGAACCAGACAAATACCAGTGGAACAATAAGATGAGGAGAAGACACTTATGTTGGATAGAATTAATATTGAAGTAATCAGATGATAGCATTACATGATAGCATTACATGACAGTCATTGTTGTGGAATCTCCAGGATAAGAGAACTAGATGGAGACTAAAATAGACATGCATGGAGAAAGCAATCAGACACAGGACATCAAAGGGATAAAGAAGATGTGGAAAGACTTGAACGGATGGCACAGAACAAGAGGGTGGGGAGTGGATGTGTTGACTGCCAGTCTTCTACAGGGACCTGAAGGATACACAATGAATTATGGTATGGACTCTGGCAATCTGGTCTCTCTTGTGCCCACGGCACACCCTGGAGATGGAAAACCTGTACACACAATTTTTAAAAAGTGTAAAAAATCCAGAAACTTCTACAAAAAATCAGAAAAACCTGTAGTCTACAAAAAAAAATATTTAAAAAAGAACCATACAAAGGAGAAAGATTCATACATCAACCATTTTGTTCTTTGAGATATCACAAGAGCATTTTTTTTCACACAGGCGAAAAGTGTAATTTATTGTTTACTGTGTTTTCGTTCTTTGTACATTTGGTCCAATTCTTCACGTTGGATATAATAGGAAACTCAATACAGAGCATTACAACAGGAGGCAGTCTGTTCATCATAAGGGTTCCTTCTGTCGACCAAGTGTTTAGGACCTTTAATAATCACCACTATGACTTTTTCTGTGAACCTGTCATGTCTCAAGTTCATGACCAGATAAACTGTATCTAGTGTGTATTAGGTCACGGGTTTCCTACAAAGTCACAAATTTTAACAAAAGTGTGCTGTATGTACTACCTTCTACGTTTGATTTGTCATCAGTATTATTAGGCCTAAGTCTTTCCAAAGATTTACTTTCGTCATTGTCAGAGTCTAAATCAAGCCCGTATTCAATACCCACATCTGATTCAACCGCATTGTCATCTTCTTGATTAAATACAAGTCACCTCTCAGCTCCCAAAGCAAAGATTCCACTGCCCGAAAAGCCATGACTTAAAAAAAAAAAATCGCAAAAAATCAAAATATTGATCAAATCAGAAAACAGTTTCAGAAAATGGAAGCTTCTCTCTTCCCTGAAATACTCAGATCTCACTAAACACCGTTCCCACTCTCAATTTTGGACGGTGGACTTTGCGCACTGGCATTTTGGGCCGATTCATATTGTTAATAGGCGAAAACCTGTACGGAAATTATGTACGGCCGTACAGATCTGAAAATGAGAAAAATATGTACAGACTACGGGTAACCAGTACTACTTGCCATGTATGACCTTAACTCTATTTGTAAATGTGATGATGTTTCAATCTTGTGAATCTTGGCTATAGACTTGCTGTTTTTTCTCTTGCAGGTAAGAGTCAGGATGATGCAATGTCAGAGTATATCGCCAAAGTTGAGGAACTCAAGAATACATACAATTAATTAAGTCTAGATGAAATCTTTCTATAATTACATTTCCATTGCTTGGAGTAAATCTGTATATGTTTTCTTGTTTTATTTTCAATAGTAGGCACAATGTTAAATATCATCTGCAAAAGAATTATAATTAAGACTTTATTTATTCCAATGAAATTATTGTTCATCATGTTAATTTTGCATTTGATATAGGGTTCTTTTGGTTTTTTTTTTAAACACCAATAAGCTTTTCATAAATACACCACACAGAGATATGCATGTTCCATATACTGAGGCACAATACCAGAAAAACTAGCTGGACATATGAGACAATGTTATTTTTTCCTGGATGCAACAAAAAACTAACTCTGAAACAACGGAAAACAAATACTTTCTTTATTTATGCTTCTTATGGAGCTACCACAGCAGCTGGTCCTCTTGCAGGAAGCCTGCAATAAGCATTCACATGCTCTAGGAGTAGTGGTTTCTGTGGCAAGTTGTTTAACACAATGAGGTTGTCAGTCTAATGCACAACCTTATATTAGCTTAGCAGTATAGTACTGTTCTGTCTGCCTTCTCAAAGACCCCTATGAACTAAACGGGGCTGAAGAAATGTTAGAATAACTTACACAACAAATGTTACAATAACTTGAACAACAAATGAAATGAAAACTCCCACATTAATGGCACACTAAATAATACAACAGATTATTAAGTACCTGTAATGGATGATAAATGAAATTCATTTCCTAGTTTCATTATGGTTGCTGTGGCAATACAAACAGTTTTTATTTTCTGTATTGTGTTATTGGTGTCTTAATGAAAGACTTGCGTTAAAGTGTATGCCTCCAAATTAAAAACGACCTGCTTTTTTTGGAGTTTTCTCATTCACCATAATTAATTTATAAAGGTATGATTGTAGTTGTTTAGTGAAAGGCCACCATGTCATGAACAAAGGTGATACTGTTAGGTAAGTGACTGCCGTTAAATGTGAGTCTTCTTCTTCTGGGATCCTTAGCCCCTGACTGACAAAGCAGTCAGTGGCCATCACGCCTAGTGGCATCTTGTAGGGTAGCAATAAATTGTCCCAATTTTGCACAGTCGGTGGCCATCATTCGTGCCGTGCCCCAACTCTGGTTCATGCTTTACATCTCACCTTCCACTGTTCTCCGCCAGGTTGTCATTGGTCTGCCTCTCTTTTATAGTTTTTCTGGGGTCCCTAGCATAGCAGGTCTGGTAATGATGTCATGGTCCCTTCTGAGGACATGGCCAACCCAGTTCCAGAGTCTGCCCGCAATGAGTGGTAAATGATAAAATGCTTTATTCACTATTTTTTAGTAGCTATTTGAGGTGGGGGCACGACCAGTTTGTTAATCATCATCATCATATTCCTTGTGCTCTCTATGGAGCAAAAACCCCAACACTGCAGTTGTCCCCCTTACAGGAAGCCTGCATCAAGCAGCCTCATGCTCTTTCAGCTGTGGTTTCTGTAGCAATTAGTTTGACCTAATGAGTTTGCCAGCCTCATATTAGTTGTCTTATATAACATGCCTGAGGGGGTAGTAGTTCTGTTCTTTGTCTCATCAGAGACCCCTGGGGACTACAGGGGCAGTTTGTTCATGCATTACGTCAATTATTTTGCTTTGAATGGCAGCATGACATGAGTTAATTGTTTAAATATTAGCTAAACGAGCATGTGTTCTATCCAGTTTAACTGACAGCTAATGACAGGGTTAGATTATATATTTGACAAACTTTATACACATATTTCGTCCATTGACACTAGACACAGTAAATAAATCATTCAGTTCTTGTTTCTGTGCTTAAAAAACAAGCTCTTTACTTTAATTTGTAAAGTCACTTTTGTCATGGAGTCTTAATGTGTTTATTTTTATTTTTAAATTTGAGTCACATGACTTTAAGATATCAAACACATCTCCTGCATTGCTTGTGAAGGATATCAGCGTTTTATTAGAAAAAGCAGCTATATCATAATTATTATTATTTTTTTTAATTTAAAAAATCCTTTTTTGCCAAGAATTGCACAATTTGTAAATCTTCGTAAAGTAAGTGCAATTTCAATTCTTGTTTTAGAGTTTAATAAATTTAAAAAAAAAGAAATATACGTATATTGAAATGTTATTTGTTGTGCTTCTTTGATTCAGTATTATTTCACGTGTGTGCATGTAAGCAAGCAGATGGAGCAGAAAATGCCTCAGAACAGAGACCTGTAGAATTCTTCAACAGGGTTTTAATTTTATAAGTGAATTAAAAAATAGAACCAGGCAGCTGCGAAGAGAGAAAATGGAATGTGGCTAGGCCATTCTTTGAGACAACCTGCATCTAGTACAGTCTGACATTTATTAAAGTGAATTGCAAAGAGATAAAAACCCAAACAATAATTTTTTTTTAAAGAAAAAATCTGAACATCATAAGGAATTGACAGAAAAGGGAGAGTTATAAAACTTCTTGGAACTAGAAACCAGTTATGTGATTTGGAACTAGAAACCAGTTATGTGACATAGAACATGTGGTGGATCCTCATGGAACAACTAATACTTGAAGTAAAGTTTACTAGGGCTTTAGTCAACAAAAATTGTATGAAAAGACATAACTTTCAAGTGGAATATCTCAAAAATAGAGAAATAAAAGAAACATTTACAATATCTAATAGATAGAAGACCAAAACACAAACAAACAATTTATAGAATGAGGCACACGGAGAAGTACTTGGGAAAAAAAGGACCCCCAGCACAATGTACAGATAATAACAGTCACCATCAACAACTATGAAGAAAGAAAAATGTCAAATAACATAAAAGATATTGAAATTATCATCTATTAGCAGATAATGCTGTCATAACAGATACTGGCGTAAGGGAGATATTAAAACACATGGAGAAGGATTCTGAAGACAGACATACAACAATATGGAAAGAGCCTGAATTCATGGTATAAGACAGGACAGCCTGGTGTGACCTGACTGAAGATTTATGCTGCCCAGGTAGCTAACGGGTAGCGAAGTTGTATCATCCAAGAAAATCATCTTACAAAAAAAAGCAGTCACTGTTGATGAGGACTGATGGCAGACATAAAGATAAAGAAGACATTGGAAGAACTGGAGCAAACTGTATAGAAAATAATGGCTTGGAGAGATTTTGTTGTCCTTCGGGTGTTGTAAGGTCAAAGATAAGGAAGAGTTGTCAATCATCGACCGGTTCAAACTTAGATTACACCGACCAACTCAAAATGTTACATTAGAGTGACTGGTTCAAACTGTTACATTTCAGTGACCAATTCAAACTGTTATATTTCAGTGGTCGGTTCAAACTGTTATATTACTCTGACCGCCTCAAAATGTTATAATTACAGCGACCAGTTCATTTTTACAAAAAATGCAACAGAAAATGGAGGTGGAGGTGTCTTTCTGAGCTTAAGCAGTGGTGCACAAAAAAGCTGTCAGTAGCAACAGGACAATTCTAAAGCAACTTCAGGGCAGAGGCCTTTGAAAACTGCAGCAGAGGTTTTAATAACAGAGGAAAGCACATCGAGACAAGTTGCTTTCTTTACTGATGCACTGTCAGTAATTGCAGTGTTGAAAAGCCAAAATAATGCAGACCTGGATGACCTCAGAATAGTGCTCCACAAACAATGTCAACGATTCAAAAGTGTTGTGATCCAATGGATCCCATCTTATTGTAACATCATCGGCAATGAAGTTGCTGATAGATTGGCAAAGGACGGTGGAAGCTACCTCAGCCTGATGCAAGCATAACTTTCGAGGAGGCAAAGAGTTTTATCAGAATCAGATACAGAAACAACTATGATGCAGAGCATCCAGGCAGACACAAAATGATGCATACTACCAGCTCAACAGAAGAGAACAAGTAATCTTCAGACAACAGATTGGGATACCACCTATTCAACAAGCTAAATATAGGAACTACCGATGAGTATAACTGTGGCACTGATAAAATGACTGCTGAACATCTGCGGAACTGAGAAAGCACATATGGCCGACACCAGTACCATTCGTGGAGAAGCTCTACAAAGATGCAAATAGCCTCAAGCTGTCCACTGCTTTCTTTGAACATATTAAAGTAGACGTCTGAGAGTGTACAAAGAAGAAGAAGATACTACACTGACCAGTTCAGGAATTATTATCACTACTCTTCAGCTCCCTGTGGAAAATGGCCCTCGATTAATTCAGGCAGTTCAGAAATACCTAATCCTTTATCATAAAAAGTATGTTTGTAATATCAAATTTAATTTGTATTTTAAAAAATCCACGTGAAACTATCCAAAGAATCTCACAATGCTGGCCCTAACAATCTTGTTAAGCGTTAATTTCTTTCTTAATGTGTCAAGTGCCTTATGATATCAACTGACTCACTCAGATAGTGTACGATTGAGAATCCCAACAGTACTGATAACCACATATCTTATGAACCAAATAATTATCTATAATGGTCTAACTTTATCTTTGCTTCACATTAATCTAGTCAAACTTATAATTCAAGATAAAGTATGCTCTTTTTTGTGGAATGTTGCAAGTTTCAATAAAAATTGAAATCAGCCAGTTTTATAACTATCATCCCGTATACAGTGCATAGGAACTAGGTTTTATAGTGGAAGTTTTGAGAATGTTACAAATATGTATTTGCTTTTACTAGCTGGAAGGTACCAAGGTAATGTTTATTAATTTAACTGTTGTTAGGTTCTGCATGTTAGGTAAGTGGAAGCTGGCAGCCTTTCTGAGGTGAATAAAATGCAGATGGGTCAATATTTACAAAATAAAATGTACCAGGTAGACTTATGTTAATTGTCACATGGTGCACTGAAGACCAGGAGGTAGAAACTGAAGATGATGCCTAGAGATTTAAAAGTGCTCTCAGCACATGGCTCTTTTGTCTACCATCTCAGCATATGGATCTTTTGTCTACTGCCTCAGAATATGGATCTTTTGTCTACTGTCTCAGCACATTGCTCTTTTGTCTACTGTCTCAGCACATGGATTGCTCGTTGACACAGTCATTTTGTTTACTATCTCAGCATATTGCTTTGAATAAAAATCTAATGAAAAAAAAAATTAGTAATCAAAAACTGGAACAGATACATTGACATATCTAGGAAACATAGTAACATGAGACAGCAGAACAAGCAAAGACATCAGTAACAGAATGAACAAAGCCAGAACAGCCTTTGCAAATCCAAACAACATTTGGAAATCTCAGTATAGCACAAACGCCAAATTAAGATTATACGAGAGTTGCATACTTTCTGTACTTTTGTATGGCATGGAGTGCTGGAGAGCAACAGAAAAGGAAATGTCCAAGTTATCCTCAAATGTTTTGGCCGAATACCATGCCTTGCAGTCAGAGGCTAAGGATCCAAGAAGAAGTCCTTTTCTTTACTGTCTCGGCACATGGTTCTTGTGTTGAAAAAAATCATTTTGTTACCATTTCAGCACATTGCTCGTGCTGAAAGTCATTTTGTTTGCCATCTCAGCACATGGCTCTTGTGTTAACACAATCATTTTGTTTACCATCAACGCACTTTTATTTTAAAATACTCATTTTGTTTACCATCCTTAGCACGGCTCTTATGTTGACACAATCATCTTGTTTACAATCAATGCACATGCCTTTTATTTTAAAATACTCATTTTGTTTACCATCCTTAGCACATGGCTCTTATGTTGACACAATCATCTTGTTTACAATCAATGCACATGCCTTTTATTTTAAAATACTCATTTTGTTTACCATCCTTAGCACATGGCTCTTATGTTGTCACAATCATCTTGTTTACAATCAATGCACATGCCTTTTATTTTAAAATACTCATTTTGTTTACCATCCTTAGCGCATGATTCTTATATTGAAACAGTCACTTTATTTACCACACCAATCAATCAAACCACTTCATGACTTAAGTGCATTAAAATAAATTCTACAGTCAAAGTGCATGCAAAGTTCTTTATTTTTAAAAGTTGCATAATGTTGAACCAACTGTGTACAACTATTTACATCTTGGAAATACTGTACAAAAATACAATTGAACAGAACTATAAAAACCTCAGGAGGCTGAAAAAGAGCTGTAGCTAAAACAACACCATTATACAGACTGTCTTGAAATACAGAACAAGAAATAATGAAAAATGCAAGAGAGAAATGGCTGTAATGTCCAGTGATTTATTATAGATATTGGTAAGCAATACTATTTTATTTGAATGTATATAACAATTTTTTTATTGCTGGCAAGTTATACTAAGCTGTTTGCACATAAATTCAGAAAATAAAAGATCCATGGACAGTGTCTAGCTGATAAAAAGCAAGAATAAGACCACATCAGGAATACATGGCTGTCTCAAAATAGTTTGGAATAATATTGTACCTTTCCATCCAAGCAATAGTTAATACAGGCTAATACAGATCAAGTATTTTTTTTAAAAGAAGAAGAAAGCACTCAGAAATGTAAATGCAGTGGTTACAAACTATCAACTACTGTTCTCCAGTGACCCAATTTCAGAGCACAGGTCGGCAACTACAGTTCTTCAGTGCTTTATCTTGATCATGTTCCTCTCTCCAGATGATTCATATTTTTAAAATCATTCTGCATAACTTTGAAGCATTTATTAACATGTTCAGGACTATGTGGTGTTCTTAAAGACAGCTATATTGCTTCTAAGTTCATTCTTTTCTGCAATTTTGTTTCTAAATTTCAGGTGAAATTGTCCATAGATTCAAATCTCTGGCCATGCTAGAAAAAAGTACAAAAGCCCAAGTAAACGGCATTACATAAAATAAAAAGCATCTTTTGCAACAAATCTTTGCCACTGAAAGTAAGAGTTCTACAGTGTTGCACAGAGCTGATCCTGTCAGATAGAAATGAGTCAGTCATACACAACAAACAAACAACATCTCTGGAAGTAATAGAAATTTTGCATTACATAACAATGTTAAGAATACCACGGATAACTAAAACAGTAATGAGGAAATAATGTAGCAGGGCCAGTGTGTACAGGAACTTTATTACAGACATCAGATAGAAGTAGTCCATGTGTTTTGGGCTTGTAGTGGGAAGAGGAAAGGTAACACTTGACCCATAAGCAAACAAGATGAAAAAAAAAAAACAGAAGATACAGAATAGTTTAAGATCATGGCATGGAAAAAAAGTCAGCAACAGAACTGATAAATGGAGAGACATGATTGCCTGCAACCACTTGGGATGGTGCTTGAAGAAGCCCCTCCAAACAATTAAGTGGTAAAGCTCTGGAGCTCCATTACCACTCATGCAGTTACTGATGTTTGTCTATTTGTCCTTCAGGCTCTAAAATTTTGGAAACTGAAAAAAGTAATGGTTAACTGATAAGGCAGGAAAACTAGAAGTACCTATCTCTCTGATATGTACTAAAAACTTTAAGTATAATTTATGCCTTTTTTGCAAAGGTCCTTCTTCATTAGAAAGTATATGAATCCATTTTATCTGTTTCAAAACTACCCTAAAAGCAAGATGTAGACCTCCATATTGTAGACTTTTTAAAAGTATTTTTTTAAAAACAATTGTCTCTTAAGTACCTTGGCGTATGATTAATTTAGGTCATAAAAATCCATTCTGAAAGCAAAATATCATTAAATTATATAATATCAACGATGAACAGACAGGGACACTGATAAACTAGACACAAGAATGATCTAGACAAATTTAAACACATGCAGTTTCCATGAAAGAGGTTTATCAACAAACTATTAGAAAAACCTTACATAGCCAATGTATAAATTAAAAAACTGACTAGTTTTAATTTAATATTATCATAATAGTTATACCTACTGAAGTCTTATTATTTCAAGAATACACACAATAATATAGAGCTGTTAAGCAATATATTACTAAATATTCTATCATCCGCACTGATTGTGAGTTACATTAATGATATAAGAGGTTGAAGAGTTTCTATTTTTGCTTCAGATGACTATCTAAATAATCTCTATGACAAGGTAAAGCAACACACTGACAGGTGTTACCTCACATTTTGTGTCAGCACCATCTACATTGACAGACAATGATATCAAAATGCAGAACATATGTGTGATCCCAGGTAGAGGGATCCCTTCATTTTTCATTCATAAACATCATCATCCATCCTTATAGTTCCCTGTGGAACACAGGGCTGCAGTTGTTCCTTGCCAGAACATTTTTTATTTCCTTTGACCGTCTTCTTAGTTCTTGCCCATTATGTTCTGTAGAATGTTATCTTCAAGTTTTCTTTATCCTCATAACTCTTCCCCCCCCCCCACACCGGTGTGTTTCAGCCAAGGACATGTCTGGCTTTAATGATAGGCTGTTTGGTAAGGATATTTCCTATTTATCTCCACTTTCTTGTTTAATCTACACCAGTAATGGTTATAGCTGAAATAACAAGCTAACTCAAAAATTCAAACACCTGCTGTTTCCATATTCCTTACAGTTCATTACTTAGGTACACTTTTTACAAGCGACACACACGTGCAGTGAACTTGGAATAAAGAATGAACCAAATTCTAAGTATGAAATTAAAAGAGTGGTGCTGGAGGTGATTTCATGTTTTAATCACATATAACTGACCAGTACGATTACTAATATGAGTGTGCATTTAATTAAAGTTCAAATTTTTCTTTATGTATGCATTAATAAGAATAGCTAAAGCCTTAAAAAATAAATGAGTATAAACACAAAATAAGATTTACCTTGGTTCATCTTTTTCAGAAATTCACAAAAATCTTATACTGACTTTCAATCTGGTTTTCCACATACATTTTCTTCAAATATCTATAACTTTTCATTAACCTGTTCTATTCAATTAGTCACCGCTGGAATTTTTTTTTTCCCCGTACCAATCAATCAACCACTTCATGTTTTATCCAAATTCTTTGCTGTGATAAATGTAACTCAATATCTAACATGTTACTGGTTTTACCAGGATGCATCACAAAAATATTCGATGGAAGTGCGAGAATATATGTTCAAATTCTAGGAAATCTAATGGTCAGCTAACTTACAGTAGTCTACAGCAAGGCAATATTAAATGTGGAACTTTAAACAGGGAATTTTGAACACTGTCACAAGAAGTGTTAATCTTACATACCTGGTAGATACAAGTTCAAAAACAAAACAAATCTGACTGAAGAAAATTATATCCAGAAACATGCAGAGAAATATACTGTACAGAAAATATGTTTTGTCATAATCAGCACCACAGCAAGATATGATATAATACAAGGACATTATAGTTTAAATAATGTTCCACTTATATTAAGATACAAATGGTCAGAAGATGGACTGTGCGAACCTTGGGACAAAGAAACAAATATCCGTTTAAACAGAATAATAGTAACAGCTCTAATGTATATAATATAGCATTAGTACAGTGAACAAGTTTTGCAGTTGCACAACTGAATCTAAGTAACCGGCCTATGATCAACAGTATACAGCGTTGTTAGATTTGTCAACATGTATTGTATTTTTTTGAAGAGATGCATGTGAAATTATTAGGCAGATGTGAAACCACAAAGCTTATCATGAAAATAAACTTTAGATCTATATGATAACCATGACAGAGCACCGCAAACATCATACAGGCAATTATGAGATGTGTTTTTCTGTAAGTAACCAAGACAACATATAAACTTTATAAATTTATACAATTTGTGTGCCAGGCTGTTTTCAGAAATTGAATGCAAGCTAAAATGCTAGTTTTATTTTAAACTGAAAAGATGTAAATATATAACATTGTGTGGTACTCCTAGGCATCAGACTACTACCCTAACAATGAAATTTATGACTTTTTTGTTTGTTTGTTCTGTCATGGCAGTCTATTATAAAAGAATACAAAGGATATAACTGTACAGTCGTTCATGAGGTTGATTAGATATAATGAGCACCATAGATTTTGTAGTATTTATTACAAGTTGAACTTTATACAACACAAGGGTTAATGTCATAAAAATACAGGTTATGCAGTGAATGTACAAGTGTACATGAATAAGGTAAATGTCAGTAACTCTAGTAACTTCCTGTAAGGTTGCAATCAGTATCACAACTGATTTTATTTCCGTACACTGTCTTTGACACGAATGTAAGAAAGTATAGAACCTTCAAGACAAGACATTCCTAACATGATCAAATCCACAACTTCTCATAATAATTCATTAAACATATCGGCAAACAATGCCCATTAAATTTTTAACACAGCTTAAATGTTTTTCTTCACATTCTTTTCATTTCCTTGACATCTACTATAATCATATAATCCATTATAACTCAGGACTAATGCTAGGACAATTATAACTCAAGACTAATGCTGGAGACAAAAGTGTTATTGTTAAAAACTATGATTTACCTGATACTATCATA
The DNA here is from genome assembly GCA_024509875.1 of Oreohelix idahoensis. Taxonomy (NCBI): domain Eukaryota; kingdom Metazoa; phylum Mollusca; class Gastropoda; order Stylommatophora; family Oreohelicidae; genus Oreohelix; species Oreohelix idahoensis. Next base: position 1,515,869 of record JAMPIV010000770.1, read on the forward strand.
TGTCAGGATTAATACTAACGACAACAGGTAACAGTTAAAATGCAATTCTACTATCATAATAATTCAGGATTAACACAAGTAATAAGGATGTAACCAGTTAAAAAATGCAATTCTCTTTCTATGATAAATCAGGATTAACACAAAATACAATTAAACAATGTGATTCTTCTTCTATCATCACAATTCACAGAGTTAAACATAGCAATAATACATGTGATTCTCCTACTGTCATCGTACTTCAGATTAATGCTACAGGCACATAATTAACTAGTTAAAATATGATTCTCCAACTACAATAATTCAGATATGATAAATGAGTAACCAGTTAAAATGTCAATCTACTATTGTAATCATAATTCAAGATTAATGCTGAAATAAGCAGGTAAACAATATAAAGTATATGATTCTTCCACTATTACAACAATTCAGGATAAACTAAAGATAGAAACACAAATGTGATTTTCCTAATCTTATAATCTTCATGGCCTATGTAGTGGAATCACTTCTAAAATCTTCCAGCTGCTTTCTTGTATCAGTTATGTTTATTTCCTAAATTTTCTCTTGTCTTTTTTTTCTTTCTGCCATGACCTCTCAGTGTCAGATTGTTTCCTGTGACTTCCAGATGATGAATAGGGTGAACATTTTTATTTTATTTAATGGTGATGTCACAACATTCTTACTGGTACATGTTTATACTGGCTGGCTGTTCTTTAAATGATGGTGCATTCACACTACCTGACGACAGTATTTCCATTTGTAACAGTATGTCACAGACATAAACTTCAACTCACAACCCTCATAATATTTTCTTAATATCCAGTATCTTTTGAGCAGTATGCTATGCGCTATTGCAAATGTCAGTAAAGCTCCTCTATGTTTTGCCATTAAATATAGTTGGGAGATTTCACTTTAGCAAAATAAGTATATAATGCTGACTTGCTGGTTCTGTCATGGTCTGGTTTCTTGCAGAAATCCGAACCCCAGTCTACAGTGTACAACAAAGCAGGCATTTTCACTGCTCCTCTACAGAGGAACCAACAACTAGAATTTGCAATTTAGGGGGAAAAAAACAAAACATACACAACCTTATAAATAAGGCCCTGAACATACAACAATTTCAAGGGCTAATTCACTTTTTGGTTAATAAGCAAATAAATAAATAAATGTTGAATTATTATGTTCACATTTCACAACCTGGCTGCTTCAAAAAGTTTACCTGACTAACCTTATGAAACTTATAATTCTGTTTTACATAAATCTTAAACAGGCAGTCTTATCGCTTGGGAAAATAAATTCTTCCTGGGCCTACAGCCAGACCTTACAACCACTGGAGTTGATATTTAAACAATGAATAAAACTTGGGGGGGGGGCAGCTGGACTACTAATTATTTCATAATTTGGGGGAGAAATATCAATGCTTGCATATTCACAACCTCTAAAGACTTAAATAATCTATTATTTCACAATAAACATTGCAAGAATGCAACAAAATTACCTTTCACGTCAAATGATCACAGTGACACATGTATAACTTTATTCACTTTAAAACTTCACGAGTTAAGTTTCATCACAACATCAAATTCACTCAAAAGCTACTCAACATAACCATTTGAGTTGCATAAATAAATGGAAAAAAAAAAAAATGAAAACAAAACGGAACATTGACACAACTTTTAAGAAGACCTGAAGTAAAACAGACAAGTCTTCTGTAAAATAAAATGCAAGTTTAAACCATCAGAATAGGATTTAATGGAAGCAGAACTTAATGGAAGATGCGACACACTGAACAAGAAAAAACACAATGTGAAGGTATATAACAGGTAATTAAACAGAACATGTAATAAATAATCATACTATTTTAGTCAACTGTCCTGCTGAACTTGACGCATGTAAATTCTTCATTTTAATTGTATGTTACAAAAAGTATTTCAAAAGTAATGAATCCATCACACACAAAAAATATCACTGAAATGATATTTTCTCACTATAAGTTTTGCTTTAAGAGCTTAAAGAATATTACAAATTTGTTCAGCAGCAATAAATCATGCTTCAGAGATTCTTGAGGCTGGCACCGTAACTGATGTATACAGCATGGTTTGATTGCGAGACTACTTAACACACTGTGAGAACACGTGCTTGTGTCAAGAATAAGCAGAATGTCCAATACTGAACCACTATCCTTACAGAGACAGTCCTCAGCCGTAGATAAAGGGGTAAACAATATCCAGAAATCAAAAGGAAAGACATCTACACAGCTAATGGCAAAAGACAGATAAGTGTGAAAAGAAAGAAAGTATTCAATGGAAAGCGTTGTCCAAGCAACCTACTACATGATGGGACGAAGGAAGGAAGTATAGTAGTCTACATAAATCAACAGTAGATTTGAAATCTGAACATCTGTACATACAATTTTTAAAGTGAATTCTGAAACATGATTTAAAAAGCTTGTCAAATAAAAGTAAGTTGTTCCAGAGATTGTGAAAGGTAGTCCTACAGCAGATAACGTTGGGGGGGAGAGTAAAGTGTTAGAGACTTCCCTATACTAGCTCTAGCTTTATGAGGTGGGGGTGACCTGTTCCCTTCCTTGCTGCCTTTGCTATCTCTAACTCATGAGCAGTCAGGTACCAATTTACAGCTGGGTAAACTAGAGTGTGATGCTACTAAGTTTTGAACCCATAATCGGGTAAATGTGGTTGTGAGGCAAAAGCTCTAACCACTCTGCCAATCGAACAATCTTCAGAGATTTTAACAATTGATATTAGTGTATCTGAATGCAATTTACAGAAATGTGCTGAATGCATTAACATTGACAAGGGTCATATTGCTGTTAGCACACAAGTGCATGTCTCTGATAGCTCCAGGATGATTTTTGCAGCAGCAAAGCACCGATAAGTTGTCCAATTTACCAAGTCTAAAAATAATAAGAGAAGTAGAAAATCCACCATAACATCTATTGTAACCTCAAAGATAATAACAAATGCAATAAATGTTTTACTTTGACCCTATCCTGTCTATCATACACCTTTACAAACTGAATGTGAACATTTTGGTTATTCTGGATAATGAGAATTCTAGCAGGTCTATTAACCTTGGGGGAGCCATGGTAGCACAGTGGTTAGTGCACTGCCGTCCTAGCTCGGTGGTCCATGGTTCGATCCCCAGTTGAGCTGGGACTTTTTAGACCGCAAACGGCTCCAGGGTCGACCCAGCCTCATGAAGTTAATACCAAAGCAACCCTGGGAAGGTTAAGGTGGCCGGTGTGATGCTGACCACATCACCCCTAGTGTGCCGATGGTCAAGAAAATATGGGCCTAACACCATATTCCCAATATGCCTCATTGGGCATGTAAGGGGATGCCTATTAACCTGCCCGACATTGCGTGCATTTTGTTACAGCAATAATCAATGCTGTTTCTTATCTATCAACTTTTGCATACACTGGCACCTAATTATGGCCTTGTGTACATTAAAGCTTTATTTACTGTTCATGCAAGCATAGTTCTAACATTCCACAAAATCCAGTTATGACACTCCACTTACAGATCAATGTTCTTATTTATGAAATTTTCATCAAATGTAATATACTGATTAACAGTAAGTTGACAAGCTCGGCAGTTGACAGTCACAATGATTATTAAGACTGAGAGAATAAATAACAGCTGGTTAACCTAAAATTTAAAGCAAATGGCAGTATTCTTTTGTTCCAAAGAACTTAAACACAATTGAATTTTCCGGCTGTTTATGATTTCCTCTGTTAATAGTTACTCAGCTCTACTGAATAATTAAACAATCTGAGCCTGAGATCAAAGCCCTTTAAATTAATGGATACAACAGATGAACAGATAATAACAATTTCATATGTAAAGATAACTGCAGAACTTATTTCAGTACAGCTAAAATCATGTTTCTTACTTACAATCAAGCCTACATTTGATATATAACTGTGAGGCACAATATATGAAAATTAATGCAGAATTTATTTTAATAAAGCTACAATCAACTTTTTAAAACACAACCATGCCTACGTTTTGACATATGGTATATATTGCTGTGAGGCACAGTGAAGTCTGAAGGTTTCATGCTAATGTCTGGCCTTTTATGTTCAACCTGCAAGTGAAATATATGGAGAGAATAAGAAATGCTCTTGACCAGTAACAGTGGTGAGAACTTGGGAATGACTGCTATCACACTTTTGTTGAACTAGAGTCAGTGTATGTGTTTCCTCTGTGATGACTATACTGGTTTGGTGTAGGGTGGTAAGTCTGGGCTGGACCTGTGTAAAAGTGCTGGGGTCGAGGCTCATACATTCGGTAGCTAAGAGGAACACTGTTATTGTCACTGTTGCTATACTGGTCTTGAAAGTGTGTGTTGGTGAGCTCATGTACTTGCTGTGGATAATGATGGTGGCGATGTTGCCGAAACTGATCTGAATAGTTGCTGTGTGGCTGCTGATGGTATGATAGGCCTGTATCAAAACCCCCAGGGCCAGTTCGTGACTGAGGTCGGCTTCCAGGGTGTGACTGGTTTCCTGAGTCGTACTGCTGATGTTGCGGATGGTGAAGGCTGTGGCTGCCAGGATAAAACAAGGTGCTGTTGTTGGTATTTAGCAAGGTGAATGAGCTGCCATAGTTTTCTGGTAGTTTTTGATCCGACTGTCTGCTTGATGGTCTGAAAAGTAGTAGTAAAATACTTTAAGCTTCTGCCATTACAGCGATCATGAAATCTATGTCCTTTATCAGTATTCAAAGACACTATATAATTCTGTGCCCCATGTAGTTCATCACATTTACTTACCTAGGAAGCATAGTAACACCTGACGGCGGAACAAGCAAGGACATTAACAACAGAATGAATAAAGCGAACCAACGGGCTGATCACCCGTTTGCCAGTCACTTCGATTACGGAAACAACAGCAAATGGATTGTCATAAAACAGTGGCAAAGAAAACCTATCTGCTGTTGCCCTAAGACGCCACTAGGCTTAATGGCCACTGACTGCTTTGACGGTCGGTGGCTAAGGACGGAAGAAGAAGAAGAAGAATAAAGCGAGAACAGCCTTTGCTGTTCTCAACAACATTTGGAAGTCTTCCCAGTACAGCACAAACACCAAATTAAGACATGAGAGCTGTGTACTTTCTGTGCTTCTCTATGGTGCGGAATGTTGGAGAGTAACAGAGAAGGAAACGTCGAAACTGTCCTCCTTCCACACAATCTGCCTAAGGAAAATTCTCAGAATATTTTGGCCAAACACCATCAGCAACCAAGAACTACTTATTCGGAGTAACCAGGAGGACATGCACACCATCATAGCTGGCAGACGCTGGAGTTGGGTTGGCCATGTCCTCAGAAGGGACCCTGATACCATCACAAGAACAGCTATGCTATGGACCCCCGAGGGAAAGCGAAAGAGGGGCCGACTAAAAACAACTTGGCGGAGAACTGTGGAGGCTGAGATGCAAAGAATGAACCACAGTTGGGGCACTGTACGAAGGATGGCCGCCGACCGAGCAAAGTGGAATCAATTTGTTGCTGCCCTACAAGACGCCACCAGGCATGATGGCCACTGACTGCTTTGACGGTTGACGGTTATGGATCAAAGAAGAAGAATGTAGTTCATGGGGATCTATGAAGAGACAAAGAAAGTATTGGACTACTGAACACTCAGGCATGTTGTACAAGGTGACTAATACGAGGTTGTGTATGAAGCTGGCAACCTCATGTAAAACAAGCTGCCACAGAAATCACCGCTGCAAGAGCATGTGAATGTTTGGTGATGACTTCCTGTAAGGACAGCAGCAACAGTGGTGGCTCCATGCTTCATAAGGAATGCAAAGAAAAATAATGATGATGATGATATAACATACCTGTCAACATGTACGGGATTCCCATACAATGTACAGGAAATTGACACTTTTAGCTGTGTAAGCCCGTACAAGGTCACTGTATGGATTTTCTGGGAGAAAAAAAACTAAAAATATTCGCTAATCCATTTTTTAAAATTCCATTTTTTTTAAAAATCCCGGGGTTTCTCTGCATCTATTTTTAAAAATGAGATCTCCCCAGCAACCAATCAAATCCTGTTATACCTTATGATTTTGCCATAAGTTTGAATTCTCTCTAAACAATTTTTGCGCTCTCGGTGAGACAAGATGTATGTTACAGTGATACCTGTCATAAACCACACTTGTGACTACCCCTCGAAGCCATTTTAAAAAAAGTTAAGCATTTGATATTGTGTTCATAATTTTATTAAATATTGTTTGCTGTTTGTTTTGCTTTGTTGTAATTTTTATTGCTCTTTTCGTCTTCCCAGTTGTATTTTCCCCTTTTATATCTAATCCGATAAGTTAATATCATAACATTCTGTGTACGTTAACTAGAAAGAAAAAGTTTGTTTGCAAAAGCTTTTATGTTTCTACAGTTAATCCAGTTAAAATGAAGGATGGTTGGTCGTGTTCTTTGTGTCTTACAAATAAGTCACCAATGTCAATAGGGATTATGGTTAGGGTTTAGGATTCCTAACCCTAACCCTTATTCCTTTTTACCACGTCTCTGAATTCAAACAGATGGCCCACTGTCCTTCATTTCAATTGCAAATTCATACATTACTTTATATCAGCGGTTGAGTTTTGCTGCTTTATTTTTCAATAAAATGGAGATCTATTACCACTGGTCTATGAACTGTGCAATAATAATTATGTAAATCTGTGTTAGGTTTACCCCTCTCCAATGATTATTAGTTGAAATAATTCATCCACCGAATAATGGCTCAGCCTATGTAAAAGAAATGAAAGCTTGTAGATAGGGTCAGAGGTTATGGTAGTGGTCGCAGCATTTTATGTAAGGATGAATTCCTTAATTTAAAACTAGCATAATATTCATGTTGATGTTCATGTTGATACCAAAGTTGCTGTGGCCACTGCTTATATATGAAATAAGCACAAGTACAGTGGAAGCCATAGAGCAGAAGGTCAACAAGTTCATGAGAAAATGGCTAGGAGTACCACCAGGTCTGTCAGATGTAGCACTGTACTGCAAAAAGTCAAAACTTCTGCTTCCTTTCAAGTCAGTTGTTGAAGAGTACAAAGTTGGAAAGGCAAGGCTTGCAATGATGCTACGCGAGTCAGCTGATGACGTGGTTAAGTCCATTCAGCCCACACTGAAAATGGGAAGGAAGTGGAAAGTGGAAGAAGCTGTTGATGCTGCCCAAGAGTCACTCAAACTGAGGGAGGTAATCGGATACACACAAACGAATAGACGGGGATTTGGTCATGGAGACATCCGCTGGTGGTCCAAGGCATCAAGCAGGGAGCGCAGAGACATGGTAGTTCAGGAGATATGAGAAGCTGAGAATGATAAGAGGTTGCAAAAAGCAGTGCAGCAGGTCCAACAAGGCCAATGGACTACATGGGAAGGAGCCCTGCAGAGGTCCTTGACATGGAATGATATATGGCATATGGCACCTCTTAGGCTCAGCTTTGTTGTCAGATCACTGTATGACCTGCTGCCATCGGCCACCAACCTTGTGAAATGGGGAAAGTCGGATGATGAGCAGTGCCCCCTGTGCCAGGGGAGGCAGACCCTTGAACACGTGCTCTCAGCGTGTAAGGTGTCATTAGGGCAAGGGCGATACACTTGGCGCCATAACAAAGTGCTAAATGAGCTTGCTGCGACAATAGATCTGGCAAGAATGAAGGCGAATAGCAAAGTCCGGCCAGACACCGCAAACACATACTTTCTGAGGGCAGGAAAGTCAGCACACCCCAAGCCAAATAAACCTGGTAGCAGTTTACCATCTCTTCTTGATTGTGCAAATGATTGGGAGATGGCGGTAGACCTACCTGGACGAGGGGCATATCCAGAGAGTATCCGAAAATCGCGGAGACGGCCGGATATAGTGCTTCATTCTGCAGCAACGCTTCAGGTCATACTGATTGAACTGACCGTGCCATTTGAATCCAGATTAGATGAGCAACATTCGTTCAAAGCGGCCAAGTATAGTGATCTGGCCGCGGATCTGAGACACGATGGGTTCACTGCAAGGGTCATGGCTGTTGAAGTGGGCGCAAGAGGGCTTGTGGCTGCATCAGTGTATGATCTATTGAAACTGTTGGGGCTGAGGGGACAGTCGAGAACAAGGGCCCTGAAGAGGCTTAGTGAAACTGCCGAAAAGGCATCAGGCTGGCTGTGGAACAACCGCAATGAAGAATGGAGATCGTAACAATAAACGCTGCGGTACAGGAAACACCAGGAATTTTTCTAAGTCCACAATACGCTGAGGTTTGTGGTGGACTAGTGAACGGGCTGCGACTCAGGGGCGACAAGCGGTGTATACTATAAGGGGTGTCAGTATCAATAGTCCAGTGGGGAACGCGCAGTGGCGACTCGTTGACTTCGCGCTGGTGTCTCAGTGTGTGCGACGGAACGAACGGGATAATTTGTCTTCTCTTTGTTACTTTCACAATTGCCTCCACGGCTGGCGGAGTTGTGGAATTTAAAGTTGCTACCATAAGTGAAATGGGTTCATTTTCGATGCAAGACAACAGGAAGCTGAGACGCTTGGGAGTCATGACCCAAGTGGGCCCGCCCCCCCTTAGAGTGTAAAGGAGTATATAGGGCCGAAACACTTGTCGGACGGGGGGACTTCTTCTGATGATCAGATTGCTTCCTGTTGTATCGCTCTGTAAAGAGTTTCCTATCATCATGAGCATTTTTTCAATGGAATAATGGTAGGGAAGTGCATTCTCAGACTACATCAATTTACAACTACTAGGATATTTTTGCTTTTAAACATGGCAGTGTTTTGTCTTCAATTTTATTACATTATTATGTATTACATTATGTATATGTATATCATCACCACAATTGTAGTTATAATCTGACTTCAAGTTATTGCTTTTCTGGTGCATTTCACAAAACTAACACAAACATCACCATGTTATGAATCAGGGTTCATAGCAAATTTCTTCAAGCATTTTCCAGGGTTTTTCCAGCCTTTTCCAGGCCCAAGCACATATTTTCAAGGATGGGAAACTCTAATATTTTCCTCATCTAATTTTTTCAGATATAATTATCACTTTGCTGACCAGCAGTACGGAGCATTACTGTCTTCCATTTCCAAGGGTGTTTGCAGATTTCTTTAAAAACAACTGTTTTTTTTTTTTTTTGAAAATTCATAAAAAATTAAAAAACAGACATAGGCCTTTGAAATTTTTACAGTACCATTATGAATGGTTGCCACATCCGAAGAAACATATTTTATGCAAATTGATCACATGATCATCGCGACCTTCTTGAATTTGTGTGGCTATTTATAGAAATGTCAGGAGATGTTTTAAAACCATGATCTTTTTTCCCCTTTATAGTTAATTTGTTCAATGTCAGTGCAATAAAATGTTAGGGACATGGATGGCAATGAATAAAATAAGCTTGATTGACGTATTGATTTAACGATTAACCACATTTTTCAACATAAAAGGCTAACAAAAATTGTGAATAAAATGCAAAAAAAAATTTAATTTTTGTGTTTGTCTTTTTTTAATGTATTCTGCGTCTGTGGCATCTGACAATGAGTGTTTTTGAATGAGTAGTTAAGTACCTCTAGTTGGAGTCTGAGCTGCTTCCTTCATTAACTGGGGTTGAAGTTGTAGATGTTGGCCTCTGCAAGAGTCTTTGTCTGGATCGTTGATAATCCTCGACTGTGTGGTATAACTTGAAGCAGGGTATCAGGCATAGAGGTACATTGCAATCTGGGCAGTACATGCAAGTCTGGCTTCTGATCCCTGCAGCCTTACACGCTTTACAGTCTGGTTTGTACCTTGCCCTTTCATATTTATCAATGAAGTGGTGCTCAGTAAGTCGTGTTGTTGTGACCTGTGGTTTTGAAGGTGTCACATTGTGTTGAAGAATAGCAAGTCTTGTTTGTATTATCACTGGAGTGAACAGTAGATATAAGGTTAAATATTTCCGTATCATGCTAGGTGACTGTCGGCATGCATTATCTTTTTTTTTTTTTTTTTTTAAATAAGGTTTTGGCGAGGCGCGTCTCGTTCAACCTAGTCGGTTATATTAGGAAGCATGTCCAAATATAAAAGACCCTTAGGTCTGAGATGACTTCTGTCGCACAAAACACAGGATGATTTGCCTTTTTCAATTTGAGTTGCTTTTTCTTCAGTGCTTCAGGAAAATGCTTCCTATTTTCAGCTACTGTTCCAAATGCACCAATCTGAATTTCTTTCAGGTCTTGAAATAAAGCTGAAGGCTGAATAAAAACTACCACAGAAGAGAATATGTGTCAGAGGGAGTAGTGTTAGATGGTTTTGATGTTTCTGAGGGTAAAACTGCTCCTTGGGGTTGTGCTCTTTTCTGTAAAAAAAAAAAAAATGGAACACACAAATAACTTATGAGTAGGCCTAAGCTATGTATATTTACCAATTCAAAGTTCTAAATGCATACATAATATAGTCAAACAATATTTAACAAGAACAAAAGCTAATATATAGTAATTGGGAGGGTGAAGGTATGATAATATTCTTATAATACTTATCATAAGTGAAAATCTATTAAATATCTAACTGGAAACAGCAGGCCTTTACAACCCCCCCCCCCTACTATTTTTTTTCTTGGGGGGGGGGGGGGGGGGGGGTTGTTGTTGTTGTTGTTGTTTTATCTCGTTTCTGTTTGTTTCGATTTTTTTTTTTAATTTAATTAAATTTTTTTTTTTAAACATAGGCCTATGCACAAAATTGGTAATTTTCATTTATCTTAATTACAGTGATTTGACAGATGTGATGCCACTTTCATGTATTGGGGGTTATTCATGTTATCTGGAATTGAAAACATGTACGCCTATCCTAATTATAGCCCTGCAGAGGTAGAACGGGATATGTCTCTTCATCGTAAATATAATAAAAAAGCATTCAAAATATATTTATTTCCAAAAAATGTGGTGAAATGAACAGTGGGACGTGGTCTGATAACAGGGTAGACTATAAGATATGGAATCGTCATCAATTTCTATTCCTGACCATCTTAAACTGTGTCAAACATATTCCCGTAAGCAGTTGTAAACCAAGAAATTTCATTCAAACACTGTAATTTTGGCCATGGTTAAAAATAAAACTAGTCTAAATATGCCTACATTGTAAATTACAGACGCAAGTACAGGGAATACAGAATGGTTTACAGTAGAAACAGGGGTGAAACAAGGCTGTATTATGTCACCACTACTTTTTGGAATAGCTATTGATTGGGTTATGAGAAACTATACCCACAATGAACAATTGGGTATAAAATGGACAAATGGAAAATTCCTGGGGGACTTGGATTTCGCAGATGATGTAGCATTCTTAAGTTCAACACCAAGACAATCCCAAGAAGCAATAAATAATTTGTGTCATCTCTCGATTAAAATAGGTCTCCAAATAAATGCCTCTAAAACTAAAGCTATGAACTTTTCTAACGAGACCTTTGATATCATCTTGAATGGGGAAAAACTACAGAAAGTTGAAAGTTTCAATTATTTAGGCAGTAAAATGACTCAGGATGGTGACACAACAAGAGAAATCCATACTAGAATTGCTTTGGCAGCTAGCGCCTTCAATAGATTATCTAACATTTGGAAATTACGATCATTGAATATACATACCAAGCTTCGTCTGTTTAATTCAAATGTTATCTCAGTGTTAACATACGGCTGTGAGAGTTGGAAAATAACAAAATCATTGGAGAACAAGCTGAATACATTCGAGAACAAATGTCTTAGAAAACTCATGAACATCAGTTGGAAAGAATTCAAGACTAATCGACAAATAAGAGAAGACTCTAGGCAGAAATATGTCTCCGACTATATAAGGAAAAGACGATGGTCTTATATCGGTCATGTCCTACGAATGCAAAACAACAGAATACCACTACAGGCGCTCACTTGGGTTCCTGAGGGTAAGAGGAAAAAAGGAAGACCAAAAGAAACACTCAGAAGAACAATAATAAGAGAAGGAAGAACGTTGGGCCTAAATAATGTGCAAGAGCTAAGAGGAGTGGCATCACAACGAACAACCTGGAGAGCACTGGTTTCTGCCTTATGCGCCGTGTTTGGTGCTTAAAGAATTTATTATTATTATTATTATAAGTACAGTAGGCCTATCTATAAACTGCACTTATCTAAATATGTTTTATAAATGAGATAAATGAATTTATTACTTACCTCAGTTGAAATGAACGATTTAATACTTTTTTCCCAGTATCATTCGAGTAACAACAGACGCAAGCGCTAAAAATAAATCTGTGCATTCACGTCATTATAGCAAAGTGCCGAACACGCAAATCGCCGAAAACGTCGGGAAATAAATTTAGTGCGCAAAGGGAAGTAAAAATTCTGCGGTAACTGAAGTTTAACGAAAAATACCATCAATAACTGAAAAATGGACAACTTTTGATTTGTAATTTTATTCCAGGTCCGATGCGGGAAATTCAAGGCTTTTTGCCATTTTTCCAGGCTTTTCAAGGCCTGGAATTTTTTTCTTCGTTTTCCAGGTTTTTCAAGGTTTTTCCAGGTCGCTACAAACTCTGTATGAATGCTATGATAACTTTAAGGGATATAAGACATGTTAAATGATTACCACTCACAGCATTTCTAATACACATAAAGAATAGCATGAGACTTTACTAGTATGTTTTATATCGTACTATTTAAATGTTAATTAATTTGCATATGTCATTTGTTGTTTTAAAACCATGGCATGTATTATATATATATTTAAATATATTAATATATTTTTTGTGTACGGTTTTATGGGTATTTGTACTGGTTTTTACTGATACGGCATACAGGTTTTTGTCACAGGAGGTTGACCAGTATGATATAAACCTGTGAGCAGTGGACATATTAATTTTTTTTTTAAATGATCTAAGAGCTGATATTACACATACTTTCTGACTCTTTATAAACCAGTAAACCCCCCAAAAATAAAAAGTTTACATATGATTTAAAGACTATACAAATACTAGATTTAATAAAGTTACAACGTTGCTATGAAAAATCACCACTGGCAACTGGAAAAAAAAAAACACTGTAGCTGGCACAAATAAAGTGGTCCCATGTACCAAAACAAATATGAAATCAAAAATGTACAGAAAATTCTACATACCTGTCATAAAATCGAGGCAAACTTGAGTCTCTCCTGTGAGTCTCATATTCAGGAGAAACAGGGTCCCATTGCTGCAACAGTACAGAGACCAAATGATTTGTGCTGCAACTACAGTTAACAACACTGTTCACTCATTATTTATAATTTTAATGGACCTCATTTTTGTTCCCATTAAAATTATAATACATTTTTAACACTCCACAAAAAACCTATTTAAAAAAACATGAAAGATGATTTGAAAGCCTAGTACTAATAATTAAAATGAGATAATGACAAACACCAAATAACATTCTGCACTTTTTAAGACTCCTTTCCAGACTCTCATCTATCCAGGTGTTTTTTCCAATCATGTGGAACAAGATCCCCCGAATCTGGTTTGCTACTTTCAATTAAGCATCTTTATTTGTAAACAATGTAAACTACATAGGGACATAGTTGGTATAACGGCACTGGACATTGAAGAATTTAAAAAAAAACACTTTCACAGAACATATGACAAGTTCCAGTAATTAACACCCTGAACATATGACAAGTTCCAGTAATTAACACCCTGAAAGCAAGCAGACTGAGACGTTTGGGCAATGGAAAGCAACAATCACAAAGAAACTATTGGCAGGTCATTTTACACCAAGGTTTGATTTCCTCAAAGTTATAGTTAAAAGTGAAATGGAGTAATAATGAACCCATTCTATAACTGAATTAATGGGATTGGTTCATGACTTAAATGCACTGACCCTATATGGATCATTTTGTAGAACTTCTTGCATAGCTAGCAATGTTGCAGCACTGAATGTTTACCGACATAAATACTACAGCAAGTTACACCGGGTTCTATTATTTCAATCATTTAAATTTTATGTCTTAAAAAATTGCATGACATTTTGGGTAATCTCACTGGCACTTAAACCAGACATGAATGACTGGGTACTCTCTCACTGGCACTTAAACCAGACATGAATGACTGGGTACTCTCACTGGCACTTAA